>FR989979.1:3664720-4864720 GCA_905404175.1 Anthocharis cardamines
GTCTCTGTCCACCCACGATAGAGGAAAAATCGTAGTACCCAATCCTCGGCCCCGGAGCTATGCTGCCGGGGAGTAGGCTATTAGGTACACCAACAAAAAAAAAAAAAAAAAAAAAAAAAAAAAAAAACCTAACCTAACCTAACCTAACCTAACCTAACCTAACCTAACCTAACCTAACCTAACCTAACCTAACCTAACCTAACCTAACTAACCTAACCTAACTAACCTAACCTAACCTAACCTAACCTAACCTAACCTAACCTAACCTAACCTAACCTAACCTAACCTAACCTAACCTAACCTAACCTAACCTAACCTACTAACCTAACCTAACCTAACCTAACCTAACCTAACCTAACCTAACCTAACCTAACCTAACCTAACCTAACCTAACCTAACCTAACTAACCTAACCTAACCTAACCTAACCTAACCTAACCTAACCTAACCTAACCTAACCTAACCTAACCTAACCTAACCTAACCTAACCTAACCTAACCTAACCTAACCTAACCTAACCTAACCTAACCTAACCTAACCTAACCTAACCTAACCTAACCTAACCTAACTAACCTAACCTAACCTAACCTAACCTAACCTAACCTAACCTAACCTAACCTAACCTAACCTAACCTAACCTAACCTACCTACCTAACCTACCTAACCTACCTACCTACCTACCTACCTACCTACCTACCTACCTACCTACCTACCTACCTACCTACCTACCTACCTACCTACCTACCTACCTACCTACCTACCTACCTACCTACCTACCTACCTACCTACCTACCTACCTACCTACCTACCTACCTACCTACCTACCTACCTACCTACCTACCTACCTACCTACCTACCTACCTACCTACCTACCTACCTACCTACCTACCTACCTACCTACCTACCTACCTACCTACCTACCTACCTACCTACCTACCTACCTACCTACCTACCTACCTACCTACCTACCTACCTACCTACCTACCTACCTACCTACCTACCTACCTACCTACCTACCTACCTACCTACCTACCTACCTACCTACCTACCTACCTACCTACCTACCTACCTACCTACCTACCTACCTACCTACCTACCTACCTACCTACCTACCTACCTACCTACCTACCTACCTACCTACTGATCACTCACATTTCTTTGGCTGTGTCCGGCCCGGATAAGTGCCACAGCTTGGGCGGCGACTTCAGGCGAAGTATCCATAGATTATTGATAGAACCTCATCTTAATGTTAAGAATAAGTAATTTTTGTTGCAAAACCAAAGATAAAAATCACACTTTCAAGAATTAAATCCAACTAAACCAATTAATCAAGTTTTCTTAGTATTCGATTGTTTGATATCAATGAACAGGCTCCAAATTGTCTTTTGTTTCTTTAAATTCTGAGTTCGAAATTCAAAAAAAATATATTGAATGCAATTATGAATGTGCCAGGTTCAAAACTGCATAAAAACTTTTTACTCGACCTAATATAAATTTTTAGGTAGGGCCAAAAGAAACTGAAAATGCAAGGTGGGCCAATAGATGTGTCCAGAAGTGTATATTACCAGTGAGTAACACAGGCTTTGCTTTTTTTAACACGCTTTTATGAGCTTGGGTTGTATGTATGTATATAACTATGTAACGGAATCTTTGAGCACGATTTTCACCGGTTTCTAAACATCTGATTAACTTGAATCTTTGCATACGTCTCAAGGACCGATGACAATACACTAATTTGATAAAATTATTCCATTTTTCAATTTGCAAATTATGATTTTTGTTAATTTATCTGCAGTCGCGATGCCATCTATGCGACGATTGTCACTAGAAATTGATATTAAGCGGCATTTAAAACACTGCGTTGTATAAACTATCGGTCACGCCACGCGCATTCTGGCTACTGTCACAAGGTGGCGCTGTACTTTATAGTATATTATTCCATAAACTTAATTTTAATTTTAATAGTTTAAAATTAAAAAAAAACAAGCTATTATAAATAAACCATACTAAAAAGTAGAAAATAAATAATAGTTTAAAAAAAACTAAAAAACACGCTTTTTATAAAAAACCGAACTAACTAACTTTTTTTTAAACTATGCCATCGATGCGACGCTACGCGCTTTTCTAGCTACTATAACAAGGTGGCCTATTATAACATAAATGAATATTTAAACGATCCTAGTGCTTGGATATGATCTCCAGTATAGAGGTAACGCGACTGAATCTCTCGGCTGCAATTCCAGACTCGGGGGCGATCGTCAACATCCACGACCTTTTTAATGTAAAGTGGGAGCAAACCGTGATCCATGTAGTACTAATTTATTTCAGAATAATTAATATTATTATTGTTTTCTTATGTAGCCAAGTTCACATTTCAAGGATCATCATGCTCGCTTAAATGTCATTGCTTGTGGCGTCGTCCATGCGTCGGGTTGTCTCTCTCCCTAAAATATGGCGAGGGGGTCGATGGCTGGCCATGCGTCATACTCATGAACGGGTGCTACTTGTGGTGACTGGTCGAACTTGAATTCGTGTATGCGGTGATATTAGTTATTTCGTCTATGTATTTGCGTGTTGTTCCCACGAGAATGTAAGTGAGTGCTCCTATTTCACCATACATTCTGCTGATAGAGGACAAATCTTTGTTTTTATTTATTTTTATTTTTTCGTTTATATATATATTTTTCGATTATTATAGTTAAATACTTAAAGATGTCATGTGGAACATGGTGTAATGGTTGCAGCTCCTTACAAAACATTTGTAAAACAAAAACTTGGCGATTAAAAAAGAGTGGCGGCGAGTTTCTTGCCAGTTCTTCTCGTCCGCTCTACGCCCTTGATTTGAGAACTGGCAGTAAATGATGCTGGGGAATGATGCTGCCCGCGTCCGTAGGTATAACAAGTCAGTTTGCCTACACGTGTTCCCTGGGCAGTGGCTAAACGGGCAGCCAATTTAACTGGTGGTAGACTTCGGTCGCGGTTAGTTACCACCCACTAGGATGAAACATGCCGCCAAGCGACTATCGTCGTGTTCCGGCATGAGGCCTGGTGATACCATTCTAGGGTTAGAGTATGGTCAGTTGTATTGAGCGCTATTGATCGAGATATGGTGTCTAAGATGTTTCGCCGGGTGCTTAGTCATGGAGGGTAGCGGGATCCGTAGCACGGTTATCCGCTGGCCGACCGTTGGTTGTAGGCCAGGTTGTAGACCATGCTGGTAGAGAGGCTTTTAATCTTGCCCTGACACTTAACCTCACGCAGCTAGTTCAGCAAGCAACGCGCGTTCCTGATATAGATGGGCACACAGCGAACTGCCTTGATCTCCTATTGACCTCCGATCCAGCTAGATATACGGTAACGGTCTCTTCGCCACTTGGGACTTCTGACCATTGTCTCGTGCAATCAGTATCAGCATATTCTCCACCTCCTCCTTGTGCTAACAACACGAGGCGCATCTGGCGATACCAGTCAGCAGATTGGGATGAGATGCGCCACTTCTTTGCATCCTATCCGTGGCTGCAAGTTTGTTTTGCTTCTGGAGATCCGTCGCGCTGCGCTGACTCTATAGCTGACGTTGTTAAGCAGGCAATGGAATATTTTATTCCATTTTCTGACGTGTCCACTGGGACTTCGGCTCGCCCATGGTTCAATGTCGAATGTATTCGAGCTGAACGTGAGAAACATTCTGCATACCAGAAATGGGCTGAGGCACGTTCGCGCAAGGCTCCGGACATCAGCAATAGGAAAAAAGCCTTTAATAAGGCAGCTAAAGCCTACAAGAGGAAGCTACAAGCAGCCCGTTTTGATCGAATTCGGCGGATTGGGACAAAGTTAATGTCGTACCCATCGGGTAGTAAAGCTTTCTGGTCCCTGGCCAAAGCGATCGAAACAAATTTCTGCCGTACCTCGTTGCCTCCACTGATCAAACCTGACGGCTCACTTGCCCACTCTGCAGAAGATAAAGCTGAAATCTTTGCCAATCTCTTCGCAAGCAATTCTCGTCTTGAAGCCACAACCCAAATTCCACCTTCCCTACCTCACTGTGGTCACCACATGCATATGACACGTATCACCCAGCGAGAGGTCCTTAGAGTAATTCGCAATCTCGACGTTAATAAGGCTAGTGGGCCTGATGGAATTCCTGCGATAGTGCTGAAACAGTGTGCTCCTGAACTCTCTCCAATTTTGACACGTCTATATCGCCTTTCCATCAGTACTGGAATTGTTCCCAGATGTTGGAAGCTTGCCAATGTGCAACCCGTACCCAAGAAAGGTAACCGTGCAGAACCGACTAATTATCGGCCGATCTCAATCACTTCCATAATCTGCAAGATTATGGAACGTGTATTGAACAATCGGCTTCTCATGTACTTGGAAGGTAACGATCTCCTCAGTGACCACCAATACGGCTTTCGTCGAAATCGGTCTACTGGGGACCTTCTAATACATCTTACACATCTCTTTGGAGAGGCCATCGATAATCAAGGTGAAGCACTAGCAGTTTCCCTAGATATATCGAAAGCCTTTGATAGAGTCTGGCACGAAAGCCTTAAAGCCAAGCTTCCATCATACGGGATATGTCCTGATTTGTGCAATTGGATAACAGATTTCCTGGGTGACCGAAGTTTCCGCGTTGTTGTTGAAGGGTGCACCTCGAACCCAATGACGATAAATGCTGGTGTTCCTCAGGGATCTGTTCTGTCTGCAACACTTTTTCTGCTGCACATCAACGACTTACTTGGACCCGAAATTTATGGGTATGCAGATGACAGCACCGTTGTAGCCAGATATTTACCAAACCCACGTACAAATCGGGATCAGATCCAACTTGAAAGAGAGACCATGGTCGCGCGTATGTGTTCAACCTTACAGGCAGTCTCCGAATGGGGCAACGCTAATCTGGTTGAATTCAATGCCACCAAAACACAGGCGTGTTTATTTAACACAAAACGAACTCCATTCACCATGACTCCCACTTTCCGTAACTTACCCTTGAAGATTTCTGACCGACTGGATCTGTTAGGCCTAACGCTCAGCTCCGACCTCAATTTTAAGATCTTCCTTGAATCTAAGGCGGGTGTTGCAGCAAAAAAGCTTGGAATACTGGCAAAAGTGAGACAGTACTTCACCCCGGAACAGCTTCTGAATTTGTATCAAGCTCAAGTTCGATCGTGTGTGGAGTACTGTTCTCATCTGTGGGCTGGAGCTGCTCAATACCAATTGAATGCCTTAGATTCTATGGAAAAACGAGCTAAAAGGCTCATTGCTGACGAAAATCTTATTTCAGCAAGATTTCAGAGTCTCAATCATCGCAGAGCAATTGCTGGATTGTCGGTATTTTACAGGGTATATTTTGGTGAGTGCGCTGAAGAACTGCACAACCTAATACCAGCATCGCCCTTTCACCACCGTTCCACCAGGCGCCGGTTGGGTCTCCATCCTTACGTTGTCGATATTTCGCGTACTCGAACGAAACGTTTCTCGACCTCCTTCATCATGAGAACGTGTAAGGATTGGAATTCACTGCCGGCGTCAGTATTCCCACCAACATATAATCTGGGTCTTTTCAAGGCAAATGTGAATAGGCATTTATTAGGGAACGTGTATTTTTTATTGACGTTCATAAGAGTGTACATTGTGTTTCTTGGGAATTGTGTCAGATTCTACAACAGGCTACCGAAGTGTGTAACTGATCTTACGAATAAAAAGTTCAAAAACGTCATCAAAGGAATCTTAATTAAAAAAGCGTATTATAAAATCCAAGACTATGTTGACGATAAAGATGTATGGCGCTAATTCATCTCTGCATGTGCGGCTTCCCTGGCAACTTGCGCTGTGCAAGTAAATAAAATAAAAAATAAAATATTGTTTATTCATTATCAAAAAATACATCAATAAAAGATAAGATATGAGCACCCTTTTAAGTACATAATAAATACTTGTGTCAGGATGCTCAGCTCTTCCATACCAAAAGAAAATAAACTAGATTACAATAAAACTTAAGTTAGGTTTTTTTACAATTTTGATTTTAAATTTTAATTAAAAAGAAAATAAAAAAAAAAATGAACAATGATAATAATAATCTAGACACTATTAATAAGTTATGTATTTATTTAATTTTGTTTATATGTTTTTATTATATTAATTTTATATAATTAGTGTTAGTGTTTGTGGTGTGGTGTATATGTGTGTGAGTTTGTGTGTGTGTGTGTATGTGAGTGTGAGTGCATCGTACTAAGTTCAGATATATTAGGTGATGGCTTTCATTAGATCCTCCATCTCATTATAAGTTTTAGTCATCAGCCAATTTGAGAGAGTTTTTTTGAAGTTATATAAATTGAGAGAGTAAATGTCTAAGATTCCATTCACCTTATTGTATAGGAACACCGATTGAGCCTCCCAGTTGCGACTGGCAAATGTTGTTTTTATCGAAAATTTTTCAACGGTGTCCCTTCTACGTTTCCTAATTATAGTATCATTAAATTTGAGAGTTTTGTGTTTTTTAATTAAAATAAGGAGTATGTATAATTTCCGAACTGATAGCAACTGACTCATAGAGTACAACTCTTGAGTCGAGAATCTGTACGGCTTAAAGAACATAACCTTCAGAAGGGATCTTTGTCCTCTTTCGAGTTCGAGAAATTTCATTTTAGAGGCTCCCCCCCAGACAGGAATACAATATGTTAAAATAGATTGAGCAAGGGAAAAGTAAATCTGTATTAACAACTTTTTAGTCGCAACGTGTCTTAATGTTTTAAAAATCCAGATCAGTTTTCTGATCCTACTAGTTGTTGACTCTAATTGAGGATGCCAAGATAGGTGTTGGTCAATGATTACGCCAAGGTATCTATTATTTTTGACTTTTTGTATAATGGAACAAGAACAGTTACTATTTAACATGTCACAATTATGTATTTTAAGGTTGAAATCGGCCTTTGGCTGAGTTCGGCTCGTGATAGAGAAACAAATATAATTCGTTTTAGATGTGTTGAGTGTTAGCAGGTTGTCGTTCAGCCAATTTGCTATCCTGGCCAAACCAAACTCGGCCTCTTTGTGGACTTCATCCCACGTCTGACCAGTAAATAACACAGCAGTGTCATCCGCGTAAGAAATTATTTGGCCATTGTTAATTTTGAGCTTACACAAGTCATTAATATAAATTAAAAAGAGCGTCGGGCCTAGGACGCTGCCTTGAGGAACACCGAAAGTAACTTGCTGATCTGTACTGATATATTGCCCAATTTTTACTCTTTGCTTTCGATCACTTAAGTAGTCTTTAAAAATGCGCAACGGGATATCTCTTATTCCTATCAGCTCAAGTTTGTGTATAAGGGTGGAGACACAGACGGTGTCAAAAGCTTTTTTTAGGTCAAGAAATACAGCGAGGCATTTTTTACCTTTATCCAAATTACTTACGACTAATGAAGTTAAATGCAAGATAGCATCTTCAGTGGACTTCCCTTGGCGGAAACCATACTGAGAGCTTGAAAGAATTTCATATTTGTTAAGGTAATTTAGCAGCCTTACATTTAATAACTTTTCTAGGATTTTAGAAATAGCAGGTAATATCGAAATTGGCCTGTAATTATTGACACTGTCCTTGTCACCAGACTTGAACACAGGAGTAATTATAGATTGTTTAAGAAGACTGGGAAAAACTCCTTTTCGAAATGATAAATTTACCAGATGACAGATGATAGGAATCAAAAGATCTTTTGCGAGTTTTAGGAATTTAGCAGGTATGTTATCCCAACCTGGAGCACATTCTGATTTTAAATTCATGATAATGGAATTTATTTCTTGGGGATCAGTTTCGAAGAGAACAAAGGAATGTATAGCAGTTTCAGAAATAAGGGGCTTATTTGCTTGCAGTGTTGAAAGATTCACTACAATTTCCTTAGCAAGTTGTGGTCCAATGTTGGCAAAGAATTTGTTCACCTTGTCAACAGAGTCATGTGGGGAGGGCAGTATGTTTAATAATTCGCAATTTGAGGATTTTATTTGACTTAGATTTGTAATTCTTTTAATGTCACTCCATAAGAGTTTATTATTGTTTACAGAGTTGTTTAGCTGTGACTTCTCGTAACTACGTTTTATTTTTTTTATTAACTTATTACAGAAATTTCGGTACCTTTTGTAACATATTTTTAAAACTTCATCAAATTTGTTATCTTTTAGTTTTTTTTTGCATTTTATTTCTATTTCTAATACAACGAAGGAGACCAGGAGTCATCCAGGGTTTCAAAGTTCGATTCTTTTTAGGTACAATGACAGTTAAAGTATTTTCCTTTAAGGATTCTGATATTTTATTAATAATTTGTTCTACAAGCACACTAGGATCTTCGCTAAAAAGAAGTTCATTTAAATTTTTATTAGCTAAGGTTGTAACAGCTTTATCAAAATCTATAATTGTTTTAGTTTTTTGATTTAAAATTGAATCAAATTCTTTTAATTTAGAAAGACTTAAAAATACCATCTGATGATCTGTAATGGATGTATTCAAGACAGCTATGTTTGCATGTATTTTTTTCCCGGAAAACTTTAACATAAAATGGTCAAGGCAGTTTGCATATCTGGTGGGAAGCAAATGTCCCGGCATAAAGCCATAAGCAGTTAACATGTTTAGATAATTTTGCCTATTTGTACGTTCAGTATGATTTCCATCTTCTTTATAAATCAAATTAATATTTATATCACCTGTTATTACTACATGTTTTTTGTCTTTTACTATTTCTAAATGTGTTCTGAGTGATTCCACAAAACTTTCCGAATCAGAATTAGACGGTGAGCGATATATTCCAAATATTAAGTAATTAAGAGTTTCTATTTGTAGACATGAGGCATTAACTAGTTTAATTTCTATTACTTTAGGCTGAATGTCATTCTTAATATATGCAACCACACCATCATTCTGATTCAGTAGACTAGTAGTAAGATATGGTGTATAGTTAATAAGTTGTGGTTGTGGTGTAATCATTTATATGCATGCATATGTATTCATTGCAAGTGTGTGTATCTCATTTTACACTAATAGTAAAAACTCAATTTTCTTTTGCATTGTATAGAATCTCTGTATACCTTGCATTATATAAACTTCTCAGCTGATTATTACTATTGTAACCGAGTCTTTGTAAGCTAAACCATTGTTGAAAAGAGTGTCCATGGAGTTTCTTGCCGGTTCTTCTCCATGAGACCCACTTTTTGGAACCGTGCAACTAGACGTTTCATAAGAGCCTGCAAAGGCCTATTTGAAATAAAAAACTTTTGATTTGATTTGATTACCTAAATGAATAAATGATTTTTGAATTTGAATTTGGCGCTGTACACTAGATATTGATATTAAAACTGACCAATTATTATTTTTTGATTTGATATCCAATAAAAAAAAATTAAACAAATAATACTTGATTGATTACTTATATAACGCGTAGTAAATATTAATAGATCGCGTAATTTTATCATCAAGTTAACTGAACATCAAACAGGAAATTCAGATTTTATTTTACCATTATCAGCGCCATCTATGCGGCATTTACGGCTACTGTCACAAGGTGGCGCTGTACTTAATACTACATTATTCTTATTAACAAAGAATAAAAAATAAAAAAAAACCTGGTTTCAAATAAATTAAGAAATGAAGAAAATGTTTGATAATATCGCAGAGGTTGTATGTTTAGTCAACGCAAGGACATGGAAAAAAAATATATAATCTAATTCGAAATACATAATACTCAAAATATGATTTTTGTTAATTTATATAATTTTCATCTATAGTCGATAAGGTAAGAAACTTAATTTTAATAGTTTAAAATTAAAAAAACAAGCTATTATAAATAAACCAAACTAAAAAGTAAAAAATAAATAATAGTTTAAAAAAACTAAAAACCACGGTTTTTATAGAAAACCGAACTAAAAAATAGAAAATAAATTTTAAAATTAAGAGTAGTGTTAAAAATTTCAATAAATATAAATTTATTAATAATAGTGTGAATAAAAAAATATATTTTATTTTAAAAAAAGCGTTGGCCGTGTGGTGCTTTTTAAGATATTATCAAAATTTATAACTATTGACACCATGCACCCCACGCTTGCATCTATGCTGTGGATTTAATCTAAGCTGTGGACTGTGGTGTATTCTAGGCTATCTAATAGTCTGTGGGTGTGTCAGATTCAGATTTCAGATACATATATGCCTGTTTTTTTGTGATGAAAATAATTTGTTTAAAGGATACCTCGGGATACAAAATTAATTTGTTTACTTATAAAGTCTGTGATTAATTACTTTCAAATTCGTGATTAAAAAATGTTTGGCACAATTTTTGTATGGTGTCGTTGGTGATGAATGGCATTGTTGCTGAAGTGCTTCTTTAAATAAAAATGAATTATCCAAATACATACGAATATTTATCGGCGGGAATAATTTTTCGTTAGCACGTAAACTATTAGCAGGTCGAGGTGAGTTCGTTATTATGTAGTTATACGCTGCTGTGTAACCGTACAGGCGGTTACATTTTCTTCATCAAACACTGCTGACTGCTGTTAATTCAGATCCTATTAGCTTCTTGTACCGACCCTTGCTACGTACGCACATGTTTTGTACGTAGTATTTTGGAAGAATGACTCTAAAAGATGATGAAAACTGCACATATTTTAGTGTGTAATTCACAAGTTCAAAACATTGAAATAGGCAGAAAATACTTAAATCTATCTTGTATACTTTTTTATGTTATTAATAAAAAGTATTAGTGAAACTGTTGTTTAGAAAATGCAATTCTTATGAATATTAAGAGGTAATAGATAGAGTGTGCATTTTGGACCAGGTGTTTTATAATTAAAAAAAAATTCCATTCACTATTTTTTAATTTTGTTCATTTGTCACTATGTATTTTAAATGCTGATTCATTAAAATAAAGATTTTGAATCAAATTGTTTCCCTTCTTCTTCTCCTTGCAGCAAGTTTCATTATTACTATCAAATAAGATGACAAATTTAGTCTCTATCATATTGAGTACATTAATGAGTTATTGAATCTAAAATAGAAAAAAAATACACCAACTTTAGGTAATATGTAAAATTATGTACTTGCTATAACATTTCTTTTCAGATTTGGTAAAACATCTAATCATGAACAGCAATTCGGCGTTTGAAGTCAATATGAATAAGAGAATATGGAGTCTGCTGGAGATGGACAAATTTGCAAAAGAATTCTTGAAGGTTCCAGCACTGTGGAACTTGCCATGGTTCTACAATGGCAAACTTGAACTGGATGTAAGTCTATAGTATATAAATATGTATTTTTGACAAATAATGTGTTGAAGTTGGTGTGATAAAGTGGGAATCAGTTTTTGCCATATAGTTAAACTGTTTAACTATCTCTTATGCACACATAAAAGTACTGCTCATATTATAGTGAGTTGAATCAAATTTTCATAATATGTTTTTCTTTCTATTCATTTATTTCATGCTGGAAGAGAGGACTTTGTAAATTCAAATAGCCTCTTCCTGCTGGTCATGGACACTACCCAGCTTCCGGATGTTTCTATCCATACTGCTAAGTATCTAGACCTTCTGCTAACAACTGATTCAGACCAATATGTGTGAAATCTGTATCGCTCTATTCCCTTCTTGATCACATAATAAAAGGAAAAACGAGATTATGGCAATACAAATTAGCAGATAGGGAGGATATGCATATCTTATCCATGGAGGCAGGTTTGTTTTTCTTCCACTGGCCTATCAAGCTGTGCAGATTCCATTCCAGTGGAATGTAATATTATATTCCTTTTTTTTATGTGTCTTTCAACTACAAAACTAGATCTTGGTATAATATTGTGTGTGCTCATGCTAAGTCATCAAGTCCTGTAAAAAGGTATTAAAGAAAACTTGTTACGATCAAATAGAGCACATTGGTGAGAAACTTGCAACATACTCTGCCGGTAGCAAGGCAAAAGGTATGGTCTATTTTATTATACTATATAATATATGGTTTAGTTAAATATATACAGTTGTTCCCATATAATTAAGTATCAAATGAAACTTTAGTTAATGAAGTTACACCACAAAGGTTCACTTGCGATACAGGGGGCAAGTAAGCCTTTTAAGCCTAAAATAAATACTTAGCGGTATATCTACGGCTTTTGATTACTGCATTACTGCTGCTTTTAATCTACAAGTAAAGTTGAGTAAGTCTAAAAAAACTCATATAGTTCTATTAAAATGCTGCACTACCTATTTGATATTTTCTTAACCTCACAACAATTCTCCTCAATTGGATTTAAATCCAGACTTAGATGGCCACTCTAAGACAGAAACAAATTATGAGTCGAGGAATTCCTTTACTGAGTGTGCAGTTAGCTTAGGGTCGTTGTCGTGCTGGAATGTCCAAATGACAGCACGTCCTCAGCATAGGTTAACATTATTTCCTCCAGTATAGTTTTGTTCTGGAATTGATCCATGTTTCCTTCTATGAGCCTAACAGGTCCAACTCCATAACCAGAAAAGAACCCCCAAATTTTCACGTTTCCACTGCCATGCTTTAACGTCACTTTTGTGAACTTAGGGTCAAATGCTTTATTCAAAGGGTGTCATACGTATTGTTTTACATCAGAGCAAATCCTATTTATTTTAGTATCATCAGAAAAAAGGACATTTTTCCATTGTCTTACTGTCCAGTTCCAGTCCCATCACTACCAGCACTGTTTAGGAACAGCTCCCTTGCTAACAATGCAAGGGATAAAGCAGTCTTATTTGCCACATTCTTTGCAAGTATTTTGCGTTATGATACTTCAATCAAACCTCCACAAAATCTCATCTCACAGAAATAAGTTTTAAAAACAATGCATAATCTAAATGTGAATAAGGCCAGTGCACCCGACGGGATTTCAGCAGTGGTCTTAAAAACCTGCGTAAATGAAATCACTTCTGGGATAGTCCCTAAAGTCTGGAAGTTTGCCAATGAACAAAATGTACCAAAGAAGTTGTGCTGACTACAAATAATCAACCGTTCTCAATAACCTCCATACTCTTCAAGATTATAAAGAGTCTATTGAATAATCGGTACCTTGTGTATCTAGAAGTAAATGATCTGCTTAGTGATTAACAGTATGGGTTCCGCCAGCTTCTAGCATACGCCACACATTTATGGGGAGAATGGAAATAGGAGGAGCTTCACCATCATCGAACTTCTAGACGAATGGAGGGGTACCATCGTTATTTGGTTAAAACTTTTGGGTAGGTAGAGCTAGAAGTAATGATGACAATCTCAGGCTAATGACTTCATAGCCACGGCAAGATGCTATCAGATTTATTTTTATTTAAAGCAGCCATAGTTTTGTTTGTTTCTGTATGTATGTGTGTGTGTCTCTAATGCTACCGTAGCGCTGTAAAGTAACCGTCCCGTCCGCAGAGCAAGCACTCGCCGTCGCTGCTGCGGCTGGCGACGCTGCTGAACCGGCCGCGCGACCGCCGCCTCATGGAGGACCAAATCTACGTGTTCATCGGCAACCTGATACACTTCGTAAGACTTCATCGAATAACAAACTGTACACTGTCGCAAATTATTTGACATTACATTCAAACTATTACAATCATTCAGGACACAGAATTATTATTAAGTAGTGACAAAATATACAATAATTAAATCACTGCTTAGTGATAAGGCTGCCATTTTCACGCTACATTGTTTTGTTTCTGTATATCTATGTTTAAATGTATTGTGAAATGAAGAGTAAATAAATAAATAAATAATAATGTTGTAAAATAATGGTGAGGTTACTCAGCGAGTGCTAACACTCTTGATACAGCGTTGGGTTTCAGAACCTCATCCATACTGGAGCACTCAAATTATAATACTTTTATGTAAAATTTGACTGTATTTTAATAGTTTTTCTGCTATTCGGGACACAGACTATATGTTATATATGTTGCGGCAGACGCGGGGGCTGGTGCGGCGGAGCCAGCGGCAGCCGGAGTCGCTGAAGGAGCTGGTGGAGGGCCTGCCGTCGGCCGCGCGCCGCGTCGTGCTGCTGCTCGACCTGCCCGACATCGCCTACACGGTACGCGCTGCCCGCTGGCCGCAGCACGCGATATCGCGGCGACGACATGAGTTAAATGCGAAAGAGAATTTGTGGGTAATTCCGTTAATTTTGTCTCGCAGCTGGAGACGGGCGAGTTACAGCAAGAGACGATGATGTACTCGCGCAAAGTGAAGAGTTTCGCTACCAAGCTCGTCAAGGCCGTGCAGAAGGCGGTCATACGGCATGTCAAGATGAAGCAGAGGGCGATCTGCAACGAGATCGGCGCCCCGCGCCCCGAGGCGGGCGCCCCGGGCCCCGAGACGGGCGCTGAGGGCGCTCGACGCGCGACGCAGAGCTGGGACACGGCGCGCTTCCTCAAGCGGGCGGACGTGGTGCGCGGGTTCGCGCGCGAGACGGGCGCCGACGTCGACATGATGCTGCACCTCTGGTGACCGCACACGTTCCTATGCTGTTAATGTTAAATAAATAACGATAGATGATGTTGCGATTTTGCATATCCTTACAATTATATCTTCATATTTTCTATAGATAAAATAATTTTAATATATCTAATTTTATTTATCACATTCTAAATACTAATTTATTTTGTCGGGCTCGTTGGAGCGGTGGTCAGGACGTTTCGTTGCGATGGGTAGCCGGTTCTATTCTCGTCGGAATGACATGTTTGTAATTTTCTACCAAACTTCAAGCAATAAACGGGTGGGAGGTATATCAAAATTCCGACCGTTCATAGGTGGACAAACTATGAAGTGCATATTGTGCGTTTCGGTTTCAGTCGAATAATGGTCGTAGAAAATAGACGCTCAGCGCATCATTGACTGATGTCCTATGGCTGAAGTGTCACCTATCATCAAGCGAGCCTCACGTTCATCTATCGGTATCTCGATATGAAAGTCCCGCGAGTCGTTCGTGTCTCTGTGCGCAGCTCGGCTCGCGCAGGGGACAGTGCAGTAAGGCGCGCGCGTGTGTGTGTGCAGGTTGCGCATGTACCGCGAGACGCTGCGCAAGCTGAGCGAGCCGGCGGGCGCGGGGGGCGGCGCGGCGGGGGCGGGGGGCGCGGCGGGCGAGCCGGTGCTGTCCGTGCTCGAGTGGCGGCTGGCGGACCTGGCGCTCATGCACGAGCCGGACATCGCGCTCGTCTTCCGAGTGGGTACCGCTCCCGACTGGAGCTCGGTTACACGCCACGGGGGTCGCCCGTGAGCGGTCTTTTTATTTTAACTCCGGGAATCCTACGGCAGATCCTTATATTTAACATTATGGTCACATATGTATATATTTTTAATTATTATAGTTAATTACTTAAAGATGTCATGTGGAACATGGTGTAATGGTTGCAGCTCCTAAAAAAAAATTTTGTAAAACAAAATACTTGGCGATTAAAAAGAGTGGCGGAGAGTTTATTGCCAGTTCCCGTCCGTTCTACGCCCTTGATTTGAGAACTGGCAGTAAATGTTAAATTAGAAGCATTTATCTATTTTTTATTGACGTTCATAAGTGTATTATGTCACCTAAATGAATAAATGATTTTGAGTTGAATTGAATTGAATACATATCTTGATAAAATACATCAATTTCAAGAGAAAAGTTTTGCTAAGAATTTTTTTTTCTGTAAGCCATCAAATTTTAGTTTATCGTGTTAAAAAAATCTGTCCACTACACCGTATCATGCATGCCCGTGATAGCAACCTGTCAGGCAATAAAATATTCTTTGTATCGAAAAGTATTACACTACGCCCACTAGACCGCTCTGTAACTGACCAACACCGTTGCGTGCCACGCACAGAGTGGCAACAATTGTCAGCAAGAATATTTAGCTGTACGTTCGCGTGCAGACTCCTTTAACCTTAATAAAATAAAATAGCCTTTATTTACTGAGTTAGGTACTTAAAAAATCACGGATATTTACGGATTGTTTCGCAAGGACTCGGAGCTGGTGTGCCCGGCGCGGTCGCTGGAGTACCTGTTCTGTCTGGTGGCCGCGGCCGTCGCGCGCATCCCGCGCCCGCCCGGCGTCGTCGACGCGCTGTTCGGCACGCGCGCCCCGGGCGCTGCGCCCGCGGCCGGGGCGGCTGACGGCGGGGGCGAGTCGGACGCCCCGGGCCCTGCGCACGGCCGCAGAACCTACGAGGAGTGGTTGTGCGCCGTGTGGACTGCCGTGCACATCGCTTACTGCAAGAGGTAGGTACTCCATGTTATTAATTTGTTAAATTTGGTATTTGTCGTGTAAGTAATATGAATTTATAAAACACTACTATTTTTATAAAAAAATGGTATAAGAACGGACTCAGACATAAAGTATGTGCGTGAGAGCGCATATTTTATTTGCAAAGAAGACAACTTCATCTAGCGGTAAACACTAAAACAATTTCGAATAAAAATAAATGTGGAAGTGTGTAGATGTACGGTGTGTGTGTGTGTGCAGCGGGCGCGTGGTGTCCAGCGTGCTGCTGCAGCGGCGCTGGCACGAGCTGTGGCGCGCGGTGCACGGGGCGGGGCTGCCCGGGGCGGGGGCGCCCGGGGCGGGGCCGCCCGGGGCGCAGCTGGGCGCGCTGCTGCTCGCGCTGGGCAAGCGGTTCCCGGCGACGCGCGCCGCGCCGCCCGCCTGGCCCGAGCTGGTGCGGCGCGGGCTCGTCGTGGACCTCACGTCGCTGGTGAGTGCGGACCGTTGAGACGGGTGAGCTCACGCCTCACGCCTCTCGCCCTACACGCTAGGAAATATGGGGTTTAAAGAGGTGTTTATTTCGCTAACTAAATAAAAACCACTCACTAGTTTACTTGCAATGAAAGATACTACTAACATAATATTACTGCACAATAACCGCCATCTATTGGCGTCACATTGAACAAACATTATTTAGATATTTTAGATAAGACGTTGTTTAAGGCTCAACTCACATTGCCGCAGAGTCGAAGCGACGCGTCATTATTTTCAGCTATAGCATATTAATTTCTATTATTTTATCAATAAGGTTCAAAACGACGCGCTAAATCGCTTGACTCCAGTCAGGCGTCGCGGTCGGCGCGAGAATGCGTACCACATTTACTAAACACTGAACCTTATTGAAAGAAAAATAGAAATGAATATGCTATAGCTGAAATACATTACGCGTCGCGCCGCTTTAACTCTGTGCCAGTGTGAGTTGAGCCTTAGGGTAGTAAGAAGTAAGAACTGTCCGCCCTCATTCCATATTATGGTGATATAGTCTCCTGCTCGCTGGCTGTGTGTGTGACGTGTGTGTGTGTGTGCAGGGCTGCGCGGACCCGGACCTGCTGTGCCTGCTGGACGACATCGGTGAGTTCCCGCGGCCGGGCTCCGGGCCCCGGGGCTCCCGGGCTCCGGGGCTCCAGTGCTGCGAGCCTTTGAGCGTGGCCTCACAGTGTTAAAAGTGTAAATACACGGTCTACGCGGCGGCCGCCCGCGAGCACTATATACTTGTATTCGATGAATAATTTACATTACATTAAACTTTGTCTAATTTAGGATGGTCATTTTGACAGCTGATAGGGATGAGGGATGGGGCGAGGTGTGGTCGTTAATGTATTACATAGGACCAGTCGGCGGCCTTCATACATAGTTCATACATAGTTCGACACGACAGGGTAAATGACACGTATCCATCACCTTTTCTTGAGTTCATAAAACATTTATTATCCTGCTAAAAAGAAATCAACAACATGTATATAACCCCTTAAGTGGGCGGTACCCGTCCATTAAGGTTGCACAAGTCGCGGGCTCGAACTCACTGGTGGGCGTGGCCAAAAAGCATGCTGTTCTCCCGCACCGCACCGGGGCAGTCATTATTAAGTGAGATGCACGATAATTCATAATAAAAGGGGCGTCTAAAAAAATACGAAAAAGCCTTTGGAAAATCGAGTTTTATGAAAAAACCACTGCATAAATCAATTACAAATAAAAGTTATTGTATTCTTCGATAATCGAGCTTTGTCGGTACCGACTTTGTTTTGAAAATTTGATACTTCTTTTATTACTAATTTAAGCCCAAAGTTGTGTTAAAAAATGACAGTAAAAACGAATCTTTGGTAGCTCGTAACTTTTTAATGGTTTTTTATTTTACCATTCTGTTTGCGTACAGACAAAATTAATAATGAGATAAAACGATATCATGTTTAACTTTGCATGTACAGTGCTAAATAGTGGAGTAATACCCCCCCGAAATTTCTATGGAAAAAATGTCGACTAGTGTCACCTTAAGTACGACGCCATCTTACTACACGCACTGACACTACACTTTATTGAAATAAATACAGTACTTCATAGGTGTCAAAATTATCTTCCTAAATTAGACAAAGCGTTATTACTAAATCGAGTTTAAAATAGTATATTGGAACAGGATATTGATTGAATTTTAAAGTATTGTTAATATATTTGTGTATATAACATTCCCTATTAATAATAATTATTCAGAGGCCCTAGCGGATACCTCGGGAGAAAGTTTGTCGTAATGGTTCTTGATCGGGCCTCTGAGTACGCTGCGAGGGGCCCCAGAGCAGCATTACTGGCACTTTTCATTACCCACGAGACGGCGCGATGCATTGTGTGTAGTTCTGTCTCGTTCTATCGTCAGTAATGCTGCTCGCTAGACCCCGCAGGCCCCCGCTGACCCCCGCTGGCCCCCGGGGCCGGGTCGCGCCACTAACAGAGTGACTTGTTTGTTCCCCAGGGTGGTGGGGTTTAAACATCAGTATTATTAGTAAGTAAACTTTCCTCATACTTGTGGCTCGGAGAATGTGTGCTTCATTATTGTTGTTTAATGCTCTTTTTAACCGACTTCAAAAAAGGAAGAGGTCCCAATTCCACTGTATATTCGTTTTTGTATGTTTGTTACGCGATCATTCCGTCAATTATGCATGGGTATTTGATTTTTCGTTTTTTGTTTGCTATTTCGGGGGTGGTCCCATATTAATTTTAAATTTTATTTGTTGGAGTCGGGGCCAGCCGAGAAATACAGTTTAATCTGTGCGAGCGGCCGCGGCGGCGGGGGGCTGGCACCGACTTCGAAAACAACTGTTAATAAATATTAAATAGATATCTAATAAGTACCAATAATTTTGTCAGTTGTACTTTAAGGCTCATGTTTTGAAGTAATTAAAATGTTTACTTTTAAATAAAATACTGTATACCGGATTAAAACCGGTCTCCCGCGACCACGGTTGCTGAAAAGCATCCGAAACGTCGGGATAAATAATTTAAACAATATAAATAATAAATCGCGTTTTAATCCGGTATACAGTATTTTATTTAAATGTGTAATACTCGCGTTAATAAAAGACAATATTTAAATGTTTACTTTTTAGATAATGTAGATAATACTTATATGTATAGTTTTGAAGTCGTTTTTGTTTTTTTAACTAATGAAAATGATAGTAATGAAGTGCTATAAACGTAGTCGTGAGTCGTCAGCCGCGCCGCCGGCATCGTCTGGCGCGTGACGTCATACGTGGACGTGCGTAGATATATGTGTACGTACGTAGACGACCGTGGACGTAAGTGAAACTACGTGGACGTGGGCCTACGAGGACATACACATGTATGTACGTGTGCAACCACGCCGGGTGTAGATAGATATTAGATATTGTTGTACAGGAATTAAATATTACTTGTTATTTTAAATAATATTTTTATTGCAGAGGAAAAGAGTGCCCTCGAATTGGAAAAGATAGACGATGTGTCGACGGGCCATAGGGCGCCTCCAGACGCCGACACCGATCCTGACACGCCGATATTGCTAGAAGACGACGCTGGAGACGCGCCGCAGGGCGGGGCCCCGCTGGACGCCGGCGACACCTTGCTGAGGCTCCGCTCGATGGACCCCAGTGCGGTCGAGGTCAGCATCCTGCTCGACTCGGATACGGAGGACGAGACTCCGCCCCGCCGGGAGACTCCGCCCCGCCGGGACACTCCGCCCCGCCGGGACACTCCGCCCCGCCGGGACACTCCGCCCCGCCGGGACACTCCGCCCCGCTGGAAGACACCGCCACGCGAGGACAGGCGCGAGGGCGCAGGGGACACTCGCGAACAAGGCGACTCGACGGAGATTCCTACAGGAGACGCTGAACAGAATAAAACAACAGCAAAGGAAGAAAAAGAGGAGGACTCGTTAGGACTGATAATCAAACAAGCTCTCAACTGTAGATCCAAAGTGAGACTGCAGTCGCCGCGGCTGCACAAGCTGACTGAGGACATTCTGCGGAGCAACTCGCTGCTGGCGGCCGGCGGGGGCGGGGGCGGGGGCGGGGGCGGGGACGGGGACAGCAGCGGGGACGAGCGCGACCTCGTGATCGACGAGGGGGGCGGGGGCGGGGGCGGGGGAGGGGGCGGCTGGACACAGAGCTGCAAAGGCGACCCCCAGCTGCCGGACAGTTATGATAAATCTCACAGAACTAAAATAAAACGCTCCAGGTCTCTGGACGGCGAGGAAAGTGGGGACAGCGGGGACCGTGGGGACGGCGGGGACGGGGGCGGGGACGGGGGCTCCAGTGAGATCAAGACATATGTCGATAACATCAAGAACAGTTACAAGTTGAACGCCGATGTGCAAGTGAGCAAGAGGGTGAAGCGCGAGGTCGGAGTGAAGGAGGAGGCCGGCGAGATGGACGTGGACGGTGGGGAGGGGGAGGGGGAGGGG
Organism: Anthocharis cardamines; assembly: GCA_905404175.1. Classification (NCBI taxonomy): domain Eukaryota; kingdom Metazoa; phylum Arthropoda; class Insecta; order Lepidoptera; family Pieridae; genus Anthocharis; species Anthocharis cardamines. Next base: position 3,685,403 of record FR989979.1, read on the forward strand.
GGCGGCGCACTCGGTGAGTATTGGGGTTCGTGCACGTCACAACACAACACATTGTTAGCTCCATCAAGATATTTGAAATGATAGACAACAGTGAAGGCAGTCATCGCTGAAGTTTTCACATGTCTGTTGAACGCTAAAGATGCCAGAAAGAGATAGAGTGATATTCTAGTACACCTGGAAAGTTTCAGCGATGACTGCATTCACTGTATTCTCTCGGTTTAAATTGTTTCAACAGGCAAGTTTCAATTTAGGTGGTGATGAAAGATTTGACCGTCCGGTGTCGCCATAACAAATATATGAAGAGGTCGCTGATTCAGCAACCTCTTCATATAATATCTCTGGGCTAGAGCAGGCTGGACGTGCTCGACTCGAGATCGATTCCACAATAAGTGGTTACGCTTTAATATAACGAGTACCGTCCGTGATCCAGACGAGAAGCTCGCGATGGACGCGCGCGTGCTGCTGCCGCGGCTGCCGGACTGCGCGCGGTGGAGCCCCGCCGCGCTGGAGCGCCGCCACGGGGTCAGCGCGGGGCTCGGCCTGGCGTGGTGGGCGCGCCACCTGCCGCGCGCCGCGCGCTGCCGGCCGCTGCGCGTTCGCCTGCCGCGGCTGCCGCGCGCGCCCAGCCCGCCCCGCGCGCGCCCCGTCGCGCTGCCCGACCTGCCCGCGCTGCGCCGCCAGCGCGAGACCATGCTCACCGCGCAGGTGGCGCCCACGCCGCTGCCCGCCGCGCCCCCCGCGCCCGCCCCCGCCGCCCCCGCCGCGCCCGACGCGCCCGACGGCGGCTGCTTCGACTACCTCTGCAAGGACCTGGTCAAGATAATGGCGCACAACGCGACGGTGAGCGCGCCACTCACAATCACTACATAGATTTTTTATTTAAACGCAGTTTGAGCACTACTTGCGATCGCTCGCTCCGTTCACCATAAACATCGTCATAATCGGTTAGCTCAGAGTTCCCCTAAACTTTGTTGTGTCGTAGACCCCTTGCCATGTTTTTCCGTGTTGGGTAGACCCCCCTACTTACCTATATTGATTTCCTATAAATTTCTTACTGTAGTGAAGTTTAGTGTTAAAAACTTAAAGTAAAAACACATGTTAATTTTGTGTAAGGGGTTGTTGTAATGTATTTATAGAGTGACGAATTGAACAAGTCAGTGCAAGGTAGCGAAGCGCTGAAACTGCGACTCTCAGGTTTTTACAAGTTCAAAATGTATTGCGACCACAAAGCGAATACCAACATCCTACAACTTACACTTACTTCATAGGTACTTTTATAAATAATGTATATGTTTTGATATTAATATAAGATAGTATGATGTAAGTAAATAGGTACTATCAGTGTATGTGTTGAGATCCACTATCGTGGACCCCCATTTTCATTTCATAGACCCCCAATTTTTTTTTCGCTGACGTAGACCCCTTGCAGGTTGTCATAGACCCCTAGGGGTCGATATAGACCACTTTGGGAATCACTGGGTTAGCTAATTTGTTGATTTAGCAGAATCTAGAACACCTATTTCCAGATTGTGGGCCTTAATCCCCTATATTTTTACAATGTATATTTATACACAATAAAAAGAGAAAATCTTTCAGAAATACTTACGAAGAACTTATAACAAGAGAGTGAAAAACAAGAGCGTGAAGCCTGCGACAGAGCCGTTGCCGCTCAACGAGTTCGAGGAGTGGGAGCGGCAGAAGCGCGCCGGCCTGCAGTACTTCACCCTGCCCCACCTGCAGGCCGCCCACGAGCGGGGCCCGCCGCCCGCCCCGCCCGCCCCGCCGCCCCCGGAGCGCGGCGAGGGCCCACCGGACCCCTCCGCCCGCCGCGAGGCGGAGCGGAGTCCCGGCGCGCGCCCCGTCTTGCGCCTCGTGCAAGCCGCCTCCCCGTACGACCCCGCACCCCCCCTCGCCGGCCCGAGAGTCCTCGACGACCGACGGACGGCGGAGGGGAAGGCGCACCCCGCCCCCGCTCCCGCCTCTCGGCCCTTCCGCTTCGAGGAGTTCGAAGAGGAGCCGATCACCCCCCTAGAGCCGGCCCTCGAACCGGCGCTCACCAGGGCGGCGCTGCTGCAGCACTGCCGGCCGCCGAGCGGGCCCGACGGGACCTGCGTGGTGCTGGACTCGGACGAGGAGGAGGAGCAGGCGAGGGCGGCGGCCCGGACCATGGACGAGGAGATCGCGACCCTGATGTGCACCGAGAGCGGCCTGGGCGACCCGGACGAGCCGGACGCGGAGGGCTGGGGCCGGCCGAGAGCCGACACTCGGACCAAAACTATTCAAAACATCTTGGACGACATGAAGTCTGCCAACGTGAAGGCGGACGGCGGTAATGGAGTGGATGGCGACGACACGTCCGACGACGATGTGCTGCACATAGACGAGGACGAAGCGAAGGAGATCGAGGCGAACGCGGCCGGCGGGGCCGCGGATGTGGACGGGTCCTATTTCGATTTGTCGACGTTGGAGGAAATAAACACGCAGCTCGGTAAAAGTAAGTATAAACTTGTAAGTAAACATTCAAATAGATCTCTCTTTTATAAAACTTTTATGCTGTCTAAACAATAACATCATTTACAAAAGCGACTATGAAACTAGACTTAAGTTGTTTAAAGTAAGCTTCACGAGAGACGCCGTATGCTTGACATCTCTTTTTTATACATAAAGTGTTGAATAACGCGAAAGACACGTAATATCTTTAATACGATACCTTTTAATTTACCGAATTGAAATAAAAGCAAAGGGAACCTCTTCTATCTACCGACCGTCAGAGCCAACGTTGGCCGTACTGCCCGTACTGCACCTGTACGATGTTCATATATAATGTTCCGCGCTGTCAGCATTTACGCCGACACGCGTCATTTCAATAATTATTTTAGTTAGTTCGCAAACGATCGCTTACCAGTTCGCGCGTACTCATAACCATTAAACCATATAGGATTAAGACAACAATTATTGTACTTAATTCTTTTATGTATGTACAATAGCATAACTTTCTGGACGGTCTTTACAACTCCGTACATTGTGGTCCTTCGAGCCGGACTATACCGACGTTAGACGTTAATTATGTCTTATTTCATATATCAGTTGCTAAACAATATAACATCATGATCGAACATAGAGCTACACGCTGTTTCAATTACAATTCAAATGCAATTTCAATTACATTCGCTCAACCGCAGCGATGCGGGCTGGGAATTGGATGTATCGCTTTTAAACGAATCGACCAAAGCAACCCGCGAGGCTCGGACCGAGCGGAGGGCTCCGCGGTCGCGCGGCTGTAGTGTGCGCTCGGCAGGGACGCGGTGCTACTTCTGGCTGCCGAGCGGGCGCTGCGTGCCGGCGCGCGCGTACCGGGCGCTGGCGGCGGGCGGGCCGGCGGGCGCGGGCGGCGGGCCGGCGGGCGCGGGCGGCGGGCCGGCGGGCGCGGGCGGCGGGCCGGCGGGCGTGCTGCGCGCGGACCGCTCGCGCGCGCTGTGGCTGGTGGCGCGCGAGTTCGCGGTGCTGACGAACACGCGGCTGCGCGCGCGCCGCCCCGCGCACTACGCCATGCGGCACTGCCGCGCCTGCCCGCGGCTCACCCGGGTGCTGTTCGACGGCGAAGAGATCGGTGAGAGCCGCCCCCTCCCTCCCCCTCACTCCTCCCATCACACAACCTTCCACTTCGTCAGTCAAGTATCAAGTCAATTTTTACAAGAAGGAATTTATAAAAAAATAATAATTTAAAAGGAAATCTTGGTTACATTGTGTATTCCATCATGAGTATTATTCACACTATACAATACACACACTCGCACAAGTTTTGAAAGATTACGTGTTTTACTATCTATTTTTTTAATTAAAAAAGACAAATTAAATTAATGTGAGTTCTGAGTCGATGACTCACAGCAAGCGGTAAACTCGCTCAATGTTAGGTGACACCTCGGCACAGAACGTTAGCAAGGCGCTGTCGACCTATTGTTTCACTTCGAGCATTCGGAAATCCATAGGCTGAATCTATGAACAACTCCCATCCGTTTAATGCCTGAAAATAATATATAAAGGTGCTCCCTCACCGGGAGCATTCGCGTGTAATGTAACGTTATAGAGTCGAGTATTACAACTGTCAAGGAAGAAAGCCGACCATTAATTCACATGCGAATACTCGGGAGCACCGAGGGTGACCGTCGCCGTACTTTAACTATTTCTCATCGTTTCGTGTTCGACAGATCCTAGTACGGAAAAGATGTTAGATCTGAGCAATGCGGAGTGCGCGCCGCCCGCTCCCGGTCCCGGCGGAGGGGGCGGCGGCATCCGCGTCCGGGCGTTCGCCCGCGAGTGCCCCGCCGCGCCCGCCCCGCTCCCCGCCGCGCTGCCCGCCCCGCTCCCCGCCGCGCTGCCCGCCCCGCTCCCCGCGCCCCCCGCCGCCCCCGACTCCACCCCCCTCGAGATCGTCCGCGGCTTCAAGTACGAGCAGCTCCACGACGCCCCGACGAACGCCCGGGTGAGTAAGCAGCGCCAGACGTCGACGATTATTTTTATCCCCATTTTTTGGATGGATTCAGAGATTTAAATAAAATACTGTATACCGGATTAAAACGCGATTTATTATTTAAATTATTTATCCCGACGTTTCGGATGCTTTTCAGCAACCGTGGTCGCGGGAGACTGAAAGATGACAGTTGTCTTATATTTGAAATGTCACAAAGTTGCCATATTTAATTCAATTAAATTAAAAAGAAAATAATCTATTAATTTAGGTAACACAATGTACACCTATGAACGTGAATAAAAAATAATACATATTAAATTACTAATATTACTAATATTAAATGCTTCTAATTTTACATTTACTACCAGTTCACAAATCAAGGGCGTAGAGCGGACGAGAAGAACTGGCAAGAAACTCGCCGCCACTCTTTTTAATCGCCAAGTTTTTGTTTTACAATCTTTACATATTAACGCCATCTATTCCTACGGAGTTGATATTTACTGTAATTTTCTATATTATGACAATATTGACTAACGGTGTCCTCTTGTTTTTTAGTATGTTTGATTTGGGGCTTTAGATTTTTAATTACTGGATCCCAGGTGTTAGAAAGTCTCAAACCATCTTCTCTATTGAAGTTAGGATGTTTTTTAATTTCAATAGCCTCACGTACTAGTCTGGGAAAGAATCTACTTTCTTTTGCAAGGATTTTCGGTTGGTCGAAACGTATGTAGTGGTTTGGTTTATCCAGAGTGTGTTCACATACTGCTGATTTAGAGTGACGTCTGTGTTTGATATCCGCAATGTGTTCCTTAAGTCGGTTTGAAATGCTACGTTTAGTTTGCCCAATGTAGGATAAACCACAGTCACAATCCAGTTTATATACACCTGGATCTTGCAAAGGAATATTACTTTTTATTGGTCTCAAGAATTGTTGAATCTTCTTGTGTGGCTTGAAAACTGTATTAATAGAAGCTCGTTTTAAGATTCTTCCAATCCTGTCTGTAACACCCTTCACATAAGGCAGGTAGGCTGGTAGACGTTGTACTGTTTGTGGTTTATTCCTGTTTCTTAAAACGAGTCTTACATCAACTCGGGTAAGGCCCCAGTGGTTGATGTCGAGATGTTGTATATATACTCAACGCTCGGAAACATTTATATAGCGTGGTTCAGGATTAGACGTCTTCGTATTGATTCTTGTAGCGAATCATAGATGTCGCTACATAACCTTTTATTATATGTACATGAAAATGCAATCTCAGGTTCCATAGTAAATATTCATTGACCAATGCTTGTATAAAAATATATTTATTCCTCTAATCTCAATATTTGTGTGGCCGCAGGTGTACAGCCTGGTGCATGACATAAAGACGTTCAAGAAGCTCGCCAGCAGCAGCAACAAGCTGTACCTGTTCTCGCTGCGGACCGGCGCCCTCGGCCGCCTCGTCACGTCCCCGGTCCAGCTGCTGCGCTCCTCCGGGGTGGCCACTGAGCCAAAACTGCAGCCCTCCCCCGGTGTGGCTACTGAGCCCCGACTGCGGCCCTCCCCCGGTGTGGCTACTGCGCCCCAACTGCGGCGATCCCTCGGGGTGACCATTGCGCCCCAACTGCGGCGCTCCCCCGGGGTGGCCACTAAGCCCCAACTGCGGCCCTCCCCCGGGTTGGCCACTGAGCCCCAACTGCAGCCCTCCTCCGGGGTGGCCACTGAGCCCCATCTGCAACCCTCCCCTGGGTTGGCCACTGAGCCCCAACTGCAGGCCTCCTCCGGGTTGGCGACTGAGGCCCAACTGCAGCCCTCCCCCGGGGGTGCCACTGAGCTCCAACGCCGCCCCATCCCCGGGATGGCCTCCAAGTCCCGCTCAAAGCCTTCTCCTTGGTTGGCCACTTTACCTCGCCTGCGGCCTTCCCCCGTTGTGGCCACTGGGCCCCACCTGAGGCCTTCCCCTGGTGTGACCACTGCACCCCATGCGAAACTTCCTCCTGCCGCAGAACCCAATGTTGGTGGTACATCTACAGCCCTCGTCCCCGAACCTCCCCCCCCTCCCACACAAACGGTATCGTCAGCATCATTGGTATCCACATTGCTGTCCCCGCCCACTCTATCCGCCTTGTTATCCGCGCCCTCCGGATCTACCGTATTATCCGCACCCCAAGGATCTACCATGTTATCCGCGCCCCAAGGATCTACCATGTTATCCGCGCCCCAAGGACCTCCCATGTTATCCGCTCCCCAAGGATCTACCATGTTATCCGCGCCCCCCGGTTCTACCGTATTATCCGCCACCCCCGGTCCTACCGTATTATCCGCGCCCCCCGGTCCTACCGTATTATCCGCGCCCAACCTATTTATGGTGTCATCTACTCCATCTGTACCTACTTATATGACCACGCCCCCACTATTTACGGGATCGATTGCTCCAACCCAACATTTCGCCCCGTTCATATCTACTGTGTTTCCCTCGCCCTCCGTACATACCGGATTGTCTTCCGCCTCCATGTCTTCTGTGTTATTCACGAACTCCGTAGCTAACGTTCTATCCTCCCCCTCCATACCACCCGCTCTCTCCGCGCCCTCCTTGTTCACCTTACTATCCGCTCCCCCGGTGTCGTCCCAACCCCTCCCGCCGCCCGCTGCCCCGCGACGGCCGGCCCCCGTCCCGGTCCTGCCCCGCCTCCTGCCCGCCCCCGCCCGGAACCCTGCACCCCCGCCCCTGCGCCCCGAGGACGTCTGCAAGTCGGAACCGGGAGAGGGCGGGGGGGACTCTGAGGTAGACACCAGCCGGGTGAAGGCGGAAGTGAGCGCGAGCGAGCCCCCTCCCCCGCCCCCGGAGGGGCTGCTGCTCACGCAGGACAACATCTCGGCGCTGCTGCGCAACCGCGACCAGCGCCCCCTGCGGGTCACGCCCGACAACGTCCGGCGGCTGCTCGGGGAGACCGCGCAGCAGGACCGGCAGCGGCAGCAGCAACAGGACCGACAGCAGCAGCAGCAGCCGTGAGGACGGGGCTCGACGAATACATATAAATAAATTGAAAACCAAATGATAAAACTTAGCTCATGTTGAAGGAATAATTATTTTATATATTAAGGAAACAAATGAGTGTGCGTGTGCGTGTGTGTGTGTGAGAGAGAGAGAGAGAGGCGAAAATCGATCAGACGGGAGCGGGACTTGCGATGAATTAACACGTCCAAATGTCGGAGGCTGCCGAACGAAGTCTTAATACTTAATATTATATATGATGTACTATTGTATTACATATTTAAATTAAATAACTTTATTTATTAATTATCCCGTTGTTTCAAATATTTTCCAATTATTATTGATGTTCGTTTTATACGTATTTATCGAATGGTGTTTTAATTTAAAATGTGAGTAAACGTGTTACCGCCCGCTGTCCGCTGTCCGCTGTCCGCTGCCCGCTGCCCGCGTCCCGCAGTATGTGGAGTGAATGCGATTGACTTGTATATTTGACAATGATTTTGTATAATTTAATGTAATATTGAAGTTTATTCGAATATCAGTTTGTAAATAGCATTTAATGTTTAATTAATATTATTTAGAATAAAACATTTTCGTAGGAAATTCAATATTGTATGTATCTCTCCTGTTCGAGGGCAGGCCCTCTGGTGTCGTTTGTAATATATTATTAGAATTGAAATGTTTTTTTCATTTGACGCACCTGTTTTCCCATTCTATTATTATTTATCCTGACGACTCTACGTGGTCACGGGCGGACCGGAGAGGAGAACGCTCTATCCGTTACTACTATCGACCACAGAAGATGTGGCCACAGATGGCGTTAGTTTGGCAACTTTATTGGCGTACTTCTGATTTCGAGTAACATAATTAATAAATTGCGAAATAAAACTTTACAACGCGATTTTAATAAGGAAAACGTACGTAGTATATATATAGATTAACTCTTGAAGTTCGTTCTCAATAAAACCTTAAGAAATGTACAGATACTGGCTGGTTAGATTCCCTGCAAAAACCGATTCATTGCCACCATCGTTTTCATACATACTTTAGCCAGATCCAATACAAAGGAAGATGGCGCGCCAGCAGCGACATGGGCCCAATTTTTCGACGAATAACTATACAATAAGCATGAAAATTCATGCTTTTAGGCACTACCATTCAAACTATGAAGATTGCAAAGGAGATGCCCTCTATAGTAATAAAAGGTGAGTGCATTGACAGAGTTACTAAAGCACGTCATCTGGGTATCCTCTTCGATGAACACTTGCGTTTTGACGAACATGTCTTAATTATATCAAGAGCTTGCTTTTATCGACTAAAAATACTGTATCGTATTAGACGTATAACTCTTCGCCAAAGGCTGTGAAGTTTTAATATTATCGAAATTCAATTATTGTGATGCTCTCTTCGGTCCACGTTTACTGGCAAGTTCTAAAAACGTTATACAAAGGATACAAAATGCGTGTGCCCGTTACTGTTATGACATCCCTCCTCGATCTCACGTCACTCCTTATTTCAATAGCAACAATGTCCTAAAAATGGATTATCGGAGACACCTGCACTTTGCCACTATTGTTTGGTGTCATAAAATTTAGAATATCAGCGTATCTTGCATGCAAACTAAAATGGCTAAACGATGCCGGGGACACTCATGTGACCAGAGCAGCAAACACGCTTCTGGAGATACCCTTACATCGTACAACAGCATTTAGGGGTAGCTTCAAATTTAGTGCATCAAAGTGCTGAAACGACTTTCCTCCGCCTTTACGCTGCCTTGGTTCGGCTTTTAGTTTAAAAAAAAAAATTAAACGACACCTTATTAATGCACAAAAAGCTTGTACTCCTCAAAGCGGCAAACAGCTCTTCTAGTCCTCACACTGTTCCCTACTCTGTTCTTCATGTGTTTTATGTATTGTATTGTATTTGTATTTTTGGTATAATGTTGTATTGTATATAAAAATATTTATTTCCCGGTCTTTCAATTCGAATTAGTTTATATTATGTATAGCTTTTATTATGACTATATTGTATTTTTTTTTTACTATCTTCCACTACTGTCTTCTGCCACACTGGGGACTACTGAAAATCAGCGTCAGAGCTTATGCTCTGACATATGCTGAGTACCTCCCCTTTTCGTGGCGGCACTTGTTCCTATATTTATTAATTGTTAATTTATATTTTAAGTTGTACTTTTACTTACTTCTCTGCCGTCCCGAATAAATGTATTTCATATCATTTCATTTCAAAATTACCAGCAAGAAAGACAATGAATTATTTTCTGAATGTAGACGATCGTTTTTGCCTATTTCAAAGAAATATTTTATTAGACTTTGTCAAGATACAAATTGTAACTCAGACACTAGCATTGAAGAAATTATTGATTTCGACGGGCTCGCCACGTTCGGTAAAACACCTGCCGTGCGCAGCGATGGTTCGTGGGTTCGAATTCTACCGGGACCCGAGTTTATAATTTTCTGTAAGCATGTTTTCCCCACGTTTGGTAACTTCGGACATTGATCGGGTGGGAGGTATATCGAAATTTCAACCGGGTAACAACCACCGTTCATAGATTGAAAAACCGTGAAGTGCACATTGCACATTTTGGTCTCCTAAAGCGATTACACTGATAATTAAGCATTTCAGTGGTGAAAAGAAAATCAGACAAGTAGCTTTTAAGCTTGTCTTAAACAAAAAATCAAATCATTTATCTTCATAATATTAGTTTATATATCACACTTTATTCAAACACCTAAATGACACACTGGTGGGTACCAACTACCAGCTCAACTCGCTTGTTTTTTCGTGATACGTATTCAGTAATACATATTTTATTGCCCGATAATTTCAAGCCAAAATGAATTTCATTCCGCTGAGCGCGTGAAAAAATATAATAGAGTCGGAATTAAGGTTAATTATAATCATTTTTATAATTATTGCTTTACGAGTTGTTTTAAATACATTCATATAAAAAAATGAAATTTAGATCAACAGGCATTCAGGCATGTCACAAGAAATATGTGATCAAGCGAGTGCTTCAGCTTTTGATACCCAATTGGAGTTATCTTTCGAGAGTATAAAATAATTATAAAAGATTATAAATAAAAAATTTGTTACATTTATTTATGACTATATGATTTTTTAATATTTAGCACACGACGACAACACACGAGGGTTGAAGAAATAGATTATTTTATGACACAGCTTATACGAATTAGTAGCCATAATTACTTGTCTTCATGTAATTTCGGTACTATTAAAAGAAGTCTTGAATTAAGAAAGAGAAGGAGATCAACATTTTACATTTATAAAAATAGCTACTTTATAAAAAAACCTTCAATATTGGGTTAGTCTTTCTGGCAAGAGTAAACGTCGAAAATTAATTGTTAATGTTGGGGTAGTGAGTAAAACAAGATGTAATGAATAAATAATACGAGTTTATTGAACCTAGTTGTACACTCGGCACCGCTCGGTGCGTGATATCTTACACAATATTTGAACATAACCTAAATTATATAATATAAAGTATACAAATACAGACAATTTCGAATTTAAAAGCAGTCTCATGTTGGTGGGAACGGGCGCACCTCTCGGCCATAACTCTGCTCTGTACCGGTCAGTGTCAGTGTCGGCGCCCTCCCCAGTTACGAGCATCCTGATCGATCAAGAGCAGAGTTATGGAAATCATACAAATAAATATAAAATAAATCAGTCTAAATGTTCCACTTAATTAATATAAATATAAAAACACCGACGAGTTCGTTGTTTACAGTTCAATAAATAAATGGAAAACCATAAACATTAATTAGGCGCTAAACTATGCTTCAAATGTTCGTCCAAATAGCAACGAATTGGTTTTAAATTATTTTTATTAATACAATTATGAACATATTAAAAATACTAAATACAAACGAACTGTGATGTGGCGGAGTCGACGACCTACGAATATGACCTGAAAGCCGAACGGTATTGTGAATGCGTCCTAATACGTTCTTGTGCGTTATTAAATCGTCGAGTGACGCAGCCGGCTGCACCCGGCTGTACCCGACTGCACCCGACTGCACCCGGCTGTACCCGACTGCACCCGACTGCACCCGGCTGTAGCGCTTCTGACGGACGTATGCGGTGCTTCATACATTTGTTGATATACTTTGGGCTTTCGGAAATTCACATTACACTTGTTCAGTCTTACGTCGATATACGACTATCGATATTCACTCTCGAACTATATCTAATATAGAGTTCGAGAGTGAATTATTTTTTAAATTATCATTCACGTTTGTGCTGTTTGTCGAAAAAAAATCAAAATAACGCAATTGCTAGATGTCGCGCGACATGCCGAATGTATTGATTTGATACACTTATACAATCATTATAGAAAAATATTAAACAGGCCGTATTTACAAGAGTTCATAATTATCAAAATATTGACATCGTCTATGCGCAAGAACACAACTTGAACATAGACAATATTACAAAAACTACATCGTTCGTAACTTAGACACAGCTTGTATCAATTTACAAATGTTCGAAAAGGTATCGGAACCGGTCGCAACAGCGGCTCCGAGGGGTCGGTCGCAACAGAGGGGTCTCCGTCAAACGAAGAGGGGTCTCCGTCAAACGAAGAGGGGTCTCCGTCAAACAGAACAAAATATCTTGGTTAAGGAACTTTTACTGACATTCGTCTTTCATTAATTTTTATTTTAAAACTAAAAATACTAAATAATACCGATTCATTCTCATACTATTTCAACCACCCCTTTGATGCCTATATCGATCGGCAATTTATATTTAACCTGCGAATTGAAATAAAACTAAAGTAACTTAAAACGAATGTTAGGTCATTATAGTCGAGTTAGGTCGATACAAGTAGTATCTAAGTTAGTACGGACATTACAAAGGTAAAGCCAGGTCGCCTCGGACCTGTCAAAATACAATATTAAACAACATTATCAAAAACCGTGTTCGATACTAAACCTTATTACTAAGGCGTTAAAGTACAAAATATTTACACCAAGTGGATCCGTGCTCACAGCTGCCTCGTCAGAAGTCCGCAGAGCAGGAACGGCCGCCGGCCTGCCTCACGCATGGTCGATAAAGTCTCACTAATCCAATTTTTAATATTATATTTAAAGCTTTAGCGAGTTGTGACGTTTTTATTGATTATATTTACAATTGAGTAGCCGGTGTTTCTACTCTGTGACTTCTGCAACCGACGCAAGCGTCTTTGTAAAAAATCGATTAAGACTTATATAATCTTATTCAAAATCTATATCAAAATTTGAGCTCCGTCGCTTCGAGACCGACATTAATTAGTCCGATATAAAGTGCCAGGAATTTTAAGATTTTTACAAAACGTTATACAAATGTGAGCTCAATTCGAGGAATTTTATACAAATATCACTTAATTAGGCTTAATTATTATATAAAACCATTCTATCTTCTGCAGTGTAGCGTAACACACTATACAGTTGTTTTAGAAAGAAGATGAAAAGTGATTGGATATCTTGCGGCTCCGGCGGGACCACTATTGTAATAGATGGTCATACGTAGATTCCTTACATTGATTTTGAACTAGAATCATTAATCTCTGTCCCACAGTACCTCTAAAACCGAAAAATCGGCAACCTCACCACTTGACTAGCAACATTACATTAAATTATGGTACACAAAATATGATACAACTTTTATTATACAAACTGGAAGTAACCGACAACTCGGTGTTGTCATATACTAGTATGGCAGATTTGTTTTAAGTATATAACCGACGTAGGAGAGGACTCTAAACGAAACCGCGTACATGGCAACTTGCTTGGCACCTTTGCAAAAGTGTTATAAATCGGATAATTTCATTTTTATGGCAAGACACATTGCTCAAGGCCACGAATATAAAATATTTCTGATTATGTCACTTATTGTTATCCTGTACACGAGTACATACATCGTAAGCATGTATTCGATTTCATCTGAAAGATTTCACAAGTAGTTCTGCTCACTGATAATAATTAATAAACATTCTTAAAAAACTTATATTTGCTATATTTAAAGGCCTTTAGATTGATTTATATGTAAAATCCGAAAAAAAAAATCGATCAAGAGTCCATCCTAAACTCGAACGCTTATCGGCACCGAGGCTTACTTACAGGTATCGCTGTCACTTTCATACATACACGTTGTGTGAGAGACAGGGTCTGTGGGGCAGCGGGGCAGCGGGGCGGCGGGGCGGCGGGGCGGCTAGCTAGCAGTGGAACTGCTGCTGCGTGATGGCGGACAGGTCCTTCATGAGCCCCTCCAGGTTCTGCATGTCGCGGTGCAGCCGCTCCGTGGAGCGCGACGGCGTCAGCGGCTCCAGCTCCGAGCTGCAGTGCGCCACGCCGCCGCCTGCGACACCACGGCACCTCACGTCACGCCACGCCACCCCACGCCACACGACTTACTGACGAGTGGCGTGATCACAGGGTAGGCTGGTTATAGACGTGCGATGCTACACTGATGGACTTATTTAGAGGAACGCAAAAAAGGTTCATTTTCTCCGGTTGTTATCGTACGAACTGACCAAAAACATTATCAAACACTATTATAAAAACAAAGTTTTACAAATTATTATTTTCGAATTTCATGCCTAGTTTCAGTTACACTAACCTTAATTACCCACTTTTATTGGCATTCCGCTAAATTTGCCCATAAATGTTTTTGATTATGTTCCAATCACCATACACATTGGTTTTACTCAAATTTATTTCGTAACGACTAGTATTTGTTAAATTGACGAACTTGCCACAACAGAGGACTTAAAGATAAAAATGAAATGCAAAGCTAGTTACCGAGCTGCAGCCTGTTGGGGATGTGCCCCGGGGACGAGCTCGCGCTCTTCTTGTACGGCGACGTCTCCCGCGCGCTGCCCGCTGCCGACAGACGCGACCGTTAGTGCATGCTCAATAAAGATGAGACGTATTTACGCTACCAGGTTTTAAAACCAGGGCTTTGCTTGGAAGTAGGGCGCCCTGGTGCGAGCGGGATAAACTTGCAAGTATGAAAATTCTTGCAGAGGAAAACGACCCGTAATAATTTATTAATAAGGAGCAGAATGCTATGCAAGTATTTTATACTTTCAAAGTATTTTCTTGTAAATACGATTGTGGTTCTTATCTCTGAGACAGTAGGGATCGTTTTCCTATGCAAGTATTTTTTACTATAGCGAGTTCGGAGCTCGATGAAAGTATTATGAAACCTGGTTTTCGACGCTGGTTTTTTTACGAACTCGTACTTGTAAGCCCCGGTATCGAATTTTGCAAGTATATCTCATCGCTAATGATCAAGTGTAGATTTATTAGACAATATCTCAGGAAAGACACCTTAGGGTGGACATCAAAATCTTACCTAATATATTATAATTTATATTTATATATTTATATAATTTATATGTATATAATCTTAACTAATTATATACATATAAATCAATAAGACTGAAATGTATATAATATGTATGACCGTGTGTGGGTTAGTGGTGAGAGCGTTGCGTTCCTGTCGCGTGCGGCACAGACTGATCACCTACCGTTACTTTAACCATTGAAACAGACACAGAAATGAGTCTGCCCCATGTCCCAAAACTGAAATTCACTTTTTATACTATCTATAATCTATAAAATTATGACAGCTACATTGTCATTTCCGGAAATATATCTTCCTTAATAAATGGTCCTTCGAGATTCTAAAGACATTTTTATTTCGTTCATTCTGCGAAGTTTCCACGATTAACAAGATTTTTGTTTCTCTCTCCGTTTGTGATGATTTTAATTATGTACTTGACTCACCCTTAGAGTGCGAGGGCGTGGAGTGGTCCGACGCGTTGTCCGGCAGCGTGAAGCTGTGCAGCGGCGCCGCGCAGCCGCCGCGCCGCAGCGAGCCCGCGCACGACCCCGCCCCGCCGCCCCCACCGGCGCCGCCCCCACCACCCCCGCCGCCCCCAGCGCCGCCCCCGCCGCCCGCCCCCGCCTCGCTGCCCAGCGACTCGCGGCTGTTGACGATTTATTGGCGTTAGTAGAACTAAAATTAATTAGAAATTCAAAACCATGATCCGAACACACGTAAGTCACATACTCTGCGACAACAATCTGCAAGGGTCTCCGTAGCAACACTGACACAAGTAATACGATACAGATATGTCACAACACGAGCAAAGTGAACTGCAACTGAATTCCACAGAGTTACTAATACAATAATACTGAATGCAGTTCTCACTGTGTGTAGTGTCCGAGCGGCTCGTACGCGACGTAGTGCCCCCTCTCCCTCGCGCTGAGCGCCGTCGCGTACACGTCGGAGCCGGCGCCCATGTTGCCGCCGAGGTGCCCCGACATGCCCGCCATGCCCGACATGCCCGACATGCTGTTGGGCGCCGAGCACGCTGGGCCCAACGGGCAGTTACTGGATCCACCTGAAGATAGATTCAATTTTAGACGACTATCAGACTTTTTTATTTTAATTATAATGTAATCGGTAATAAGATGGTATAATTATAATTCAATATCAATTAGTTGTCTGATAGAGCATAAATAACGATATCTACATAAATAGAGCGATACGCATGTTACCAGTATGAAAATAGTTCATCAAATCGACAACAATTCTTACAAATGACCAATAGGAGTAAATGAAACTTTATAATGTTACTAGAAAAAACATAGAAACATAGAAGTGAACGTACAGGGCGCGGTCTGCGCGTGCAGCGACGCCAGCGAGGACTGGGCGGAGCCGGGCGGAGCCACGCCCGCCAGCAGCGGCGTGCTCTGCGGACAACGGTCGTGTTTATTTATTTATTTGATAATAATTAAAACGGCTGATTAGGCCAATTACATTAATTATTTCTTATACAACACAAAAATACAATACAATTTAACATGATTACAATACATTGAAATACAAACAATAAATTAAAAATACACTACACTGATAGATTATCATACACATTTCAATTATATCAATGGACCACTCCTGTCTCCAAGTGTTTAAGACACTCAGAGCGCAACGTGGTCCACCCGTCAGAATAGATGTCGAGGGCTGGATTGGCGTCCAGCAGGGCGTTGAGGGCGGCGAGGACGCGCGGGGGGAGACTGTGCTCTGGCCGCAGTGCGAGCCGCCCCCACGGCAAGTAACTTACGGGCACGAGCGGGGGCGAAAGCCGACAGAGTTTATTACTTAAATTAGGAACATCGATTTGTCCACGAAATATTTTTGAGGCGATTGTGATTTGGTCGAGCTCTCTACGGGTTTCCAACATAATGAGACCAAGACATCCTAAAGTTTATAGTGGATAAAAATATTAAGAAGGCCTTTTGAATGTTGTTAACTCTTTATAAGCTCTGAGCAGGCAAAGTGAATTCCCGTGATCGAAACGATATTTTTAATCTAGTTTCCCTAGACTTACCGAGTACCAGACGTAGTTAAGGAGAACAATATGGTGGTATTAAAAAAAGCTTGTAAACTTATAAATATTAAGGAAAATAATTATTAATCATGAAAAATTATTATATATAACTGAAGTTTAAATTACATTATATAATAAAATAATTATTAATCTAGACCATACAAAAGCTTACTATCAAATCTATATAAAAAAACATTTGTTCTTCATAGATATTGTGTATACTGTACCTGATCAGGCATATGTCTCCGCCGCTCACACGTCGAAGTGCAGCCAACGCCCATGCCCACGCCCACGCCCACTCCCACTCCTGTCATAGCTATAGGAACAGATGTACTTCATTTTTTATTCAGTTTAATATAAAATTTATTATAGGGATTATTACTGCAATATAATAATATCAATAGTGTTAAAAGTCGAAAATATAAGCAAAGCGCAACTAAATAAAGCAATATAACAAAATGTAATAAAATAAAAATCGATTCAATTACAAAGTCCGTCATGTAAACATTCAAAATTTTTAGTTAACAATTCCTCCCCCCCCCCCCCCCCCCCACTTACAGAATCGTGGACACGGTTAATTTTTATTCAATTTTATAACAAGCATGCGGATCATTTCATAAAACCCGATTCGCCATTTAGCAACATCAATCATGCATTCGAACCACCAAAAGTATATACATTATACACCCAAATACACTGCTCAGGATAAAGTCGGTTCAGTCCGAGGCTAAAATTATTGATGAATAAATTTTGACGTCAGCAATTCTAATCTACGTGTAAGCAGACTTTGTAAGTGAAACGAAGTGAACAGAAAAAAGCACAAGACCTAAGTAAGTCTGTAGCGGGTAGTCGTCGAGAGCATAGTCCGGCGGCGCGCGGTCGCAGCGGGCGCGGGGGGCGGGCGGCGGGCGCGAGTCTACCGCGAGCGACAGGGGCAACGTAAATACAGCGAACACAAAAGCTCAAACATGCTACTGTCCCTCAACGGGGGGGCTAGCGTCACCAGGCGGCACCACGCGGGGCAGACGGTGGGCGATAGCGACCTGACTACCTTATACCAAACTCTGGGGGGACACGAGGGCTCTATTTATCACTTTTAGAAATTATGCTTAAAACTGGTCAAAACACAAAAACTTAATTTTAGGAAGACACGGCGGATTGCGTGACCCAACGTGACCTCTGTGTAAACCTAATTCTCTGTTATTTACAACAACAAAACCATTCTACAGACATTTGTGTTAGGGTGTCCCAACATAGAAGTGTACACTATACGGGGTTCTTAATCATAAGTACCCTGTACTGTGTGTGTGTGTGCGGGTGTGCGGGGTGTGCGGGTGTGGACGCGCGCACTGACCGACGTAGGTGGGCACGTAGCGGCGGTCGAGCGAGGCGGGCGCGGGCGCGTGGCGCGCGGGCTCGTACTCGACGGGCGGCGCGCGGCCCAGCGTCAGCGTGGACGCCGCGAGCGCGCCGCCGTCCACGCTGCCCGCCGATACTGCAATACGGATATTTGATAGATAGATAGATAGACATTTATTCACAGCAAACACACGCACATACAAATATTACGACTATGAACAAACATCAAGGACGAAAGGAAAATTTAAAAATAAAATTAACATATAAAGTTTAAGAACTAAATCCTATTTTCTACAATCAAACAATCTATGCGGCAGTGTGCTGCCATGAAAAGGAAGGCTACTCAGTTTAAGTTAGGGAGTATTCCTCTAACACTGATTTTCAGTAGCTTCCTGGCTGAACGGTGTGTCCTGTCTATTTTACAAGATGTGAAAAGGAAAACAGTAATATTTATATTTAAAATTTATATATATACTCGTATAAGTATATAAATAATGTAAATTTAATAAGTTAGTATCGGCAATCAGTACAGAAAATAAATATGAGGGATATAGATACAATATGGTGGGTGAAGTGATTATGGTGAATTAATGAGGTAACTTGAAGGCATGTTATGTAAATTAGCATTATAATAAATTATATTAATAAGGGAACCGTTAAGAAGGAAATTGAGTTTTCTGTAAATTAAGCAAAACGTTTTTTAGTTGATATTTAAAATTATGGACACTATTGAGATTGCGAATAGGTGGGGGTAAGTCATTCCAGCATTTAGAGGCACTAAACCTGAAGCTTCCTCTAAAAGCCGTCGTCCGATGGTGGGGAATTTCCATAATGCATGCGGACGCTCTCGTTTCGTATGTCTCATTCTTTTCGCCTAGCCACTTTAATTTTTTGAAGAGATATACCGGGATTCTGTACTTTACTATTCCAAACAGTAGAGTAGCTAAGTGTAAATGTCTTCGATACTCCATTCTTAAAATATTGTTGTCATTGAGGAAGGGGCTGACATGAGTGCGAGGAGGAATGGAGAAACAATAACGTGCGCATGCATTCTGGACCCTCTGGATGACCTTTTTTGATGAAGCGAGCAGCCTAGGACCGAAAAGTGCATCTGCATAGTTAAACTTAGAGAGTATGAGGCTGTCGCATAGTAACTGACGAAGAGCCGTACCTATAGAATTTCTGATTCGGTAGAGTACTTTGAGCCTAAAGAAACAGGCTCTTGCCGTGTTAAGGATATGTTTTTCAAATCGAAGCTGTTCATCAAACTCTATGCCCAGGTTTTTCGCTTCAGAGACTCTCTCAATTGACGTTCCCTTAATTTGCACGGCGGTAATCTTTGAGATAATCTGTCTTGTTTGCGACGGAGTACCGATTACCATGTATTTGCTCTTTTGCGGGTTAAGAACAAGACAGTTATTTACTGACCAGTCCGCAATTCTTTTAAGGTCCTCGTTTAGGTGAAAAACAGCCCGCTCCACATCGCAAGTATTACAGGGTAGGTAGATCTGGATGTCGTCTGCATAAATATGATACCTACAAAACTTGATTTGATCGACAACATCTGCTGAGTACAGGACGAATAAAAGTGGCCCTAAAATAGATCCTTGAGGTACGCCTCTCGAAACACTCACCCAATTGGAACGACTTAAGGTACCATCATCACGCACGATTTCTACGACTTGAGAACGATTATGTAAATAACTTTTAAACCACTGGACACTTTCAGTATCAAAACCATAGAAGAATAGTTTTGAGATAAGCAATTCTATATTAAGGGATTCGAAGGCACGAGAGTAGTCCAAGAGAACCAAAAGTGACCCCTCCCCGCTATCCTGGGCCTCTAAAATATTATCCACCACATCCAGTAGTGCAGTGGTAGTACTACGATGTTTACGGAATCCAGATTGATATGCTGGGAGAATATTGTTGCTTTCCAGATATACTCTCAGCTGTTCTGCAATTACTTTTTCCAATACCTTCGAAAGACATGGCAATATGCTTATAGGCCTAAGGTCTTTGTATACAGTAGGACTATTACATTTTGGGAGTGGTTTGATAACTGCTTCTCGCCATAATTCAGGGTAAGTTCCGGATGTTATAGACTGATTTATTAAGAAAGTTAAAGCACTAAGAGAATAAGGCAAAGTTAATTTTATCATATCTAAAGATATATCGTCAACTCCTATCGCATTTGAGCGCAGCGATCTGATTGCCTTCAATACTTCATTTTCAGACACTGTCTTAAGAGAAAAAATCGTATTACCCTTCCTGTTCGTTCTAAAATATTCAATAAAAGAAGGGTTTACGTATGGGTTACCAGGGACATTGATGAAATGAGAGTTTATAAGGTTAGGATCATTCAATTGGTCAGGTATTGGGATATTTATATTTGAATTAGGGTTTACATGTTGTTTAAGATGTTTCCAAAGAGAACGAGGTTTTTTTAAATTGGCATTAATATAGTAGTCGAAATAACAGGTTTTTTCTCTTTCAATTGCAGAAATCACCATTTTTTTTAAGTCCACGTAATACTTCTTGTGACTTTCTAGTTTAGTATTTTTATATCTTGTATGGGCTTCATCCCTTTGTCTCATCAGTAATCTAATATTGTATGTGATCCAGGGGTAGTGGTGATACTTAATGCGGACTGTTTTTTTTGGTGCCAGAATATCAAATAGGGTAGTAATAGCTAAATTGAATGAGTTGACCATCTCATTTACATCTGATGAATATAAGCCGTCCCAGGTTATAGCTGTCAATATTGAGTTTAAATTATCTATATTAATATCTTGTATAGGCCTGTATGTAATAGTTTTAGGAGGAATTGGCTGTCTGCTGAACTTAAATGTACTTACTATAAAGGCGTGGTGACTGAGATCCGCAATATGATCAACTTCAATATCTAAAACCTTAGCATCAGTACAAACAAGGTCGAGAAGAGACTCACAGTCGTTGATAAAATGAGTTGGGGTCGTTACATGCTGGATCAAATTTGAAATATTTAAAAAATCTATTAGTTTCTTGTATGCAACAGTAGATTTATTAAGGTAATTTATATTGAAATCACCTACTAAAATAAAATTATCTGCCCATGCAAAACAGCTGATTGACTCAGAGAGAGCATTTAGAAAAGTATCCAGACCGAGCCAAGGTGGACGGTATGCTGTGCCAATAACAACCTTGCGACCGCCGATGCTGAACGATAGCCACATTTGCTCAACAGATGAAGCGGGCGGATATTTCAGCGAATGAGTGGAAATACCGCGTCTTATATAGAATCCAACTCCACCCCCACGCTCTCTAACCGAGGGGGGTCGCGGGATGTGAGTTAGACGGTAACCTGGTATCATTGGTGCATGGGCCTCCTGCCCCCTTCTAAGCCAGGTTTCATTGAGTGCCATTATATCCACACCATGCCGTTCCATAGCAACCACAAGTTCTTCGTGTCCAGTACCCAAGGAACATACATTGAGAAGACCAATTTTCAGATTGAACTTAGGAGAGAGGATAGTTAAAGTTGAGCCATATGTGTATTTTATATAAAATAAAACTCATGAAATTTAAATTATATGAGTTTTGTACTGTTCGAAATGTTTGGTTAGTATTATATTTATAAGTATTATAAGAAAATATTGTATACGTGGGACTTACCTCACAGGAATATAATATGTTTTTTAAAGCTAACAGATTTGCTAATATACTGACTTTAGAATAAAATAGTTCATTAATAAGGAAATAAAAATAAATTTCATTAAATTTCACCAAATATGACAGAGAGATATTTAGGACATAGAAAACCTGCACACTGCCGCTTATATTGAGAACTAAAAATATAAAAAATACATCACTATAAAAATATGATAAATACTGCCCAAAGAGAAAACGTTTCAGTGTAATAATGTTTGCATAATGACTCAGAAAATCACGGGCAATATCTATTTTTTTATACCCTATATTACCTACTACTAGGAAAGAGTAATGACATTTACGAGTATAAGACAATAGGTAAAAAGTATATAAAACATTTTTAGACATTATGTGCAATACTTTAGCCATTACAATAAGAAGATTAAACTTAACTAATTTCGATATCCCTATAGTAATAGCGATATTACTTATTAAACAAAGGCAATAATTTATTACTACACGAGGAAATCTTAATAACGAAAAACGCATAGGAATGTAATTTGCTAACCTCATTCTATTTTATCTGATGTCAACAGAAGACTTTCAACATCTAACGGAATGTCTGCTCATTTACTTTATAAAGAATCTTTAAATACGTAAAATATGTTTGTTTTTTTAAAAATTAAATTCCAATTTATGTGAAGCTGCGGGAAAAAATGGGAGGCGAGCGAGATTCATTTATCACGATTCGTAGCTACAACTCATTTTAATATGGTTTTTTGCTATTACATATATTACAAGTTCACAGACATGAGTTCTTGGATCTTCATTGTCAGTGCATTTTAAGAAAGATTCTAAATAAATCAGACAACAATAAAAAAAGTAAACAAAAAGAAAGAAGAGTGTGAGTCGTACTCTTACTGGCGGAGCTGTGCAGGCTCTTGTCCATGTGCTTGAGCTCCATCTGGTCGTGGTGGATCCACAGGTCGGGCGGCTTGATGCCGGCCGACGCGGACGCCTTCTGGTACGTGCTGGGGACACGCGGCACGGTTGGTCTTTATCGTTACGATTCTTGTTGATTCATCCGGCACAAAGGATCAAAGACAACTGGATGATTTAATTTTTTTTTCTTGAAACCTTCTAAAATTCTGTCCAAGGGTTCTGCAATATCTTATGAATCTCAAATGGCTTCTATAAGTTGTTGTTAAATGATACAAAACTTTTAATAATACATAATATTTTTTTTATCAAATGCAGAAATGATGTCATATTAAATGCATTTTTTAAATTGAAATGAAATATCTATTGTGTCAACAGATATTTCTGTCATCTATTTTTGTCAGATATTTTTATCAACTAGCTATTGGATATACTTCTATGGGTTGACGGCAGACGTACGTTGTGTTGTGCGTGTGTGCGCGTGTGCGTACCTAGTGTCGGGCGACAGCGGCGGCTGCGGGCGGCGGCAGCACAGCGACAGCGCCAGCGCGGCCGCCAGCGCCAGCACCGCGCACGCGCCGCCCGCGCTCGCCCACAGCCACGCCGACGTGGCCGACGCCAGGCCCATCCCCTCGCCAGTTTCTAATCGACAACGATTTATCAATTAATAATGTTCGACTGTATGCGGAGCGTGGGCGTGCCGCGAGGGCGCAACTGACCGGAGCCGGTGGTGTAGATGACGACGGGGCTGAAGGGCCCGAGCCCCTTGCTGTTGCGCGCCTGGATCTTGAAGCTGTAGGTGGTGCGCGCGCGCAGTCGGTCCACGCGCGCGCGCCCGCGGTCCCCCACCACCGCCACCGCGCTCCACTCCTCCGCCGCGCCCGCGCTGGCGGCCGCGCCCGCGCGCTGCACCGCGTACATTATCACGTAACCTGTGCGGCGGACATTGAGTGTTAGCGGCGGCCGTGTGCTGGGGCAGCCTGGCCACACTGAGGACGGGGCGGCACCCACCGGTGATGCGGCCGTTGGGGCGCGCGGGCGGCGCCCAGGCGAGGTCGGCGGCGCGCGCGGCGGGCGAGGCGGGGGCCACGCGCAGGTCCCGCGGGGCCCCGCCCGGCGCCGCCTCCAGCGTCGTGTTGCTCGCTATCATCGACCAGGACGACTCGCGCCCGCCTGCAACACATTGCGATCGTAAACTTCCAATCTGATTGTGGTACACACACATACACATCCCACTAGTTGTCGTGTTACGTGATTGTTACGTGTGTCACTCCCGCTGAATGGTGTTGTAAATTGTGGGTCTGTTTTTATGGAGTTTTTGCACTTTATTACCATTATACCATATAGACTATTATAATGTTGTTGTTCCTTAAAGATGAAACTTTTCTATTCAGGATCCTGCCAAGGCCAGTGCGATATATTAGTCATTTGCTACCAAAAATTAATGTTCTTAAAACCAGGAACTGTGACTAGTTGACGTTGTTTGTTTTATTTTATTCTTGACGTTTTAACTACACAACCATAGTTAAAACAGACCTTGTTACCCCACGTTTCTTCAGTTTAAATGATAATACAATGTAGTATTGTTTATATACGCTTAAAAATACAACAATCTATTTCTTTTTCAAATAAAGATACAAGAAACGTACAGTACCCTCCGGACATACGCACCCTTGATCAGTTTAACCGCGAACTCGTAGGTGGTGTAGGGCCGCAGGTCGTCCAGCATGCAGTTGAGGTCGGTCACGTTGTAGGTGCGCGGCCGCGCGCCCGCCCCGCCCCCGCCGCCCGCCCCCGGCCCCGCCCCCGCCCACCGCACCACGTAGCGCCGCCCGTCAGTCGCCGTCTGCCGGGCCAAGCGCGAACATCACAAATCACATAGATATCACAAATTCAAATTCAAAAATCATTTATTCATTTAGGTAACACAATGTACACTTATGAACGTCAATAAAATATGCATATTAAATGCTTCTAATTTTAAATTTACTGCCAGTTCTCAAATCAAATTCTAGTTATGAATAAAATTGCTCGGTCAAAAAGTTGATTAAATAAAAGCTAGTTGATTAGTCGATACAAATTAATATTGTTAATCAAAACAACAGCGAGAACTATGGATATAAATAATTATAATATGTATGAAAGTGGGATAAAAAGGACAAACTAAAAACAGATTCGCATTTAGTTTTTTATTAAACATGAACCTACCTGTCCCTTCGGCAGAGTCGGGTCGGTCCAGTACACGACGGCCGTCGTCCCGCTCAGCATGAGCACCTGCAACAGGCGTCAGAAGTGGTCAGTGGTAGGTCGCGGGACACGCAGAACGTTCTGGACGTTTCTGATGATTCTTTGCGCCATAAATATATAGCGCAGTTAGCGTACTACATGGCTGTGGCCGCATCTGTATCCGTATCCGTGGCGCTGATCTTTGTCTCTTCCGAAATAGCAATAATTCTGTTGCATTATTTTGGCTGTATCACCAATCAAGACGGCTCTAGGAAGCTAACACCAGCTTCGTCTCACTTTAGCTGCATTACTAACAGCCAGTTACTGTGTGCAAATATCATTTATTTAGGAATCCAGACCCGGTTCCTGTCATATTAGAACTATTCTAGATCCTTTTGGATCGTCAATTTCAGTGAAACTTGAGACAGAATACGGGCCTGTTTAAACAACATTCGAAGAGACCTCCACGCAACCCAACACGTAGATTATTACCAATCACCTTGAGTCCGACCGGCGGTATGAGCGGCGGCGTGTCGTCCGAGTCGTCCGTGTCGTCGGCCTCGTCCGGCTCATCCGGATCGTCCGGCTCGTCCGGGTCCTCGTCCGGGTCGGCGGCGCGCGTCCGGACGGTGGCGTACACCGCCGGGCCCAGCCCCAGCGCGTTGCTGGCTCGCAGCGATATCACGTACTCAGAGTTCGATTCTAGGAACAAATTTAATATTAAAGGCAAGATTACTACCTTTGAAATGCTACCGCGTGTCTAGTTTGCTATTGCTAATCATAGGGCAGAACTGTTATTATTATATATAAATATGTCCATGATAAATATGCAAAATTGTAACAAAAGAACTTCGGTTTAGACAGGACAGCCTTGAAAGTTTTGAGGGCTTCGATAAGATGCCCCGTCTGACAAACCGTCCTAAGCCTGCTAAATTTGTTAAATAAAGTTAAATTAAAATTAACTGTTAAAGTTAAATTAATAAAATCTACTACAAAATATCTCGTTCTACCGTCACACTTCAAGGGAACCAAACACAACAACAACGTCAACAGTCGTACCGAGGCCGCGTATCACATAGGAGCTCCGGTGTATGGGCAGCTCGCGCGAGTGCTCGTCCGGCACGCCCAGCCCCCACCCGAGCCACCAGCCGCGCGCCGAGCCGCCCCCGCCGCCCCCACTGCTGCCCCCATCGCCGCCCCCACTCGCCCCCGCCCCGGCGCCCCCCCACCACACCGAGATCCAGTCGCGACCAGCTCGAGCTGCAATTGTTACAATACAGATGGTTTTGCAGGAGAAAAAGGCATTTCAAAGAGCACGCAACGTTCCGAGAATGAGACACATTCAGTACAACATAAGTTATAAAGTTTAGCAAACAATGTGTGCATTTTGTTTTGTCATTCATATACTTGATATTTGATTTGGCTAGTAAAAAGCTACATCCCGTAACCCAACACCCTCGATTGAGTGAAAGTAATCTTTGGTTATTAATATCAATATAATTAACTCAATTCAGAAAACAAGTAACAATAAAATCGCATAAAAAAGCAAGACAAAACAAATTTAAACAGTATCATATTAACGTTAGCCCTAGATGAGGAAATTATCTGGAAGCCCTGTTAGTTTACTCCGAAGGTACATACACCCACATATACCCTCCGTTCAACCGATCAGTCCTGTTTTGATAATTTTATAAGCAGTTCGCTGTGGGGGCGTGTCCTCCAACTGAAAGCTACTGAGGCACTACGGCTGCGTCAGTAGTTGGTCCGGGTGGTCCCACCTGTGAGCGGCGGGGGCAGGTCCGGCACGGCGGTGTCGGCGCGCGAGGCCCCCGGGCCCCCCGCAGGCCCCTCGTCCCCCTCCGTGGTGGCCGACACCCACTCGCTGAAGGGGCCCGAGCCGTTCGCGTTGATTGCGCATATCCGAATCTAGACAAGTTGTACACCAATGTAATATATTATTTTGATCGAGAATTTTTAAGTATGGAATATTAGTACAAAACTAACCACATTGTTAAATCAAGAACTGAAACAAATAAACGTTTATGAACTTGACTTGACTACACGCTATCTATAAACAAGTGCAGTAGGATATAATTGAGTTTATTTTCTTATAATCAGAGGTCTCGATTCTCGTTTTAATAAACGAGTGAGCGAACTGTTCCAACCCGTCCATGCAAATATTACAAACACGAAAGTAAGTCGCTTGTTTGTTAAGTTATGATAAAAGGTAAGTAGGTAGCGTGAACCCTGTGAAGAATATAAGATTTTTATTCTGGAAAAACATCCCAAAATGTGTACCTGATATGTAGCCCTCGGCTCGAGGTCAGTCAGGTCGGCGCGCCTCGCGTCCGCCGGCGTGGTCAGCGAGTCCGCCCTCCGCCGCCCCGCTGCGCTCGCCCCGCTGCCCGCTCCGCCAGCCCCGCTGCCCGCCCCGCCGCTCACCAGCCGGTAGCGCAGCTTGTATCCGGTGAGCGGGCCGCCGTGCGTGCGAGCGGGCGGCGCCTCCCAGCGGACTTGGATCGACTGCGGGAAAACGATAAAGGTCTTCAAATATATCTCTATACTTTGCGGAGACCGAAGGGTGTGCTTTTTCTCCAACCTAAAGTGATGATCCTCGATCAGTATAACTATTTTCGGGCCGTAAGGCACCGTGGTCGATGTCGACTCATTATTCTTGATATCTTTATAATAATGTGTATACTCTTTAGGAGTGGCTTAAAAATCTTGTCTTAAAAATGATCTTTTTATTTATTTATTACTAGGGGACCCCGCAGACGTTGTTCTGCCATAATGTTGGCTTCGAAATTATACAATTATTTTTAGATTTGAATATGCCCATTTGCCCACTTTTTTATATAATTGTTTAATATGTCACTGATTTGCAGTGGAAATTTGTTATTCCTAAAAGCTAAGCATGCATGACGTAAGCTGTCAAGATGGCGGAGTTCCGAACCCAATTTATTTTAAAATTAATTTCTGCATATATTTTTTTCTTGAATTTTTCCGTTATTTTAATAGCTATTCTTTTATTCGGGACACACAGTAATCAAACAAATAAGATATCGTTAAAATCGGTGCAGCCGTTCTTGAGTTATAAATGGTGTAACACAACTTTCTTTTATATATATGTATATAGATTTATTATTTCTCGCTGTCTGTCAGTACCGTGCGCGTGGCGGGCAGCGCGGTGACGTTGGCGGGCGGCGCGGCGGGCGGCGCGGACCGCGTGCGCACGGCGCGCTCGGGCGAGGCGGCGCCGCCGGCCGCCGACACGCGCACGCGGTACGCGCTGGCGGCGCGCAGCCCCTCCAGCGAGCACGGCGCGCGCGCGCACCACGCGCTCTGCTCGCGACCGCTCTCCACCTGCAGCGGTAACACTTTTAATCCGGCTCGAAAGACCAATTTTTTTTTAATTTTAACAACATATACTTACGCATTATCTTAAACAGTGAATTACAGTAAAAAAGTGAAACAAGTACAGTGTATTCGCCAATAACAGGTGCATTCAAAATAAACATCTGGTGATCAGAAATATAAGTTAAATTTAAAAATATAGTCGTATACGTAGTTTTAGTTTGGGAGTGTAACTTGAACATTGCAATCTGCGGTCTGCCCAATGTGCTGCTGCAGGACTGACCTCGGTGTAGTAGACCGCGTACTTGCCGGGGGGCGCGGCGGCGCGGGGGGGCGGCGCCCAGGTCACGCGGACCGAGTGGGGCCCGGTGGCCTCCGCCTGCACGTCCTGCGGCGGCTCGAAGGCCAGCTCCTCCTCCGGAGTCGTCACCTCTATCGGCTGGAAACCAATCCTTGTCAAGAAATGCAAGTAGGTGGTCAGTCCTCTGTGCCCTTAATATGCAGTGCGATATATTTAAGCTATGACGGTGTACTACAATATGGAGAGAAATTATAGAGAAGACTGCCCTTGAGTTTACGAAAGCTAGCCCAGTACTTAGTTATACAGGCTATATCTTGATAACCTCTGATACTGACTTTACTATCTTTAAAGGTGTGTTTAATTTACGCTGTGGCAAGTTTCAAATTAACAACGCATCATTAAGAACGAACTTCGATCTTCATTAAGAACGAGGCGTCATGGCAAAAAACTTGCCGATTAAAAAGAGCGAGTTTATTGCCAGTTCTTCTCGTCCGTTCTACGCCCTTGATTTGAGAACTGGCAATTAATGTAAAATTAGAAGCATTTAATTTTTTTAATTGACTTTCACAAGTGTACAGTTACCGGCACGAGTCGTGAGCACACTTTTCATTGGTCGATATGACGCCAACCACGCTGACGCTTCACGCGATGGCTTCAGCAGTCAATACTCGTCTATTGGGTCCGCGCGTATCATTCGACTATCGTACACTAGAGTGCAATTTTAGTGACAACTTTTTAATTAGTGTATTTTTGTTACCGATTTGATTAAACTTTAAAAACAAAATATACAGAGCAGAAAGAATTCTATGTTAAATAGACAATCCCGACAAATGGAACAACATGATGGACCTTTATAAACAAACTGCAGAGGCGGCTTATACAATTTAATCAATTAAGGTAATTCAATAACCGATTGAAATAATAAAGGTAAGATAATGTGGCCCGACAGTGTACTTCCGCTGACTCAATCCCCACCACGGTTCCGCTGTGCTCACGACTCGTGCCGCTATCTGTACACTGTGTTACACAAATGAAAGTATATCTGGGGGCTACGTACGGCGGCGCGCGGCGAGGCGGCGGCGGCGGTGTAGGCGCGCGCGGAGAACTCGTAGCGCGCGCCGGGCCGCAGCGGCGCCACGTTGGCCTCGCGCCGCCCGCCCGCGCCGCGCCACACGCGCTCGCTGCAACCCGCACCCGCACTGAGTTAGCTTTTATATACACTAGCAACACGCCCCGGCCTCGCACGGGTGCAATGTAGATGTACTATACATTTTTTTATGTTAGATATCGACAGGTGAGTACGAGGTTCATCGGTCAATCATGCGTTATCGACCTTCTTTTTACTTCAATTATTCGGAAATCCACGCACCGAAACCGAAACGCGCCGGTCAGAATTTCGATATTCCTCCCACCCGATCAATGCTCGAAGTTACCAGACGTCGGGAAAACATACAGAAAATTATAAACATGTCGTTCCGGTGGGATTCGAATCCACGACTCGTCGATGCGAACGGCAGGTGTTCTGCCGAACGCGTCAAAATAGCCTAAAAACAGCCAAAATACATAAAAAAAATAGCCTACGTTTTTCGCGGATAATTTATTTTTCTATTGGGGATTTTTTTAAATCGATCCAGTAGTTTTTGATTTAAATCGTAACAAATAAACAAATCTTTCCTCTTTATAATATTTTTATCTATATACAATAGATTCTTCATGGAGCGAGATCTGAGTGACTTTTTCTGTAGATGTCACGCTCATCACCGATGTTTTCTTCAACTTTGTACCTTATTCTAATCATTTAAACGACAAAGTTAGGGTATGTGAAAAGCCCCCAAAGGCCAAATACTTCTACTACTGAATGAATGAATGTACGACTGACTTAAAAAACCAAAGTGTAGTTAATTTAAAAAAAAGATGAAATCACAAAAAGAGAAACACTGCGTACGGTTTGTTTATTATATCTGTATCTATATATGATATTATGTATGTAGTGCAACCGCAATTTGTGGACCAAATAAATACAAGCAAGTCTCACCGCTCGCTGCCCTTGACCTTGTAGAACACGGCGTACCCCGTGACGTCGGCGAGCGCGCGCTCGGGCTCCGCCCAGCTGAGCGTCACGAAGCGGGGCCTCACGAGCACCGCGCGGAGGCCCCGGGGCTCCGACACCGCCGTCGCGTTCGTCTCCGGCTCGCCGTCCGGCCCTTCGTCAGCGTGAAAGGAAACATCGTTTATGATATAGTCGTCGTATTCCAGCGGGTCGGATGTGTAGGCGGACGATGTCTCCCCGAGATCCAACTCCTCGGTCACGTCCGGATCTAGGTCCGGGGCGGGACCGTTCGGGAAGTCCGGGGCGGGGTCCGGGGCTGGAATGGAGTTAAATAAAACGAAACAATTTAACAAAATATAAAAATAATAATAAAAACAGAAAAATGAACTAATAATAACTAAAAAATAAATAGTATCAAAATATAAAAATGTCACAATAAAGTATAATCTGTACAACATACATGTAATACATACAGTAAAATTAAAAATTATGTAAAAAAGGCGAAGGAAAGGAAACATGTTATGGATTTTCTTTCTTCTTGTTTAAAATTTTCTTTACGTGTTCTCTGGTACTCCAAAAGTTACCCAAACAGATGCTGAAAATCAGCGTTGGAGCCAGTACTGGTTTACAGTAGAAGCTGAGCATCGGCCTTTTCTTTCGCCACAAAGCATATTATGTATTTAGTTTAAGTTACGATTAAAATTGTAATTTCAATATATAATGTATTTTAAGAGTGTGGCATTGAATAACTTTGTTTTATTCTTATTCATGACTTCTTTACTTACACTGTTAATTTTATACTATTATTGTTATTACTTTTTCTTTCTTTTTGCGTCTGAGCCGCAAACTATTGTGGTCTCTGGCCGAATGACCAGCGCTGTGGAACTCGTCTGCTCCACAGCGTAATGCTGAGCCAGGGCCAATTACAACCACAACATATTCACACTTTAAAAAGTACCTTTACTTTGTGTTCCATATTATTTTGTTATTATTTTGTGATTCTGTGTGTGTGTAATGTCTATGTAATGAACACCGGTATCCGGCTAGATATAGATATATGGTGAAGCGCGCGGGTACCGTCGTCGACGAGCAGGCGCAGCGCGGCGGCGGCGCTGCCGGCGGGCGACGCGGCCACGCACTGGAACACGCCCGCGTCCAGCGGCAGCACGCCCTGGATGCGCAGCGACCACCTGCGGCAGAGCGGGGCTCAGGGGCGGACCTCTAGGGCGGACCTCTGGGGCGGGCCCCGGGGGTGGCGCTAGGGACCATTACTTAAGGCCCTTCAGAAAGCACAACGCCGCGCTAACTGGTTCTTGCGCAGTTTTTTGGAGCTTTTCTTTTTTATGTTAGATATCGACAGACGAGCATGAGGTTCACTTGATGGTAGGTGATACCTCAGCCACAGAACATCAGTCAATGATGCGCTGTCGACCTACTTTTTACTTCGAGCATTCGGAAATCCATAGACTGAAACCGAAACGCGCAATGTGCACTTCACGGTTTTTCCATCTATGAACGGTGGTTCGTTACCCGGTCGGAATTTCGATATTCCTCCCATCCGTTCAATGCCCGAAGTTACCAGACTTCTATCGATTCGATTCTTCTACCGAATGCGCCAACGAGCCCGTAAAAACTGGCTTATGTAACAGCTCTACTCTTAACAGGACAGATAATTTAAAACAGAATATATTTTTAGAATTTATAGCAAACCTAATATATTGTAGGACAGACAAACTTTCTAACACAAGCAGGTCTAAAAACTCGACGGGTTACCGATAAAATAACCCTAACCTAAATGCGGATTACATTCGATGATACCACAAGGTTTGTTGTTTCCGCATCAATATTTTCGTCATCTCTTCGTCTACACGTCGCAAGCTTGTGTCTCGCATCTTGAAAAACAAACTGAGATTAAACGAATAATATATTTTTTAAAGTTCTCGCAACGTGTACGAGTTCCTACACTTGCGCCATCTAGCGACATAGATTATATCTTTGGAAGTTGTGTCTTAGTATTTTGAAGATGAACAAATCGTCAGTGTTCGCTCAGTGCGGTATGTTCGAGGTGTGAGAAGTGACAAAGCTGAGCTCACCCGTCGACGAGCGCGATGTCGTGGTCGTTGGGCGAGAGCGGCTCGCCGTCCTTGAGCCACAGCGCGCGCGGCGGCGGCTGTCCGGCGGCGCGGCACGCCAGCCGCGAGTCGCCGCCGCGCCGCGCGCGCACCACCGCGCCCTCCGGCAGCGACACGCGCGGCACGCTCTGCGGGCAGTGGGGCCATTGTTTTATTAACAGTATTGAGTACGTCAGTACGCCTTTCGTACGCACACGAATCTAGAGCGTAATAAATCTATAATTTTTTGGTTTTTTTTTCGTTGGCACGTTTGTGCAATTTTGAGAGACTTGAGCGCCATCTGTACGCAAGTAGCTCAATTACTAATCTGGCAACCCTGTTTAGTTCAAGAATTCGAGTCCTGTTACGCTATGGCTCTGCCGTGTAGTACCAAACGACGGGTTACTCTAGCAACACTGCACTGTCTGGAATACCAAACACTTACTTCACTATTCTAAGTAACGCACACAGCGTAACACTATTTCCTTTGGTATTACTGCTTTTAAAGAAGTCCTATTGGATGAAAAAAATATCAAGTCAATAATAATTATAAGAATATCTAATTTACTAATGAGATGTAGTAGTATATAAATAACAAATCACATAGACTGTCCCTAAGTACAGTTTACTTTCGACACTGTACGTAGGGACAGTTGTGACGGGCCTCCGTACCATGACGTGCAGCTGCGCGGAGTGGTCGGCGGAGTCCAGCCGGTTGTGCGCGCGACACGTGTACGTGCCCGCGTCCAGCGCGCGCGCCGCCTGCACGCGCAGCGAGCCCGCGCCCGCCAGGTAGAACCGCGAGTCCAGGTCGCTGCGAGTTGCCGGTCACAGTTACATATCGACATCTCGATATCATATCGATATCGTGAGGCTCACTTGATGGTAGGTGATACCACAGTCACGGAACATCAGTCAATGATGCGCTGTCGACCTAGTTTTTACTTCAAACATTTGAAAATTCATAAGCTGAAACCGAAATGTGTATGCACCTCACGGTTCCATCTATGAACGGTAGTTCTTTGCTCGGTCGGAATTTCGATATTCCTCCTACCCGTTCAATGCTCAAAGTTACCAAACGTGGAGAAGACATGCTTAAAGAAAATTATAAACATGTTGTCCGAGTGGGATTCGAACCCATCCATGACCCTTCTTGTTTTCCCCATTGCATTCAATCTTTGTCAGCTCTAGGAATCTAACACAGCGCTGATTGTTTACCTAGTGACTCCTATCTTATATGCATGCATTCTTCTCTTCTCTGGTATAATTTTTTAAGTCATATTATTGTCCGTTGTTCGCAAGATAAACGCACGTCGATTAGGTAACTGCTATGTAGATGGCTAATTATAATATTATAAACTTTATAAATGGGAGTTTAGAGGGTGGAGGGTGGAGGTACAACTCACTTGAGGTCGATGGCGACGCCGTTGTTGAGCCAGGTCATCTCGGGCCGGGGGTTGCCGACGGCCGCGCACTCCAGCGTCACGGACGCACCTGCGGGCGGCCTATGTATACTATCGAACTATCAAACGACCAATATTATAGAGTCAAACATTTATCGCGAATTACTTGCTTTGAGCGTTTTAATTCTGTAAGTTTTTTAATAAATGTGTTATACTCGTGTAATGTCATATATAATAGCTCGATTTATGATTCGTTTAATCAGGAGGCATATAAAGAACTTATTAAAGGTATAGTTCTGGGTGTATTTGGGGTAAGACATTGTTGCTGGGGGTCGGGGGTCAGGTGTCGGGGGTCGGGGGTCAGGTGTCGGGGTCGAAGGTCAGGTGTTGGGGTCAGGTGTCGGGGGTCAAAGGTCAGGTGTCGGTGGTCGGGAGTCATGTGGGGGTCGGTGGTCGGGGGCAGATGACGAGGTCGGGGGTCATTTGGGGGTCAGGTGTCGGGAGCGTGTGGAGCACCTTCCATGACGGTGAGCGGCTGCGGCGTGGCGATGAACCGCGGCGCCGCCTCCAGGTTGGCGATCTCGCTGTTCACGCGCAGCTCCACCTCCGGGCCCGTGCTGGAATTATTGCATATAATTATATTTCATTATTTTCACAAGGACCTATAATATCAAAATATATACAAATGCCTAAAATCTATATTACATTTAAATAAATTATTGTAAACATAATACAATTAGAAATGGTTTCAATGATATACAATAGTATTATAATGAAGATCTGGATAGGTATGAGAAATATAAAGGCCAGGTCGACTGTAGATGTTATTATGTGTACTACCCTAAGTTTTTAAGTTATTTTTTTATGAAATGAGAAAATATTTAACAATAATGCACTAAATTCTATTACTTTGATTGCTACCAAGAAAAACTATATACATTTAGTGTAATAATAATGTATTATTTCTGTTAGTTTTTAAAAGAAATTTAATAAAACCTAATTAAAACTTCAAACTCAATTTTCTCAAAATGGCAACCAGAAAAAGGTAGGCGGTGCAAATCGACGTGTCCGTAGAACACTTGACCTTTATTCTTTTGAGAAATTAACTTCATGAACCATTATTCGACTGCTATTGTGGAAGAAGGGAGGTGTGCTCTTCCTCCAACCTAAAGGGAGGATCCTCGACCAGTCGAACCGCTGACTGGCCGGCCCTAAGGCCCCAGGTTGATGTCGAGATGTTGTATATTTACTCAACGCTCGCAAACATTTATATAGCGCGGTTCAGGACTAGACGTTTTCGTATTGTTTCTTCGAGCAGATTGTAGATATCGCTACACTATCTTCAAAAAATGTTTTTTTTTTTTTATTTAATTTTACTAGACAATTATATAGGTCCGTTTAACTTTTTTTATTAAAATTGGTGTATATGGCTTATTTTTGGTAGTAATCATAGTTATAGAATTTAGTGTGTTATTGTTAAATAATATTCTAAACATAAAGGGTTTTGTGACCGTTTTTCCAATTTTTTTTCTATATTAAAAATTAAAAAAAAAAAAATTATATTATATTAAAACTATATAATATAACTCTTTTGAAAAGCATAATCCAGCTCATTAGAAAGCGATCAGTATCAATATCGGTATTGCTTATCAGGCATCAGCGTCCATCTCATCTTGTCACTCCACACATTCATTGGTGAGTTCTCCTCGCGTCTACGGAGCGCGGGCGAGTGCGGGCGAGTGCGGCGAGTGCGGGCCAGTGCGGGCGAGTGCGGGCCAGTGCGGGCCAGTGCGGGCCAGTGCGGGCGAGTGCGGGCGAGTCTCACCGCGCGGGCCCGGCGGGCAGCAGCGCCGCGCGGCAGCGGTAGAGCGCGGCGTCGTGCGCGCGCGCCGGGTCCAGCTCCAGCGCGCCGCTGGGGGTGAGCGACACGCGCGCCGCCTCCATGCGCACCGGCACGCCGTTCTTCAGCCAGGTCACCTGCAATACCGCATAGAGCATGAACAGAATCACCCCTAGGAATAAGTTGCAATTACTCAAACAGGGTTGCAGATTTGGCATTTTTTAAAATTTAGCCGTAGAATATTGCACATTTTAGCAATTTTCGAATTTTATGTACTATTGCTATGGGATTAACAAATTGTTCACACCTCTGTCATATGTTAAGGTACTCTATGGAAAACAGATAACACTCGCTACAGATCGCCAGGACGGGTTGAGTGAATTCCCGAGTCCCCTTGTGGAGCATAGCGCAGACATATTTAGGGCCAAGATAGGAAACCAATAGATTATGATAAAAACTTCTATAAAAGTTATTGTTACACAAGAGAATCACCAAATGAACAGAAGGTTCTCAACTAGATGCGCCACTAGGGGAAAACCAGTGCTGTGTTTATCAAAAAAAACTGAGTCGCCAACCGTTGAGTGGCCTCCGTTACTTAAATGTGTAATTTTTCCTTTATTTAGTTTTATCCCTTTTTTTTCGATTTTCCGATTTTTTTATATCTTTAATGTGTGAAAGTTACAATAAAATAAATTCATTCGTTTGTAAAGAACATTGGCATCTACTCACGTTGAGCTTGAGCACGGGCGGCTGCGCGTGCGGCCTGCCCGCGCCGTACACGCGCCGCTCGGGCAGCGCGGGCGCGGGCAGCACGCGCAGCGCCAGCCGCGCCGGCACGCGCAAGTTGCACGACAGCAGCGCCACGGACCCCAGCACCGTCGAAACCACGCTGGGGCCCTCCAGGAACTCGGGCACCTCTGCAATGTACCGCCCAATCGTCATTCCCAAATAAATATGTATGAGAAAACTCACTCCTTTGCTGAAGCAAAAATTGTATTCATCACAGCCGTAAGTAGAATTTGTCAAAATAATATTTAGTCACACAGGAATGTCGATATTAATTTTTTTTTTAGATATCGACAGACGAGCATGAGGTTCACTTGATGGTAGGTGATATCACAGCCACAGAACATCAGTCAATGATGCTGTAGACCTACTTTTTACTTCGAGCATTCGGAAAATTATAATCATGTTGTCCAGGTGGGATTCGAACCCACGGCCCAGCGATGCGCACGGCACCGCAGGTGTTCTAACGAACGCGCTAACGAGCCCGTTATAAATATTATGTCTTTGTACGATGATCATACATTATGTTCCGCGCTGTCAGCATTTACGCCGACACGCGTTTCTTTTTGTAAGATTGTCGAAGAAGGTGAGTGGATTGAACCTGGTGTGCACTCACCGGCAAGGAAGACCGTGGCTATCCTGGAGACGAGCGTGCCGACGCCGTCCAGCGTGGCCACGCACTGGTACTGGCCGGCGAGCGCCGCCGACATGCCCTCTATCGCCAGCGACCCGTTCGACATCTGCCTCCTGGAACACACCGCGTAACCACGTTAACACATTCATATCTCTGAATAAGCAAATTTGGTGTGAAAGGGAAGCATTTGACTTTGTTTGCGACGTAAATCTGGTTATGTTTAAACGCAGTCATCAGCTTGACTCCAACTTTCACAAGAAATCTATAGAGATTTCCAGTAGCCTCGAACTGCTGGGTCTCACACTCTGCTCTGACCTCAATTTTAAAACATTTCTTGAATCCAAGGCAAGTGTCGCTTCAAACAACTTGGAATATTGTCCAAAGTCGGACGGTACTGCACTCTGGAACAGCCTTTTAACTAATACCAAGCGCAAGTTCAATCATGTGTGGAGTACTGTTCTCACATGGGGGCGGGTGAAGCACAATATCAGCTCTCTGCCTTGGTTTCAATGGAGAATCGAGCAAATAGGATAATTGGCGATGAGCAACTCGTGAAACCTAAGTTGAGCAGCCTGATACTAAGGTACTAAGGTGGAACAGCCGTCGTAGGGTTGCTAGTCTAGCGGTTTTCACGGAGAGTGCAAGTGTCCTAAGTGTCCGAGGTCACGACTACCTCTATAACCGCAGATAGCTGAGTTACTTTTATGATTTTTTTTCTATTACTTAATATTGTGCGTAAACACATTTTGGAAAACTTTTAACAATTACAAATATTTTTTATCTACATAGTTGTTCTACAATATAAAAAAAAAACAACTTGAGACAGCACATATTTTATTTGGTCTGCCGATATTATACCTATAAGAACTGATCGTACCTGTGTGTGTCAGCGTGCGACAGCGTGTGGTCCCTGGTGGGGGGCGCGGCGGCGCTGTACCGCCAGGACAGCCGGGCGGGCGCGGCCGCCGAGCAGCTCAGCACGGCCGCCCCCCCCTCCGCGACCACGCAGTCCGCCGGCTCCGACGTCAGCTTGAACATCGTCTCGCCGTCCTTCTCTCCGCCTGGAACAGGAGAGAGTTTTAGTATGTGTTCACCTAGTGACATGATTTCCGATTTCATATAATACTTAATTAATTAAACCATAAGATTTCATATTGTAGCGACATCTACAATCTACGACTAGAAACAATACGAAGACCTCTAATCCTGAATCGCGGTGTTTCCGAGCGCTGAGTATACACATTATATACAACACCTCGAGTTCAATCACTGGGACTTTACGGCCAGCCAGCGGTTCCACTGGTCGAGGATCCTCCCTTTAGGTTGGAGGAAGACCACACCTCCCTCCCTCCACAATAGAGGTGGGTTGTTGACGGTTTTTGTGTTAACGGAATGTAACTTTTAATTACAGACTGATAACCTGTTTGCAGTAATGTCAACAAATTTTACGTATTTAAATAAAATACTGTATACCGGATTAAAACGCGATTTATTATTTAAATTATTTATCCCGACGTTTCGGATGCTTTTCAGCAACCGTGGTCGCGGGAGACTGTTGTCTCAATATTAATTTAAACAATATAAATAATAAATCGCGTTTTAATCCGGTATACAGTATTTTATTTAAATGTGTGATACTCGCGTTAATAAAAGACAATATTAAATTTTACGTATCAATTATAAGTTAATAACTAAATTAACAGTTAATAATGTCAACAGCTTTTGCGTTAACTAAAAAGCTGCTTCGGATGATGTCAACGACTCAGTGGCGGGACTACCATACAAGCCCAAAAGCCCGTCTTGCCGATTTTAACATAATACGTGTTTGTATATTTATATAACTTATATAATTACGTTATCGTATAAGTTATATATGACTAATGACATTATTATATTTCATTTTAAATTATTAATAAGGCAAAACAGGCGTTTGGGCTTGTATGGTGGTCCCGCCACTGCATCTTATTATTCCATAATATTTCATGTCGTAGCGACATTTACAATCTACGACTGAAAACAGTACGAAGACGTCTAATCCTGAAACGCGCTATATAAATGTTTCCGAGCGTTGAGTATATTATACAACATCTCGTCATCAACAACTGGGGCCTTAGGGCCGGCCAGTCAGTGGTTCGACTGGTCGAAGATCCACACCTTCCTTCTTCTTCAATGTATTTCTTCCTTAAACATATTAGGATCTAGTTAGTAAGTCTGATCAGAGATTTATTTCGCCCTTTTATTTATTATTTAGCGTTCCCCCTAAGTTCCGTTCAAAAGCTTTATTGAATACCGCTACGAAGGGCTTGAATATCTTAATTGAAGCTGATCTAATCTAATTAAATCAATACTTGAGAGGGCGCGGTTCGGAATTCATTATCAGATTGGAGCGAAGGATCTCATGCGGAGTGCTCTCGGAACAAGTGCTGGACTAAACAACCACTCGCTTTTTATATTCATAGAGTTTTTATACGGTATTGTTTATATTTAGTAAATGGAAATCGTTGAACAAAACAAAAATTACAACAAGTGCTGTACCTAACGATGCAACTACTTTGGAGAATACTGGTAAGTCTCGCCAGAATATAAATTATTAAATTAATAATAATAAACCTGGCAAGAATAAGTCGAATTCGAGGGATGTTTGCTGTCGATGAACTCCAAGATTTTTGAAAACGTATTATAAAAAAAAACAGAAACTCTTACACAAATAGTAAGAAACACTATACGTGATTAACACAGGTTATAGGTATTTTTATATCATTTAGTTTTCTAAATAGTTTTATAATTAGCATCAACCTAATTTACATATTGAAATACAATTTGTAAATTAGATCTAGATCTAGTCCTACATCTATCAATACTGCATTGTCGCTACATATTATACAGTTCCGCTCATTCTTTTTATTTTGTTTTATGTCAGATATCGACAGACGAGCATGAGATCCACTTGATGGCAGGTGATACCTCAGCCACAGAACATCAGTTGAAAGACCGATGTAGTCGATGAGACCGAAACGCGCAATATTCACTTCACGGTTTTTCCATCTAAGAACTGTGGTTCGTAACCCGGTCGGAATTTCGATCAACCGACGGACCGCTGAGCTACCAGTACTCTGGTATAGTAAGCCTTATTTATTTCAGCTTATCCTAGAAGCTATTCCCAATTGTTGACAACTACTGGCCGAATCTATCAAAAAACTTTTTGAACAAATCCCAGTAAAACAAACAGAAAACTATACTCTATACTAATATTATAAAGAGGAAAGATTTGTTTGTTTGTTACGATTTAACTCAAAAACTACACGAAAGATTTTAAAATTTCTTCCACCGTTGAAAAGCTACATAAGCTATTTCCAGAAATAATAAGGGATCCCTACTAAAACTTGAATAATGTAACTCAAGGTGTTAAAAAATAGGTTGTAGGGAGTAATCTCTGGATATACTGAAGCGATTTAAAAAAATTTTTCACCAATAGAAAGCTAAATTATAAGCGAGTAACATAGAATTTGTGTATACATATCTACATTGCACTCGTGCGAAGCCGGGGCGTGGTACTAGCTATATTCTAATCCAATAAATATCATGAAATATTTGAAAGAACTCGCCAATCGCAACAATGCAATATCGTCGTTGCGCCTTCCATATGTGATTTTTTTTGATTTTTGGTTTTCGCACAAAAAATACTCTTCGTTTTATTCTCTATGTGTTACTAAAATCATTTTTGTGATATTCGAACTGGATATGAGTTTAACTAATTCCATATATGTTTTGACCGGTAAGAAAAGCTCCGTATGTGAATCAATAATACGTTTTTCGTTGTCTCCCAAAACTATACAAAAATCACATATGGAACTTGTCAGGCGCAGCGACGATATTAACCCTCTCCACCCACGTTAAGGTCCCATTTGTATGCAGGGACCCGAACAATACAATCGGTGAGGCAACAATGTCGATGCGGGGGTATTGTGTGCGGTCCAAGTGACCGGCGACATTTGAACTGCCCCGGGCCAGGGCGAGGGTTAATTGACTGCTTTGTGTACCAGCGGCCGGGCGGACTGGACTTGACCGAATTCCTGGGGTTTCTTTTAAAGAAACTATAGATTCAAATGTATTCTTCAGAACAACATACAAGTACTATGGTAACGGGCTCGTTGGCGCGTTTGGTAGAACACCTACCTTGCGCACCGAAGGGTCGCAGGTTCGAATCCTGCCGGGACGATATGTTTATAATTTTCTGTAAGAATGTCTTCCCTATGTCTGATCACTTCGGGCATTAAGCAACGAACCACCGTTCAATTGTGCGTTTCGGTCGCAGTCTGAGAATTGCCGAATGCTCGAAGTATAAAGTAGGTCGACAGCGCATCATTGACTGATGTTCTGTGGCTACCATCAAGTTAACCTCATGCTCGTCTGTTGATGTCTAACATAAAAAATTAAGTCACTTCCCACGTCTAGCACGTTACGTTTATTGTTGATTTATCGTTTACAGCATGGGTAATATACGAGATTAATTATTAGTGAAGATCGGTTTCCCAACAACTTTCTGTCTTTTACAGCTAAATAAATAACAATTACGTTCTTTATTTAGCTCTTAATGACAGTCTAAAACATATTCTTTGTCTAACTCATGACAAAACCGTATTCGCATTTGACTATATTTAACTAAGGTTTTATATTCGCTTCTCTCTTAAAGAACCTTTCATGTCAGTACATTTAAGAGTTATGCATACTTCTGTGTACACTTATTAATTGTGCTTAACACCTCCATTACTCGAAATCTCAACCCTCTATAAGTTGAAATAATCAGTGAGTCCCTACAATCCATTTCAGTACATATTATTTCCCTCCATATATATCTCGAACATAGGAATGTTTCATTTTACAACCTTTACAACTAATCGAATATTTCCTTACACAATCCGCCTAAGTCGAAATCTTTCACAAGTTGAAAACTCTATAACTCGAATTTTTTGGCGTCTCCCATGAATACTTACAGAGGTTCTACTGTGTAAGGTTATCCCAAAAATGATATCTTAGGATCTTAACAATACCCCCTGTCCAGTGATCAAATAGAGATCTAGTTGTTCTTTGAACATCCTGTATGAATGTATTTATGTACAACACAACGCAGGGTGGAGCCGTCCGTACATTATGATATATTGTGATTGTTCCGGCTCACTCCGCCGTGTCATTACACGGCACAATACTAATTGATCAGCGATCGAATTACATCATCTGACAGCAACAACGGCCGGTAACACACCCGTAAGCCTTCCGATGTTATATCATGATCATCACCTACCTGATGGTTTTGCACGTTTATCCGTACTGAATTAAAAAATACTAGCAAACTTATACTTTATTATGAATTCCAAAAAGACTAATGACACGCCCCGGATGTAATGTAGATATAGGTACTATACAAAAAATAGCCTAATAATATGTTACTCGCTACATTAGTAGCTTTCTATTAGTGAATGAATTTTTAAAATCGGTCGAGTAGTTTTTGAGTTAAATCGTAACAAACTCTTTATGACATTATTATAGAAGATAAAATTGAGTGAGGGGCGGGAGGGGTGATATATATACAAGAAGAACTATACAAGAAAACCTATGATAAGACAACTTAAGTAACTTTAAAATTGTACACGTGTAGTCGGCGCATGTACTGCGCCAATATTGACCGAAACTGACACTATCTCAGACTTCGTTATCAACGATATATCGTCTCTACCGAACTTGTAAAATACGAATATAAATAAATTATGTAAATAGTTTGGCGGCCGCGATACCACATTATAATACACATCATACTTCCACCCAGGAATTGGTAGTATAGTTCGATACGTCTCTATTGCACAAATATTGAGTGATTTGACAGATTTTTATAAAAAAAAGATATATACTCTGTATTTTATAGAATAACTAGTAGTAAATTGTATGTCCTTAATGTGTATTTGCAAATTAAACGACTACAGACGTCAATAAATCACCTGAGTGTCATGTTTGTTTCGATTCCTATTTGTTCCGGAGATGCGGGCGCGGCCGGAACTGTCACTCCGGGGCTAATTTATTGTCATTTTAAGTGTTTGTTGTGGGACCCTGAGTGATCGGAGATAAAACGAAACATAGCGGCTGTCCGGAGACGTAAATTACTTAGACAATACATGTTGTTCAAATATACTGTATAGTATTGCTCAACATCTTTACTTTTGAACAGCTTCGCCACGTTTAAGAATAGATAACTAAATCAATAACCAAACCTTACCTATCTAGTTTGAATGATCAGTATAAAAATTAGAAGCATTTAATATGTATTTTTTATTGACGTTCATAAGTGTACATTGTGTTACCTAAATGAATAAATGATTTTTGAATTTGAACTTGAATGGACATAGAAATATGAATCCCGCCAAAAACATACATGTGAAAATAGGAGCCATTTGACATGTTTATGTTCCATAGATTTTGAGTAATGAAGGTGTCAAGGTGGCTCTAAATGGTTCATGTAATATTACACACGGTGCTGCTAGCGGCTTGACATGCTGCCGCGTGTCTAGATTATTCTATTACACAAAAGAGATGCGAAAGCTATCCCTAATGCTAACTTTAGTATACGTCACACAGTAAACTTTTAACCCAAATTATATAAAAATCAAAGAATCATATGAAT
The DNA here is from genome assembly GCA_905404175.1 of Anthocharis cardamines. NCBI lineage: Eukaryota > Metazoa > Arthropoda > Insecta > Lepidoptera > Pieridae > Anthocharis > Anthocharis cardamines. Next base: position 3,729,576 of record FR989979.1, read on the forward strand.
CAGCGGTGTCTGATGATAGTCGAGAGCCACTCTTCATGAACATCTGGAGTTTCGTTGCCCACTTTAAAATCTCGCCATTTGTCATTCCTCAGATACGTGGATTCTTATTCGCTTTTAACATAATTCTTTGTATTTCAAGTGTTTTTCAAACTATTAGAGCGAGGCTCGAGTAAAATCCCGATGTCAAGTGTAGCGCGAGTGGCCGTCGACCCAGTTAGCGCGCCACGTGTTACAACTGACTCGATCGCTTCCACAGGCCCTCGGCTGCGGCTGTTCTAGTCATTACTCACATTAGCCACCAGTCACACTAACTATACATTTGTACCATCAGCATTAACAGTTGAGGCTAACAATTCTTGGTCGATCGTTTAAATATAAATATACTAGTGGACCCCGCAGACGTTGTTCTGCCACAATTTTGGCTTCGAAATTATATAATTATTCTTAAATTTGAATATGCCCATTTACCCACTATAATTGTTTAATATGCCACTGATTTGCATTGGACATCTGTTATTCCAAAAAAGCTAAGGATGCATGACGTGAGCTGTCAAGATGGCGGAGTTCCGAATCTAATTTATTTTATAATTAATTTTATGCATATATTTTTTTCCTGATTTTTTTCCAATATTTTAATAGCTTATGTCCAACAAATAAGATATCGTTAAAATCAGTACAGCCGTTCTTGAGTTATAAATGGTGTAACTAACACAACTTTCTTTTATATATATAGATTATAATCATGCTACTCTGTATGAGTTTTTTTTATAGTATAGGGGGCAAACGAGCCTGTGGCTCACCTGATGGATAGTGAACACCGCCGCGGGGCCCATGAAAATCTGCAACACTAGAGGACTTGCAGATGCGTTGCCAAATGTGGGTTAAGTTTTCACAGTAAAACCGCAGTTTGGAAGGGACGTAGTTTGAACTTTAGTAAAGACGAAAGACATATATTAGTGAAGAATTTAAAGAGCGAGCAAAGCAGCAAGTTACAATAATTAAAATATTTCTTTGACCCATGATAAAAATAAATAATTACTTATTGTTAATATTGATTACATATTTCAATATTCTCACTCAAAAGCTAGTTCCAATCTCACAGCGTTTGTACATAGCCACACAGAACAGATTGCTTAAAACCAATTATAATCTGAGATATACATATATTTTGTTTTTGAATTGTCTAAAACCAGTAAAGCAGAAAGTATGCGACATATGTATAACATACTGCAATTGACATACAACGGAGACAAGTCGTTGACCTCGATAATCGCTGACTCAGCGGTTACAAGGGAGTACTTTAGACAATAGTTATCTGAACACAATAATCCAATACTAGAACTAGTCATCAAAAAAATCAATTTTATTTACGATTATAATTACGATCATAGTAATGTCAAACGAAAGACATAATGTGTAATTACGAACGACGGATCGATCATCGAATTCGTAATAGGAAAGTGTACGATTCGTCAGCAGAAACTTTGTATCTTGGATTTAGTAAAAGACTGGTTGGGTAAAAGCCCCAGATAAAATGTTAGCTATTGAAGTGGTCCAGTCCGTCTAACAGGACCATCAAGAGATATCACGGACGAGTGAAGACAAACGAAAATATAAGATAACTCGATATCTATACATCGACAACGTTGATATACAAAATATCTCGATCGACAAATCTCTACTTTTGACATTAAAAGTCGAGTTTTATGTGTAAGTGTCATGTTAGACCCGGAAGACATAAAGAGATAATCGATAAAAACACGAGAAAAGGTCGACAAAATTTGTCGTGCTTGTCATGCTAGGCCAGCAGGTAGATAGTCACTCACACTTCCATAACCCCCTCCCTCAGGAGGCCTTCTGGGGGGAACTAGAGACAGAAATATAGACTGAGACCACGTGCCGACCTTTGCGAGTTCAAACTATCAGAATCTCCAACGACCCAGACGCTCCCTGGCGACTGATAACGGGTTCGCTTATCACTGGCCGTCCCGCCGGGATCAACTAGTTACCTGCTCGCGGTAGAACGGGAGCCGGGGCACGATCTTTATTATATAATCATCTTTGTGTATGGCACTGAACTCCTCCTAACCGCTGCATCGATTTTGATGAAATTTTGGATTGATATATTCACGACTGGCGCTGCGATAGCGTTCCTAGAATATTTTTTAAGCCAACGTTTGTGTAGGATAACGTCTGCCGGTACAAAACATTCACAAATCAAATCACAATAACTATTATTTGTGATTTGATATATTATTTGTATATCTTAGATTATTGATCGTAAACTTTTAAAATTGAATAAATTAAAACTTAAAGGAGAATGCTCATTGCGTCTGAGGTATACATTAAAATCAAAAATAATATGTTTTATTTATGTGTATAATGTATGTTTAACCGTTTTTAACCGCATTAAAAAAATATCAAAAAAGGTTAAGAAAATAATCAGGCATTTTCTTTTCTGTATATTTCAAAAATGTGGTTAAACACTGACAAAATCTTGTTAGTGGTGAAAAGATAAATAAAAACTAGACTCTGGAGAGTAATTTTGGTTAGACGCAAGTTGGTACGGATCCCCATACACAATTGGGCATTCTCCTTTCATATTTATTGGATTTGAGCACTGTACTCTCGATATGTACCTATAACTCTCTATATATTTAAAAAAAAATGGACAAAAATAAAGGCTTTGACTGTTGATCCACTGCGGCCGCAGACGGCTCTCGGACCGGCCGCCAGTTACCCTCTCCACTCAGATATTCCATGCATACACGACGCAGTTGGTGCTGTTAATTTATTATGACGTCACCCGCCCGTAACAAACACAAACACTCGTAAAGGGATTTAACCTTACCTATATTACACGTAACCTCAGGTAGATGCTGAAGAACAGAGCTGTAGCCATGAAGGGGCTCTATCAAATCAAATCAAATCAAAAGTTTTTTATTTCAAATAGGCCTTTGCAGGCTCTTATGAAACGTCTAGTTGCACGGTTCCAAAAAGTGGGTCTCATGGAGAAGAACCGGCAAGAAACTCCATGGACACTCTTTTCAACAATGGTTTAGCTTACAAGGACTCGGTTACAACGGTTTTATATAATGCAAGGTATACAGAGATTCTATACAATGCAAAAGAAAATTGAGTTTTTACTATTAGTGTAAAATGAGATACACACACTTGCACAGCGCAAGTTGCCAGGGAAGCCGCACATGCAGAGATGAATTAGCACCATAGATCTTTATCGTCAACATAGTCTTGGATTTTATAATACGCTTTTTTAATTAAGATTCATTTGATGACGTTTTTGAACTTTTTATTCGTAAGATCAGTTACACACTTCGGTAGCCTGTTGTAGAATCTGACACAATTCCCAAGAAACGATTTATTCGATTTTGCTAATCTATATTTTGGGACTACTATTTTATGCTTATTCCTGGTATTTATAGAATGAATATCACTTTTGACAGTGAATTGATGCAAATTTTTACGAACAAACATGATATTCTCTAGAATGTAAAGGGAAGGCAACGTGAGTATATTAATTTCTTTAAATAATTCTCTCAGAGACTCGCGGGGGCCAAGATTATAAATTGCACGAATTGCCCTTTTGTGGAGAATGAATATGGCATCTACGTCAGCCGCTGCGCCCCACAGTAGAATACCATAGGACATTATGCTATGAAAATAAGCAAAATATACAAGCCTAGCTGTAGCAACGTCAGTAAGCTGTCTTATTTTTCTGACTGCATAAGCTGCAGAACTTAGTCTACCTGATAATGCTGCGATGTGAGCTCCCCATTGTAATTTACTGTCAATGGTTATGCCCAGGAAAACGGTTTTAGTGATGACTTCAAGTTTGTCACCTCTCTATAACAAATTATCAAATACTAGCGATCCGCCCCGGAATCGCATGGGTACATGGTAGATGTACTATACACAAAAACAGCCTTTGTTACTCGCTGATAATGTAGCTTTCTATAGGTGAAAGAATTTTTAATATCGGTCCAGTAGTTTTTGAGTTAAATCGTAACAAACAAACAAATCTTTCCTATTTGTAATATATTAGACTTGGATGGTATAGGGTGTTATCAATTTGTGTATAGTGTGTGCAAGAACAGCATATTATGAGATTATTATCAATTTTTTTTTTATAAAGAAATGTTCATTTTTGTCAAGCTTTAAAAAAAAGAAACGAATGTTTTCCCTTCGTGTCGGCGACGGCGGGCCTTATGAAATAATTTACAATGAAATTATGAAGGAGTCCTCAGCGAAACTGTAATATCTTTCGTGTTTAATTTTAACTTTCGAGTGTTAATTATAATTTCAAACAGTAGTCACCTAAATATGTATGTATACAATGTACTTACAGCTGAAGTCACTATTTCTGTCTGTCACTTCCATCTTCTAAGCTACGTAATACTATTTGATGCGGTTTTCGCTACTATTTAGAGGATCTTTTGGCTACATTGCTGTTGGTGTGATCAATATCAATAGCAATGTAGCGTGTCAATGACAATTATTATAAATGTTGTTATAAATATGTTTTTCGTATATCTGGCTACCGCGACGGCACGAAACGAGTGGAAGAAATGTCAAATTTTCATCCGGGTAACGAACCTAAGTTCACAGACAAAGATGAATGCGAATTGATGAATTTCCGAGTATTCTAAGTGAAAACGAAATAGCGAGGGCATCATTTTAATAATATTTTGTACTTAGTCCGTATTCCAATACATCACTCAAGTCCGAGACTATTCTTGAGAGCTGCTTTTTTATGTTAGACATCGATAGACGAGCATGAGGTTCGCTTGATGGTAGATGATACCTCAGTCAATGATGTGCTGTCGACCTACTTTTTACTTCAAGCATTCGGTAATCTATAGACTGAAAGCGAAACGCGCAAGTGCACTTCACGGTTTTTCCATCTAGACAAATTTCTATACAGATAATTTTTAAGAAGTACGAAAACTAGAGTCAAGCCCGACTCACGGTTAGTACACAGGTTTACTTTTATTCATATTGAACAGAGCAGTTTGTACACAGAGCTAGTCTCGGGGGTCTCCGCTTCGTCGCTGTAACTAGGCCGCCTCTATACCACACCGTACACTGCACCGGGAATTATTACACATTTTTGTCGTTTTTCTCAGCCACAAAACATTGATGATGCGCTACTGACCTATTTTGTTTTATTTTGAACTTTCGGAAATATTAGACTAAAGTTCAAACATTCGTCTTATATCTCCGAATGTTTTGAGTAAGGTGTAGGGTTTGTAGCAAACTTAAGAGCTTGTCTCTCCATAAGATCTGATATCTGTTTTACAGTGCACGCAATATGTACCTACTGGTCTTGGCGTTACTTTACATGAAAATGTTTCTGGTTTGATTTATTTCGATTACAAATAATAATTACTAAAGTAATGCTAAAATCATACGGCCTTATTCATAAACGTATTATCAGCATATTGTTAAAATATGTTTTATTTCGTTATGTAGTCTTTTTATATTTGATAGAACGAGACAAAACATATATTAACTATATCAAGCTTATAATACGTTTATGAATTATGCCGATAATGTTTAAATAGTTAAACCTACATGACAAACATATGAATGGGATAACAGAACCACAAATGAAATACCCTGCGGTACGCTAAAAATGAGAACATTTATATACCCAATTAGGAGCGGAACGACGACATCCGTCAACTGTTATTGTTTATTGTATTTACTAGTTATTGAGATATTGATGATTATAGAGTTATTGAACTCAGGTAGAGTCGTCACGTGCAAGTGGTTTTGTGTTCGCTTTCATTAAAGTTAAGAACACGAAACAAGAGCAAAGGGAATGGTAGTGAATGGGTGTTGAACTTGAGACATCGGAACTCTCTCCAGAATATGTGTGTTAATAAATTCATGGCCCCCAATTACATTTAAAATATAATAAAATAGGTTGTGTAAAAACGTAAATAGGTTACTTCCCATGCTTGCCATTGCTGCCCGAATCCTAAGAAAAAGCTTAGGTACTATAAACACTGCCTTGGATTTTACTACAGAAATAATTCAAACCCAAAACTGCCGATGCTAAAGGTAGGGCACTCGCCACTGACACAAGATGGCGGCCGATATCAAATTGGATAAGGATAAATAGCATAGTCAAAGCGAATGAAAAAATCTCAATAAAAAGTTGTTCGCGCGAGTGTACCCCAGTAGAGGCAAAAGCTGTGCAAAAGGACATCATTAGCGCTAACTAACGCGTCACACGAGCGCCCGCGGTTCCCGGTACTCGCGCTCCGGTACTGCCGCGAGAAAAAGCAGTTACAACACATTAATCGGATAATGGTAAAAAAAATGAAAATAAGAAATCAAAACTGTAGCGACATCAAATTTCGGTTTTCGGGGGAGGCCAGTCAGTGGTTCGAAGTCGTTGTATATACTATATATGTATACTCAACGCTCGGAAACATTAATACAGCGCGATTCAGGATTAGACGTCTTCGTATTGATTCTTGTAGCGGATCATAGATATAAGACTAAAGAAAATGTTACAGAAAGTATCAACTCCGTACGGATAGATGGCGTGAGTATGACAACTTTGTGTCAATTAAAATCTGACAGTTATCACCTTTAACGTCTGCCCGTGACCACATTTGCTGAAAAGCATTCGAAACGTCTGGTTAAATAATATAAATAATACATCTCGTTTTAATTCGGTAAAAGTTATTTAATTTATATTTGTGATACTCGCGATATTAAAAGACAATATTAGAGAAAATGTTAGTTATGACTAGTTAAGAAAAAATATGTAGTAAGTAAATTTTCATCATTTAAGAAAATAAAAAAAAATTACGCTTACATTAATTACATTTTATTGATAAAATAACTTTTAGTGAATATTCAGTATAACAATTGTTCGAATCGAATTGAAAATAATTCAGTTTAATTACCATAAAAATAAATACCACAATGCGGTTACGTGTGCGAGTGTACCGCGCCGTCTCAGGATACATTGCGTTAACAACACATACCCATTAATAATTAATGAGTTCTGATCGGACAAACAAACAAACAAAAGTATTTATATAACACACACACTATATACAGAAGACTATACTAATATGTATTATAAAGATGAAAGATTTGTTTGTTACGATTTAAATGAAAAGCTACTGGATCGATTAGAGAATAGAAAGCTATTTTTTTATGTCTACATTGCATCCGTGCGCAGCCGGGGCGTGTTGCTAGTTAAGAATAAAAATAAAGTAGGCATCGGGCAGTGGGTATAGTAGGTACCTATATAAAAAGTTTGTTTAACCGCTTGCTGCTTCTAAACTATCCAACAGATGTTATAATATCGCTTTAAGAGGTGAATCGCGGAGTGTAGAATCGGTTGACGCCTTCCTCTTGGTGAAACTGCACATTTTTACTTAAACTGGAAATGGCGTGCACTTACAGCCAAAATGATAATAGATAAATCGCTAATCAAATTGTCACGCGGAGACCACTTCTCAAGAGGCAAACTGCACGCCCGCTGCAGGTGTCACGCGGTGACAGCGTGACGGCACGTGACAGAGTGACAAACGACCCAGCTAATTGAGTGTCTCAGCGTGAACGATGCTCTCAGCAAATGTCGCGCAGCTTGTTATTTATTAAAATAAGAACATTTGTAATCTTTTTATAATGGTTTAGAATACTATAATGTTGGTACCAGCTTATTTTATATAGTGTTGGCAACATTGTCGAAGACAATTGACAATGCGAATCACTGATTTTTAATCTATGGAATGAAGAGAAAAACGCGGCAAGTTGGGTTTACTCGTCTCTGGGGGAACGGAGAAACAGCCATCTTTTGAATAATATCTACAATATTTAATTTATACACTAATATTACGCTAATTTTTATTTGTTCTGACAACTTTTTTTGTAGTTAATTGTTTTTTAACTTTTAACCCTGCAACTGACTTCGCTTTGTAAATTTAAATTCGATAACTTACTTACTTAACTTACTTCGATACTTGTAAAACAAGTATTTTTGAATCGTCAAAACACAAAAGGTCTTTGTTTAACAAAAATGGGACTTACCCGCTAAGGTACAGTACTTGAAGTGTTTATATCTTCCAGATCTGGGGGCACGGCAGTGCCCCCGCCAAGTCGAGCAAAAAGCGGCACGGCCGTACTATCCTTTTCTCGAAGTAGTTCGGGCCATTTTCGACCCCCTATAACTTCGTTGTGGATAAAACTAGAATCCTGAATTTTTAGTCACTAAGCAGGCATTGTATAAACTCGGTATATTTCAAATATCATTCTGTTTGAACCAGTAGTTTAAGAATTATAACTAGTCAAAGTTTGATAATTTGTCACTCACTCACTCACTCACTGACTGACCGATCATCAAAACTCTAAGGCACTTCTAGCAGACATAGAAACTTGAAATTTAGAATACAATTAGTGTTTAGTCTATAAATCAAGGAAAAACTACAATATTTTGAAATTTCGGTCCAGTTTTCTAGATATACAATTTTTTTTTGTATTTCTATATGTAATGAATAACTTAAAAACTACTGGACCGATTTTAAAAAATCTTTTACCGTTAGAAAGCTACATTATCACTGAGTAACTTAGGGTATTTATTACTAGAAAAAAATAGAGATCCTTAGAAATCCCTACTAAAAACAACCCAAGGTGTAAAAAAAATAGCCATAAAATGTCTTTCATCGCATGTGCTGCGGAAAGTATTGATGCTAGAACAAAAAAATGTTCCACAATATTATAGAACATATCAAAATCTACAAAAAAAATCACGAGACCATATGTCCAACTATTGTAGTTATGTCACTATAACTACTTTTTTTACATTAAAAAGTTAATAAAAATGCCGATCAAAATCAGACTGTTATCCATAGCTTTATATTAATTCTTATCCAAATAAACTAAGAAAAGGAATATCTACAAAAAGAAATGAGATGCCATCAAAAACATAAATTGTAAAAAAAGCCAAGTCTTGCAACTCAGTTCTCTCGTAAAAAGTTGTGAGATCCATATAATACCAAGTCGGTCAATTTATTCAGTCTCTACTGAAGGATACTTCTGTCTTAAGTTATTACGTAATTAGGTAACCTAACAACATCTTATAGTGATCATATCAATACCAATATTAAAAAGCTTTGATGTTTAAAATAAAAAGGTTGACTTGGCAATCGCACTAAACTATCTAATTTAATATAATATGTGTTACTTGTGATACACATTGTGTTTTTAATAAAATTAAAAAGATACATTGTGTTTTCATGCGATAGCCGAGTCAATCTATTTATTTAAAACATTAAAGATTTTTAATATTGGTATTGATATGATCACTATAAGATGTTATTAGGTTACCTAATTACGTAATAACTTAAGACAGAAGGATCCTTCAGTAGAGACTGAATAAATTGACCGACTTGGTATTATATGGATCTCACAACTTTTTACGAGAGAACTGAGTTGCAAGACTTGGCTTTTTTTACAATTTATGTTTTTGATGGCATATTCATTTACTAGTAGATGTTTTGTGTGGCAAAATAATAATATGAAAAAAAATATAAAAGGCCTTGCTACTGCTTAAAATGTCGCATCAGGAGTCTCGGAAAGTAAATATTTCTGCATTATTATATCTGGGAAACTTTATTTGCCTCAAAGTAAGCCACATATCACACCTCATTAATTATATAATAAGGATCGCAATAATATAAAGCACATATATAAGTTTTAAAACTTAGATGGTGAATATAGAACAGTTTGAAGCACATAAGTACGTATAATACGAGAAGTTCAACAGTGGTTGTTTGAACGAACTCGGGAAGTGCGAGCGGCGTGTTCTACCAGGAGCGCATAACTTGCCAACAGATCTTCAACATTCACATATACGAGTACGTATTGTTCTTGAGATGATTGATTACAAAGTTACTTCTGCTTTACCCGACCTCATCCTTTTGAGATATGAGCTACGTGAACCATTCGACCGCTGTTCACTCATTCATATCATAACGTCAAGCTTTCTGACCGGTACTGCTAAATCCTTGTCATATTTGCAGTGGCATGGCGTAGCATAGGTAACTAGCACCCGGTGCAGATCCCATATTTCCCCCCCCCCCTTATTTATGCAATTGATTATAAAACATTGGGGCGTGGTGAAAATGGTACTCTTATTGAATAACCTAAAGAGAAACTCTGTTATTAAGGTGATATACTGACAAAAAAATAAATTTAAAAAAGAACGTTGAAGGAAGTCATTTTTTACCGTTACTTGTGAAATGCCGCCCGGGGCGGACCGAACCCTCCCCCCCCCCATGCTACGCCACTGCGTATTTGGGTGTCCAAAAATGAAATAATTAAGGTAAAGGGCGAGTTACCTATTTCTGATTTTCAAAACGCATCTTTTGCTATATTGATCTAAGTTGTTATTTTATTTGTATTTTAATTTACACTTTATTTCTAGAGGTACAAGTGAAAGCTGAATAAAAATGTCAAGTCATTTTACATTCTGACGTCAAGTGGGAACTGTATCTTTTGAAACCGATAGCGTTACACCAAAGTGGTTATTCCTATGGAAGTCTGCGTGTGTATTGTTAATAATTGTTGACTGAAATATAAATATAAATGAAACTACTAAATATCTTGATAATTTTTAATCCTCCATAGCCTAATTACTATACCGATATTAATGTTATGTAACCCAGTCGTCAAATACCATTCCTCCAACATATTATGTATAACAGTCGAAAGAGGTTGATACGGCAAAAAACCATATGAAAACATTAAGATATCTGAAATGTACGCAATATAGATATTGAAATGAATGGCAAAAGTGTTTCAAAACCCACAATTTCAGGTAATTATTCCTAAAGTGAGGAATTAATTTCAAAATGTAACGAACAAATGATAATTATTTTGGAACTTTTAATTACAACATGATTGGAAACGAGGATACTAATGAACAACGAACGGTATGTATTTTTTTGCGAACTGCGAGTTTTAATTAAAATAAATTAGAAGACCGATGACCTGTACTACTCGTTCACCACTCTCGAACCGGATCATCGCACTATCGGGAAGGTTCAACAAACATTTGATATATTTTCAAGGGGTTGGTTGGTTAGTACTTATTTAACACCAGTTCGATTTTTTTTATATAAACGTAAATTCCGTTCACGAAGCAATGAACTTACTTTCATAGGTGGAAATACAATATAATATACTAGCGATCTGCCCCGACTTCGCACGGATGCAATATAGATGTACTATACACAAGTTTTTTTTTTCTAAACGACACTATTGTTTTTGGCACATATGGCCTTTAAAACTAACCGGACTTTAAACTATACACAAAAAAAGTCTATGTTGAGTTAAATCGTAACAAACAAACCTTTCCTCATTTAAATAAAATACTTTATAACGGATTAAAACGCGATTTACTATTTATATTATTTAATTCTTTCCTCTTTATAATATTAGATGTCGTCATAAGTCTATTAATTTTTAAATAAGCTCACAGTGAGCCCACATCTTTTGTTTTAATTATGTTAACTTATAATATAATAACTAATAATAATTCAAAGCCGGCAATGCATCTGCAAGTCCTCTGGTATTGCGGGTGTTCATGGACGACGATGTTTACTTTCCATCAGGCATTTATTTATTTATTTATTTATTTATTCATAATACTTATGTCTAACATTACAGGAACCCAATGCGTTAGATAAGTAGATTAGATTACCAAAACATACATTTCAATTTAACAATATAAATCTGGGGGCACGGTAGTGCCCCCGCCAAGTCGAGCAAAAAGCGGCACGGCCGTACTATACTTTTCTCGAAGTAGTTCGGGCCATTTTCGACCCCCTATAACTTCGTTGTGGATAAAACTAGAATCCTGAATTTTCAGTCACTAAGCAGGCATTGTATAATCTCGGTATATTTCAAATATCATTCTGTTTGAACCAGTAGTTTAAGAATTATAACTAGTCAAAATTTGATAATTTGTCACTCACTCACTCACTCACTGACTGACCGATCATCAAAACTCTAAGGCACTTCTAGCAGACATAGAAACTTGAAATTTAGAATACAATTAGTGTTTAGTCTATAAATCAAGGAAAAACTACAATATTTTGAAATTTCGGTCCAGTTTTCTAGATATACAATTTTTTTTTTGTATTTTTGTATGTAATGAATAACTTAAAAACTACTGGACCGATTTTAAAAATTCTTTTACCGTTAGAAAGCTACATTATCACTGAGTACATAGGGTATTTATTACTAGAAAAAAAATAGAGATCCTTAGAAATCCCTACAAAAAACAACCCAAGGTGTAAAAAAATTAGCCATAAAATGTCTTTCATCGCATGTGCTGCGGAATGTATTGATGATAGAAAAAAAAAAACGCCCACAATATTATAGAACATATCAAAATCTACAAAAAACTTAACGAGACCATATGTCCAACTATTGTAGTTATGTCACTATAACTACTTTTTTACATTAAAAAGTTGATAAAAATGCCGATCAAAATCAGACTGTTATCCATAGCTTTGTATTAATTCTTATCCATATAAACTAAGAAAAGGACTATCTACAAAAAGAAATGAGATGCCATCAAAAACATAAATTGTAAAAAAGGCCAAGTCTTGCAACTCAGTTCTTCTATCGTAAAAAGTTGTGAGATCCATATACCTAATACCAAGTCGGTCAATTTATTCAGTCTCTACTGAAGGATCCTTCTGTCTTAAGTAATTACATAATAAGCTAACCTAACAATATCTTATAGTGATCATATCAATGCCAATATTAAAAATCTTTGATGTTTAAAATAAAAAGATTGACTTGGCAATCGCACTAAACAATCTAATTTAATATAATATGTATTACTTGTGAGATACATTATGTTTTTAATAAAATAAAAAAAGATACATTGTGATTTCATGCGATAGCCGAGCCAATCTATTTATTTTAAACATCAAAGATTTTTAAAATTGATATTGATAATATGATCACTATAAGATATTGTTAGGTTAGCTTATTATGTAATTACTTAAGACAGAAGGATCCTTCAGTAGAGACTGAATAAATTGACCGACTTGGTATTAGGTATATGGATCTCACAACTTTTTACGATAGAAGAACTGAGTTGCAAGACTTGGCCTTTTTTACAATTTATGTTTTTGATGGCATCAATTTATCCACTAATTAAAATAAAATTTCCATGTCAAAAAAATAATAAAAAAAAAAGTTTAAAAATATATAAATACAAATAAACAGTTACAAATTAAAACATTTGTAGTATATAAAAAAAATTAATTTAATGTCAGATTAAGTCATGTCATACCTAATTTAATAATGTCATAATAAATTAACCTAGATTTATTATAATGTCTCTGTCATATTTTTATCATTTTGTCACTTTTCAATATTGTATGACTATGGGTTTATACCTGAATAAATAAATATTATTATTATTATTATTATAATTGATTTGATTTACAGATTAAAATAAATAACTAGGACGAACACAATTTATAACAAATTTTAGTGAACTCGTCCAGTGTGCAACTGAACAGATCTATTTGGCATGCTGCCTCGTTGAGCACTCGCATCGCCCGCGTGAGCGGCGCGTCTCGCAGCAGGTTTGTGCGCGCGGGCGGCGGCGCCAGCAGGGGCGGCATCAGTCGACGCTCAACACTGTTAGGTGGCGCGGAGAGCTTTAACTCTTCCAGAATTGCAGGATTGTTTAACTCGCCACGCAATACCTTTATCAGGTATTTGGCGAGAGCGACTTCCCGTCGTGTTTCCAGCTTACTGTATCCCACCATGCCTATAACGAACAAGGTGGGATACAGCAAGGGATAGCCCGGATACACTCCATACATTTTAAGGAACAGGAACCTCGTGAACTTATTTTGGATGTGTTCCATCATAATTTTATACTTGATCTCACTCGGAGACCATACAACCGAGTTACACTCCAAATGACTCCTCACCAAGGCCTCATACAATGCACGCAGAGCAGCAAAGTTGGTAAAGCTTCCCGCTTGCCTCAGTATGAAGCCGAGGTTTCGGTACGCTTTTTTGCATATCCCGGCTATATGCCCCCGAAAGTTGAGATCAGAGGTAAATCGGACGCCCAGGTCCTTCACCTCTGCGATACGCTATTAAATAAAAAATAATAATAAAAATAGTAATAAATAAATTAAAGTGAGCTCAAAGTGAAACGTTATTTTATTTGCCTTTAATTTTTAACTTAACATCAAATTAATGTTTACGAATTAACTTGAAAAATGATTATATCTCCGCAAGCACTTCTCCATTGACTTTATCTGAAGCTAAGCTTAAGATAATTAAGCCGTTTAAATTTAAGAATAGCCACAAAGAAACATTTTTTTCTTCAGGAAATCTAAGGAAAGATTAAAGCTAATTGTCCGCGTTGTCTAGACGAGACGACAATTATTATGTAATTCGCCGCGAGCTACTTGCGGTTACAGATAGGATTTATTTACACTTATATAATAAACAAATAATACATGCGTTTGTAAAGGTTTTCCTCTGGAACTGCTTAGGGATTAAAAAAATAATTTTATGAACAAAAAGTTCTCACAGATTTGTATGTATAAAGGTCGTAACTTAACTCGTAGTTTTCATTGAAAAAACAATTTTTTTTTTAATTTTCATAATATTTATTAGAACTTTTGTATGAAATTTGTTGAAAAATGTATTAGTTTAACGAGTAACGAACCACCGTTTATAGATGGAAAAACTGTGAAGTTAACATTGCTCGATTTGGTTACAGTCTATGGATTTCCGAATGCTCGAAGTAAAAGTAGGTAGACAGCCCATCATTGACTGATTTTCGGTGGCTGGAGTATCACTCACCATTAAGTTAACCTCATGTTGGTCTGTCGATATCTGTCTCTATCTATACTTCTATACTGTACGAGTACTAATATTATAAAGAGGAAAGATTTGTATTTTTGTATGTAACGAATAAGCTCAAAAACTATGACCGATTTTAAAATTTATTTCCCCAATAGAATCTACATTATCAGCGAGTAACATAGGCTATATTTTGTGCATAGTAGGTACATCTACATTGCACCCGTATGAAGCCGGGGCGCGTTGTTAGTTTTTCATAAAAAAATTACTTTCGTTCACGACTTATTGATTGTCACTACGAAATACAATCAAGGACTACGAAGGCTTTTCAATCAGTGGAGATAATCATTTTTCTTTAAATAAAAGTAAAAGATCTTCTGTACCCGACTGATACAATAGGGTATTTTTATTCTTGTTTCTCTTATTTATTCGTCTATTTTTTACTATTATAATTAATTACTTCAAGATATCATGTGGAACATGGTGTAATGGTTGCAGCGCCATACAAACATTTTGTAAAACAAAAACTTTGCGATTAAAAAGAGTGGCGGAGAGTTTATTGCTAGTTCTTCTCGTCCGCTCTACGCCCTTGATTTGGCTGAACTGAACTGGCAGTAAATGTAAAATTAGAAGCATTTAACATGTTTTTCTTTATTGACGTACATAAGTGTAGATTGTAGGAGTGGGCGTTAATTCAACAAGCAGCTTTTTTAAGGAGCTTTTTTAATGTTAACGAATTAGCTGCTTTTCGTTTACCGCAAAAGCGGCTAAATATATTAACTGTTTCATTCAACGATTTTCGAACTCAACGCGCGGATTAGCTCAACGAACATTCAGTGCGCTAACTGCAAACCAGCTAATAAAATTAGCTGCTTTTTTAACAGGTTATCAGTTTGTCATTAGCAGTTTCATTTCGTTAACACATAAACCGTCAACGACCCACCTAGAGGTGTGTTACCTAAATGAATAAATGATTTTGAATTTACCACAACATAGGCAGATTAACCCATATGTACGTCCATGTCGAGACTTACTCGTAAGTTTCTAGAGCTTGTTTTAATAAACATAAATTCCCATGAGACCCTCTCGTGGAGGCACGTTTTGATTAATCTGCACCTGAAGCCCTGAAGTATGCTTTTGAAACTTTACTCTTTGTGCTTCATATTGAACGATATCTTACGGCTAGAGCTCTTACCATCCAGCCAGAGCCTTGCTTCTTGCGATATAGTAAATAATATCGAAGGCATGGGAAGAGAACCGTTTTATTATCGACAGACAAGCATGAGATTCACTTGATAGTAGATAATATCTTAGCCACAGAACATCAATCATCATCAATGATGCTCTGTGGCTCTCTTCTTTACTTCAAGCATTCGTAAATCCCAGAAAAAGACTACACCCTAAAAGCGCAATGTGTACTTTACGGCTTCTCCATTTATGAACGGTGGTTCAGTACCCTTTCAATCCCAGAAACTTCAGAAACTACCAGACGTGGGGAAGACATGCTTACAGAAAATTATAAACATGTCATCCCGGTGGGATTCAAATCCACGACCCATCGATGCGCACGGCAGGTGTTCTATCGAACGCGCCAACTACCCCGTCATACATTCTCATACTAATTACTTTCATACTACTGCATTAACCTACATTTATAGTACCTACGGCTAAAGTAAACAAAGTCATATTCATACATATGTACATCAAAGTAAAAAATATAAAACATAGCCCCTCATTTGGCAGTCAGAAAATAATAATAAACGACCCTATATTGAATTTTGCTATCGTCAAAACATTTTAATGAAGATTCCGCCCGAAGTGTCGCCGCAAGCGAAACTACTAACATTATAAACTACCAAAAAACCGGGGGTCGGACCCCTCACTACGATCCGACCGGATATCGCCTCTATGGCGCTCGAGATAGAGGCGAACATCCCTTGGAGGTGGCTAATGAGTGTAGCTCGGGGTGTGTTTACGGGAGTCAAACACGACATTCAGTTTTCCGGCCGAAAGAAAAATCTTTTGAGTTTTGACACAAAAATGTTTTAAGAACGGGCATTTAAGTTTATTAGTAACTAGTAACACTGCCAGCTACGCACGGCTGCAATGTAGATGTACTATACACGATAATGTGGTATTATTATAAAGAGGTTTGTTTATTTGTTAAAATTGAACTCAAAAACTACTCGATCGATTTTAAAAATTCTTTCACCGATAGAAAGCTACATTATCAGCGAGTATCATTTTTTGTGTATAGTACACGGCTTTCGTGCGAAGCCGGGGCGTGTTACTAGTATACAATATATTATGGCGTTGAGAACTGTATTAATATATTTGTCGCATCCGGGTCATGAGTACAGATCGTCAACATCACACAAACGTCAAAGTGACGTATACAGAGCCTAGATTTGGAGAGGGAAACGTTAATAAAAGAACGTGCATTCGGTGATCGAGAGACTCGATCATACGGATCGCCCACAGAGTAACGCTGGCCTAGGAACTGTATTGTGTAGTACGAGAGTGTATTTCTTGTCCGGATTCCTGATGACGCCCATAATAAGTGACAGTGTAGATAATGAAGCTCCGATATATTTATCTATTTTATACCATATACATACACAGTATAACTAGAAGTTTTTTGAATACAATCTTTAAAAATATGCAGGAAATATTAAAGCATAAACCACTGAGTAAAGTACCAGGCGAGCATACAACATTAGGAGACCTTCCGCACGATACAGTCACGCGCGTAATGAGAAAGTATCAAACTGTTTCTCGGCACATTAATCTGGCTTAACTGAATGACATCAAAAATGCAATTAAACATTGCAATATGCACTTGACTGTCCCTAACCTAGCACAATACCATTATTATAATACTTATATGTATAATTTACGACCCTTATTCTAAACAATAATAAGGTCTATATTACTTCGTTATTGCGAAATGTATGTAATAATTGAGTCAATCTATTTTGTATCATCATATGTAACGGTTTTAGGGTTCATATTACTTCAACGTTGTAGTAAATTGACCCCACTAACATAGTGGCACACTTGTTCCTTACCCTTGCCAAATATTTGAATAGAAATTCCGTACAAATTCATACTTTTAATATAACTGCATAATTTTGTAATATGGTCGTTTGACCGACAGCTGCATCGATTTGAACTATATTTGTTATGTGTAACACTAATTTGTTTGAAAATATTGATTTCGTTTTTGTTTAATATAATTCTATAATTTATAAAGTACAGAATGATTTTTTCAAGCGGGCATCCGTGGCCAAATCGGAAACTATGAGAAATAGCGAAAAGTACTCAAAGCATTCTCGAGGCCGATTTTGATGAAAACTTAAACTGCATCATAGGATTTTAATTGAAAAGTCAATATTCATAGCCAGGAATCGAACCCGTTGATTTTGAAAAAAAAACTCATACTGTATTATTACACCATTCGATAGTGTCGCGAATAAGGAACGAATTGGAAAGTAATGACATAATCTAGGATAACGGAAAGGAAGGTGATAGACCAATCCAAAAACCTTATTATTGAAGCTTGATAGTTTAAATAAAATACTGTATACCAACCGTATAGCAACCGTGGTCGCGGGAGACTGTCTCCCGCGACCACGGTTGCTGAAAAGCATCCGAAACGTCGGGATAAATAATTTAAACAATATAAATAATAAATCGCGTTTTAATCCGGTATACAGTATTTTATTTAAATGTGTGATACTCGCGTTAATAAAAGACAATATTATGTGCACCAGCTTGATAGTTGCCATCGCTCACACCCACTAATATGGATAACGGTACTAATATCGGATGGTTATTATACAACGATTATTTTTATGCCTAGTCATCGAATCATGCCAAAATAATAAAAAAATATCATCTCATTAAATATAAAATCAATTCGCTTTATGGAACCCTAAAAATAAATCACAAATTCCCGAAGGCGAGGGTCGCGAGTTCAATTCCTCGTTATGCGAACACGTGTCGCATTGAATCGTTATATTATAGTGTAATTGGCTTTTCTTATTTATATTAAATTTAGCAAAAGTGCTGTGAAAATATCGAATAATATTCCAATGATTACTGTTTTTAGCGATGATAAATAAATAATGTCGATATTTGATATACCATACCTATATTACAACTTGACTTTACAAATTCTACAAAAATAATCTACACTAATATTATAAAGAGGAAAGATTTGTATTTTTATATGTAAGTAACGAATAAACACAAAAACTACTGGATTGATTTTAAAAAATCAAATTTAAATTATCAGCGAACTTGGTTCTACAATAATAATATACGCTCATATTAGATTTTTATTTTTTAACGAATAACTCAAAAACTACTGGACTGATTTCAGTATTTCACCAATAGCTACATTATCAGCGAGTACCAAAGGCTATGTTTTGTGTATAGTACATCTACATTGCACCCGTGTGAAGCCAGGGCATGTAAATAGTGAAACTTAAAAGATAGTATTCTGCTGGTCTGTCTGTCACAAGATCGCAGCTCCTCTGGCCGGATCAAATCTAAGATTAAAAATAAAGTCCATAGTCGATAGTTCGTAGCGATTAAAACCTCTCACAATGCGCTCACAAAGGCATTGTACTCGGCTCGGACCGGGCCAATACCGCTCTCGGCGCTGTTTGACATCCAGACCGAGTCGGTCTGTTCAGCTTCAAACCGGTTAGAAACCGTTTAGTTACAAACGAATAATTTAATTCTTCTCTTTGGTTTGGTTTCAAGGAGGCAGCGAAACAGACTACGGAAACAGACTACGCATTTAGAAGTTTTTGAAAATTTCGTTCGTTTCATTTCTTTATTTCAATTCATAATCAGGTTGTATACGATACACACAACAGTCTTGTCTTTCCACAATTCATATCTGTGCACGGCTTAAAGAATCCAATCAATCAAAATATTACCATTTATTCATTTAGGCAACACAATTTTTTTTTTATGTTAGATATCGACAGACGAGCATGAGGTTCACTTGATGGTAGGTGATACCTCGGCCACAGAACATCAGTCAATGATGTCAACCTACTTTTTACTTCGAGCATTCGGAAAATCATAGACTGAAACCAAAACGCACAATATGCACTTCACGGTTTTTCCATCTATGAACGGTGGTTCGTTACGTCCACCGAAACGTAGGGCTAAGTAATTAATATATGAATAATTTGCATTTTAATTCGGTAAAAGTTACATAATATAGTAATAGAACTCAAAAATATCACTCAATAGTTAAAGAAGGAAACCGAATTATGCTCACTCGGTGTGAACAAACCGGTTTCCAAGTGGATTGGTTCGTGTCGCTTCAGCGTTCATACTTGACATCCGCTGGGGTCAGGAAGTAATGCTTTTAACACAGCTTTTAAGTCGACGGTCGAAATGAATATAATAAGACCGCGTCTCCAACGTGAACTGATGTTGGATAACAGCGATTTACGATAAACACCGCTTTATTTCTAACTAGCGACCCGCCCCGGCTTCGCACCGGTGGAATGCTGATACTAAATACACTACAGAAAAACTGTTATTATTATACATATAAACCTTCCTCTTGAATCACTAATATATTAGATAGACTATTAAAAAAACCGCATCAAAATCCGTTGCGTAGTTTCAAAGATTTAAGCATACACAGGGACAGAGAAAGCGACTTTGTTTTATAATGTGTAGTGACTAGGTTTTGTCCTCGACTCCACTCGTATAGAAAACTTGTGATGTAACACGGGGAAAAAAAGTAGCCTAAGTATCTCTCTCAATTTCAAACTATGCTTGTATTTTTGTATGTTCTGAATAAACTCAAAAATTACAGGACCGATTTTAAAAATTCTTTCACCAATAGAAAGCTGCATTATCAGCCAGTAACATAGGCTATTTTTGGTGTATAGTACATCAACATTGCACCCGTGTGAAGCCGGGGCGCGTTGCTAGTTATTTAATACGCTAAATCGTGTATATTTTGCAGTTGGGTTTAATCTACTATACTCGTACATATAAGAAACTAGAGTATTATTTTCTAAGTGCATCCAACTAAACCGATTCGGAAACCTCTCAAGTTATAAATGTACTACTATTCATTACAAGTTCGAGGACATATTGTGACGTCTACCGGTCTGCAGTATTGTGGATAAGGGCCTATGCACGTCAGAGGAAACCTGACTGAATGTTGACGAATGACGACCATGGCGTTTTACATAATAATGGTCAAAATGGTGTAAAAAATTAGTACCATTTGACGAAAACTTTACTTCAAATTGTCAGGTCCTGCTCGATTTGCATACTTAAAAACGAACTCATAACTACATACTAGGTGTTGCCCGCGACTTCGTTCGCGTGGGCTTCGTAAATGATGATATAACTCTTCTTTTCGACAACCGATTTCGATGAAACAAAGGCTATATGTTGGGAACTCTTTAATTTTCCGGGATGGAAAGTATTTAAGATGTCGACCGGGGGATAAGGTAACACCATGCAAAATTTCATGAAAATCGGTCCACCAGTTTCGGAGATTAGCCCGTACAAACAGACAGGGAACCAAAATTTAAAAAAAAATCGGGGTTTGTTCTATTTCTCTTCTTACATCCCCCCGACTCGGTTTTAAGCATTTTTGTTGTATACAGACATTGGACCTTAACAGTTTTATTATACGTATATGTATAGATTACGGTTTCTTTACCAAATAAGGAACAATTGCTGGCCGAGGGAACGGTGTTACTAAGATTGATATTTTAAACTAAAACTCGATACATCTTGAGGCATGATCGATGTCAGCATATTTGTTTAAATTGTTCACACGCGGCCGCGCGACAATGAGCCTTACAGCTGATAAATTGCTCTTGAAATTCAAAGAGTTCTGCACAATGCTGTCACAAAGCGTTGCAGCGCGGCCGAGCGGTGCGCGGCAAAGTTATATTTAACTTCAACAAGCAGAGGTCATTCTGTGTTATTCAGATTAACCGAGTCTTTTAGAATATAACTTGTATTATATATTGCTTGTTAAATGTCGGATATTGCGCGCCGAGTTCCTCTCTCGCAGATCATTGATATGGTTTGCATTCCTAATTTAGATTTGTTTTATAAATTCTGTGTGACTAAAAAAATATTTAAAACACCTTGACAGTTGAACTACCGATGCTTTTAATATATTCAATAATAAACTACACAGTACACGCTATGTGTTTTACTACTGGCAACATTATGCCAACCACCAATAAAATATACTACGATAAGCGGTTATATTCTGAATTCAAGTTTCCGCAAACAGCACTTGAATCAATTGTAATCTATATAAAAGCATGAAGTGCATTACAGTTTTTGGAATAACAATACCACCCTTATTTGTGTACGCTGCACACTCCTGCACACTGCTGCACACTCCCGCACAGTCCGGGACAAAGGGAGTGAAGCCATGTTTGTTGAAACAACGTTTTTAAGCAAGTGTCAATATAATTCAGACGAGTGCTTGCTCCGCTCGCTGAAGTGTTCCTGCACTCGTTGTAATAATCATGATTTTCATCTTTCTAAACCAGAAAAAAAGTAGCGAAGTTGTAGTTAACTGATAATATAAACCCTTTATCAGAAGTCGAATATAAAAATTCTATTCTTGCATTTTGATGACATTTTGTTTTAAAATAAAACATGCTTTTGTAAGATTTAGCCGTGCCATTCGGTCCTTTATAGGCCTATTTTTAAATTATATATAATATGTTTAAAATTGTGTTTTTAAGCATGTTTTAGGGAAAAACTGGTCTGGTCGCTTCGGGTATTAAACGGGTGGGAAGAATATCGTAATTCCGAAGGGGTAATGAATCACCGATAGAAAAACACTTGCATATAGCGCGTTTAGGTTTTTTCTATGAACTTCCGAATGTTCGTAGTAAAAAGTAGGCCCATCATTGACTGATGTTCTGTGGCTGAGGTATCACCTACCATCAAGTCTGTCGATATCCAACAAAAAAAATCATTTGACGGGATTTGGATTTATTCTCTATGGGATTTTAAGTCAGGTTCTTTTACAAAATGCTTTGTCTTTATTGATCAGTTAACATTTATTTCAAGTTAAAAATATATATTAGTTTATTTCACAATAAGGTATGTTACACACGCAGGCACTGTTACTACCACCAAAAGCTATATCGTTATGTCGTCAAGTCGTCGTATTGTCCCGGAATGTGTCCCCGGGGACCGGCCCGACCCCTGTTGACCCCAAACACACACATCCCCTAATGGGTTTGATGTTTTTATGTCACCTTTGCAGTAGTTCTCCACGAATTGTTGGCGGAATATATACATATAACCCCAAAAACTAAACAACTTGCATTTTCTACGAATATTCTCAAAAATATAAAATAGAATAAAATGCTATTTTATTCTCTTTACAAGGGCTCGTATTAAATCAACTCTTTCAACAACTTTCCAACCTAAAGGGAGGATCCTCGACCAGTCGAACCACTGACTGGCTCCAATTCAATTCAAAATCATTTATTCATTTAGGTAACACAATGTACACTTATGAACGTCAATAAAAATATACATATTAAATGCTTCTAATTTTACATTTACTGCCAAATCAAGGGCGTAGAACGGACAAGAAGAACTGGCAATAAACTCTCCGCCACTCTTTTTAATCGCCAAGTTTTTTGTTTTACAAATTGTTTGTAAGGAGCTGCAACCATTACACCATGCTCCACATGACATCTTTAAGTAATTAACTATAATAATAAAAAAAAAACAATTATCAGTAGTAGGCATTCAGGCTCCAGTGGTTGATGTCGAGGTGTTGAATATAGTGTATACAATGATGGGAACTTATTAGCGCCCTTCAGAATGTTCGTGACGAAACCCAGACAATAGATATGGCTCCAAACTTTTTTTGCTAACGCGAGGGTCCCACATTTTACAATTGAGAACAAAAAGATAGAGTTTCTGCTAATATTTGTATTTCACAAGTATCCAAGTATCCTGTCCAGTCCACTTGAGTTTATTTTGACACAGGCCTGTGTTTCATACAACTATTATAACTGGATATATTTTTAAATTAACGTTCTAAATTAATTTACTTTTTTCTTTTTTTATTACAGAGCAGACAACCTAAATATCTCAAATGTGTTGTCGGCATTTGCCGGCGGTGTACTTAATTGCTTTTATTAAGAGACGCTACGGTATACTAGATTTGTGATATATGATATGCTCGTCATAATGGTTATACATAGAAATACTAAATTGACATTGAACATGAATTACTTAGGCTGAATTATGTCAAATAACACAATATTAAGTGATTTTATTGAAATCAATATAAAATGATTGCTAAGATAATAATCCATAATTCTATATAAACATAATATTCGAGCAAGCGCGGTATCGAGGTGTCACATCTCAAACTTGCATTTCCCTACATTTCTCGTATTCTGTTCTAAACCAGAATAAAATGCAATTTATTTCTCTTCACACAAGCTCGTTTTAAACCGACTCTACGTATATACTCGTAAAACAAGGATATTACATTTTATACTTAGTTTTATTTTAATACCTCGAAGCAGTGTCTGTTCTCTCACGTTATATATGGGATTCCCGTTTCTTATATTATTACTAGCGACCCGCCCGGCTTCGCACGGGTCTAGATTTTTTGACGAAAAAGCAGGGGTTGGTAATAGAAGAGTGAAAATATAGGGTTGTATGTATTTTTTAATGCCACATTATAAAAAAATAACATCATGAGAATTGTTTGTTTACGTGCAAACTGAATGCATCTCTACAGAGGTACAGTTTCAATGCGGAAATAGGCAATACGCTAGCGGACATTTATCTAGGCGTTTTTGTAAGATCACATTTTATCTTATTCTATACTAACTGATGCCAGCGACTTCGTTCCCGTGGGCTTCATCAAGCTGAGCTTTTGAGCAAGGTTTCTTCATATGATATATGCACTATTCCACGAATACATTTTGAAAGCGGCGAAATAATCAAACTATTTCATTTCCATATCAAACTGTTATTGACATCTGATAATTCGAAAAAGTTCGCATTGCAATTTGTTGATATGGTTCCTTTAAAATAATCTTTACATGATGATAACTTTTCTTTCCGAAAACCGATTTCGATGAAACAAAGCCTATATGTTGCCCCGAGCTTTGCTTAATATAGCTGCGTTGCATAAAAATGGGTTCAGTATCTTCGGAGATTAGCCCGTACAAACAGACAGAGAAACAAAAGATTTTAAAAAAATCTGTTTGTTCTATTTCTCTTCTTACATCCCATTTTGACCGCTACAGTTTTATTATATGTATATATTCTTTAGTATTATTCGTTATGTAAGAGATTGATAATCGAAGTTTTTGACGACTTGATCATAAAACAATTGAGTATTTTGTTACTTTATAAAAACTTAATTAGAATGTTTGGATGTACTACTACGGTGCGATTTCATGACGAAATTAGGTTTTCCCTTTTCGGAAGTTTATCCGAATGTTTTGTACATATTAATCGTATCAAAATTCCTTTCGTACTTGAGAAGTATGACAAAGACGTCTTTGCTTTCTACTATTTAGTACAGAGAAAAAATACAGATACATACAATATCTGCCAAGCAAACATCGTTGCCATGGTAACCGGCCTACGAACATCTAGTAATTGAATATGGCCGCGCGGTATAAGTTTGACTTTTCCTAGAATCCAAAACTTTGGAGCACATTAAACCGCGAAATAAAAGTAAAACGAACGTCGTAAACATTTAACTGCGTCGTTTTGACCGTAAATTGAGTTTCTCTTACGCGGTTCATTTTAACCGCTCGCCGTTAACACTGGCCAGAGACCGTTCAACTCTATATAAATCATTCCGCTACTTTTTTATGATACAAAAATCTATACAACCTGTGTATATGAATGTATAAATCACGTAAGACATGTATGTTTACAAGAGCTAAGCAAACAAATAGACTCGTATAGCGACAAAGTATTGTTAGATTTGGACTAATTACCTTGCCTTGAAGCCTAAAAGTAATGATTGATGGACTGTTCGCTTGCTCTAGACGCTTTCTGAGTCGCACTACTCTATGGAGCTGTTTCCGATACTACTTAGAAACCTCCAGAAACGAGCCTACAATCCCTTTAGGCCGGCAACCCTCTGGTGTTGCAGATGTGATGATCACTTACCATCACGTGAGCCACAACTGATATCTACAGACCTACCATACAAAAGAACTGAATATTTTCTTTTCTTCTTCTCGCTATTCTAATCGTAACGAATTAAAACAATAGTACAATTACCCGTTGTCGCCTCTGTCTTGCCAAAAACAACTCCAATATTACCTGAAAAAATAATATAATCATTAGATTTGTGTTTTATTTGTCTGTTATACACATATACATATGTATTTAGATATATTCCCCGCATTTGTATAATACAAAACACTAGAATAACATAGCTAAAGCTAATACTGTTTTGGGTATCTGTAGAGTTAGACTACAGTAATTTTAGTTTATATTGGCTTTACTTTTAGATAGTGGCAGACAGGCGCGAGGTTTAGGTACTCGATATTGCCATCTAAAAGCAGCGGTTCGTTACTCGAACAAAACTTCGATATTTCTCCCGATAATGTCTGTAATAGCCAGACTTGGAGAAAAACATGTGAACAGAAAATTAAAAACGTGGCAGGAATCGAACCCGCGACCCATTGGAAAGCAAGGAGCACAGCAAATTATTTCGCTTTAAATTAACATTGCATTCTGACAAATCAGAAAAGGAATGGCCAGTTATGTGATATAAATAGCAGAAAAATAAACAATAAATTAAAATCCTAGAGTTTTAAAATATTCTGGACGATTACCAAATAAAAACGGAATGCAAATAATGGAGGGCAGCGACGCGGGAGGCGCGCCAGAATCGATACACTCGTACTTGTGCTGGAAGTTGGAACCTCATGTGGTGCTCCCAGCTCCAGTTGTGTGAACCAGCTTCAGAGCAAGGTGACATACTGACTAGGTACAATTTTTGTAACAGATTTCACAGTATAGGTATATACATACATATGCATAAACTACATTCTCTTATATCACGCTTGAAGAGAAGAAAATTCACATCTTTCTTACTCAGAATTCAAATTTTAAAAGCTAGTAGTATCTATCCTAATATTATAAAGAGGAAAGATTTGTTTGATTGTATGGTACGATTTAACTTAAAAACTACTTGACTGATTTTAAAAATTATTTTACCGATAGAAAGCTACATTATCAGAAAGTAACTAAGGCTAGGCCTATTTTATTGTATACTAGCTGATGCCCGCGACGTCGTTCGCGTGGGGTTCACTTTAAATTTTATTTTTTTATAAATTTGATTAGTGGGGAAGATACTGTATCCACCTCGATATTTATTTCATTTAATTGATCATTTTAAATTCCCTTTTCTCGGGATTCCTACCCGGCAGTCAGAAGCAATAAAAGCAATGTCGAATAATCGTGTTTAAGAGAAAGGATTCATGAAAAGATAAAATAAACGATCTCATTAGAAATACTTTTCAATAATACTTTTTCTATTTGTTATACTATAGTTTTGTAAATTTTTTTAAAAAATAAATAAATAAATAAAAAAAAAAAAATTCATAAATTTCAACTTCAGGTTCGAACTCGCATCATCAGTTATGCAATGGGACTGCATATCCACTATTCTACGGATACATATCGAAAACAGCGAAATCATCAAACTGTTTCATTTACATATCAAACTGTGATTGACATCTGACAATTCGAAAAAGTTCAACGCGAGTCAGTTTGCATTGCAATTTGTTGAAATGGTGCCTTTAAAATAATATTTAAATGATGATAACTTTTTTTTCCGACAACCGATTTCGATGAAACAAAGCCTATATGTTGCCCCGGACTTTGCTTAATATATTTGTATAAATTGAAAATCGGTTCAGTATCTTCGGAGATTAGCGTGAACAAACAGACAGACAGACAGACAGACGGACAGACAGACAGACAGACAAGAATCTTAAAAATTGCATTTATGCATTCTGCTACCCTTCTTTTATCACCCCTCTTAATTTCTGGTAAAAATATTTAGTGAAGCGTAATTTCGATCCTACTCTTTTATTATATGTATAGAAGAATAGAAGATAGCATTTACTATTTAGGAAGAAACTACAAATCGAACCAGTCGATGACGATCCAAAAGTGACTTTAAACTTATTTTAATAAATATATTTCCGAGTTTCACTTTGAGGGAAGCTATAAATATGTATAGCGGGCGCTCCCGAGAAAACGCACACTGACAAAACAATGTGCACGCGTGACAACATTCACAGCCAAACGGACTTCGTGACAATAGCTATATTTCAAAAACGCTATATATCATTTTGCAATTACTGAGGACATTTCTTTCAAATTTACACAAAGAACCAGCCGGCCTAGCATGACAACCACGACAAAATTTTGTCGACCGTTTTCTCGTGTTCTAATCGATTCTCTTTATGTCTTCCGGATGCTTAAAACTCAACTTCTAATGCCAAAAGTAGACATATTTGTCGATCGAGATATCTTGTATTTCAAAGTTGTCGATGTCGAGATGTCTCGATATCTTAGTTTGTCTTCACTCGTCCGCGAGATATCTCTTGATGGTCATGCTAGGTAGGCAGAACACAAACTTAACAAAAATAAGATATCTTGTTCAATTTCATTCGCGTGTATGCTGATACTACATATTGCATACACACATACAAGACGAGAGTTTATTATGAAACACAGTAATGCTGCAGTGATGGTATATTGTTATCAGATAACAATAGCGCGGGCAGGTGTCGGCGGCGAGCCATCTGCCGCGTGCGTCAGCCGCTGCTACTTGGCTTTGTAAACATTGGTGATTTATTGTGCTGCTGTACTATGGGACGCTTTGCCACGTGTGTGGGAACTGGGAACTCTACCTACTCAATATTATAGTTATACTAGCGACCCGCCCCGGCTTCGCACGGGTCTAGATTTTTTGACAGAAAAAAACAGGGGTTGGTAATAGAAGCGTGAAAATATAGGGTTGTATGTATTTTTTAATGCCACATTACAAAAAAATAAAAACAAAAAATTTCGTCCAAAAATTAAAAAAAAATTTAAGGGTGAACAACCCTTATCACTTAGGGGTATGAAAAACCTAAATACCTACTGAATACGCATATAAAATTTGGTAAAAATCGGTAGAGCCGTTTCGGAGGAGTACCTATGGTAACTAACATTGTGACATGGACTTTTTTTATAGTACGGACCGTAAACGGCTGACAGCTCAACTTGTATTCATTAACTAGCGATCTGCCCGAAAATAAAATAGCGTATGTTACTCGCTGATAATGTAGCTTTGTGTTGGTGAAAGAATTTGAGTAGTTTTTGAGAAAATCATAACAAACAAACAAACAAATCTTTCCTTTTTATATAATATATTAATTATTAGAGTATAATATTTGTTGTTACACAGTGATATAACCATCCATCTCTAACAACCATGGGATTCACTTATAAATGTAAAATGTTTAGATTTCCTTCCAAGTAGTACTTATATATATTAATATCCGCACATTCCCATTCCATGTCCGTGCAAAAGTTCATTAATTCCTGACTAAAATCAGCCGATGTGTGTGCGTTGAAGTCTCACCCATAATTTGTTGGTTGTTGGTTTGGCGGGCTCGTTGACGCGCTTGGTAGATCACCTACTTTGCGGGACTTTTCGTGAGCTTCTGTGAGCGTGTCTTCCCCACTTTTGGTCACTTCGGACATTAAACGAGTGGGAGAAAATCAAAATTTCGACCGGCTTTCGAACGAACTACCGTTCAGTCAAAACCGTGAAGTACACATTGCGCGTTTCGATTTCAGTCTATAGATTTCCGAACGCTTAAAGTAAAAAAGTAGGTCGAACGCGTATCATTGTCTGATGCAGAACATCAGGCTGGCAGCAGGCTGAGGTATCACCTACCATCAAGTGAACCTCATGCTCGTCTATCGATATCTAACATTAAAAATACTTGTTTACGAATCAACTTAAATATTTTTTTATCAATAATTAATTTGCATAAATTACGAAGGTACCTGGTCCAACGACTGCGCCGCGGGAGATAAGCCAAAGTCGCAAGATTACATTTAAATGAAAAAACCCGAAGGGTAATTATGTATATAGTCATTAAAATATCCGGCTGGTTTGTGCAGTTAATAATACACGAGTCAGTACATCCATACAATGAATCACAGGTTTGATTTTCGATTTTTTAAAAAAAAAATCAAACCCGCGAAATTAGGATACAAAAAGCAGTGTGTAGTGGTAGTTCGTAGCTCAATGAGATGTGAACAGCCACCATGAGTTGTGCAAGCCGCGAGATCCCCCCCCCCCCCCCCTCGTTAGCCCCTCCCCCGGTCAGACCGGAGCCCCACCGACATCAAGTATTACATACATAAAATTTAATTCCAGTGACAGTTTCCGGCTGAAAAATCTCATATTTTTATCATAACTATGTTATACCACAGTCTGCTGACTACCAGTTACCGAATTCACTCCAAAAGAGTTTTTGAAACTTTTTTCAAATATTTTTATTATTGAGCGAAGAAACTCGAAAGTCGAATGGCATTTGTATATCTGAGCAGGTCTCAACCACTTGACCGATTTGAACATGTTTTTGTACCTAAAAATGATGAGTTTTGTCGAAGCCAGAATTTTTGTTTTTCTTTTAAACGCCGAAGCTTTGGTAATGTTTACTCCGCTACAATATTCCACTGCAAAGCGTTATGGCTAGTTGACCAACAATAGTAGTTAAAACAGTAGAAAGCCTTGCGACTCCGCCACTGTAGAATTAGTTATAGTTTATACGTTTAATCTTTCAAGATAGGTTTTATTTATTGAACAGATTTCTTATTGATCCGTTTCTATATGTATAAGACTTTCAATGCCTTGTAGCGACATCTATGATCCGCTACAAGAAACAATACAAAGACGTAATATTGTCTTTTATTAACGCGAGTATCACACATTTAAATAAAATACTGTATACCGGATTAAAACGCGATTTATTATTTAAATTATTTATCCCGACGTTTCGGATGCTTTTCAGCAACCGTGGTCGCGGGAGACTGCAAACAATACAAAGACGTCTAATCCTGAATCGCGCTATCAAAGTTTCTGTGCGCGCTAAGTATCCCTATATACAACATCTCGACTACAACCACTGGGGCCTTAGGGCTGGCCAGTCAGTGGTTCGACTGGTCGAGGATCCTCCCTTTAGGTTGGAGGAAGACCACACCTACCTTCCTCCACAGCCTAAAGTAAAATAAAGAAAATATGATGTCTTTTAATGTTTCCCACTGCGAGTAGCATGTACTGCAGCAACACATTAGTATGTATCAACGCGATGTGATTACTTTGTACGCGACTCGCCCACCTGGAAACCGCGTCCCAATTTACCTTCCACAACACACACACACACACACACTTGTTTTAATGCAATTAAATATCCTCATAATGTAAGCTTTATGTTTGATAAAATATATACTAACTAGCTACTGCCCGCGACTTCATCTGCGTTGAATTAGTACTATTTAAAAATGTATCAATTTTGACAAGAATTGGCTAAATACTCTAAAATGTGCATTATAAATAAGGTATCCAATTTAAATGTATTTATGGCTCATAAGTTATATTCGTAATATAGGTGATATGCTGTCGCGATTATCTTCGTGTAACTCCAACGGTGTAGGCAGCGCACGCCAAGATAGCTCTCAGAGGGCAGGAATTTTTCCGACTTACTTATCTTATACTTATCGTAATATTTTGGCCAATATACAGAAAATCGTTATAAATTATAGCCTATGTGTTATTCTAATACATAAGCTGTAAAGTTACATCAAAATCCGTTCGGTGACTAGTAACATAGTTTTAGCGTGAAAGAGTAACATACATCAATTCATCCATCCATCCTCAAAAAATATCGCATTTATACTATTGTATGTATTAGTAGGATAGTAGGATTAGTAGGATTTGTCGCTGACGATTCGGAATAATATTTTGTTAAATATCACATCTGCTTCAGCACCGTTTCGTCTATCTCTCGAAATCACACTTGAACATTTGTAAGGAGTGAAAATCTCGGCCAGCGTGCGTCCGTGTTTACTTTTGTATACAATAATTAAATTTCCAGTAAGTTTAAAAACCGCACCGTGAAATGGATAAAGTTTGCATAAACTAGGTTAAAGATGCTCCAAGTTATAAATTAAAAAAGGTTTTGAGTAGCAAATGACGTCATGAGGTCAGTGAACCCACAGCTGAATAGGTACATCACGAGAAATGCAGTCTCTCCGTTCTCCGCTCGCTGTGAAATGGTTGTCCTCTAAATAAAATACTTGACAACCGTGGTCGTGGCAGACGATTGCTAAAAAGCATCCGAAACATTGGCATATGTAATATAAATAATACATCGCGTTTTAATCTGTTATAAAGTATTTTATTTAAATGTGTGATACCGCCCGTGGACATCCGCAACTCCAGACTCTAAAATGCGTTGTCGACCTTAAAAATAATCCTAGCTTCTGAGTACGTGAACTGTGAACGAGCAGGAGATATATCATTATTATGAAAAACTTAAATATTTTAAGACAACAACGCTCTTTCATTGGGAGATGCAAGTCATAAGCAAGGCTGGACTACAACTGCTGGACCAGCAACTTCGTATTTTAATTTATTAAGAAAACATTTTCAAATGCATTTAAATGTTAAACAAACGTAATACATAATGTCTCATTGCGAACGACGATCATCGAATTCGAAAGATTTTCGTAATAGGAAAATCTACGATCCGTCAGCCGAAACTTTATTTCGTTTTGGTAATAGACCTACATAAGCCCAAGACCGAAAGAATTTAAATAAAATGGAGCTTAAATGCAGAAATGGATAGGTCAAGTCAGTCATGACGATAATGATGATTAAACGGGGTTGTTTTGTCTACATTACTTTAGTCACTAGATTCGACTAACCTACAAACACACACACACTCACACACAGAAGCTGAGCGAGCGCCTGGAGCGGAACGCGAACCGAACAAGCATTACCAGCATTCTATTACTTGCCTCGTCATATAGTTTACGCACTGCACAAGGACTACAGCGTCGAACGGACAGATACTCCGACGCAATTAGCACCGGAGGTCGTAGGTTCGATTCCCGGGGAAATAAGATAAAAAATGTTTCGGTTGAGCAGGGTACATAAGGCTGTGGTGACTTGCCTGTAAAGATAAATGATGCCCCATGCCACACTAGTGGACTCGAATTCACTACACACGTCCTCTAGAGTTGCAAATGTTGTAAGAACGGATAGCTATAGCACGTTTACAATGCTGAGTAACATCTGGAACTACAATACTGTAATGATATGCTGGAAAATATTTCATTAATTGAAATGTACACTAACTTTCGATAGTAATATAATGTGATTTAATTCTATTTTCAGTACACAATCAATAATTTTCCTAAAATAAATTAAGCTTGTAGTTTTACCTTGACTTATCATAAGGGAAGGCGACATCGCCTGCACAGTGTGTACGCGGAACGATGTTAATTAGCGATCAAAAGTGTCGAGTCAGCAGCGCGGTGCCGCCCTCACTATACTATTAGCTAATTAGCAAACCGACAGATGTCATATTCATTATCTTAGCGCTTTTTTTTTTTTTTTTTTTTTCTCTGTGGTTGTTGGCATATTTGTGTTTATATGCTAATTCTAGAATAGATTAGACAAATTAAGTTACATATAATAGGTTTAATTTTTTATTTTTTTATAGTTTTTAATTTTTTACTTGTGTAAGATAGCTGATAGTCCAGAGGTCACCCGGGGGCACACTGAAAACCGGCGCTCCGTCGACAAAATATTGTTGGCGAAGCATATGCTGAGTGTGTTACCCTTCCACACGACCAGATATTTTTCAACTATACATATGATATATAATTATAAGTATATATCGCTCATTGAATACAAAACTGCCACAAGTCAAACTACACTTTTTTACAGAAGAGCTTATGAAAGAACAAAAAACGTAAACATAAGCCCTTTTGTAAAAAAGTGTAGTTTGACTTGTGGCAGTTTTGTATTCAATGAGCGATATGTGGAATAAATGTTTGAGTTTGAGTTAATATTCCAACCTTATTTTGTTAATTTTAGTTTAATATTGCTTACTAGCTGTTGCCCGCGACTTCGTTCGAGTGGCCTCATAAATGATGATAACTTTTCTTATCGACATCCGATTTCGATGAAACAAAGCGTATATGTTGGGAACTCTTTAATTTTCCGGAATGAAAAGTATTTATATAAGATGGTGACCGTGATTATAAGGTAACACCATGCAAAATTTCATGTTCCACCAGTTTCGGAGATTAGCCCGTATAAACAGACATACAGACAGAGAAACATAAAAAATTAAAAAGATCGGGATTTGTTCTATTTCTCTTCTTACATTGCTCTGATTCGGTTTTAAGCATTTTTTTCTATGTACAGACATTTGACCTCTACAGTTTTATTATATGTATAGATTACTAGCAACGCGCCCCGGCTTTATACACAAAACATACCTATCAAACATAGCCTATGTTACTCGCTGATAATGAAGCTTCCTATTGGTGAAAGAATTTTCAAAATCGGTCCAGTAGTTTTTAAATTTATTCATAACATACAAAAATTAAAATACAAATCTTATATATGATATAGTAATATTATAGTAATAATAATAAAGTATATATATAGATTGAAATGTTTGTATGACACATCTTTATAATTTAATACTGTCGAGTTGTTTTGTAGTCTAGGGTGATAATTTAAGGCAAGCCGTTCCTAAAAAATAACATCATGCTGCGAAATTCCAAACTTTTATACAATGCGAGAAACCCAATAAAGCTAAAGGTATCCACCACCTTCACTGGTTTTAGTAAGTAGATTAGTTATTTGGTATCTATATTTTATACTTATATTATAATTTAACTCAAAAACTACTCGTCGATTTTAAAAATTCTTTCACCAATAGAAAGCTACATTATCAGCGAGTACCATAGGCTATTTGAACATCCTACATTGCACCCGTGCGAAGCCGGGGCGGATCACTAGTAAAATATAAAGGGTTATAGCACGCTGATTTTCAGTGATGTGACTATCGAGTTAGTGTCGTAGCCCGCGTAGCAGTCTCGTAGGCGTGTGTCTACAGCGTAGTCCAATTACTAATTCAACGTTTCGTTGTAATCAAAACTTTGAAACTATATTATGACAAAATATATAATGTATATTTACTAGTTAGTCTTTCAACGTAAAAAACGTCTATTCGTGACATATATTCGATGCTGAACAGATTTTAATAAAATAAGAGAACACGATAAACAGATCTATACCGACATTGCATTCGTTTCATTTGTATGTACCTATTAGGATATTAGTGAAGACGTTTGGCGTCTATCTCATAAATTATTTTCCGTCTATTTTTAAAATATTATAAATTTATAGACTTGGAAGTGTATTTAGGTCGACAAGAGCCCCGGAGAATAGAGAAAAAAATCGCAATCCCTCGGCTAAAATTCATGAACTTCACAAAATCTATTATTACTAATCAAGGACACTCAGCGCTTCTGTTGTTATAAATGATCATTTAACATCAATTTTATAACATCAAAAGCTGTTCCCCCTCTTTCCAAAGTCCAGGGGGCCCCCTCAACTTCGGGACCCTGGTACACTGCATCGCTATGCTTTTGGATAGCTTCACCACTGCACAGGTCATGGCATACCAAAATGTCAATAACTTACAGGCTTACATTTTTTTACATAGCTACAAAGCTCGCTTAGAGTTCATAAAATATAGGTACAATGAAGTATTAAGGCTTATCTTAAGATAATTTGTCACTTTGTAATAAGATTTACCCAAAAGCCTTCGTTAATCAAAGCTTTAAACTTCCAGGTCGTTGTACTTCGATAACACAAATGATTATATGTTAAACTCCGTCTTAGCGACGAGCGCGGGACACGTCATCTCGTTCACGCCAGCGTTAATATGCAAATGATTTGAGATGCACTGGATTTGAGGAGACGACGTCTGAAGGCGTAATACACCGTTATATTTTACGTTTCTATAAATTATACTACAATTTTTTATCAAAACTTTACGTATTTTACTTCAAAACAAGAGTACACTTTCTTAAAGGCCGGCAACGCACTTGTAAGTCTTCTGGTGTTGCAGATGTCATTGTCTATGCCAGTACAGCCCTAGCACGACAACCACGACAAAATTTTGTCGACCGTTTTCTCTTTGTTTTAATCGATTCTCTCTTTGTCTTGTCTAACATGACACATTTAAAACTCGACTTCTAAAGTCAAAAGTAGAGATATTTATCGAGATATCTTATATCTTAGTTTGTCTTCACTCGTCCGCGAGATATCTCTTGATGGTCATGTTAGGCGGGTAGCAGACCCGAGACACGCGTTTGCCAAATAAATAAAAAGTTTTTTTTTATGTTAGTAGTATCTAGCATTGTATGCAATACAGAGTTGTCCATTCGTTGAAAATAGTTTCACTTTTCAGAACTTTGCCCTTTCACAGTAGTTCGCCCTCGTCAGTACTATAATAGATTCGGACCAGTCACCCGATGTCCGTGTCAATAAACATTAAGACGTGACGTGTACGTGTACGTGCCCAGCAAGCTACTGTGAGTGGACACCGACACGCGACCGACAGATTACATGTGATCTAACTCATCGTTTAATCCATACAAGTGCAACTGTTATTCCATTTTTATAGCGGGCAGGTGACTTACGTAGTAGTAAGTGATCACTGCCAAACATACACGGATGTCATCGAAAACACCGTAGAAATTTTTATATCAATATAAAATTAGATTAAATAAAATACTGTATACCGGATTAAAACGCGATTTATTTTTTATATTGTTTAAATTATTCATCCCGACGTTTCAGACAACTGTCATCTTTCTGTCTGCCCGCGACCACGGTTGCTGAAAAGCATCCGAAACGTCGGGATAAATAATTTAAACAAAATAAATAATAAATCGCGTTTTTTTCCGGTATACAGTATTTTATTTAAATGTGTGATACTCGCGTTACTAAAAGACAATGTTAAAAGTAGATTAACTTAAAATTAAGTAGTGTCATGGAAGGATTTCCAAGGACCATTCAATTTATTCTACACACACAATAGAATTGAGAACCTCCTCCTTTTTTTTTAAATAAGCATGTGACCGCAATCCTGCCTGATGGTAAGCGCGGATGCGATCTAAATGGGAGCATGCTTACTTAGAAGAAGCCTATTCAATATGGCTTTGAAGACGTCAAGATTGTAGGAATCGGGAAAGACGGACCCAGGTAGAGAATTCCGAGAAGAAGATGAAGGAGGAGGCGTACCGTTTCGTACAAATATAAGGTACATCAACCATATAAAGATGAAATCCCACTCTGTGTCTGGCCGTCCGATGGTGAAAGGGAGCTGCAGGGAAAGTTCGTGTAATTCATCCGCGCACTCACCGAAGTGCAACACCGACAGATTCATCATTCGACAATGTTCAAGAGACAGAAGCCGTTTTTGAACTAGAGTCACAAAAGACTGATGATTAGAATACTTCCCCAGTCGTTCGTGATCGGGGCTGTGGGCGGCGTCGCGTGCGGCCGCGACACTCGGCGCCTTATCGGGACAAGTAAACGGACCGACAATCGCCGCTTGGACAAATACCACTGACGGTAGCGGAATTATGATGACGTTTTAATGTTCGTTCGGCGTTTTGACGAACTGTTAACTGTGGTGCGATCGATCTCAGAATTCTCAGATACGGAATTTTATGTAAACACTTGCAACGTGCCACGGCTTCACACTGGTGCAATGTAGATGTAGGTACTATACACAAAAATATATCTATGTTATTTGCTGATAATGTAGCTTTCTATTGGTGAAAGAATTCGGAAATCGGTCCAGTAGTTTTTGATTTAAATCGTAACATACAAAAATACAAATCTTTCCTCTTTATAATATTAGTATAGATATATAGATATAGACTAGCATTAATAAGCAATATCGAAATTCCGAATTATTCAATTTCACTTAGTTACAAAAATGAATTAGAATTTGTTGAGGATTTGAAACAATATTTCATATTTATGTTATTAAATTGTTAAACAAATATTTGACGATGAGGATAACTTTTTTCCCGACATCTGAATCCGATGAATCAATTATCAAACTAAACTAAATCCACTCCAAATCCCTTGAGTAGATTCGGAGATTAATGTGAATAAACAAACAGACACAAATGTCAATTATATTTTATATAAATTCTGTCACCCTTGTCGCCCATTCAGTTACAATATAGTAGTTTTTAAGTTTATTCGTTAAATATATAGAAGTATATATATAAATATAGATACAGATAGATGAGTTTGATCACTAAGTGAGTATCACTGCTGAATTTTGTGGAATCCATCGCACCGGTACAAACTCGACACAAACAAAGCCCCTAACGGATCGCTAGCTAAGTACCTATTATTCCTCAGCATAATAAAATAGTACAATAAATAAATGCTTTTAGCGCGTAATAATTTCCTCGAGTCATAAATTCGAGTTAATCTAAAAAAAACTGTCAGTTAATTGTCGAACACAGCCGAGTGCGGTAATTACCGAATATTACTTTACGGCCAACACGTTTAGGCAATCAAATTTATAAGAGCTTTTCGTCGTGTCGCCGCCGCCGTGCCGGGTTTCATATTTGTACCTGTTTATACATCATATTATTAACGACAGTATGAAACATTTAAATAAAATAACTTTTACTGGAGTTTCATGCAATTTATTCTCAATATTATTTATCCCGACGCGACGCGACGTATCGAGTGCTCTGCCGGCCTGGCATCACAACCACGACAATTTTTTGTCGTGTTTTAATCGATTATCTCTTTATTTCTTCCGGGTCTAACATGACACACACACTTAAAACTCGATTTAAAAGTAGAGATATAATTGTGATCGAGAGATCTTGTCTATCAAAGTATTCGATTTCGACATATAATATACCTCAATATTTTATTTCTTAGTTTGTCTTCACTCGTAACGCCGCCATCTTTTATACAACACTAACAATTATAAACTAGCGGACCCGAGACGTTGTTCTGCCAGAATGTTGGCTTCAAACATAAAAAAATATTTCTAGATTTGAATAGGTTTTGCTATTTTACCACTTCTATTATATATGTTTGCAGTGGACATCAATTATTACAAAAAAGCTATAAGCGCGTGTGACGTGAGCTGTCAATTGCGGAAGGTAGCGGAGTTTCGAAACTAATTTATTTTCTGCATAATTATATTGTTCTTTTCTGAATGTTTCCGATATTTTAATAGTTATTCTGTTATGTTATAGACAAATCTAACAAATAAGAGATCACTCAAATCGATGCAACCGTTCTTGTCTCTTGAGTTATTTAAAACGGTGTAACTAACACGTCTTTGTTTGATATAGAAATATTTTACTGCTATCAGTTTAATAGTACAATGCAAAAACAATGGAAATTAAGAAGAATAAATATTTAATAATTAGCAAAAATAATTTAAAAAATAATAATTACTAACTGAATCAGAAGGGATTATAAAACAAGCTCGCTAAGCGATGGTACCTAATATTTAAGTTTATATTTTACTTTAACTTTATTTTTATTGGTTTTAATGTTGAGAAATAAAATATTATTCCATCAATTAATTACTTCAAACAGTTGATTTCTATTTAAATTCCTATGTACTAGTATCATAAAAATGAACCGCATATCATTCACTGTTATCCGAGTGATGTACACCAAGGCAGCAGAAAACACGAGTATCTGTAGCGCGATCGACAATTATTCCAGTCCCGGTATCGCGGGACACGGCTATGTAAATATACGAGCGATAGCGCGGACGAGATCGCCGGCTCTTCGTTATTTATGTGCGCCTGGTACTTTGAACAGTTAATTTGAGATTAAGTTAGATTTAACTGATCTCTCTCTAACTGGCACTTGACTGCAGAACAAGAAATTTATCTATTTGCGTGTATTTAGTTAAAATGGTAAAGTTTCTAAGCCTATCTGGATTCGATTCCTAACTGAAGACGGATTTTTTTTACTTTCTATTCATTCATTCAACCGCCTCCTGCTCAGAGGTATAGGAAATTCGAGTATTGTAGTCGGGCAGGACATAGAAGGCAGATCAATGCAAATGCCTGTTACACAAAATGCTAAAAGCTGGCTGAACATCAGTTTAAGGTGACACTAGTCGACATTTTTTCCATAGAAACTTCGGGGGGGTATTACTGCACTCTTTAGCACCGTACATGCAAAGTTAAACAGATATCGTTTTGTCTCATTATTAATTTTGTCTGTACGGAAACAGAATGGTAAAATAAAAAACCATTAAAAAGTTGCGAGCTACCAAAGATTCGTTTTTATTGCCATTTTTTAACACAACTTTGGGCTTAAATTAGTAATAAAAGAAGTATCAAATTTTCAAAACAAAGTCAGTACCAACAAAGCACGATTATCGAAGAATACAATAACTTTTATTTATAATTGATTTATGCAGTGGTTTTTTCATAAAACTCGATTTTCCAAAGGCTTTTTCGTATTTTTTTAGACGCCCCTTTTACTATGAATTATCGTGCATCTCACTTAATAATGATTGCCCCGGTGCGGTGCGAGAGAATAGCATGCTTTTTGGCGCGCCCACCAGTGAGTTCGAGCCCGCGACTTGTGCATTGTACAACCTTAAGTGTTAAAGCTTGTCATATAATGCTGAGATTGCGGCTTTTCTTTACTGTAATGTACTATTTCCTGTTATATTTAACCACTTTTAAGCTGCACTCCTGCATGAACTTTGAAGTGTTTCTCGTAATTGAGCAATAAAGATCTAAAAATAAGTAATTAATTCTCTCTTAAAAATATCAGTGATACAGACAGACTGATGTATCTACCACTCGGGGGTACGTAGACATTCGCACTCATTAATTCTAATTTATTTTTTTATTAAGTAAAATTATCTTCTAAACCTCAATTGAAAATAGACCAATACACCAGTTGCTTCAATTATCAAAATAAGGACCATTTTCGTAATATGTGCTTTAGATAGCTCAGTGTTATCCAGGTATGATGAGCGCTAAAGGCCCACTTCACCACGGCCCGTTAAATACAACCCGTCAGTCTCGAGGGCCACTCCACAGACGAGAGTATTTTCATTTTTATTGTCCTAGGGCTGGCTGTTGTGTTACATTCGTCTAGGGTTGTTACGGTGATGGCATAATGATGCTACTTTACGCCATTCTTTTGTAGAAGCAACGTTTGTCAAGTCGCCGCACCTCGCACGGTCGGAATGGACCTTTACACCAGAAGTCACTTTCTTCTTTCTGCTCTTATACCATTAAGTAGGGTCAGAAGAAAACGTGTTTTAATTCCATTTCCTTCTATCATTTAATTTTTTATAGAGATTCACACGGGAAATGACTTTAGCAACTAAAAAGGAATGTTTTATGTGTTGACAGACAAAAAATCCTCAGAACTATTATTACACACTAGTAACACGAAAAAATGGGATGTGGTGAAAGAATTTTTAAAATCGTCGAGTAGTTTTTGAGTTAAATCGTAACAAACAAATCTTTGCTCTTCATAATATTAGTATAGAAAAACCTCTCCATGAAAAATATATATACGTGCCTATATTCATGGTGATCGCTCAAACGCCGTTGGTGTTTGGCGATTATACATAGTATATGATACAAACATCCATTTTTATATATACTGATAAAGTTTAAATATTGGAGCATTTAACTAGTGTAAATAATAATTAGACTATGAAAAACAAACCTCTGACCGAATGTATTTCGCTCAAAATTCCTCATTCTTTATTCTCTCGTCAAACATTGTTGTTTATACTTTAATCCTTTTAACGCCCTTCTGTGACTCCACGCTGATATGAATCTTAATCAGCAGGCAAAAAGACTTTTTTCGCTTGTCACATCTTAAAAAACTCCAAAAGCCAAAGAGCCTGCACTAATTATATCAATAATCCACGCGACTTTGTGCCTTATGACCAGCGAACTAGACTGGATTTCCTTCGTACAGTGCGAGTCTCAGGGGGTGAGAACGTAAATATTTTATAGCTCTTTACGCTTTTATATGTTGGTAATTAAAAACATGAGTCGATATTATTTTGTTCTCTCCAGGGAACTTCGGGGAGCTTAGGGTTCCTTAAACTCCTTCTGCCTCGCACTCCCTGGAAACACATTTGCTTACATTCGAACTCAACTTCGAAACCTCCAACCTCATTCGAACTCAACTTGGAAACCTCCAACCTTTGCTCATTCTTTAAAGATAGACAACGCATCCGCAAGCCCTTTAACCAATCTCTTCTGTTGTCTAAAGCTTTTGTCACATTGTGTTTTGTCATCTGCCTT
This sequence comes from Anthocharis cardamines, assembly GCA_905404175.1. NCBI lineage: Eukaryota > Metazoa > Arthropoda > Insecta > Lepidoptera > Pieridae > Anthocharis > Anthocharis cardamines. The sequence continues at coordinate 3,771,966 of FR989979.1, forward strand.
GCTGTAAATGTGTATGTGTTCCGTGCATCTGGCAACTTCGGATATAAAACGGATGGGAAAAACAGCGAAATTCCGACTGGGTAACGATAATTATGGTAAAGCCGTGAAGTAGTAATACGCGTATCAGTCACTCTATGGATTTCCGGGTCGACAGCGCATCGTTGACTTATGTTCTTTGGCTGAAATATGCACTTGATCAAGCAAATTTCGCGCTCGTTTGTCGATGTCTAACATATAAAAAATATTATGATACTTTGAATTCTTGAATGTTATAAGAATTTTCGGATCATTGGCGCGCACCTGCCGAGCGCATCGATGGGTCATGGGTTCGAATCCAACCGGGACTACATGATTATAATTTTCTATAACCATATCATCCTCACGTCTGCTAAATTCGGACATTGAACAGGTGGGAGGAATATCGAAATTCCGACCGGATAACGTACGACCGTTCATAGATGGAAAAACTGTGAAGTGCATATTGCGCGTTTAGGTTTGCCTGTAAAAGTAAAAAGTAGACTGATAGCGCATCAAGGGAACCTCATGCTCGTCTGTCGATATCTAACATAAAAAATCATCATCAGGATAAGTTTCGATTTAATTAGCAATATGTACGAGTATTATCGCAGTAGAGTGAGAGTCACAGTCATATGATATCAGCCGGAGGTGCGACGCGGTGTCGGGTAACGCGGCCAACGCCGGGTACACTCATAGTCCGATCGGGTTACAACCAACGGTTGTGGCGAACAAAAGTTATTACATAAAAAAGGCGTAAAAGCCACATCTCCAAAATCCCAGTCATACCTACGGCTGCCATCACGTAAATTGCCGATGCCAGACAAGAAATATAAAAGATATGTGATTGAATTTGTAATTTTCCCGGACCGCTCTAAAAATACTTCAGTATTGAAAATAAAAACATCGTTCATTTTTATGTATTCATTAATTCAGAACGCTTGCGATATAACCTATAGCGTCAAATACAATTATACATTCTATCTTTCTTCCGTAATAAATAAAAATTCCACTAGTTACGAAAATAATTAGGACCACTCTTCAAATAATGATTTTATCAAAAACTACGGAACTAATATTAAAAATTATTTCAGAACGCTACATTATCAGCGTACTAGTAACATAGGCAATAAATTTTTTTATTTTACATCTACATTGCACTCATGTGAAGCCTGGGCATGTTGCTAGTCGTATATAAAGTTTCTATAATTTTTAAAAGAGTTTCTCGCCGGCTCTTCTTTCTTCTTTTTCTTTCGGTGGTAACTTAACAATTGACGATGTGAAAGTTCTAGTAAAAGTTTACATGAATAAAATTATTTTTGAATAATATGAGTAAGATGAAATACAATCCGCATTCGGCATTCCACAACGAAGCCTCAGCGTAACACGAGGCTTCTTGTGTTGTCGCTTGTCGGAGCGGGAGTGGCCGACTGCGGGCGAGGCCGGATGTGCCGGGCATCGGGATCTTCTTAGAATTTAGAGCAGTTTTATTGTAATTTATTTAATAATAATAATTTGTATAACAATAATGGAAATGTCCCGCTTAGATACAGTAAGTAATAGGTACTCTATGTGTTCTTTTAATCCAGGTACTCATTAAGTGTGTCCATTGTCCTATTGACATAGGTTTTGAGAGATTTTATTATAAAACGTATTATTTTCCGTTATAAAAAAAATGAATAGCACAAGATGGCGCAGCGCCGTCGTATTTCGTGTTTCGACAGGCATTCATCATTACAGACGGCGCGCACGTGTGCGGGGCGGGGCGCGGACACATTGCGAGCGGGGGCGGGGCGCGGCGAGCGGCGAGCGGAGAACAGAGCGAGTCTACTTTTCTAAATTTTTTTTGTATTGGTGGGGGGGGAGAAATCTTTAAATATGAAAAAAATAGGCCAACGTCCCCCAGCAATAGCCTAGCCACGTTGTTTCTTTTATTTGTTTTAAAAAGTAAATTATATAAAATTAATAATTAATGTTTAATCATCCGTTATTTTAATTTTTATAATATTTTTCCATTATTTTGTCATCAAATTTTAAGACTAGGGCAGTGATTTCCGGAATTATTTCAGTAACATTCATGTTACATCCTAATTAGATGATCAACAAGTGTCTTTAATGAAATATACTCTCGATGGGTCATATATCGTAGGTTCGATTCTCACTCTTAAATATACGTAACATTCATACTACAAACAGTGGATCTTGTGGACATTACCGGAAGTCTCTCTCTAAACACCGGTTCAATACTCAAAATGGTCAGAGCAATAACCACAGAACAGGAACTCTTCTGTTCAGTGGCAATAACATATTCATAAAAAAATACAACATAACAGATCCGCCGAGAATGTAATCCACGACTTATCTGTATTAACCAAATCAAATACCAATCAACCAACAAGCCAAAATCTGTTAACCGAACTCCAACTATTTCAGCCTTCGCTTTGCGCTTTACGATCGCTCTCTCTACATTTATTTTATGCATAAAGTAAACAATAGAAATAAATCAACTCAATAACTTTCAACCGCATGGAATATATCATGAGAAACGAGTCAGAATATACTTATTTCGTTAGACATTCATCATTATAGATAGTGCACACGTGTTCCAGTTGTGTACTCACTGTCAGCGGGTACATGAGCTGAGCGGACAGCGATTGCTCAATAAAATTATTATTCGATATATAATATGTAGCTTTGTTATGGTTAAAAATGCAGTTTTTTGGTAATTCTTCTAAAAATGTTATTTAAGCAATAACATCGAATTAACAAGTTCCTAAAACAGCTTAAATCTCCTATAATCAGAAAAAAGCAATAGTATTTCCTTTTACAAATGTTCTGCTGATAAATACGTAACTTGCTTCCCCCTGCGATGGTGAAAAGGAACTTTTATGGCGTCCTTCTAGTTAATAAAAAATATGTTTAATATTTTTTTCTTATTTAATAAACCACTACGGGCTTAAAACAAAGTGGATAGCATAAACACCTTCTCCATCAAAAAATACATACAAGTGCCAATTTTGCTGTGATCGGGCAATCGCCGTTGGAATTCCGATTTCATATATTAAAATATCCTTTTTTATACATAAGAGATTGTGACTATATGGTTGCTTTGTTCAATATGATTCGAACACGCGTTCACTCGGCCCGCGCCTCAGCACTATATTTATTCGCCTACTGACATCTGCAGTAAGCCGCCTAATTTAACCAAAGACATGTTTGGTACATTACCTTTCTTAAACCTTACCTCTTCAAACCAAAACCGCCCTTCACACGACACGATAAGGACGTTAACTCCGCGCAGTATTTATTTAAATAAGCTGAGAACTGATTGAAGATAAGTTCCGAGTAAAATAATGTTTGAGCGGAGAAAGGTACTGCTTTTTTAGTTTTGTCGAGTTTAAATTAGCTTACTGAATTCCAAAGCTGATTAATTTAAGATACGTATATATAGTAGGTATATATTATGTATAATATATATATAGAAATCTTTAATGTATTCTGTACGTTCGATGTACATATAATATAATATTTTTGTTTGTCTTTCATATAAAGACTGAGTTTTCGTTGTTTCCTTTTTAACAAATGAGCAAAGCTTACGTTGTCTATTTATTAATATGCTTGACTCATCAAAAGCAAATGTATAAATGTTTATATCAGTTAACCTAATTCAATTCAAAATTATTCATTCATTTAGGTAACACCATGTACACTTATGAACGTCAATAAATAAATACATATTAAATGCTTCTAATTTTACATTTTTTTAGTTTAGAAACTCTTTGCGGGCTCTCCTCCGTCCAGCCCGGCGCCAGTGAGTCACCACTTCTCACGTTGGGTATAACAAGATACACAAATTGTCAGCGCATTCGCGATAGTTAGCGTCACTTAGCGCCGCAGCCCGGACCGTTGTGCCTCTGTTGTTTACGCTTCGAACAGGAAAAACATTTTTTGATTCTTTGTCAGATTAGCAAGAACTTGCGAGAAATTATTCATATTGTGTCATTTGCATGCAAGTTCAAATAATTAGTCATATATATGCAGCAGACTTCGCACGGGTGCAATGTAGATGTACTATAGACAAAAAATACATGATAATGTTGCTTTCTATTGGTGAAAGAATTTTTAAATTCAGTCCAGTAGTTTTTGAGTTAAATCCTAATAAACAAACAATTATATATTTTTCGTGTAACTCTCGGTTTTGGCCAATTAACTCAATATCGCTATTAATTATATCCTATATTATTATGTTATTCTGATGTATAAACAATAATACTGTTAAGTAGTTTTTGCGTGAAAGAATAACAAACATTCATCCATACATCCTCACTTATATTATAAAGAGGTTTGTTTATTCGTTTGTTACGATTTAACTCAAAAATTACTGGACCAATTTTAACAATTCTTTCACCAATTCAAAGTTACATTATCAGCGAGTAACAGACTTTGTATAGTACATCTACATTGCACCCGTGTGAAGCCGGGTCGGATCGCTAGTTTACGCGCTATGTTGTATCGTCGGCAGCACAGCATATGCTGAGTCACCGCCTGTTTAAGCTGCCACACAATTAGTTAGTTAGTTTAATAATTAATATAAATATTATGTGGAGCTTAAAGAGATTTTGTTTGTTTGTTTGTTTATAATATTAGTACGATTTACAACACTGGAAGTCTTCGAAACACTAGCATCCGGTATTTCATTTCATGTCACTTGTGTTAAAGTAATTTGATAAGGCATTAGCATTTATATCGAAGTTAACGTAGATTACATCCTTTGTGTCCGAGATAACCGCACCGACCGAGCGAAATTAACTCCTATTGCGATGACAATACGACTTAATTTATGATAACGGGGTGAAGTCTTGGATCTCCTACAAACTGTCTTTAAATATTTGCTTGTGGTTCAAGTTCAGAGTGATGGCGACTGTAAGCTCAAAGTCAACCAAATATTTACTGCTGCGTTAAGGAAGTTATACTATGCTCATTCAAGTAAGCTATTGGATTTTTAGAGTTATGGTCATTTTATATAATTTTCTAAAGATTTATAAGTAAAGATTTGCAAAAAGTAAATATACATCTCTTTATATATTTTTTTTTGTTAAAAAAAGTATCGAGTCTTTATTTACAAAAGTTTACATGATAAAATTGAATTTTACACACACATATACACTACTGGAAAAAATTAAAGGAACAATGAATTTTTTTTTTTTCACCAACGCTTGAAAGACTGTATCTCAGTGAAAAATAGTCACATCGAGATAAAAAATAGCATTTTGAAGTTTCATTATTGTTCCTTTCTTTGTTTCCGGTAGTGTATATCACGCCTCTTTCTCATTGGGGTAGGCGGAAATAACGGAATTACATAAGCTTCGATCCTTGCATACCACTTTCGCTTCTTCCACTTTCATCAATGATTTCATATACGAGAGTACTTTTGACCTGGCCTTTTTGAAGTCTCCGATCTGATCGAGGTACGTTCGTCTAGCTCGACCACTCTCTACTCTTCCATTCACATCAGCTATGAAATCTTTTTCATTTCCCTACTTTCATCCATACTTACACACGGTATTAAATAATGGTCATATAAAATCGCTGTCGTTTATAACTTACGGGGCAGATCAAAACCACCCTATCAGCACATCGGACCGCCCTGTAGCGGTTATTTATCGTCCACGCTGAATATACTATATAACATCCATTACCAAAATACATCCCGCTTGAATGTAAGCTTTCTCATACTGCTCATTTTGAACCAAACCAACAATGAGTCTTGGAAAAATTGACAGTTGATTAGATGATTTTACATCAAAGCCCGTTTATAGGATCAAGTTTCTTGCCTGTTGTATACAATTAAATAAAGCAATAAATGACTTGCATGGTCAAGCAACACGTAACATTCTTGATCTGTCATACAAGTTTTGTTTCAATACTTTTCTTGATGTAAACAGCACATAATAGCCGCGTGTTAACAGTGGCTTACATTTCTTGAATTCAAACATTGCGCTTTTGCACTCAATTATTGCTCCTGCATGCGTTGCAATGGCACGTAAAGTCAAAAAGTGCTTTTTGGGTCAGGAACCTTCGCGGGCGTATGTAGATCTACTCACATAAAGTTTCATCATAATCGGATTAATAGTTTAGGAATAAGAAGAGGACCAACATACAGCTTACATTGACTTTTATTTATATGAACTTCCGAATGCTCGAAGTAAAAAGTAGGTCGTTAGTATGTTGTTCTGTGACTGAGGTATCATCTACCATCAAGTGAACCTCATGCTCGTCTGTCGATATCTAAGCTGTATATGTATTCTGGCCACCAAAACCACTAGGACTGTGGAGGACCACATCACACAATAAATCTATACAACTGCTATTTTATTCGCTTCATCAGCGAGTCAAGTTGTCCCGGAGATGGGGACGGTCCCAACAACCCCTCGCCGCGTGACTATTGCGCCAACGTGACTTGGCTGTTAAGTTGTGCATAATTCCCACGAATTCCGGTGAATTTTGGGCCAATTCCGGCCTATGAAAGGACTCGCAATTCGTTCAAGGAAGTGTTCAAATGAACATCGTATTGCTCGGCTTATTATTTCTGTTGAATAAGCTACATTTAAGTACCTATAGATCTTTTGCAACACTTTCGTACAAATTTTCTACTTAGATATTTTGTCCTTTCCCAATTTCTATTATTATCTGTTCAAGTATATGTACAAAAGCATAGCATTCTGCCTTTTTTGACCTCTTTTTCTCATATCTCGCAAGGAGTTCGTGCTATGCCATTGTTTCCAATTAAAATTGAATTAACATATCATTTTAAAATTCATAGTTAATTTTATTTATTTCAGCTCAGAGATGGCAAAAGCTATGATATAGTTGTTATGATAATATGTAGTATATGTAATAATATGAACTCCCCGGCTTTTTCATCACGGCAGTAGTACCACTGTAACGCGGAACAAACTTTCGATATCGCTCCCAGCCGTTACTCGAAGTTAGCTATAAAAACTATGTTCATTGAAAGTATCGGACCGTCTCTATGGCTTAGTGGGAAGCCGTTAAGCACAGGAGGTCTCGGATTCGAAGCCCGGGGAAACTAGATTAAAATAATATTGTTTCGGTCGAGCTGGGTATGCAAGGCTGGTCACCTAAATTGGGATACTCGAGAGTAAACTCGAGTTTATTGAAAACTAGCAACGCGCCCCGGCTTCACACGGGTGCAATGTATTTGTACTAAGTACTTACTATACATAAAAAATAGCCTATGTTACACGCTGATAATGTAGCTTTCCATTGGTGAAAGAATTCTTAAAATCGATCTATTAGTTTTGAGTTTATTTATATCATACAAAAAGTATTTTTTCTCTTCTTTTAATCTTTCCTCTTTATGATATTAGTATAGATTATAAACATTACAAAACTGCAAACAACATACAATGTAGGGGACAAATATGTACCCACTGAACTAGTGAAGGTAACTTATAGGTATAATATATTTTTTGTTTGTTTTCAACAGTGTTAGGTTAATGGTAGATATTATGTCTTTTGGTTCTGAACTCCCATAAAAATTAAATGCATTAGTAAGTTTTCAGTACGTTTATTTTTATTTTATGTTTGTTCTTTTTTTTAATATTACTAGCTGCCCGACCCTTCTTCACACCAATGAGACCAAATATTTTTTTGTTACAAAAATATTAAAAAAAATCTGTTATGTAAAATATAATATTCGACCTATTCTCATAACTAAATATACATAAACCATTCATAAAAATCGGTCGAGCCGTTTCGGAAGAGTGCGACCGTCGTGACACGAGACTTTTATATATTATACGTAGAGATTATATTTTAGTTTCGTTTGGAATATTTGAAAATATTCTTAGTCATGAATTTGGAGTGAAACATCCTGTGTATAGTCAAATTTATAATAATGCTCACAAGCGAGGGTAACTCGAGATTTTGCTAATTGAATGTGTCGGAGGGGCTCAGCGCTTAGCGCTCGGAGCGCGTGCGCTCTCAGCGCTAGCGTGTGCTGGGGACGTTACACGAGCGTGTGACAGTCGATAATATGCTTAGGTCTTAAAAAATACTAGCGATGGGCCCCGATAATCATTGAAGATGTACTGTTCACAAGAAAATAGCTACTCGCTGATAAAGTAGCTTTCTGTTGGTGAAAGAATTTTTAAAATAGGTGGAGTAGGTTTTGAGTTAAATCGTAACAAACCAACAAACAAATCTTTCGTTTAAATTACATTATAACGGATTAAAACATATAGTATTGATATCTAAATCATTATCATTTAAATGTGTGATATAGTTGCCGAGATGTAACTTGGCAAGAGTCGTTAGATGCGCAGAGTTCATTTTTTAGGTCTCTTTGGTTATGTAGCGGGGCGCGGGGAAGAAGCTAGCATCGTTCCGAACGGCGATTGGTTGGTCAGTTGACACTTGTGTCTCGCAGTGTGTCGACGTTCGGTTCGCTCCCCAGTACACTTCCGTGCATTAGAATTCGACCCTTTTGTTTTTTGCGTTTTTGTTTTCATTTTCTATATAGTAAATTTTTTAAAACTTAACTGTATACATTTTATTTATAAGAAATAATATTAATCTCCTTTCTTTAACTTTCTTCCAAACAGACATATTTAAAAATAAATTTTGGAAATAATTAAATAAATAAAACTAACTTATTATTCTAAAATATAAATAAAAATGTATATATCTGATAATAATTAATAAATAAAAATAATAAAATACTATATAATTATTCAACAAGCCCTAAAGGTGACCATTTTTTGGCACGAAGTGTACATGCGCGAACTTACCCCCACTACGCCAAAACCTTGCCAAGTTACGTCTCGGCAACTATACTCGCGTTGATAAAAGACAACATTAAATCTTTCCTCTTTATAATATTAATATACTCGTAGATTATTATTTTTGACTCCATCCATTTGTTGTGGATATTTCCCGCTCAGTTCGCTTCACATCCTCATTTCTAATTAAATCTGCGATATAATGGAACTCCGTACCAGCTTCTATCTTTCCGGACCACTATAACTTGATATACCACTATTTTAAGACCAGGGTGAAAAGGCTTCTTCTAGAGTATAGACGGACGTGCTCCTTCTTGAACTCAAAAGTTAAAAAAATACTAGGCAGGACCATTTGATTTCTTTGGGATAAAACCTAAATTATCACTTTAAATGCCTATATAGAAATTAAATTCGGGTTTACATTTTATGAATAAATATTGCACAATATATTCAGAAATGTTTCTACGATAATATCTGTCTTTATAACTTATTTTTTGCTTTTTAAATTATTTCTATTGAAGTTTGCTTTGAATAAAAATGATCTATTTTTAAATAAAATACTGTATACCGGATTAAAACGCGATTTATTATTTATATTGTTTAAATTATTTATCCCGACGTTTCGGATGCTTTTCAGCAACCGTGGTCGCGGGGAGACAGAAAGAGTGTTAATCCGGTATACAGTATTTTATTTAAATATGTGATACTCGCGTTAATAAAAGACAATATTATGATCTATTTTATTATATTTAATTTATATAGGACTATAGGTATTTCCTAATATCACAGAAAATAACAGAAAATTAATGACAGACACAATTTTTTTTAAACTGTAGAAAACGTGATAATTTTTGTTTAAATAAATAGCATAAAAACATCAAAGTTTTTAGCAAAATATTAAATAGGTAGAAAATACATTTACGTCTTTATAACACACTAAATTCCTAAAACACCATATTAAGTAGTACTTTAATTTAAATAGTTCAAAATCAAAACAGTGTAATTTGTTATCGACATCGCGTATCGTGAGCACAACACTACAGCTGTAAAGATTTCCTATGAAGATATTCAGTGAGATATTACACTTAAAGGATTAACTATTCTTTGAAGTTTTTGGCCATTTTAAGGGGTGTACTTTGTTTAATAAATTAATTGCGCCTTGTGCCGAGCGCTTTACCCTTATGTATACCTACCCTTCACGTAGAGCGCGTACACTGCTTTGCATTTCGTAACTCAAGGACCTATTGGCAATAAATTAACCACTTGCCGGCCTAGCATGACCGCCACGAGATATGTCGCGGACGAGAGAAGACAAACTAAGATGTAAGATATGGAGATATATTATATCTCGACATCGACAATTTTGATAGAAAACATATCTCGATCGACAAATATATCTATTTTTGATATTAAAAGTCGAGTTTTAAGTGTAATTGTCATGTTAGACCCGAAAGAAATAAAGAGATAATCGATTAAAACACAAGAAAACGATCGACAAAATTTTGTCGCGGTTGTCATGCTAGGCCGGCAGGAGTGTCTACATCGCTCTTTGAAAACCCCAAGCCACACGTTTTGATTAAGGGTAGGGTTTGTCTCTACAAGCTTAAGACTAGGATTCACGCAGAACACAATACGCTATGATAAGAGAGTGTTAGCTTAGGGCGTGTAGAGCTGGGAGCTTGGCTCTCCATAAGATCTGATAACTGTTTTACAGTGCAAGCAATATGTACCTACTCGTCTTGGCAATACTTTACATAAAAAAAATTGGACTTTCTAGCAATGTCCAGATCGATACAAAAATACGACGAAACGCTGCGAGAAAAGTTAGGTGCTTCCACTGTCTCGTCTAGGCGGGGGTACACCCGTGCCCCCAGATTTCGTAATTCTCAAATTTTGCGTCAAACCAGAAATGATCGTACAATATGGGTACCATACTAGTGTACTATCGTACGTAGACATGAAACTATCGATAACATTATCGTACGATTTCGTTTAAAGAGCCCCAGTAAATCTAACAACAGGGAAATAAATAACATAAAACAGGTCAGAACGTATTCAAGTTACTAGATGCAATGTTTTGAATGTTCTACGTTTTCGCAAGAATCAGCGAAGCTTTCGGAAAGAGCTTTGTTACAAGTTGTTTCGAATTTCGATACAAAGCGTTCGGATAATGAGCGCTTGTAATTATGACTTGTTTTTGGCCCGTGTATAGGCCGTAGCGTTCGAAAAATAGAGCAGGCTGTTGTTACTTTTATAAACTCACTGTTGTTTCAAACAATAGATAAGTGATAACACCTTAGTGTTGCATTTAAACAAAATATATTCTTTGGAGTTGTCATCTAACTATACAGTTTTGAATATAGTACAGCAAAAATTTTTTGGAAAGAGGCTCATATAATTAAAGGGAATACATATATTATAATTAATATTTGATTTTGACATATTGTTGTAATCAAATAATAATTTAATCTGCTGCCATACCTAAAATTAACACGATAACGAAACGAAATCTGAAATGCGCTTATAAATTTATTTGTGACTAAAACACATATTCTTGACAAAAAGCAATGGAGTTAAAGCCAATATCATGTGAACAATGATAACACAGCTATATAGTAGACATAATAACAGTTCACATCACGTCCCGGCCAGAGGGAGTCGCAGGAACCCGCGGTATTTCTAATAATCACAGACCAAACAGAAATATCCGTGGAATTGAATACAGACGCGCTCCGGCTTCGTGAGCAGGCCGGTGTAGACAACGCTATTTGATAGTCACGAGACAAAAATCACTTATTTGGTGATATTTTCAATATTGTAAGCTTTGTTAAGTTAATAAGCGAAGTTTCGTCTAACGGATCGTACATTTTTCTATTATGAATCCGATGATCGATCCGTCGTTCGCAATACATTATTGTCTTTTGTTTTTTATTACTATGATCGTAAATAGAACTAAAAAAGGTTTTCTTAATAAGTTAAAATACGAAGTTGTTTGTTCTTTCGTTTGGTTCCGTTCGTTGCGTTCGACTTTGGTAATAGATCTACAGGGATCTGTGGGTTGAGCTGTCAATTTAGATAGATAAAACATGCATACACACACAGGCAGCAACTAAATTAACTAAAACTTTAACCTTTGTTATTAATACATATCGCAGTGTATACTGGTTGTTACTGTTGTTACCAGCTCAGCATATGCTGTGACGCCTACATGCACCAATTCTGTTAATTCTACCAGTCCCCTTTGGAATACGGCTGCTGCACAAAATGCTTCGTTCATAGCAAATAATATAAAGTATTACTAGCAACGCCCCGGCTTCACACGGTGCAATGTAAATGCACTATACACAAAAAGTCTATGTTACTCGCTGATAATGTAGCTTTCTATTGGTGAAAGATTATCGCTTCGCAGTACCATATTCTAGCGGGGCCAACAATTTATTTAGACATAAAATCAAATCAGTCGTTGCACAAACGCCATTTGTGTCGCTCCTGGCCTTTTTGAAAAACGATCCGATCTAATTTGCACATCTCGACCGAAATAATCACAAAAATACTAATAGTTAAATATTAGTATGTAGTGTAACGTATCGTTTTAATATATGCCGCGCGCAAGCACAGTGAGTGAGTGATCGACCGTTTTACTTGAGCATTCTCACCATTCAGCATTCTCGAGGAGTGAACGCAGCGCTTGGATGGTCGCGAGCGGCGAGCCGTTCTGTGACAATCATCTAAGGCGGACGCATGTTTATCTATTTTTTTTCTCTACTTAACACGTGGTGTGGTTCACTTAGCTTGAACTTTGAAATTTGTTGTTATATATTATTTTAACATATTAAAGATTCCCATACTGGATATTAAAACGGCAGACAACCTGCGATCAAAAATGAACCATCGACGGGGATAGTGAATCCCAATTTCACCTAAGGAATCAAGTCTGGATATAAGCAAAACTTAAAACTGTTAACTGGATGACCTTGAAACTGATCTAAGTCAATCAAGCTAGCAGCGCTGTTCGAATGCCAGGACTGGAATGGAACAGGAGAGTGCGGTAGTGCTGGCCCGAACTAGATTGTGAAACTTGTGATCACGGCAGAACTTTCCTTTGCGTTATTTATTTATTTATTTTCTTTTAACTAGATTTTCTTTTAGGTGTTTTTTTTTATAATACATATTTATAAGACTATAATATAATTGTTAAATTTAATGTTTTTTTATTTATTTCAAGAAAAATCATTACAGTAGTTTAATTATCATACTAGTATTTACTAGATGTTACCAGTCGCGTCGAAACGAGACGAGTCAGTTGACGGTCGCGTGCGGCCATCCCGGCGGTATCGTACATGTATCCAGTTCGATTCTCGGCACGTACACATTTACATATCAAACACGCCATGTTTTATCAAAGACATTATTCAAGTAGCGTGAGATTATTTTTTCTTTTTTTGATTGAACGGGCTATTCGGGTTTCATAAACTTATAAGCACAGTTTTATAAACTACTAGCGACCCGCCCCGGGTTGGCACGGGTGTCTTGTAGATAAAAAGCAAAACCTATACTTGCTGATAATATAGCTTTCTATTGGTGAAATAATTTTTAGGTTCAGTAGTTTTGTTTATTCGCTACATACAAAAATACAAATCTTTCCTCTTTATAATATTGGTATAGAAGTATACACTAGCGATCTGCCCCGGCTTCGCACGGGTGTAATGTAGATGTACTATATAAAAAGGATGTTATTCGCCGATAGTGTAACTTTCTATTGGTGAATGATAATAATAACTATAGAAATTATATAATTAGCCTTCTTTTCGGCTTGTAATAGTCACTTCAACATTATTTTTTATGGCAAAATCCCTAAATATAGCTTATCGAAACACTTCGATTACTGTTAAATATACACAATAGTTATAATTACCTACATGTATAGATTGTATAATGTATACGTATTACACAATTGTAAAAAATATTTGTAAGAAGAGTAACTAACTAGGTTCTTGCCGGCTCTTATCGGAAGAGATATTCCGAACCGGTGGTAGAATTAAACAATCTCCGATTCAAAAGTAGTTATTTCGTAAAAGTTTACAACAATCCTGGCGCGTCCTGGCGGAGGTAGTCGGTTCCACTGATCGGTAGAGGGTTTTGGGAACGGGAATTATTTGTTAATAGTTGTCGTTCTTGCGCTTTTTGCTGGTTTTGATTGGAATTAATGCCTTTGAGCCACCTGTGTAACGCTGACAGCGTTGAAGTCCTTAGTGAGCACTATAATTGCAAGCGGTGTCTGCCTGTAATTGGGTCTACATCTTTATATTTAATGTTTAAATGTCTCGTGTTTTTACTAAATAATTTGTACTAGATCTAAACCTGTTGGCAGTCCTTTAAATAAATAAATAAACAATAATGTTTATCATAGATTTTTAAAATTAAATATTTGAAATTTAGGTTAAATATTTGAGTTTTAGGTTTTTAAAATTAAATATTTGAATTTAATTTTAAAAACCTATGATCCATACAATTTCTTCCTCTTCGTCATCACGTGCATACAGTGGACAGCTGTTGAGACGCATACACATCTGATCTGGAACTATCTCGGGTCGCGGGGCGACGCGGGAAGCGGCTTATCTACTGCTGACTGACGAGCTTTCTAAACTTCACTTTAGCCCACCTTCTGCGAGGGACTGCACACATCTGTACGGGGCATTTACATAATCTAGATTTGCGTAAAAGTTAATCTACGTCTATAGAATCATATTCGATTCTTTTTTAACCGACTTCAAAAAAGGAGGAGGTTCTCAATTCGTCTGTATGTTGCTTTTTTTTGTATGTTTGTTACGCGATAACTCCGCAAGTTATGGATGGATTTGGATGATTCTTATTTTGTTTGGTCGGGGATATTTCAGAGGTGGTCCCATTCTAATTGTTATCGAAATTGATTTGGTACTTTTTTAGAAAATCAACAAAAACAAAAATATACTTATACGTAGATGATGTTTTGGTTTGTGGTTCCTTTCACGGCGCTGTCTCATTTGAGCAGCACGTTGAGTGGTAGGTCTACTAAATTATTATGTAAAGATTAATAAACTTAAAAAATGCACTTCCTACAAAAATTTAGAAATAAAATTATTTTTAAGCAAAAAACATAAACCGACTTCAAAACTACAACTACATATAGTATATACAAACTTGCACTAAAAAGTAAAATAATAATATTTTAATTACTTCAAAGCATTATTTATTAACAGTTATTTTTGGAGAACCAGGGGTCATGAGGAAACGCAATATATTTTTTGTGTATAGTACATCTACATACATTCAAATTCAAATTCAAATTCAAAAATCATTTATTCATTTAGGTAACACAATGTACACTTATGAACGTCAATAAAAAATACATATTAAATGCTTCTAATTTTACATTTACTGCCAGTTCTCAAATCAAGGGCGTAGAGCGGACGAGAAGAACTGGCAAGAAACTCGCCGCCACTCTTTTTTAATCGCCAAGTTTTTGTTTTACAAATTTTTTGTAAGGAGCTGCAACCATTACACCATGTTCCACATGACATCTTTAAGTATTTAACTATAATAATCGAAAAAAATATATATATATAAACGAAAAAATAAAAATAAATAAAAACAAAGATTTGTCCTCTATCAGCAGAATGTATGGTGAAATAGGAGCACTCACTTACATTCTCGTGGGAACAACACGCAAATACATAGACGAAATAACTAATATCACCGCATACACGAATTCAATTTCGACCAGTCACCACAAGTAGCACCCGTTCACGAGTATGACGCATGGCCCCCGTTGCACCCGTGCGAAGCCGGGGCGTATTACTAGTATATAGATAAACGTTTTTAGTAAGACGAAAAAACCAATTACACTACTAAACTACTATTTAAATAATATTTAATACAATAAAAACAGGTCTTGGCAGATTTCCAGAAAACCATCTTTGACGCTGTAAATTACATTTTTAAGTTTCCTGTACACTGTATGCACGTTTGCAGTATTAACTTACTTATATCGTATCGTATCGATTAGAAAGCTCTAGCGATCAGATGTATGGAGTCCCTAATCCCACACATTATTATTTAATGCACTTTTGTTGCGCTCCTGCATTCTTAGCGAGTTTTTTTTTTATTTTTATCTCGTGTCGCGAACAGCGGAACGTTGTCTTAATTAACAACATTATATACGGAACGAAGCCTCTGTTCTTACTCACATACCTGCTGGTTGTAGTAAGGCGAGTCGAGTACTCTGTAACTCTACACTAGGAGTGGGCGTTAATTCAACAAGCAGCTTTTTTAAACCGCTTTTCTAATGTTAACGAATTAGCTGCTTTTCGTTTACAGCAAAAGCCGTTAAATATACTTAACTGTTTCATTCAACGATTCACGCAACGCGCGGTCAACGCGTAGTCGCTAACATCATCCGAAGCAGCTTATTTATTTAACACAAAACCAGTTGAATTTATTAACTGTTACTCTAATAATTGCTACGTAAAATCTGTTGACATCCAAACAACAAATCTGTTGGCAAACCAGTTAATAAAGTTAGCTGCTTTATTAACAGGTTATCAGTTGGTAATTAACAGTTTCATTTCGTTAACATAAAAAAACGTCAACGACCTCTACTCTTCACTTACTATACAACTCTTGTAGGTATTGAAGATTTTTTATAATAACATGTACCTAGTGTGTGGTTTGTTGAGGGTTTTATACGTCGCTATTGTGTTGTAGGTAAGAATACTATTCTCTTTGTTTTTTATCTAATTATAGACAGTTGTTAGACCACTATCCCACATGATGGTATGTAATGATGCGGTCAACCTCCACACCATGAACTACAAAATGTCTAGAACAGTGATTCTCAATATTTATATAATTAATCTTTACATATTTCTAAAATATGGCGGCACACAAAACCGGTTGAGAATCACTGGTCTAGAAGATGCCTGCTTACTCTTGACATCTTTAAGAGACCCTGGAAGTCATTTAAATAAAATACTTTATAACAGATTAAAAAGCGTTTTATTTTTTATATAATTTATGCCGACCGCGACGTTTCGGATGCTTTTCAGCAACCGTGGTCGCGGCAGACTGAACAATGACAGTTATTTGATTTGAAATGTCACAAAGTTGCCATATTAACGCCATCTATTCCTACGGAGTTTATATTTACTGTAATTTTCTATATTATGACAATATTGACTAATGGTGCCCTCTTGTTTTTTAGGAATAGAATTTTTATTAACTCACGATCACGTTAATAAAAGACAATACCCTGGAAGTCATACTTTTCGGGAAAGACAAACTACATTATTATAAAACAAAGTGTTTCTAAATTCGGACAGAATCTGCATTTCTGTAATCTAAAGATTTCATAAAAGTAAAAATATTTAAAAAAAAATATTTCACATACTGTGTAAATGTTTGAAATTCTTTTATAATATCATCTAAATTTATGAATAGAGTCAACTTTTTACAATAATTTCGTTGTGTGAACTCAGATGCGGGCGTAGTACCTATTAAGAGAGAAAAATAAGTTAATCGTGTGGCTCCTAATTCGTTTTAGGTAAAGTTTCAAGAAACTCTAAAACATTTAAACAAGTGTGCCCTAGGTACTTACCTCCATTCCACCTACAAAAGTCCCTCCTAATTCGACTTAGGTACCAAAATGTCGCGGTTTCCATGCGGGCAAAACCGCAGACATCCCTAAAGGGTGGAGGGCTGCCAGACACCAGGCAAGTCTGGGTACATATCGTTTATGCATTCGAGTTATGCAGATATTTACATTTTGAAATCTAATAAATAAACAGATTATTTTTTTATTATTTCATAGTAGGTACGTATAAAAATAGGCGCCATTTTTCTGTTTGAATTTAGAACTCTTAGATTTTTTCGTATGTCATTTTTTTTTAATTTATTGAATGACTAGATTCTAGCAATTAAATATTTTTGAAGTTGGCTATGGATTACGGAAATCGCCGCGACTTACAACGGGATGCTAGTGTTTTTTTTTTAATAACCAGGCACCAACTGCAACACCCTGGTTTATTTTACATAATAATTTAATTTATTTCCAGACAGTCTGTTTTCGTTTTCATGGCTAAACTACTTACTAATTTTAATTAAATATCGTAATTACGGAGATATCCTAGGAAAGGACACAGCTTTTGACACAGCAGCAGCACATAGAACTACTCATAACTCCCCATACCTACTTGTACTTGGCACCTAACTTAAAAAAAACTGCAGCCAAGTAGACTTCCAATAAGAAATATCGAAAATTGGCTAAAAAAGCAATTTTAATATAATTATTAATGATTTATTTACCTTTCAATACCGATTAGGTACTTTTAACGCTTATCGCCAATATTGTAATTAAGGGTGTTCACTTATGTTAAAAGCTAATAATAATATTAAATACATTCGTGTTATTCGATATAATACCTATACGACTATAACGCTATCGGTCCACCCTGCTTATATTAAGTATAACCTGTACATACTTGAAGGGAAAACGCACGTAAACATTAATTAATAATAAATAACAAAAAAAACAAAAATCCGAATCCACTAACTACTTTATATTATAAGTTTTATAATAGATATTCTCGATATCTATTCTAAGTATATGTTTAGTTTGAATTTCCTTTTTATTAAATTATAAAGAAATCGATGCTAAACGTGCATCGATCAATATTAGAGCATTATTTATAAGAAAGGAGCTCACCTTGGCTATGGGTAAACAAATGCAGACAGGCTATTAAAAAAATCCAGTTCCCGATCCCAAAACGACACATTTCTGTCCGCCACATCTTTATACACACTTGTTATACACTTCACTATAGGTTTTAATTCATCATATTCACATTTTCACATAAAAACACAAGTATTTCGTCAAACTAATATCAAACGACGCAGTGTTGCGATATAGGACAAGCCGCCATTTTTCTCCACCGTACACTACTCGGTTCGGAAATCCAAAGCGAACTCAATATTAAGAGGTCAATGTTCGTACAATCGTATAACACACTAATATGAAGTTGTTGAATGTGACTAAAGTGCCTGAAGTTAGAGACAGAGTTGTGTAGTCTATTCTCTATGGTATTGGGTTAAGTTAATTCCTTCAACTAATACACAAAATTATCAATTAATATATATATTTAAAACATTGAACTAATAAATGAAATATTATGGTATTAGTAAAATGGAATAAAGATGTTGAATTATACAAAATATAAGAAACTAGCAAAACGCCCCGGCTTCGCACGGGTGCAAATAGATGAAAAAAAAGCAAAGCCTATGTTACTCGCTGATAATATAGTAGCTTTCTATTAGTGAAAGAATTTTTAAAATCGGTTGAGTAGTTTTTGAGTTAAATCGTAACAAAACCCCACAAATTGAACAAAATGACATAGTACTACCCCTCGCCGTATTGCTCGATGCCCTGCGTGGAGCCACAGCGGTGCGAAGCGGACGGCGTGTATTTTTTGTTTACATTGATATTTTTAATTTCGTAATATCTTTTGAATGGAATGTCCGATTTCAATATTTCAAAAAGTAATCAACAGCTATTGAAACAGTCTTAAATATGAAACAATTTATTTGGATAAGAATTAATACAGAGGTATGGATAGCAGGGTCTGATTTTGATCGGCATTTCTATCAACTTTTAAAATGTACAAAAGTAGTTATAGTAACATAACTACAATAGTTAGACATATGGTCTCGCGAAGTTTTTTGTAGATATTTATATGTTCTATAATATTGTAGAACTTTATTTTGTTCTATCATCAATACTTTTCGCAGCGCATGCGACGAACAACATTTTTTGGCAAATTTTTTTACACCTCGGGTTGGTTTTAGTAGGAAATTCTAAGGATCTCTATTTTTTTCTAGTAATAAATATAGCCTATGTTACTCAGCGATAATGTAGCTTTCTATTGGTGAAAGAATTTTTCAAATCTGCCAAGTAGTTTCGGAGCCTATTCAATTCATACAAACAAACAAAAAATCAAACCTTTCCTCTTTATAATATTTGTATAGACAAGACATTGATATAATATTGTCCAATGTCAATATGTCATATGTCGAATGTCAATTAACAATTTGTAGTTTTTAATATTATTATTTTTATTGATGCCTTCGCACGGCGAAAGTATTTTTATTTATTATTGTTTCTCTTAAATTTTAACTAAGGTTAATCATTACAAACGAATATAATAGCTTTTTGTACATTCAGTGAATTAGTTTAACTACTCAATAATATACTTTTACATGTACATATGTAATAAATTATTCTCTGCAACTTTACAAGTATATCAATATCTGCGGAAAAAATGGATCTAGTATACTCAATGAGACGGAAGCCTCTTAAATGTGCACCGCCAAACATAGACGGGTAAGTCTCTTAAGCTTATAAATGTTAAATAAAAGTAAGCTAAACTTGACCATGTCTTTAATTTATACAGAATAACAGACCCAGAAGCGGTTCGTCCTATATGTACGATATCAATATCTAATATCATAGCATTCACATCCTTCACCGAGCTCTCTGATGCGGATGGAGACACCTGGGCAGGGCATGTGTATGTGTGTGATTTGAACACTCCCTGGAACAGCTATAAAGTTACCAGTACTGTGCATCCTGTAAGTGTATCTAATATATTAGATTTTCCAAATCCTAAAGTAGTGTAAAAGTAACCATAATAATTATTATTAAAGGTATAAGTTGAATACAGGATCTGTCCTGTCCTGTCCTGTACTGTCTGCGGTACAACATCAGTACTGGTCAGAGAATTATAGAAATGCTCTTGAATTAGTCAATTTTTTTGCATTGTAACACTTAATTAATAATATTTAATACAAAAAAGAAAAAATCAAATAAAAATTTGTTTAAAGGCAATGTTGTTTTTGAAGGCTTATTTAAAGCAAAAGAGATATATTTAGAGAGTTAACTAACTTGCAATAAATAAATAAGAGTAAGGTTTATATAAACATTTAAATAAACAAGACAGCAATATAATTATTAATATTTTCTTTAATTAACATGAGTATCACACATTTAAATAAAATACTGTATACCGGAATTAAATCACCCGGTATACAGTATTTTATTTAAATATAATTATTTCTATGGAAACTGCTAACCTAATGGCCAGTATTAATTATTATAAAAAAATTGTTTTAGGTGTCAACATTAGAATGGGATGGAGAAGGCAAGAATCTGCTGGTGGCCACCACAGTGGGAGATATATCGGTGTTTGGGCAGAAGGACTATTTATTAAATGAGTGGACTTGCTTATACTCAGCCAAAATTCCAGGTGAGAAAGCTCAGTAGTTATTGCTGCGAAAACCTTGAACCATGTGTACTGCAAATTTTTGGTAGAGGCAGCTGTTAACATTTTAAATTAGGCACTAGTTTCTGCACAAACATGCTAGTATATTACATTGAAGTTTTTTGTGTAATATTGTGACTTATTGTGAAATCAAATATTACTTTTTTCTGGTATACTTTTCCAAAAAAAGTTGAATGAGTTGGGAAGAGACGGAATAGTTACTCTTATGAAAACCAAAATTATACAAGTGAACAGTTAAAACTTGAGTGTAACAATAATGGTAGTATCCTACTCTATGCATTTTTATTATCTCGGTACTTATTAAATATTGATGAGATTTTTCCAATAGGTTGTTTTCATTGTGTTGTACATGTGTAATGCATGTGAGTAAACCTACATAAAAAATACAAATAAAGTGATTGAAACCTAAGTGATTTTTTTTCCTAGTTGTGTTTAAAATTTCCAAAATCTTAAAACCCCTGAACCTTTTTTTATATGTTTTCAATAAATATTCTTGTTTGTAAGTATTGGGTTTTAAGGTATAACTTTGGAAATTTTAAACAAATATTAAAAAAATATTTAAAAACATCTTAACAATCAAGGTTTTCTTAATAGGTTAACTTATATGCTCGACAAGTTTCTCTTACCCTCAACCAAATATTCTGTATATTTTCTGTAAATATATACTGTCTTCAGGTGAGAAGGTGATCAAAGCGATATTTTTCCACAACGGACGTCGAGTGCTGGCTTTGGATAAGAAGGCCGAGGTGCCCGCCACCGAACGCTTCCAGATGCTGAGGAATGCTCCCACACTCAAGGGGTTTGGGTATGTTGCACAATCACTCAGATTGCAGAGTTCTAACAGCTAAGCACACTAAAAGTAAAGTCTATTTTCTTTAATAGTTTGATTTTACTAGTAAACTGTATGTATGGGTCAGTTTAGCTCTACAAAAACAGAAAAGTGACTGATACCAAGTCCGATAATATCCGACTTTATTCTATGGATACAAATTCGATTTTGAATCATCTTTACATTTGAATTGATAACCTCGGCATAAGTCTTGTTTACTGCGGTAAATTAAAATGTTATCTACCTATCGTTGTGGGTTTGTCAATCAATTTAAAAAAATAAATTCTACTTAATCTTTATTAACTTGCCAGAAATCTTATGGCCATGGATGAAAACCTACATCATACATGGTAAAAATTGTTAAAAATGTTTGCCACAATATATTCATTTAGATCAAAATTCAAAAATCATTTATTCATTTAGGTTACACAATGTACACTTATGAACGTCAATAAAAAATATAATACATATTAAATGCTTCTAATTTTACATTTACTACCAGTTCACAAATCAAGGGCGTAGAACGGACGAGAAGAACTGGCAATAAACTCGCCGCCACTCTTTTTAATCACCAAGTTATTGGTTTTACAAAAAGTTTGTAAGGAGCTGCAACTGTTACACCATGCTCCACATGACATCTTGAAGTAATTAATTATAATAATAAAAAATAAATGAATAAAAATCGAAGGTTTGTCCTCTATCCAATTGAGTCCTCTGACTTTGCACACAATTCTGTTTATGTATTGTTATTTGTGACAGTGAATAAATGTTTTCTTTCTCTATCTCTCTGAAATCACTTGATAGCTATAGGTACGTAATGAACGGGTGCTACTTGTGGTGAATGGTCAGACTTGAATTCGTGTATGCGGTGATGTTAGCTATTTCGACTATGTATTTGCGTGTTGTTCCCACGAGAATGTAAGTGAGTGCTCCTATTTTACCATACCTACTGCTGATAGAGGACAAATCTTTGTTTTTTTTTTCTCGTTTATATTTTTTTTATTATTATAGTTAATTACTTAAAGATGTCATGTGGAACATGGTGTAATGGTTGCAGCTCCTTACAAACATTATATAAAACATAAAACTTGCCGATTAAAAGAGTGGTGGAGAGTTTATTGTCAGTTCTTATCGTCCATTCTATGCCCTTGATTTGAGAACTGACAGTAAATGTAAAATTAGAAGCATTTAATATGTATTATATTTTTTATAATATTTAAAAGCACACTACCACCTGCCATTAAAACAAAAGCTATGGAAATATCGCTCACACCATGTCTTACATACGCTTGTCAGACTTGGCCATTGACGAAAAATAACTTAGCTAAGATAAGAACTTGTCAACGAGGAATCGAACGGAGTTTTATGGGTATAAAACTAAAAGATCGAATAAAGCACACCCTCATAAGAAAAAACACCAAAGCCAAAGATATTATTAAAAGAGTTCTTAAGCTAAAATGGCGATGGGCAGGACACGTTCTTAGAACCGGAGACAATCGCTGGTCTCGAAATATTACAACCTGGACCCCTATGGATCAGAGACGGAAACGTGGAAGGCCAAAAAAGAGATGGTGTGACGACCTGAAGATAACTGTGGGAAACCTGTGGGAGAGAAGGGCTAGGGATAGAGAAGAGTGGCGGTGTTTGGAGGAGGCTTTTACCGCGACAGGCGGTCCTTACTTAGATTAGTTTTTTTTTTTTTTTTATATTACTCTTTTTTCTTTTTTTGAAAATTTTGAAAATGATTTTTGAATTTGAGTAACAGCTCCTTTACTTTGTACGGTGTTCAACAAAGAGTTTGTCTATATCGGATGACCGGTTGCAGCGGCGTGGGGTGCGAGGGCGCGTGCGTGATCACCAGCTCGGGGCTGCTGGCCGCGCTGACGCCGGCGGACCGCGCCGCGCCCGCCACGGCCCCGCTGCGGCCCGCGCGGGACCTGCTCACCGCCGCCGCCTTCGCGCACAAGAGTCAGTGTCGTTATAGATATTCTATCTCACGATGTCCGTTTGGCTATGAATGTTGTCAGGCCTGCACATATGCATTGTTTTAACATGCGTAATTTCGGGAGCGCACGATTGATATTTGTAGTTCACTTCAAGTATCCTCACCGTCAGAAATTAGCGGCTGAATCAGTTTCTTTTTTCATTTTTGACGATATCTTAAAAACTAGATACGGCAAAAGCTTAATTTGCAAAGTAATTTAATTTTCACTGCTTTCTCAAAAATGATATTTCTTGTTTTTAATCTCTTCTACTATATAAAAATAAGTCGGGTTTTCCTTCCTGACGCTATAACTCCAGAACGCACGAACCGATTTCCACGGTTTTGCAATCGTTGGAAAGGTCTCGGGCTCCGTGAGGTTTATAGCAAAGAAAATTCAGGAAAATTTTCAACAGAAAAGCGGGAAAATCTTTTTTCTTTAAGAATAATTATATAATTTCGAAGCCAAAATTGTGGCAGAACAACGTCTTCGGGGTCCACTAGTTTCATATAAAAGAAGATGGTTTCCACGAATTAATTTCACGATATTAAATACTATATGAACTACTAAACGTAGTTTTCGAGCCTAAGGGCCTAGCTATCGAACGACTATCGAAAAAGTACTCGAATCGTGCATCTGTCAGTTGTGTGCAATGACAGCTCGACGATACGAATAATTTTTCGCACGTTGTTCGTGCTAGGCCCTCTGGTTGTGGGGGCACAGTAAGGTCAGTGGGACGGTCCCTTGCTCCGCAGACGGCGGGCTGGTGGTGGCGGCGCTCAGCGCGCGCGGCGGACGGCGCGTGGTGCGCGCGGCCGCCGTGGCCGTGAGCCGCGCGCGCGCGCCCGCGCCCCTCGCGCTGCGCGTCACGCCGCTGCCCACGCTCTACCTGCCCGAAGACGCCGCGCACGCGCACGCGCCTGGTGAGACACGCACACATACCTCACACAGCCACCACACACACACACCACACATACATCCACCACACACACCCACCACATACAGCAGCTAGAATCCCTGGGGATACGACAAAATGACGTCTGTTCCCTATTCCGCCTTTCGGAAAAAAATCGAGTAATTTTAAACTAGCCTTTCTGAAGAACATCCGCAGTCTGATCGTAAGAAACAGTTTAAATATTGACGTCCGCTAAAGAAGTTTTGGAAAATTCCAAGATTGAGAGAATAATTTCAACTGTGTCAATAGTGAGTCTATTTGATTCAAAATGCAATTATATTTAATGCGTTTTCAGGAAGATGGGCGAACAGTACTATCTTATATTAGGTATTAACCTGCTAAAGTTTTAATTTTTTACAATTCTTATTTGTTTCTGATTTTTGTGTAAAAAAAAAATATATTTATTTTATTTTTGTATTGCACTGCCTACACACCTCTCCATAAAGTTCCACCGTTCGTGGGTTTCAACTTGGCCTCGTCTGGCTGTCACATAAGAGTACCATACAGCATACCCCAATTTCCAGTGTCGCTAAGCTGGAGCATCCGCGAGGAGCTGGACAGCCTGCTGATAGCCAGCAACACGCTCAGCATGTGGAAGCTGTCCGAGCGCGCCCACCCGCCGCACAAACTGCTGGCCAAGGGTAATGGCTCCTTCTGCTGTCACGCGCTTGCCTTCCTCTCTACTTGCTTGAAGATTGTCTGCCAACAGGCCCTCATCTAGTACACATTGTTTAAATAAATAAAAGAAAGTCGAGTTAGTTACACCATTTATAACTTGAACGGCTGCACCGATTTTAATGATCTCATATTTGTTGATTCGTCTCCGCCCCCATGAGAAGAATACAGATAGCGGCACGAGTCGTGAGCACAGTTGAACCGTGGTGGCGATTGAGTCAGCGGAAGTACACTGTCGGGCAACATTATTTGGTACCTTTATTATTTCAATCTTTAATCAAATTGTATTAACCGCCTCTGCAGTTTGTTTATAAAGGTTCATCATGTTTTTCGTAATACCTATTTATTTCATGTAACATAACACTGAGTAGATCATTTGTCGGGATTGTCTATTTAACATCGAATTCTTTTTGCTCTGCATATTTCGTTTTTAAGGTTCAATCAAATCGGTAACATAAAACACAATAATACACTGTTAAAAAGTCGTCTCTTAAATTGCACTCGAGTGTACGATAGTCGAGTGATACGCGCGGAGCAAATAGACGACGAGCATCGACTGTCGAACCAATCACGTGGAGCGTCAGCGTGGTTAACGTCATATCGACCAATGAAAAGTGTGCTCACGACTCGTGCCACTAACTGTATCTATTAAAATATCGGAAAAAAATATATGTTGTGTATGTATAAAAAAATTTGGGTAAAGTTTGTTAGTGACCGTATCTAAAGTGAGGGTAGTTCCGGCAGGCGGCGGGGCGGGCGGGGCGGGCGGCGCGGCGCCGGGCGGGGCCAAGCCCCCCGACTGCTTCACTTCGCTGGTGAGTCCTCTTAACTCCTACGTATTTTGCATTCAATGATTTAGCATTATCTATACAGTGACGTCTGAACTTTCGTCACGTACCTATTCTGTGGACCTGGCTAAATAAAATATTCATTACATTATATGGACGCTGATAAGCAATACAGTGTCAATCCACATGGTTGTCTGATCGGAGGTCGTGAGATAAACTATTTAAAAAAAATTGTTTAGGTCGGGCAGCGCACAGAAATCTGATCATCTACTTGCCTGTACAGGAAAACGATCAGTGAAAATTATTAATATTGTCTTTTATTAACGCGAGTATCACACATTTAAATAAAATACTGTATACCGGATTAAAACGCGATTTATTATTTAAATTATTTATCCCGACGTTTCGGATGCTTTTCAGCAACCGTGTTTTTAAGCCGCAACAAAAAAATTATTTTTAAGCAAAAAACAAAAACCGACTTCAAAACTATAACTAAAAAGTAAAAAATAATATTTTAATTACTTCAAAGCATCATTTATTTACAGTTATTTTTGAAGTCGGTGCCACCCAACCGATGCCGCTCCGTACCGTTCGAAAAGTTGCAAAAGCAGGATTAAACAGTCCTTCTTTGCTGGCACCGACTCCAAAAATAACTGTTAATAAATAATGCTTTGAAGTAATTAAAATATTATTTTTTACTTTTTAGTTATAGTTTTGAAGTCGGTTTTTGTTTTTTGCTTAAAAATAATTTTTTTTCAAAATGTTTGTAGGAAGTGTATTTTTTAAGTTCATTAATCCTTACATAATAATTTAGTAGACCTACCACTAAACGTGAATGTGATGAAGTCGGTTAAAAAGGACACAGAAATGTGTCTGCCCCATGCCCCACTAGGGGACTCGGGTATTAAAAAAGAATATAATATCTTGTAAAATATATGAATAGAGCTCTTCATTATGTCATATTATTTGAATATAGTAAACTTTGGTTAGTTAAGTTTTTAATATTTTAGCCGGAACATGATGATTATGAAAGTGACCGATGTTGTTGTTTGAAAAACTCTTTTTTTATATGTAGTATATCGAAGATTGAGGTGGATTCGGCATCCACGTGTTCGTATTCGCTGTCCTCCATTATTTTCCTTATCACTCAGTGCGCACACCCGGCGCGAGCGCAGTTTCGAGAGCAACTAGCTCGAATGACAGACCCACAGCGCAATGATACTTAGAAATTTTTGTTATTACAATGTTGAACACCAATGTCAGTCTACAATGATGGCATCCGATGACAAAGTCATGTAGAACGGATGTCACCGGCACCGGCAAAACTCGATAACTTGATTCCGTCCGAACATTACCGAGTGTTACCGACACCGCCCGATTACCGCATCGGCAACGGTACATAGCGGGTGGTCCGGCATGGTTGCCGAAAACACCGCTGGCGCTACACCGGTGAGCACTGATGACTACTGAGTACTGATACTTGACATTGACAGTACATTTGACAACTCAACCGTCACGCCACAGACCACAGAGCACAGTCTGACGTGTAACGTGTGCACAGAGCTGGCAGCCGAGCGGTGCGTGGCCCGCGGAGAGCGGTGAGCCGGGCACGAGCGTGGCGGCCTGCGGGGGGCGGCCGGGCGCGCCGCTGGCCGTGCTGGCCACGCCGCGCGCGCTGCACCTGCTGGCCGACTCGCACCGCTACGTGAGTACACAGAGCTGGCGGGCGAGCGGGGCACGAGCGGGGCCGCCTGCGGGGGGCGGCCGGGCGCGCCGCTGGCCGTGCTGGCCACGCCGCGCGCGCTGCACCTGCTGGCCGACTCGCACCGCTACGTGAGTACACAGAGCTGGCGGGCGAGCGGGGCACGAGCGGGGCCGCCTGCGGGGGGCGGCCGGGCGCGCCGCTGGCCGTGCTGGCCACGCCGCGCGCGCTGCACCTGCTGGCCGACTCGCACCGCTACGTGAGTACACAGAGCTGGCGGGCGAGCGGGGCACGAGCGGGGCCGCCTGCGGGGGGCGGCCGGGCGCGCCGCTGGCCGTGCTGGCCACGCCGCGCGCGCTGCACCTGCTGGCCGACTCGCACCGCTACGTGAGTCGCTGGGTGTGTGGCCGCGAGGCGGTGACTGAAGACCAGCTGCAGCAGAGTCACTACACTTAGCGTGTTGGATATCGACAGACGAGCATGAGGTTCACTTGATGGTAGGTGATACCTCAGCCACAGAACATTAGGCAATGATGCGCTGTTGAGCAACTTTTTACTTCGGGCATTCGGAAATCCATAGACTGAAACCGAAATGTATTTATTATATTAGTTAGTCTTTATTTTACTATTCTTATTCATAATATCTTGTGGAAGCCCCAGGGAAATCTTTAATTTCATCGTTAGAGATAGAGCGTTATTACCATTCGCTCGCAAGAGCGAGCGAGACAACGCGAGGGGAGGAGTCAGCGGACTGCTCAGATGTGTGTGTCACACCGATACATTGGCGCGCGCTCTACAGGTCAAAAATAGAACTACTTTTTCTGTGCCTAAAATTTGTATAGGCCTGTGCTTCTATGTAGTATGTACATCTATGTTTCTTTACATCAGTTTGAATTAAATACAATAAAAATGTCAACATATTTGCAGCTGTGCTCCCGCCCCGTGGTGACGGGCGCGGAGGTGAGCCCGCCCTCCAGCACTCCCCCCAAGAAGACCAAGTACGGGCCCGGCGTCCTGCCCGTGAGTATACACTGTGAGGCGTGTTATAATCTAATGATTATCTCTAATATGTTAAATTCTCGTGTCACAGGGTTTGTTACAAAACTTCTCCGAAACGGCTTGACCGATTCTTATGTAATTATGTGTGTATATTCAGTAGGTCTGAGAATAGGATTTTTCATGTCCCTAAGTAATAAGGGTGGTCCACCCCAAAAAAAAAAAATATAATTCGGCATACAACCCTAAATTTTCATCCTTCTACCTCGAAAACCTATTCTTAATAGCGATATTATTTAACACCACATCAATAACTTGTATCCGTGCGATACCGGGGCAGGTCGGTAGTTAGTATTATCTTAAATGTATGCTGGTTTTGCATGAATTGAGTAGTCTCCGGTCGGGTAGCGAGGGGCGCCTGGTCAAGAGTTGCCTCCCTCTTTATAAAGACCCTCCCAGCTGCACTCCCAGTACTGTCCAACCGTAACGGTGAGCTCGTCCGTGCCCACAGAGCGGCGCGGCCGGCGCGCGCGTATGGAGCGCGGCCGTGTCCTGGTCCGGCTGCGCGGCCGTCGCGCTCGACACGCACTCGCAGCTGCACGTCTACCGGATACACCCCGCCGACCTGCGTGAGTGGACACGCGCACACACCCGCACACCCGCACACACCCCGATGACCTGCGTGAGTGGACACGTGCACACACCCGCACACACACACACACACACACACCCCGCCGACCTGTGTATTTTTAATTTTTATTTATGTTCTTCTGAGTTCTTAATTTAGAAAATATTGTCATATTTTAGTTTCATTTGTTCAAGTTTTAGTTAGTTATGTTAAATGTTATACTTAATAATATATAGAATGCAGTGCTCACTAATATTAGGAATTACACCGAGCATGGCAGTTTTTAAGTTAGACCTAAGTTTAGTAATTAAAAGTAGTGTATATCCCGAGGAGTGAACCAAATAAACTAAAAAAAAAATATGTCTGTTTTTATTTTGTGTGCAATAAAGTATTTTATTATTATTATTATATATCCGCACTGCAGCGGGGCAGCCGGCGCTGGCGCAGCTGGCGGCGCTGCTGGAGCTGGCGCTGGTGCGCGGCGCGGACGCGGCCGACGTGCTGCTCACGCTCAAGCCCGCCGTGCTGGAGGCGCTCTACGAGAGGTACGCGCACGCGCCCGCACACATTCACTTCAATATGATGAGAAAAAAGGCTCTAGACAGACGGACCGCATCTCTACTGCAATCCTACCGCAAATAACAATAATAAAAAAAAAAAATGATTTATTGCCAATAAAAAACTTACAAAATAAAAATACAAGCATTAATACTTATATCTATTCTTAAACAACATAATATATATTGATAAATTCCTAAGTTTTTTTGGCAACGGTACCAGTCTCAGCGTAAAGCTGTCGAAAATGGCGAACCATTTATTCGATCAGCGCTGGTTTTCAGACTGTCCCGGTGTTCGCGGTTCGTACGTAACAGTCATAGTAACATAATGCGAAGATAATAAATATATGTATATAAAACATAACAGAATACCGTATGAAAATAAAAAAATAACACTTTCTTTGACTACATAAAGATTAGTACACTTTCTTAGATTCCTGTATCTGATTTCCAAGGAGGAATACTTTTAGATTTTTTTTGAAGGTTAAGGTTAAGTTAAATTGCAGTTTGAATGCAGTTGACACGACTGCAATAGAACTGCAAGCCAAACGCGCAGTCCGATTGCAGTCTAATTGCAGACTGCATGCATCTGCACTATATCCACCCGCCCGCTCCGCCCTCATGGAATCAGTAGCGTTGTTTGTGTGCAGGTCGCATGACTGCCGTCCGGCTGCAATCGGACTGCGTGTTTGGTTTGCAGTTGTCAACTGCATTCAAACTGCAATTTGCGGTAGGATTGCAGTTGAGATGCGGTCCGTCTGTCTAGAGCCAAACACGGCAGCATGATGAATTTTAACCAAAGCCTCACCACACCATGCTGAGTTTAAACACACACAAAATGTTGAGTTAGTTACGTTCACTTCTGATGTATAAACGTGTTCTATTCTAATTCAAACACTATTCAAGTAAACTTTATCAAGTGTATCCAAGTTTGTGACCCGAGGACTAGACCTAAATATTCTATATTAAATCGAAATTGATATCTCCACGCGTTTTATGGACATAGGTGTTCACAAACAGGAGTGATCCTATATGGGTAACCTTTTTTCCTAAAAATATGTATCGTTGTCGATATTATTTTAATATTTCTAAAGTATTTATTTGAGGATAATTACAACATCAACATAAATTAAGTTTGATAATTCGTCCGATAGTTTTATGCCATAAAACTAAAACCGTAAAAAATCAGAACCGCCGTTGTTCTATAAATACCAACGTTGTTGAAATACCGCGCATACCATCTTGATATCTGGAAGTCCACAACTGCGCGATTCCTGAGACACTTCCTGCCTCGCACAACCACTCTGTGGAATCAGCTTTCGCCGGCGGTTTTTCCGAACCGATACGACTTGGAAACCTTCAAGAAGCGAGCCTACATCTTTCTTAAAGGCCGGCAAGGCACCCGCAAGTCCTCTGGTGTTGCGGATGTCTATGGGCGGCGGTGATCACTTACCATCACGTGAGCCGCCTGCCCGTTTGCCCCCTATAATTTAAAAAAAAAGTTGTACGATCACGACGATATATAAGCGCGTCACGGCCGCAGGGTGACGGAGAGCTTCCAGCGGCAGCCGCAGCAGTTCCAGCAGCACTACCACCACGCCTGGCTGCGGCTGCGGATACTGCTGTGCAGGTCGGTCACTTATTTATTTATTGTCCAGTAATCCTACATATTATACTACATAGCAATGTCCCATAGTACAAAGTAAACCAACAAGATATTTATACATTACGCCAGTACAGGACTTTTTCTAACATTTTTAAATACTGTATCGGCAATTTAAATAGAATCCATACATATGAAATGAAATGAAAATAATTTTATTTTGGAAGAAAACTTTACCACACATACAAAAAATAAATAAATGAAAACAATTGTAAGATAGCTTAAACTTAAATACAAAACCAAAATCTAACTAAATGAGCTGTGTGGCGCTGGTCTTCCAAAACTGGAGTCTACTCAGTTACAGTTGTGCTCATATTTTGATAAGCACAACACTGATTTTCATTTTCACCCCATGACATTTGGAGCTGAACTGACATTTGTGATTTAGGAGTAAAATAATATAAATAATTGTGGCACTAAAATACATAATAAATAAAATTAAGATGTAAAAGAAATGTAACTAAAACATAATTATAATAATAAAGAAATAAATAAATCTCAAACTTTTTTATGCATATAAATATATAAGAAATAAAAAATAAAATATAAATTATTTTATATAGTAAAATTAGAGTGCTCACCAAGGCTAGGGATGTAAGTTTGAATTTAGCAATATGTAATTTTTGTATTTTATTCTAAAATTTGTAATTGAATGTAAACCTCGTAGCGGTGGTGGTAAATTATTCCAGCACTTGGTGGCATTGTACTTGAAACTTCCCCTAAAAGCCGCAGTATGATGCATGGGGGGACAGAGCCTAGCCTGTGCAATGTTCCTTGTGATGAAGTTCAACACCCTGCCCTCATTTGCCCATAACAGTTTCAAATAAAGATATGCTGGTGTTTTTGTCTGTATAATTATAACACTATATATAACATAGTTGAAGGTTTCGACTGTGACAAGGTCGTTACCTGACAACGTAGCCCGTGTTAACTAAAGTTAGATAACATAATTGGTTAGTTTTCTGTTCTGCCGCTAGATGCCGCTAACTCACTGCTGATAGGTAATAGACGCAAACATTGTGTTGGCGTCATGTGGGTTATTGTGAACGCTAAGATTTAATTTATGTCAGATATCGACAGACTAACATGAGGTTCACTTGATGGTCGGTAATACCTACCTTAGCTACAGAACATCAGAACACCATTTTGTTTACTTCGGAAATCCATAGACTGAAACCGACGCGCAATGTGCGCTTCACGGTTTTTCCATCTATGAAAGGTTCGTTCGTTCGGAAGAGCGTGTTCGGAAATGAACTGACCATACTATCAGTACTGACGCTGGTTGAAGGTGGTAACACGGGAGAGAAATTACTAATGAATTACTGGTAATTGCGCGTCCTATTTTACTGATAGTGCTGCCACCACTGTTACCGAACGCATCTTTCAGTACTTTCAGTGTATTGGGGGCGATTACGGAATGTCGATCATTTCAATACTACGACACTCCATACCTCTTGCGTTAACACAAGACGCTAATTTTTTAAAAATAATTTTAAACTAATCGAGCAGTAAAACAACTTTAATCAAACCGAACGCAGCACGATGCGCGGCCATATGCAATACTGACCGTGCACTACCTCGGTGCTGACAGTCTCGACAGCCGGAAGTCAGTAATTCCATAGGACCAATGTCAACGGTGATACGTTTCAGTTGTAACAGCCATGCTGAAAAGTATTTTAGAGCGGACATCTAGTACTGACAGTACTGTCAGCTCAGTTCCGAACACGCTCATAGTGTGTGTGTGTCGACAGCATGATCCCGAGCGCCGCGGCCAGCGCGTCCAACTTGACGTCGCTGCTGATGTGCGGCGCGGCGGGCGCGGCCTGCGCCGGCGCGCTGCGGCCCGACGACCGGCCCGACGGCGCCGCGCCCGCCGCGCCCGCCGCGCTCGCCGCGCTGCTCGACGAGCACGGCGACGACAAGGTGGGCGGCGGACATCGAAAACGATTCGTCGAATTACAATTCATCGAAAAAAACAATTCGTCGAAAAAATAACAAAACATCGAATGACAATTTATTTTAATTACCATTCAAAAAATTGTAACTCGATGAATTTTTTTTCGATGAATTTTCTGAGAATCCGTCAAGGTAGACATGGGTAACTCAGCGAAATTTCTGGCGGTAACTCAGGCGCAGTATACTGCGTCGGCTC
The DNA here is from genome assembly GCA_905404175.1 of Anthocharis cardamines. Taxonomy (NCBI): domain Eukaryota; kingdom Metazoa; phylum Arthropoda; class Insecta; order Lepidoptera; family Pieridae; genus Anthocharis; species Anthocharis cardamines. The sequence continues at coordinate 3,806,080 of FR989979.1, forward strand.
TTTGCGTTATGTTAAAATTGCGCCATGACGCAACAAACATGACGCGCGAACTGAGCGGCGAAACAGCCGTAACGCACGCCGCGCCGCGCTCATAGATCAGTATCACTCGAGTGAGTCGACTCACCCGGCGAGTGGAGTGTTACACATGTACGACAAGGTAGTCTTCGAGACTCTCAATTAATTATTCAATAGTTTGTAGTCGAGTCGAAATAAATAAATAAATAATTATATATTTTAGAACCTAATAGCGCTGGAGGCGAAGGCGGAGGCGTTCGGCGAGGCGGCGCTGGCAGCGCTGCACCCGCTGCAGGCGCTGCGCCGCCCGCTGCAGCGCGCGCTGCACACGGCGCTCACGGCGCTCGCGGCGCTGCAGCCCTCCGCCACGCCCCATGGGTGAATAACTTCTTTAGTATTTGAAATTAAAAAAGATAAACGAAGCAGTAACAGTAATTTATAAACATATATAATTACTATGCAGTAATAAATTTGATTTAGGTTTTCTGCATCAAATTTATTTCATCAACGCACCATCACCACGTATACGCAAAATTGTATTTATATTTATAAGTTTAATCTTAAGTAAACCATTCTTATGTTAAATAAAATTAAATAATGATTTTAATTAAAAAAAAAAGGGCTGAGTTTATAAATTTATTGTAGTTACGTCAAAGATACTGTCAAGTGTCATGTCAACTATAGCGACCATATAAAGTGTTAAAAATCGGTAATCGGTAAATTTATATACCAAAAAAAATCGGTTATTTTTTATATTAAAAAATACATTTTACGAAATTTATTTCGTTATATATTATTTTAATAAAGCAAATAAATAAATTCTGTCTGAGACTTTACTGTGCACAGTAAATATGCTTTTACCGCCGTGAAATCAATATCCTGCTTAATAAATACACTTACATAAGTTCTTTTTTTAATTTTCTCATAATGTATTAAACCGAATCATCACCCAGCTACGAGCTGTGGTCGGACCCGGCTGCGCTGGCGCTTCTGCGCAAGCTGGTGGTGGTGTGCCGGGCGCGCGGCGGGGGCGGCGCGGGCGGCGCGGGGGAGGCGGGCGCGGGCCTGCAGAGCGCGCTGGCCCGCCTGGCCGCCGCGCCGCACGCCGTCAAACCCGACTTGCTCGGTGAGTAAGCTTAGCCGACCTTTGTCCTGTAACAATTGTATACTGTTCATGTAAAATGTAAATAGTGTATTATCGTTTAAGAAAATAATGATTTTCTAAACCGTGTCTTGTGTTAAAAAACTGTTCTGTGCTTCGAAAAATAGAATGTAATTACAACACGAAGAGGTGAAGAAGCTGGTAAACAATCAAGGAAGCCTATGTTTTAATTTTTAGACCATCTCCGTGGCTCATCACTGACACTGTGATAAGGGCGATACGTTTAGCAATGGAGGTCCTGGGTTCGAATCCCGGGAAAAAAAAATTGTTACGTTCGGGCAGGGTTCAGAAGGCTGATCACCTACTTCTCTGGAAAAGTATGATCCACTGTGTGTTTCACTAAACAGACACAGAAGTGGGTCTGCCCCATGCCCCACTAGTGGACTCGGGAATACACTTGTTTATTGTACATGTAACTTGATAGTTAACAATGACTATTATGTCTGCCGTTTGAGAATTGGTATATTTTGTTCACGTCGACAGTCCCCAGAACGCCTGGCCAACCTGAGTGTATGTTTGTTTCAGAGGAGTGCCTGACCCTGTGCGCGCAGAACGCGGGCCGGGTGTGGGAGGCGCTGCCCCGCTGCGGGCTGCTCGCGCCGCACTCCCGGCCCGTACCGTTCTATGTAAATGAGTTTGAAAAGAAAGAACTATTATAAATGGACGCTGTTAAGCAATACAGTGTCAACCCACACGGTTGCCATTTTGAGAAAATTGAGTTTGAAGTTTAAGGTTTTATTAAATTTATTTTAAAAAATAACAGAAATAATAGATCTTTTTTGTAATTATTATTATTACACAAAATGTATATCGTTTTTCTTGGTAGCAATCAAAGTAATAGAATTTAGTACATTATTGTTGAATATCTAAACATTTTAGGGTATCGTGCCCACTAGTATTTTTAATATTTTTGCTACTAAAACAATTTAAATAATATATATCTCTTTTGAAATATATACTCCAGCTAATAAAGAAGCGATTGGTATTAAAATTTACATTTTTATCATTTTGTGGTGTATTGCTTAATAGTGTCCAAATAGTGTTTGATCTGCCGTTGCTATATTTGATCGATTGTACAAGTAGGGCCATATTATTTAGATTTAGATTATTTTCTATTTAAACCTCTGTTAACATGTTCTTATTTAATATTTGCTATCTACTTAAAAATTACCTATATCTTTACTATATTTTAAAAGACAATATTATATTTTAAAGAGGAAAGTTTTGTTTGTTTGTTACGATTTAACTCAAAAACTACTCGACCGATTTTAGAAATAGAGATATTCTTTCACCAATAGAAAGCTACATTATGAGCGAGTAACATAGCATATTTTTTGTGTATAGTACATTACCCGTGCGAAGCCGGTGGGGATCGCTAGTTGTAATAGAAAGGCATCGCCAGGATGTCTTCATATATTTTTATGAAACTCAATGTTTGACAGTTCGAGTACGGCGTAGAACCGGAATATCTGAGATACGTGCCTGAACCTCCGCCCTATGCTGTGTCGGAGTTGAGTCCTTCGTTTGATATGGACGCTATCAGGTAACTTAATAAAATTTTATGTATTTCAGTCTTTTTCTCAAATGATTTCATTATTCATGTTTACATTCTAACATTTATAGTATCGAAAATTTAATGTAAATTAATGGCTTAGTGTAAATGGATTTTGTTCTTATAGCAATAAAGTTCTTTAAAACCGCCGTTGAGTCACTAACTCTCTAAACTGCTTTAGTGGCCCCATAGGGCCCTCACGAGTGGCGGCGTAAGTCGTGGGCGACATGGGCCACCGCCTACGGCCTCGCGACCCAAGGGGCTTCGCGCCCCAAAAAATTATGCATTACTTGAAAGAACGTGCCAAAAAATGCCATATTTTTGCGCTGGCAAAAATTAGGTCTTACGCCGCCACTGGCCCTCACTGAACTCTTTTAAACCCGAGCCGAGCCCGTATTGTGCAAATGTGGGTCGGAGAGTGACGCGAATGTCCCCGCAGGTACATGTACCTGGGCGGCGGGGACCGGGGCTGCGCGCGGCGCCGCGAGTGCGCGCGGTGCGGGGCGCGCGCGCTGCCCGCCGCCGCCTGCGCGCGGCACCCGCTGCAGCGCGCGTACGACGGCCGGTTCGTCGCTAATTGCAGGTGGGTTTTGGCTTTTAGAGGCCGGCGACGCATCCTCAAATCTAGAATTTTTGAAGGCTCTTGTCGGGAGAAGCAACATTTCGTTGAATTATATTACGAAATTTTGTTGATTATTTTTTCATAAATTAATCAGCTGCTTCAAATGCTGCTTGAACCATAGTTAAACCCTTAGTGATAAGGAGAAGCAATAGTTGGCATTTGCCTATTAATAATTGCTCGATTTTCAATTACCCAGTCTCTTGTTCGGCTTGCTTGCTTCTCGGCGGCTGAATATCGTGACGTTGGGCTGTTCTGTGGGACTATCTTTTGTAACATAATATCAATGTTTTTAATCGGTTTTTACAATTATTATTTATTTTACAGATGTGGAGGAAAATGGACACTCATCTCCAATGTCTAGAATAGAAATTGATAATTGTTTGTAAATATATGAAATAAACATTTTTAATAATTTAATTCTTATCTTTTATTTTAGCAACCTCAAACATATTTATTAATTTTGATAACCTCAAGTACAGAACATTGCCATGTAAGTGGATAAAATATGTTAGAAGTGCAAGTTTTTCTTAAGAAGAAAATAAGAAAACCCTTATGTCGCGCTCTAATATTTTTTAAAGAAAATTCTTTGGGAAACCAACTCGGCTGCCAGAGAAAATATGCGCAAATTAATGGAAGCAGCATAGAAATAGAATTAAAAACAAATCAAATATAGCAAATGTTTCAAAATAAGCGGCCACACCGATCTTATAATTGATATGGCCTTGGGGTAATCTTGATTTCTACAGTAAACAAATGATAAGATCGAAATTATACTTAAATTATAATATCATTTAAATTTTACTAAGTTTTATTTAAAATGTAATAATTGGAATCGATATAAACGTATACTTATATAAATAGTAAATACCCATACAATCACAGTATATAATAATTTAAGAAAAATATATGGCATACTAAATAAATACTTCACAAAGCCTTTCCCTAACATTCAAAATACAACAAGAATGTTATATTATGTTGCGTTTGTTGTTAAAAAGTGCGAACATTTTTTGCACAACAATATTCTGATATTCATTAAAATAAGTCGTATATAGCTTTTAGTGTTTAAATAACCCTTTTAATTTGAATTTGGTAATAGGTAGGTATCAGAATATATTAAAATAGTTTGTATAAAAATAATTATTTGCTGTCAATAATAATAAAACGGTTTTCTAAAAAATCGGTAATGTAGGAATAAAATGGGATCGAACATTACATTGACAAGGGCACATCACTAGTTTCATTGTGAGAATTGAAGAAGCGTACTGCGACTGCAATTTGTAAATCATCGCGAATTTTCTCTTAATCTCGCAACAATTTGATTCTATAACTAATTATTTGCTTAGTATAATCGTTGTAGTTCAAAAAAATGGCAGACAAGAAAGGTATTTATACACATAATTACAAATTTCTTTGTTCTTTAAAATTATTCTAAAGGTAGACATATGTAACGTCATGGGGCTAGTTTTAAGGAGTTCGTTATGAAAAGAACCTTAATATCTATTTAAAACGTTAGTCGATGATTAGATTTTGTTAAAAAAAAGCGTTCTTTTGTTATATAAAAGTGGCAAAAGTACCTTTTGTAGTCCGATCAATAATGTAAAATTCAAGATGGTAGACGGATTTATAGGCGGGATGTAACTTCACATAGTAAATCGATTTACGCATGAAGTCTACCGACATATAAAACTTGTATTAACTAATCATTATATTATATTAGTTAATACAATATATTATATAGACCCTAGTCTATGAGGGAATATGTTGGATTAAGTTAAAATAATAAGATTTCGTGTCTTCTGTTTAATTATTTACAAATTCTACTTATTCTATTTGACCGAAAAAGTACTACTTATTTTAAATACAAATCTATCTTCGGATATCAAGATGAAACTACTGAATCGATTTAAAAAAAAAAAATTGAATTAGAAAGAACATAGGCTATGCGATTATCTAATCATTATTATGTACATTTTAATGTATAGGTCCAATTATTTTAAAGAAATAATAAAATATGTTTGTCCTAAAATTATTTCTTACATTTAAGGAAATTTTTATGTACAGCATATGTTCCTTCTCAGTTTCATCTCTGCATTCTAAATTACTTTGAAAAAAATATTTTAGTCACATAAGATTTACATTATAAATTATATACAAGATAGTATATTTTTATTCAAATATATGAACAGCATACCAATTGCCTTGTGCCATAATAGAACCTGTCATTTAAAATATTAAATCTAAATTATTTTAAAACTAGCGTAAAATGCAACCTTGCCGTTATGTATGTCAGCCATTGTCATGTTTTTTCACACATGCAAGGCAAAGGCCTCGAGCCATCGAGCCTTCTGCTTTTGAAATAATAATAATAAATTGTCCGTGCCCTGCCCTCTCCTAGCCGCCCCTCCCTCTCTACAGGTTCGCCGTGTGTCGCCGCAGTCCGCCGTCGGCCGTCGACTAGTCAATATCATGTAATAACACAACATAGAATTTTCTTTTTTATTTTTTCTTTTTTTGGAGAAATAGAAAAATAATATATGATATGTGCGTATCGGCGTGTGGACGATCGTATGTGTTAATAATTATAATGTAATCTTTTTCTTGGATGCTATATGATTGTAAATATCAAATAATCCTACTGTACGAAGTGAAGTTGAACTTTGCTTTGTACAGTACAATTATCTGAGTCACATTTATGAATTTGGTAATCAACTAGGGTAATCTCTAATGAGTAACTAAATTATTAATTTGCCCTACTTATTTTGATTAAAAAATTAAAAGGTTATTATTTTCTGCTTTTCTCTCATTTCTACTGAAACAAAGAATTAATATTCCATTCTCCAACATTCCAAATATAAAACTTATTTTCTATTTTATATCTTATTTGACAAATGGTTTTTCATTGATAGTATTGGCTTTCTATTTATTTTTATTTATTCTCCATTTAAAATGGGTTTTAGTTTAACATTTTGTGATTCTATTAACCTAATATACCAACATTAATAATAAAAATTGCCCATGAAAAAATATAGGAATAGCTTTTCCCTAGCAGTGACAATTTCAGAAACAATAATATATTAGAATGTATTGTATTCATTATTCATTTCACAGACTTAATCTCTAATATATTTAAATATGTTCAATGACCTTAAACCTAGTCAAAGTTATGAATGTTCTTATGAAAACTGGTTTTGAAACGAGTGGAATCATATAGGAATCAAGTTGGTTTTGTTTGGAGCAGTTTGTTATTAATAATATCCTAGGTGGGTACAATTGGCTGTATTTTAAGTGTTTTGGCTTTATATCATTCTAGTCTATCTTTAGTACAACGGCTCCGAGCAAGTTAGATTAATTGGTAAAGAAACAAGTTGTTTAAGGAAAGAACTTTGACTCCTAAAGAACAAGGATTGCGCGCACAGTTCGTGCATATTATGTTGTGTGGGAATTCAGAGTTCTTATATAACTTGACAGATGTTCTGCTATTTTTTTTCATCTTTCTATAATCGATTTTTTTACAGCTTATTTTTTTACCTTTTTTAATCACTCATTTACAATGGCGCGACCCTTTAAATTAACTGAATTCATTTAAATGAAGTATGCAATATTTTGATTAAAATAATGATTTTGGAAGTACAATAAAGGGTGTGCCATTTTATTAATGTTTGTTTTGCTAGATTTTTTTTGCACCTTTCTGAACATAGAGGCAAATATAGATGTTTTTTTCCCTATTCTTTTGTTTAGTAGGTGTTGCCTCTCTGTTTTAAGTATCCTCATTATTTGTTTGAAATGGGGATGACTTATTGAATATCATTTTAGATAACGCTAATTTAAATATAATAATAATTAGTCACTGATGTGATTTTTTGATGGAATCTATTTCGAGTATAAAATTTTGAATTGAATGAATTAATGAAATTATTTAAAAAAGACAAATTACCTGTAACGTAAAGCATAAATAGAATGGAGTCATTAAAGAATCACATTATTACGAGCATTGGCTGCAGGCTTTCTGTCACTTCAACAACAGATGATTTTGTAGAATTTACAGGAAACTGCAGCTGAATTATACCTAAGTTGAGTGTCACTAACATAAGCAAAGCAAATCAGTGTGTTAACTTTTTATTCACTGACTTGGTTTTTTTGATGTCTACAAACATTGAAGAAGAATGATTTAGATATAGCTGATAAAATTTAAACAATTTTTGTAGACCGAGTAGGGTGATGGCCAAAATGTTGCAAATGTACAATTTGCAATGTTTTCTTGTTACATATAATATACACTAAGACAAAATAACGTTAACGGATCGCATGTTAAATTATGATAAATAATAATACTTAAAGTAACAGACGGTCCTACTTTTGCCTTTTTAATTCCTTTTTTATATTTTAATTTAATTGAATTAAAAAGGTAAATAAAATAATGATACAATATTAGTGTGTGAATAGGTTAAAATCTAATGGAGAGTTGTTAATCTCGCTCGTAGTCTGCGTATAACAGACAAATCTGCATGCTGAGCTTACCAAAAGGCGTGGGAAAGGGATGTGCGCCAGTTGAATGATGGGAAAATTTACCTTTCTAAGTCAATTCTTATAACTTTAAGCATCCTATTTCACAGGGTTCCAGAAACACGCTTAACGTTGGGGCTTTAGTATCATGACGATAACAGCATTATGGTCACGGGCCATAGTAATTGTTACTGTGACGTTTCGTAGTGGGGCAGGATAGAAGTAATTTAAGTATATTAAGGGGTTTTACCAGGATTTTTGTGGATGTTTGTATTTTTGCTGTTTATACGCAGCGTTTGTTGATTTTGGTTAGAGTTTGTTTTGCTACCTCAACGTTTTTCAGTATTGTTTTTAATTTAACATTAAAATTAGAATTGCATGGTTCTAACTATCATAGATCTCGTTCACTGCATGCCTCTGTGTCCTACGCATTCATATCATAGATTTTTTTTTCACGAGTCGCTTTTTTGCATTCGCTTCTTAGATACTAAACAGCAAAATGACTAAGTACCTATTTGACGGCAAGAAATCTTGGTAAACACATTTTAGCTAGATAACTACTTATACATAGATGATATTGTTTAAAGGAATGTTCACAAGATGTGCTCACTGTTCGGGCGTCGTTTTGCGCCCTTTTCGTTATTAATCACTACATTTTTGCAAGGTTGGAGTTGTCTTTAAACTCCTCACACCACATCCAACCCTGCAGGAATGATCGCATATATACAAGCTTTTATTAATCACAGGACTTGATTTTACTCCAACAATGTGAAATTTTGACATATAACATAGAAGCTTTTGTATATGTTTCATCTACGTTGCCTTGTATGGACTCAAAGTCTCTGTACTAGGAAACTGGATGATTTTAGTAATGTTATACAAATTGATGACTAATGTTTTCCCCGTAAGGTTCATGATCGTGTGATGATTGTTTTGTTTAAGATGTTTTCTCAAGTGGTCACACTCGCTCGCACCCCGCTTAACTAATACGACATCTCAGTCGAGTACACAAAGCGACTGTGACCATTGCATATAGGAATGCATTGTAAATAACAGGCGGTAGGCGACCTGCCGAATCATTGCGACCTAGTTTCGTTTCGAAGCTGAGGTCGGGCTCTGAATTTTTTTCAAACAGTGGAAAAAATTCATGGTTCCTTGTACCGCGTTGTATGGACATCGCTTGTCGTTAACACTGACGCTAGTGAGCGCCGCGTTGTAGTGTTGCAAACATAATATTGTTGGTAGATTGTGAATATAGCAACACATTCGTGGTCACATCACTACGTCACGCGTGAATGCTCGGGCTTGGGTTGCGGCGCGCTAATGCGCGACTTTGTCCGTTAGATGGCGTTGCACTGATGACTTTTAGTCTTGTTTTTACAAATATAAAACTTAAATTCTATACTTTGATAATGATCTTGAACGAGGGTACTATGCGACTAATTAATAATTTTGTTTGAGTAAATCATTATATCCTTTATTTGTTTTCACTTTGATATCATCCCGGTTAACACAATTATTACTTAGTCCTGTGTAGCACTGTCGCAACACAACGAAGCCAACCTCTGTCGTTTATGTCTTGGCATTTTTCGTGTAGTATGTGTTGCTAGTTGATCAATTACATTCATTCAATTTTCGTGGGTGTAATGACCGAAATAGTGAAAATTGCACGAAATGTAATTGGTTAGGTACCCTTGTTTAAGTCGAGTAGTCAGCGCGACGTCCGCTCGGGCTTGTGTCGCGGAAACGAGTGAGTAAAATGTCGAGTTGTTGCAGTGACTCCTCCCCTCGGCGCGTACCCCCAGCCCCAGCCCCCGCAAGGGCCCTTCCTCCCCGCGCCGCCCCATCAGGCCGCGCCGCAATATGGAGGTAGGTTGACATAACAATGTGAAATCTTTATTGATATTAAAAATAAGCAGCTGCTTGAAGCTTCGAGGTGGTTTTATTAGTAATTAACTTCTTGTTTTTTTTGTGTGTAATAATAAAATGTCCTATCGGTCAGTGGCCGGCGGGTCGCCGTACGGAATGGCGTTCGGCGGCGCGGGCGCGGGCGCCGGCGGGATGTACGCGCCGCCGCCGTACGACCAGCTGCAGCACCACCAGGCCATACCGGCGCTTAGCCAACAGCTGCCGGTGAGCTACACTCAACTATTTAAAGCAATATTTATGATCAGCAACGTGCCCCGGCTTCGCACGGGTGCAATGTAGATGTACCTACTATATATAGTAGCTTTCTATTGGTGAAAGAATTTTTAAAATCGGTCAAGTAGTTTATTCATAACATACAAAAATACAAATCTTTCCTCTTTATAATATTAGTATAGAAATACAATCATAATTATTGTTTTTTTTTTTATAATATGAAAGTGATTGTAATGTGGATGTGTTGCGGCGACAGATGTACAGCGGCGCGGCGGCCATGTACGCGGCGGCGGCGGCCGGCTACCCGGGATACATCGGCTACCCGGTGCAGTACTACCCCTACTACCCCATGCAGCCCTCCATCCAGCAGCTGCGGCCCACCATCATGATTCCGGTGAGAACCGCTGCAAACCGTTGACCGGACGTAGGGAAAACATGATTACAGAAAACTTACAGACCCATCGGGACGCGATGCGGGTATAACTTCGAGTAAATGTATCAATATGTAACTACTACAGGTCATTGAAGAACTATGCGCTGTCGACCTAATTACTAAACCGGTCGCTTCTCTTGCAGAACGGGTTCGAGGCCGGCGGCAGGTTCGAGGGGCTCGCCCAGACGCTGCTGCCCCCCGCGCCCCCCACCGTGCCCCCCTCGCCCGCGCACCTCGCCGCCCTGCAGCCGCACCAAGTGCTGTGAGTGCACGCGCACACGCACACATCACGACACTCACACTCACACATATAACCACACTCACACATATAACCACACACACACACATACATAACCACACACATACACATACATAACGACACACACACACACAGACATACATACATATATATCTACACATTCACTGATCTCCATAGCCTTTTGAGCTATAGCGGCTTCGTTGAAGTCCATCGATCACCGAGCCAACTTACTTGGTAGTCCCAACCGAGCCCACCCAATCTCAATTCTACACAATGCTGGAAGTTTGTAGTATGAAGTTTGTAGTTTGTAGACAGAAGTGTGTCGGCTTCTCTATCCGTCTACAAGTTTAATATACCTCTAATCAATTAAGTTTCATCTAGATGGCGTTAGGTAACCGTGCAGCCCGAACCGACAGCGCCAACAGCAACAACAACAGCGCCAACAGCAACAACAACACGCATCTCGTACTCAACAACACAAGGATGTTAAGAAAAATTTACTTTAAGCAATTAACGTATTACTTAGACCATTTTCATTCTCTCCAGGTTTGAAATTGGGAATTGTATTGGGTACAGGGTTACATCAGAATGTATTTGGGAACCCTGATGATGATGAGCGAGCCTACCCCCAATGGGAGAGGCGTGACTCATAATGTGCATGTATCACTATTGAATTTTAACTATAAAAAAAAATCCATCGTAATTTTATCCAAACAGTCAGTTAAAACTGATTATGAACTGATATATAATATATTTCAAAAATAATATATTATATATCGAAGACTAGATCATTAGAAATAAATAAAAGGGGTCACTTAACCAGAGTTCCCGATTAAAGGAAAGAAAATCTTCTTGAAAAGAGTCGAAAATAATTCTAAATAAAAAGTTTTAGTTAACAAGAAGAAACAGTATAAAAAAAAACAATATTAAAAAGTCCTTGAAAGATACGAGATTTAAATAAATGTATTAAACTGAATGATCTTTGAAATAGTACAGAGCCCTGCGCGCGCGCATTCGTCACTCGCTGCAGCCGGAACTGATCGCTCTCTATACAAACTGATCGTTGTTTGATGTTGTATTGTTTGTACTTTTAGGCGGCTGTTGATATTAACATACGGTACGCTGCTGTGAGAAAACTAAAAACAAACAAAAATAACTATTTTTATTGCATTTGCTAAACAATTTGACTGGAATGCATTCGAGTGGCGAATGAAGCCGGCGGCTCGCGATAGTATTAGGCGGCTCGTCTCGCCGACACTAGCTGTAGGCCGCGGGTTTGGGTGCTGTTTGTGCTCTTTATATTGATCTTTTAAATCGTACAAAAATACGGAAATCTATCTAAAATCAGTAATTTAAGAGCTAAATTGTCAAAATGTCGCCAATAGAGACATAATTAGATTATAGTTTCGCGAGGCGAGTGTGTGAGGTAAGTAGATATTATTCTTGTGATAAACGACGCACAGAGAGCACAAAAATCCGCGTATTATTTAGTTATAAAAGGTTTAAGCATTAAGGTTGTGCGTGACGTGCGCTGGTGTGCGTGACACGTGCGCTAGTGTGCGTGACGTGCGCTGGTGTGCGTGACGTGCGCTGGTGTGCGTGACACGTGCGGTGGTGTGCGTGACGTGCGTCAGTGTGCGAGAAAGGAAGAGTGTGATAATGTTTCCATCTCTTATTTAATTTGTATCATAAGTATGTTTTGTTGTATCGAAAACTTTGAAGTTGTTATATTGTTCGCTCGATACAAATTTATATTGGAACACAAATTGTTCTATCCTTGCCGTTTTTGTATTAATAAAACATTGTTAAGGTGTAACAGTAAAACTTACTTATGATAAGGGCCCTGGAGTAGTGGATGAAGTGTTCTGTGAATGAATTTTGTTGAAGAGTTTGAAAATATCAGGTTACAAAAGTATGTTTGTCGGGCCCCAGTATGTATCAAACAAAGTCTAACATGATCGAGACGTTTATTGAATCTCAAATGTATTAATAATATTTAGTTATATTGTGTATCCATGGACTGTGTATTACTCAAAATGGATTTATTTTTTAAAAATATTTGAAAAATGTAGACCAAAACTTAAAAATGAAATAAACTAACTAAAATTTCTGCCATATCAATAAATGATAGACAATTTAGTTAACGACTAATGAGAATTAATGACTCGAATGAATTGATATTTTACATTAAACACCGCACAGTCCGAGGAGGATTCCAGTTATCGTTTCTGTCACAAATATTATAATGTGTCACTTTCTATGCGATATGACTTTTGTATTACCAAAACATTTTATACAATTTTTGTATCCATGAAACAAAAATTGTTTCATATACAAATGTTTTAGATATAATTTGTATTCGCCAAATAAAATTGGAAAGAGACACATTATTTCATCTCTTATTTTTAAACATGTATTTTTTATTATATTGCATTATTTTGTTAATCATGTTTTTCCGTTGAGGTTTTTAGACCTTCGTATTTCTTAATATCACAAAGCTATTCTTTATTACAGAATATGTTGAAGAGAAATTAAAATATTTAGATCTGATAGGTGTTTTAAGAAATTTGGCTCACGCCAGTGTCAGCGTCCCAGGGCCGGGTTTAGAGGTGTGACTTTGGAAGCAACAAATAAATGGAGGCCCCAAATTATTTTCCAAAAAAATGAACAAATATTTATTCGACGTAATTGCTAAAAAAAATCCGAAGTCTATTGTGGGGCCCTGTTTTGTGAGGGCCCCGGGGCTCCCGGACGCCGTTCCCTAAATCCGGCCCTGCAGCATCCCACGCCGACGGGACCATAGTGTAATTGCATTCAATGTCCAAAACCCAAGCGATTCCCGTGTAATGTGATGCGCCGAACTGATGAATCTCCATTATTGTCTATGCATTTGATTTCTTTATTTACATTCAAAAATACAATATCTATATTTGTAGCGAATGAACATTTCGTATGAAATACACAGCGTGAACATTTGTATTCAAAAACATTTTTTTTAAATGAACTTTTTATTTGTTTTTAAGACACTAGTTCCTGTACATAGTTTTGTGTGTAAATAGGTAATCAAATGTAAGAAATAGTTTATTTGAGGCGAGTAAGTGAAAGTGGGTTTTGCTCAATCGTGTATTGACTTGGAGTCACGTGCAATATATAGCATAATTATTATTTTGTTTCCAATAAAATTTATAAAAACACACTTGTGTTGTTTCATTGGATTTCATATGTAGCTATCCTTATACAAGTCGATGTAAATCTTAGCCCATTATTATACTTATAAAATACAGTTAAAACCATTTATGACGTCATCATTTAGAACAACATACCGGTTATATTGACTAAAATCTAAAGTTTTGTATTTTGTACCTCGAAAGCATCAAGCATTGTTACAACCAAATATGAGTATCTATGATGTCGTTGTAACAGATTTTGACTATATATACTTATTTATTAAAGGGGGTGACCCTTAACGATGGTTATAATAATTATTGAAACACAATTTTTTGATACATCTATTATATATCTATAGGGATTGAGTTTTTTCAAATAAGTCAGACTATATGATTAATTTTATTCGAACTTCACTTTAGTCTTGCCGGCCTAGCATGACAACCACATTTTGTCGACCGTTTTCTCGTGTTGTAATCGATTATCTCTTTGTCTTCCAAGTCTCACTTAAAACTCGACTTCTTATGTCAAAAGTAGATTTTTGTCGATCGAGATATATTGTCTATCAAAGTTGTCGATGTCGAGATATATTTCCATCTTAGTTTGTCAGTTTTGTCTGTCTCTTGATGGTCATGTTGGGCTGGAGTAGTTTTAGGGGAACTGCCCTACACCTTAGAAAAAACAACTTTTATATTATAACTTCTTTATTAAAACATTTTGTACAACTGGTACTTTATGATGTAATATTTGAAACTGAACACAAGTTAACAACTGGTCGATATTGAATAGAATTCTCAAAGATACAAAAAGTATTTCCAACATTTTTTTCTTAATACAGATTGCGATATCAAGTAAAATCTGCGGTACTCTGTCATATAAACCGGAATCGAACGTAAATAATAACATATGGTACATATAAAAGTGAAATCCACACATAGGCCTACCGCCGATCCGTCTTGCCGACGCCGCGCTTGCCCGAGAACAGATGCTTGGGCATCTTGGTGCCGATGAACCGGTCCGCCTCTCCCTTCAGACCCATCTTCTTGGTCTTCTTCGATATCGCGATGTGAGCCATTTTCTTTGCTCTCTTTTGCATCTGGAGAGAGACGATCAGATTTGGTTTATTTTTAGAAAAAAAAATTAATAGCTGCCATTTTTTTTTTTGAGGAATATGCAAAAATTTTGTATAGAAGGGTTATGTATTTTTTATGTTAAATATCGACAGACGAGCATGAGGTTCACTTGATGGTAGGTGACACCTCAGCCACAGAACATCAGTCAATGATGCGCTGTCGACCTACTATTTACTTCGAGGCACTGCTTCGGCGAACGGCAGGTGTTCTACCGAACGCGCCAACGAACCCATCCCAACCAACGAAAATATATTTAAATAATGTTTTGTAATATTTAAAAAAAAAATCCCAAATGGAGATCATAGAAACTAATGGGTTAAATTAGGAAATGTGTTGAGGTGTCATATTCAACCGTCGTGGGCCAAGGTGTTGTTGTTCGGATAGTAATATATTGTTCTGTCGTTGTCTCACCAACTTTTGAGATAGGAAATACATTTTTAGGTATTTTTATTAATATTTGAGATGAGAGCGCCTTTTGAATCACTTAAATTAATGCGGACTTGCATGATCTATCAAAGACAAATACAGCTTTTTGCTTAATAACGGCAGAATGTTTTCATCAATACCAACAAGGAGATGGCACGGACTTCGGGTTTTTATATCGAGATGAGTTTTTTTTAATATTTGCGCGACGTAAATATTTACTGTATATGTAATTATATTCTAAAAAACACCCTGTATAAATCAACATTCACAGCGACGTCCTCGACCCTCTACTAGATAACTAATATAGAACAGCTTGTATAAAACGCCATTTACAGCGATACCCTTGACCCCTGTCAGATAACTAAACAGAACAGCTTGTATGAAGCGCCACTTACAGTGACATCCTTGACCCCCTGTCACATAACTAATACGGAACAACTCGTAAAGCGCCACTTACAGAACAGCTTGTATAAAGCGTCACTTACAGTGATACCCTTGACCCCCGTCAGATAACTAATACGGAATAACTCGTATAAAGCGGCACTTAGTGATACCCTTGACCCCCTGTCAGATAACTAAACAGAACAGCTTGTATAAAGCGCCACTTACAGTGATACCCTTGACCCCCGTCAGATAACTAACACTAAAAAGCTTGTATTAAGCGTCACAGCGACATACTTGGCCCCCTGTCAGATAACTAAACAGAACAAGCTGTATAAAGCGTCACTCACAGCGACATCCTTGACCCCCTGCTCGTCCCGGGCGGGGCGCGACACGGAGCGCGTGCGGGGCGCCGCCTCCAGCCGCGCGCGCTTGGCCGGCAGCGACACGGAGCGCGAGCGCGAGCGCGAGCGGGACTTGGTGAAGTGGGCCCCCTTCGTGTCCGACATGTCCACACCTGGATAGCAATGTACGTTGTCCTCATTAGTATAAAGCGATATGACATCTATGATCCGCTACAAGAATCAATACGACGACATCTAATCCTGAATCGCGCTATACAAATATTTCCGAGCGCTCAGTATATATACAACATCTCGACATCACCCACTGGGGCCTTAGGGCCGGCCAGTCAGTGTTCGACTGGTCGAGGATCCTCCCTTTGGGTTGGAGGAAGACCACACCTCCCTTCCTCTACATATGTTTATTTATAAGTTTTCCCTAAACGATATGCTATTTCAAATGTTTTCCTAGGAACTATGTATAACTACTAATAAAAAATTTCCCTTACTAAATACTATAGATATGCAAAATATTTCCTAATCACCATAGCAATACAAATGTTTTCATGAGCTCTATGACTATTCAAGTCTTCATAAATGATATGTTTATTCAAAAGTTTTCCTAAGTGATATTATGTTTATTCAGATGTTTTACTAAGTGATATGTTTATTCAGATGTATCCTAAGTGATATCTAAAAAAAATCCTAAGCAGTATGGCTGTGTGTGAGTGTTCGTGTGTGTATATGGCAGTGTGTGTGTGTATGAGTGTGTATATTTACGAGTGTGTGTGTGTATATATACGAGTGTCGTGCGTGTATGTATATATATGTGTGTGTGTGTATGTAATCAGTATGTATACGAGTGTGTGTGTGTATGGCTGTGTATGAGTGTATGGCTGTGTGTGTGTATGGGCGCACTGACCGAGCTCCTCCATCTGGTGCCGCAGCCCGCCGACGCTGCGGCCGCGGTCGCGCGCGCGGCTCGTGCGCGGCATCACCGGCTTGGTGGACTGCTTCACCAGCCGCGACTCGTCCTTCAGCACCGCCTTCTTGTTGCTGCCGGCGGGACCGAGCGGGACGGTTACAACGAGGACACGGAGGGGGAGGGGGGGGGGGTTGAGAAGGGAAGCCGAACTACCCCCTCTTTAGCTCAATGTGCACCATTACTGGCGGGCTCCTTAGCGCGTTCGATAGAACACCTGCCGTACGCTTCGATGGGTCGCGGGTTCGAATCCCGCCGGGACGACATGTTTATAAGCTTCGGGCATTGAACGGGTGGGAGGAATATCGAAATTCCGACCGGGTTCTTAGAGCATAGGTGGAAAAACTGTGAAGGGCATATGGATTTCCGAATGTTCCAAGTAAAAAGTAGGTCGACAGCGCATCATTGGCTGATGTTCTGTGGCTGAGGTATCACCTACCATCAAGTGAACCTTATGCTCATCTGTCGATATCTAACATTAAAAAAATGTAATACTATGTCAATGATTCCAAGCGTCTGTCACGTTTATCTGTAAACACTTCCAGGAGGTCTCACCGTATCTGCCGCGCCAGGTCCCGTATCTCCCTCATGGTCTCGTCCAGCTCTATCTTGGGCACGGCGTACAGGCCGCCCGCCTCCCTCAACTCTTCCTCCTTCTCCAGATCCGCCAGTTTCTGGAATTTTAAAAAAAGGATTTCAATAAGCTGTTTCAGGCGGATTAAATCTACACTACAATATTAGAGGAAAGATTGATATTTTTGTATGTTTGTAAACATTGACTTATATGTATACTACTAGACAAGCTATGCGGCCTTAAATAATTGGCCACTGAGTTGCGGTTAATTCTCCGTAACTCGTTTAGTCCACTGCGAGCAAGCGAGAAGACCAGTGCACTGTTTTGTAAGCCGTGAACGTTGTTTTCGACAAACTAACACCGATTTTGTTCATAGTAACCAATAAAACACTGTTATAATTTATGTGCGTAGTTTTCCCAGGTGATTTGAAGTCTATTTCAGTAAGTACCTGAGTAATTTATTTCGTATTTGTCTAAAACAATAATTATCGTAAATATAAATACACAACTGCCATCATAATTTTCCATCACGCTTACTCTTTACTAGAAATATGCGAGAGCGAGCGTTTGCAAGGCATATTCGCCATGCTTGCTCCCCCTCTCTACCCGCCCGCGCGATCCGAAATTGCGACACAATTATTGTTCCAAATTGTTGTCCGATTTTAATGATTTTCATTATAAGCGAGAAACATAGGCAATTTATTTTTATTTTTTATATTTTATCTGCATTTAACACAGATACGGGTTCGATTCCGGGTAAAATTTATTAAAATGCTTCAGTAAGAAAAGGCACATAAAACTGACTACTCAAAGAGAAAAACTATAACACACAGACATGTTTCTGACCCGCTAGAAACTTGGGAATAAAAGTTATGGTGATGTTTTTGTGTTACGAAATAACTAGAGTACGTCGCTAATGTGTTGCTGTGTATTTTTTTATTTCAGAGCGGACAACTGAGCAGGTGGGTTACCTGATGGTAAGTAATCACCACCGCCCATGGACATCCGTGACTCAAGAGTCTTAGATGCGTTGTCGGCCTTTTTAAAATTTATAGGCTCGTTTTTTAAAAGTAACGAGGTCGTAATCGGATGGAAACACTATAGGCGGTAGTTCATTTCACAGTTTAGTTGTACGTGGAATGAATGTGCTTGACTTCCATTCATCGAGGTGATGAGGGTGATAGGACTGTTTGTGACGTGTAGTGCGATGATGGAAGTCGGCAGCTGGGATGATGTCAGTGTTTGTGTGTACCTCGAAGATGTCGGGGTCGATGTAGTCGGCCACGTTGTGCCCCTCCCAGAACTCCGGGATGGGGTCGTGCCGCTCCTCCTCCGCGATCTCCGCGTAGTTCTTCTGCAGGTCTGAACGGGGACGTTATAACAAGCTTTAAGTTTTTTGTCTATACTCATACATACATACACTAGCGACCCGCACGGGTCAAGATTTTTTGATAAAAAAAGCAGGGGTTGTATGTATTTTTTAATGCCACATTATAAAAAAATAAAAACAAAAAAATTTGTCCAAAAATTAAAAAAAAAATTTTAGGGGTGGATTACCCTTAACATTTAGGGGGATTAAAAATAGATGTTGTCCGATTCTCAGACCTACCCAATATGCACACAAAATTTCATGAGAATCAGGAAAGCCGTTTCGGAGGAGTTTAACCACAAACACCGCGACACGAGAATTTTATATATTAGATATACACCACGCCTCTTTCCCATTGCGGTAGGCAGAGATCAAATTCAAATTAGGTAACACAATGTACACCTATGAACGTCAATAAAAATACATATTAAATGCTTCTAATTTTACATTTACTGCCAGTTCTCAAATCAAGGGCATAGAACGGACGAGAAGAACTGGCAATAAACTCTCCGCCACTCTTTTTAATCGCCAAGTTTTTGTTTTACAAAATGTTTGTAAGGAGCTGCAACCATTACACCATGTTCCACGTGACATCTTTAAGTAATTATGATAGAGCGAGACAAAACATATTTTAACTATATCAAGCCTATAATACGTTTATGAATAAGGCCGTTAGTTTTTTCGTATAGTACGGCGTGTTAATAATAAGTAAGAGTACAAAATCATTATAATCTAATCGATTACCGAGCACATAGTCGTCCCCCTCCTCGATCTCGATCTCCCTCTCCAGCTTCCTCTTCCGGTTCTCCTTCTCCCGCTTGGCGAGCGCCTGGGGGGGGATGCAGGGGGGGCGCGCCTTGCCGTCGCGCGGGGAGGGCACCGCCACGTGCAGGCGGTTCAGGATGCCGTCAACCTGGGGGGTGGGGGGATTAGTAACACTTACGTTTGTTCCATTATAATATTTTTGATCGAAGATATCTGACAAAAAGGGTGTTTATAGTGTGTGTGGGTGTGTGTATGTGTGACAGTGTGTGTGTATGTAAAAAAACTTGCCTATTAAGTGACCCAATTTTACACATAAGTGAATAAAAATATTTTTCATTTCACATTGTTGTAATATTGGATAAATAACAGTATAAAATGGTTTTTAAATATAGACAGGTATCTGGTATATATGTAAAAAAAATCGACATTATTTTTAAACAAATTGCTGTTAATCTTACGTGCATTGGTATTTTTCGTCGTTTAAGCGTACTTTAATTGCACCTATGGAAAAAAAAATGTGTGTATGAGTGGATGCGTGTGTGTATGGATGTGTGTGTGAGTGGATGTGTATGTGTGTGAGTGGATGTGTATTAGTGTGTGAGTGGATATATGTGTGGGAGTGGATGTGTATGTGTGTGAGTGGATGTGTATGTGTTTGTGAGTGGATATGTTGTGTATCAGTGGATGTGAGTGTGTGCGTGCGTGTGTGTGTGTGTGAGTGTGCACGTGCACGCACCTTCTTGCTCCTCATCTTCTCGGTGACGCGGTGCCCGAGCAGCCGCTCGCAGGCCTCTATCTTGACCTCCTGCACGCCCTGCTCGGTCACGGTGGAGGTGCGCATCACGGGCACCGTGCGCAGCTCCGAGTTGCCGTCCGCGCTGTTATATTACATAATATTACTTCAATATTCAATGGCTTTACAAAAAATGACTCAAAGAAATGAGAATGGCAGAATATAAGAAGATATAACTTAAATAAAAACTTGAAATTTTTATTACAAAGCAACCGAGCCTGATGGTAAGTAATCACCGCCCATGGACATCCCATGTGTTGTCGGTCCTCTAAAAAATAAAAGCTCGTTTCTTGAAACCGATGAGACCATAATCATTTGGAAACACTATAAGAACCTTTAATGTTTGCTGGCAATATTTATCAAGTTTTGAAAAGTCTTCGTAATACTGTCTGTATATTTCCTCAGACGTTCTCTATCTCATATCATACAGTCAGTGGCGGATTAACACATTTCCAAGGTGTAGGCTATTAACTACTCCTACTCAGTGGCGTAGCATGGGGGGGGGGGGGGGGGGTGGCGGAGGGTGCACTTTGACGGGGGCGGCATTTCACAGGTAACGGTAAAAATATGACTTCCTTCAACGTTCTTTTTTTTGTCATTATATCATCTTAATAACAGAGTTTCGCTTTAGTTTAGTGTTATTCAATAATAGTACCATTTTCACCACGCCCCAACGTTCCAACCTCCCACGTTCGGGGCGGCGAACCGGGTGTTTTGCTATAGGATAAACAAGTTTGATATTTCGTTGAATGACATCATAAAAACGTTCTACAGAATTCCTTTTAATTTCCATAAGACACGTAAAAATAAAACTGGTCCCCAAATTTGCCACCCCTAAAATCAAGCCTACTCAGCCTGCTGGTAAATCCGCCATTGCATTTTCTTTTGCATTGTATAGAATCTCTGTATACCTTGCATTATATAAACTTCTCAGCCGATTATTACTATTGTAACCGAGTCTTTGTAAGCTAAGCCATTGTTGAAAAGAGTGTCCATGGAGTTTCTTGCCGGTTCTTCTCCATGAGACCCACTTTTTGGAACCGTGCAACTAGACGTTTCATAAGAGCCTGCAAAGGCCTATTTAAAATAAAAAAACTTTTGATTGATTGCATACAGTCTCTGCTACACCAGATACGAGGAAACCCAACTCACTTGACAATATTCCCCTTGGCGCAGCTGGTCTCCAGCTGCTCGATGAGGGCCCGCTTGGGCGCCGCCAGCTCCTCCGGCTGCACCACGTCCATCTTGTTGAGCACCACTATCAGCGGCTTGTTGCTGAACAGCGGTTTTATGCTTTCGAACAGGGATATCTACAAACAATTGGTCTGTGAGACCGACCGTCTGTTGTAACGGTCTAGTCATTTAAATAAAATACTGTATAGTGGATTAAAACGCGATTTAATATCTATATAATACTAGCAAAACGCCCCGGCTTCGCACGGGTGCAAAGTAGATGAAAAAACCAGCCTATAATATATCTCTTTTTGAAAGATTTTTTTAAATCTTTTTTTTATCTTTTTTTTATTTTTTTATTTTTTTACATACAAACCTCCTAAAAATTCTCAAGACAACAAAAAAAAATTTAGCTCAATCGGTCCAGCCGTTCTCAAGTGATGCGAGTACATACATGCGGCATTTTATTTTTATTTATATAGATATAAAAGAGATTCCCACCTATATATTGACTCATCACGATATCTCTGGAACCATAAGGCGTAGCGACTTGAAATATGGTAGGAATATTCCTTTCGCCGAGTAGAGGTCAGCGGAGTAGAAATCAACGGATTTTACAAAATTCCACCCACAAGGGGGGTTGCGGGGCAATTGCTAGTTATTTATATTTAAATAAAATACTGTATACCGGATTAAAACGCGATTTATTATTTAAATTATTTATCCCGACGTTTCGGATGCTTTTCAGCAACCGTGGTCGCGGGGATAAATAATTTAAATAATAAATCGCGTTTTAATCCGGTATACAGTATTTTATTTAAATGTGTGATACTCGCGTTAATAAAAGACAAAGTTATTTATATTGTTTAAATTATTTATCCAGACGTTTCGGATGCTTTCATCAACGGGTCAGCAACCGTGGTCACGGGCAGACAGTAAGATGACAGTTGTCTGATTTTTGAAATGACACAAAGTTGCCATATTAATGTCATCTTTCTGTCTGCCAGCCAATCTGTGACCACGATTGCTGAAAAGCATAAATAATAAATCGCGTTTTAATCCGGTATACAGTATTTTATTTAAATGTGTGATACTCGCGTTAATAAAAGACAATATTATGGTCTACTCATTTGTTTAGGGTCTGTTTGACCAATCTAATACCGATAAGCCTTCTTTGTGGAGCTGAAGATTAAAGGACTGGATGTTGGTCAGTGGTCGAACTTAACTAATCAATTTTGGCTTCTGGCAATTCGGAGAATGTTGCCAGGGTCATCAAAAGGGTATTTGTATTATATGTTGTACGAGTAAATAAAAAGTACAACAGATTTTAATTATACATTTACTACGTTGAGATATAAAACAGAACTGTAACGGCCTTGTTCATAAACTATAAGCGTGATATAGTTAAAATATGTTTTGTCTCGCTCTATCGAATACATAAAGACTAGAGAACGAAAGAAACATATTTTAACAATATCAAGATAAGGTCGTAAAAGTTTTGAATGAATTTTGATTGTCTTCAGATTGTAGTTGTAAATTGTAATGTATCATGTCATGGGTAATGCACTAGCGCGTACAGACACACAGTGCGACCTTATAACAGACATTGCTGTCGGCCGATGTTGACTGTTGGACGACATTATGTCGAAACAGCTTCGATACGGCCATTTTATATATAAATTCGGTATGTGAGACCACAATATTTTTTCTCACCGTTTTAAAAGAAGTGATCAATTTACAATATATTTCGTATGAATCTAAAATTACTTAAAACTGAATATAATTTTGAGAATCTATAGAAATTTGACTTTTTTTATGTTAGATATCGACACACGAGCATGAGGTTCACTCGATGGTAGGTGATACCTCAGTCACAGAACATCAGTCGATGCGCTGTCGATCTACTTTATACTTCGAGCATTCGGAAATCCATAGACTGAAACCCAAACGCGCAATGTACACTTCACGGTTTTTCCATCTATGAAAAGAAATTTGACAGTTCTCAAGAATAGATTTCGAATTCAGTACTTCTAATTCTCCCGAGAGACTGAACCCACCTGTTCCTCAATGCTGTGTCCGCACTGCTCGGACGGATCTATGAAGTACAGGACTGCAGCTCGCAGATGAGCCAGCGCGGTGACGGCCTGCATCTCTATGACGTTGCGTTCCTCTAGCGGGTGGTCTAGGATACCGGGCGTGTCTATTACCTGAAAAGTACACGCGATTGGTATATCTATACTTATATTATAAAAAGGAAAGATTTGTATTTTTGAATTTTGTATGTTATAAATAAACTCAAAAACTACTGAACCGATTTTAAAAATTCTTTCACCAATAGAAAGCTACATTATTATGTTTTGTGTCTACATTGCACCCGCGTGAAGCCGGGGCGCGTTGCTAGTTTACAATATTTTTAATCTAGTGTGGAATTTACATTTTAATGTGGTAGCAATAATTTTACTCAAACTATGGACATATTTTGGTTTGTTGATAATTATTAAAGGAAATAACACATTAAAACGTTACGTACACACATTAGTAAAACGTCGATTAATTCAATAATTTATGTATAATAAATTCATACCACAAAAACACATTAATAGAAATCTAGAATATTGGTTGCTCGGGCGCTGAGTGTAAGTGCATTGAACAGTCTTAATATTATAAACAGCTGTTAGTCAACTATCCATTAATCAAATAATGACATAAAAACTTATAAAATCCATAGTTACTATTGTGAAATCTACAAAATTTGGTCTGTGAGGCCGATCGTCTATTGAATTGTGTAGAAAAAATAATGTATCATGTCATGGGTAATGCACTAGCGCACACAGACACACAGTTCGACCTTATAACAGACATTGCTGTCGGCAGATGTTGACTGATAGACGACATTATGTCGAACACAGCTTCGATACGGCCATGACAATACTTTAGCCATCAAAATACTTTATACCGGATTAAAACGCGATTTATTATTTATCACAACTATCATATACGATTATAAGTGCTTTACTGAAAGCTTACTTGAATATATTTTTAAGCTCTTGAATTTTTCTTGAAGTTTTGGTTTGTGAGACCATAAAATATGACTACGGAGACAGGCCAAAAAAAGTTTAGAAAGCGATACCAAGACCAACTTCTGCGATATACGAGAGTTTCGAGTGCTATAGTTCGAGAGCTAGTAGTATAAGAGTCAGTGTTTTGAGTGCAGTGTAATAGAAGTGATTTTTTTGAAGTTTAATATTTCTTTTGTAGTGTAATTTTAGTTTATTATTTTTAACACTAAACCTACCAGAGCTGTCTAATGACAGCTTTCGAGACTTTAATAAAAATGGTTAAATTCCAGGTTTTCATTTTTATTGAACTATGAAAACCTGCTAATATGAAAAGAAAATGTTATATGGCTATATTATATTATAGAAAAAGTCGAGCAGTTAGTCCAAGAAAAATGGAATTTAACCATTTTTATTAGTCTCTATAGCGGTCATTTGACCGCTCTGGTAGGTTTAGTGTTAAATCAATTTCTTTTGTTCTTTTTTTGTTATAAATAAATCCTCAGTAGAGTGGCATTTTTATCCCAAACCCCCATAGCTCACAACAATATAGATAAAATTGTGAATAATTTATTCCAGTCTCTTCAATTTCTGTTTTTTTAATTTTTCATAATTTAACAATGTGTTAGACCTTATTCTGTAACTTTATTGTTATTCAATAAAATAACTCAGTACCGACCTGCCATCTCAAGTATTTGTAGTCCGTGTGACCGACGTACAGGCTCTTGGTAGTGAACGCGTACGGCTGAACCTCGACATCGGCGCGAGTTATCTGGAATCAATCATTTATTTTTATGTCAGATATCGACAGACGAGCATAAGGTTCACTTTATGGTAGGTGATACCTCAGCCACAGAACATCGGTCAATGATGCGCTGTCGACATACATTTTACTTCGAGTATTCGGAAATCCTTAGACTGAAACCGAAACGCGCAATGTGAACTTCACGGTTTTTCTATCTATGAACGGTGCATGGTGGTTCGTTACCCGGTCGGAATTTTGATATTCCTCACACCCAATCAATGCCCGAAGTAACCAGACGTGGGGAAAACATGCTTACATGAAATTATAATCATGTGATCCCGGTGGGATTCGAACCCACGACCCATCGATGCGCACGGCAAGTGTTCTACCGAACGCGCCAACAGGCCCGTCAGATGTAAGGTGATACCTCAGCCAATTATGTGCTGTCAACCTATTGTTTTATTTCGAGTATTTGAAAACCCAAAAAACTTCCCTTGATGGTGAAGTGACCAAATGCAACTCAAATTTCAATTCCTTCAACATTAACAATTAATTTCAAAGTAAGAAGTTAAATGCATTCCTTAATATTAATAAAGTCATTTGAAAATTTATTTTCAATATTTTAAACCATAAATAAATAACAAAAAGTACCTTACCTTATTGATGAAGCTGGATTTTCCGACATTAGGAAATCCACAGATGATAATTGTCCTTGTGTATGGGTCTATAGATGGCAGACGAGATAAATGTTGCCGTACCTAACAAACAATACATTAGTTGGTTGAGTATGAACAAGTCAAGAAGGCAGACCCAAAAGTACGTAAGATACATGATCATTCGTGAATGATTTAATACTACTAAGGAAGGTTTACTGTACCCACAACCTGGGCCAAATAAATTACTTTTTGTAGTTCACATCAAAGTATACCAGCATTTTCATCTTTTTAGTTTAACTAGCATACATTTTGTTTTATCAAGGTTTCACTAAACACCAGTAAAAAGTAGCTAATTGTGAGTGGAGGGTTCCATATAGTTTACCGGTAATTCACAACTTATCTCATTACAGTTTGCAGCACACTGGTTAAAACACCTCATAAAATACCTTTACAAAAAATGTATTGGACACGCATGTTAAAAGGGTGAAATTAATTCCTTAACACCCAAATAGCTAGGTTATTTAATTTTTGATGTAAAAAGAATGAAATAAATACTTACTTGTTCTAAATAAGTAAGATTAGCTGCCTGCCTCTTCATGATGGTAGCCATGCGACCGAGCGCCGCCCTCTTCAGCTGTTTGCAGCGGTACAGAGAGTCACCGAATTTGAGCAGACGGACATAATCTTTTGCAACACTGAAAATTATTAAATCAAATTGTGACCAATAGGTTTGCAGCAAACTTAATTATCAAGGCATCAAGATTTGATGGCAATTGCTATCTATCGCACCTGATAGATAGTTCTGATGCAAGCTTTGACGGTAAATCATGCCCATCCCTGATAAAACCATATACTATATATTCTTCTCTTGAAAAGTGGCATATTATAGTGGCCCAGAAAGACACACAGGAAGAGAATTTCATTAGTTAGATAGATATTATGATCATTTAGTATTATTATAAATTACATTTTTATTGTCTTCTCGCACATTGAAGTAATAACTTAATACATATTATAATACACCAGGCTAACCTACCACTTTAATCAGGGATATTCTCCAAAAGAGCCATTTCCAGTGTACATCACAAAACTAACAAACATGTATAAAGGCATTGAAAGGCATGAAAGAGATAGCCAAATTGGTAAAAAAAGAAGACTAAGAAGAAGAAACATAAGTCCTTGATCTCAGGCTCATTTTAACAGGGAAGAGGACGAAATATGTATGCACAATATAACTTACTTATCAATCAAATGTCTAGCTGTGTTTAATTGTCCCAAACCCAGTTTGTAATGATCCTTGTCGTAAAGAACATTCATTAAATCTGCATAGAATGGATGGACATCATCTAACTTAGGGAATTCCTAGAATAAAAAATAATATAATGTAACCTAATATTAAATACAAATGTGGAATATTTTATTTGCCATATTAAGGATATAAATAAATATTACCTGAATGATGCGTGAGAGCCTGTCATGAAAGTTCTGCTGCGTAAATTTCACTTTTCTCATATAAAACGCTCGTATCCTAGTTATTTTGTAGTGCTTATGTACAACAGTTGGCGTTTTTCTTTGTGTTTTCGATAATATAATATCTATAAAGTCCTGAAAGGTATAAAAATATGGTTACATAGAGGTTATGTGTGAATTTAATTTTCAAACGTTTCGTAACTATACAATTAAACACCATACATACCTTCGCCGTGGGAACCACAGCTATCTTTTTGAAGTTATATAGACTCATTTTTGTTTGTTTTACATTTACTTTCTTTGTAAATAATTAATTAAAGAGTTCAACACGTAAACACGTGAAGAACTCATAAGTAAAAGAAATTGTTGACAAATGAGAATGACAATTATCATCTGAAGCTTGTCAATTGTCAATTGATTGTAGGGTAAGCTGTTGTATACTGTAGTGTAAACATTAAAACTCCAAGAAACGACTACATACAGTTTAGAAAAATATTTTACCATGATGAAACTAGCATAACCTCTAAAAGTTCTTAATTCATGTTAAAATAAAATTTAGAAATTAGTATAAAATATTTACTATTTTCAAAGGATTTTTTCATTATGGATTAAATGATTCCACTAAATTGGACGAATTTATAACACTGATTAATCTGACGATAATTACCTGTGATAGTGTATTTTCAGTGTAATAAATACATACTACTTATTAACGTTAGTTTCTATCTATAGGCGCCAATAATTGGGTAGATTACCCTACATATTTTTAAGGTCCGTTCCACTTAACACCCGCAACGCCGTCGACCACGACCGCTGAAATTGTCGTTCCACTAACAAAAAAGGCTGCGGGCCTTGTAGGCGAATGTTATAGAAGAAACGCACATCTTGAGCGTTTTGTGCTCGCAATATGGCAACTTGCTGAAAACGTCCTCACCGCCACTTGTAATGACTAATGTTTAGGTACAATGCTCTATGACCGTAAACCATTCCGTACGATTGCAACGTTCGAATCGCTAGTGGATAGGGGAAAACTGCGATAGGTAGCGTGGTTGTTCTGATCGCTTAGTGGAACGCACCTAATTTATAATGACATTGACTAATCACTTATCACCAAGGACTTTATATATATAACAGGACTGAGTACTCGCAGCCTGATAACGAGCCGAGCAGGACGTTTAGTACGGAGGAGGTGTGTCACTTTCTAATAGGGTGACCACAATATTTTAGTTACGTGGGGCTTGTAATTATTATAATATTTGTAATCACAAATCGGGAACAAACCTACAGAAACCAAGATTTCAATAACATTTTGTATGCTAATAAAGGCTACTATATCACATTTATTTTATTTTTTTGGAGGTGTTCACTCTATAATAACCCCATAAAAATGCCTAAAATATAATATAAACATATCCATTATAATTATTATTAATAACAAAGCTTGGTATGAAAAATAATATATTCTCCTGTAAGTCTACCATCACTAGAATCATTTCACAATTTTAAAAAAGTCTACTTTTTTCATATTTTGTTAAATATTTCTACAACAACTTGGTTTTAGTCCAAAATAAGTATACATATAAACTCCTCAAAACGACGGTATAGTCATGAATAGACTTTTCCATTGGGGGCAGATTGCCTGTGCTTAACCGGCTAGCCACTAGACCCTTAATTTTAAGTATGGATGATATAACAAATTCAAATAAAAGAAACTGTATTCATTGAATTTATTTTTTTCTTAAGTAATTAGATTTTGATTTTGATAGAATATTCTTAAATTGAAATATGAATTACTTAATGCCTTCACTAACTGCAACTAATGGGTTCCTCATTATATTGAACAGGATGTGGAGGGCAAAATAATTTAAGTTTTGTAAAAATAAATGCTTTAGTATCATCAAAATCTTATTTTTGATAGTATTTCTGAATCAGAAATACATTGTTCGACGGGTTGTAACGGGGCCTTACTCAGTACTCTTATCTGCTTATTTTGTGCCTGCAACAAAATAATAATATAACTTCATGAATTTTATACATTTGCTCAAAAAGTAGACTTTTCTGTGTTTTGCGTGCAGAAAGTTATATTAATATATGTAAGTAGTGTCCATCAGCTAATAATGGGCTTACCGTAAAAACAGACGGTATTCCGGCTTTCAATAACTGTTGGGAATTAGCTGTACTAAAGTGAAGGCTACATACAACGGAGCTTTAAGTAATCTTTTATGACATCAGAACAACATTTAGCCATATTTTTTCTGGTTTTCATTCTTCGGAAAACTGTCAAAGAAATAAAAATAATAATACGTCATGGCATTTGATAACACCAGGGATAACGGACCCTTTTTTCAAGTTGGTTAAACAAATTAAATGAATGGCTTTGCACCTTATTTTTTTTATTTGGTTTACATAACTAATAACAATATTACACGCTGATGATAGCAATCGTAGGTATAACAAACGGATCATAAGACACTCCGACCAACTAATCCCGAAATCCCGCATGATATGGTTACCCTATTTGTTATAAATCTAAAATTACCTTTTTTCGGCTTACCTGTAAAATATTATGCTGCAAACATCATAGGATTGACTTTTACAAAATTGTACACAACACTTTTTCAATTGTACACAACCATTTCTTCGAAGAAACCTTACTAAATTACGAAAAATAAATAAAAACAACTATTATGACATTACATCGCATAAATGCAATGACATGCCATGACACATCAGTCATCAAATGATTGATTGACATTGATTAATTTCTATCGCTTGACATGTGTTAGAAAGAGCTAAACAGCCTCCGTACTAGATATCTCGCTCGGCTCGTTTTGCCTCTGTCAATGTTGGAAGCCAAAATTGAGTCTTAATACCTATACCTTAAGATGTGTTTTTGTAATTTTAAATTTTGGCAGTGCTCAGTCCTGTTATATATATAAAGTCCTTGCTTATCACTATTCACTAATGACAGTTTGACAATTTGCTCTCCCGGTGCGTCGGCTTCGCAAATTTAAGAAGAGGTTATCAGTCGGTTTTTATCTGGAAAATAAATAAAAAACCTACTCAAAAAGACCAAAGAATAATAATATAAGGCACTGCCTAAAATAATAAACTTCCCTTAATATATCTTTTCATACTTGGTAAGTACACAATATTGCATCATTTTGTCATTTGTTTTTGCGTTTGAGACTACACCATTTTTGCATAATCGAAAATTATTATGACAAGCATCCGTTCGTTGAATTCGGTATTTTTAAAAACAGTGAGTACTATTTTTGCAGGAACAATTGATTAGTAATGTATTCAAGAATTGGAACATTTCGGAGCGGGCTCCATAGAAAATATTATTCATCTAGTCACAGAAAATATAGCAGTGGGATTTTGAAAAAGAAGGAGAATGCCCATAAAAATATATTACCTGGTAAGGTGTACCATGGGTTTCTCTGCACGGATGTTGAACCAATAAAAGAATACAATATGACTGCATATTTCTTAAAACATGAGAAGACTAAGACTGAATATCTGCATTTAGAGAGAGATGACGCAAATAATGTATTTTCTGTTGGATTTAGAACAACACCCCAAGATTCAATGGGTACACCACATATTTTGGAACATACAGTTCTTTGTGGTTCAGAAAAATATCCAATAAGAGACCCATTTTTTAAAATGTTAAACAGGTCTCTCGCTACATTCATGAATGCCTTAACTGGGCCTGATTACACATTCTATCCATTCTCATCTCAAAATGAAGTTGACTATAGGAACTTGCAAAAGGTTTACTTGGATGCTGTCTTTAAGCCTAATTTAGAGAGACTTGATTTTTTGCAAGAGGGCTGGAGATTGGAGCATGAGAAATTGGAAGACAAATCATCACCATTGGTCTTCAAAGGTGTTGTTTATAATGAAATGAAAGGTGCATTTTCTGAAACAAGCTCTTTATTCGGACAAAAATTCATAAACACAATATTACCAAAAGGGACATATGGTAATGTATCTGGTGGAGATCCTTTATGCATTCCAGAACTTACCCATTCACATCTAAAAAACTTTCATGCTACTTTCTACCATCCAAGCAATGCAAGAATTTTCTCATATGGTAATTTTCCATTGGAACAAAATTTAAAGTATGTAAATGATATGTATCTCAATAAGTATGAATACTTGGATCCTAAAAATACTGTTGTCAATCCTCAAGAGAGATGGAAAATGGTGCAGCGAACAACAATTCCATGCCGAGTAGACCAATATGGAGGACCAGTTGAAAAACAAAATCAAATCGCAATAGGTTATGTCATGTCAGATATAACAGATGTTTATGAGACATTTATGATGACTGCTCTTGCTGAATTAATGATAATTGGACCTAATTCTGCTTTCTATAAGAGTTTGATTGAGAAAAACATATCAGGTGGATACAACTCCCTTACGGGTTATGATAATCAGATAAGAGATACATTATTTGTTGTTGGATTAAAGGATGTTGACAAATCAAACTTTGAATTGGTAGAGAACATAGCGAATCAAACAATTGAGGAAATTCACAGCAATGGTTTTGAACGCCAACACATTGAAAGTGTTTTACATGGTTTTGAACTGTCAATTAAACATCAGTCACCTAAATTTGGACTTAATGTTCTGTTTAATTTAATGCCTCTCTGGAATCATAACGGCCCAATATTGAAAGCATTAAAAGTAAACCAATTGTTAGATCAGTTAAAGGCAAATTTAATGGATTCAAACTATGTTAAAGATATCATTGAAAAATACTTTATATTGAATAATCACAAGTTAATAATGACAATGCACCCTGATCCCAAATTTGATGACATTTTTAATGATGCAGAAGCTAAATTACTGAAGTCCAAAGTAAAGGAACTTATGTCTGAAGAAAAGGAACAAATATTCAGAGATGGAATTGAACTTTCCCGAGCGCAAAAGAAAGTGCAGAATCTCGACATACTGCCATGTTTAAAAATAGATGAAATAACATTGAGTAAAACCGCACCTAGTCTTAAACATACAGTGTCTGGAACAATTCCTTTGCAATTGTGTGAAGCAAATACTAATGGAGTTACTTATTTTAAAGGAGTTCTTGGAATGGAAAAACTAGACGATAAACAAAAGCCTTTACTGCCATTCTTCAATTATATTGCTGATAAATTTGATACAAAGTCATATAACTATAGAGATTTTGATAAATTTGTTAGCAAGACAACCTCAGGATTATGTTTTTCTACCCATGTGACTGAGCACATAGATTTAGAAGAACAATATGAGCAAGGAGTGTTAATAAGCAGTCATTGTCTTGATGAAA
Organism: Anthocharis cardamines; assembly: GCA_905404175.1. Taxonomy (NCBI): domain Eukaryota; kingdom Metazoa; phylum Arthropoda; class Insecta; order Lepidoptera; family Pieridae; genus Anthocharis; species Anthocharis cardamines. The sequence continues at coordinate 3,839,117 of FR989979.1, forward strand.
ACTTACCAAAGATGATGGATATTTGGTATGATATCTTCAGTCATCCTAAATTTGATAACAGTGAGAGAATGACAATGCTTCTAAACAATTACTGTTCATCTTTAACAAATGGTATCATAGATAGTGGTCATGTTTACGCAATGCAGGCTGCCCGGTCCCTCGTATCATCAGTAGATGAGTGCAAAGAAAATCTCTTAGGTATTAAACATATTATGAACATGCAAGAAATACAGAAAAAGTATAAAGTTGAAGATATTCAATCCATAATTGATAATATTAGTAAAATTGTGTTGGAGGGCGAAAATTTAAGAGCAGCATTCCACTACTCTAGTTACAATAATAGCATTCATGAAGAAATAGATCGATTCTGTGTGAAACTATGTCAAAATCAAGATTGTAAAGATGTGAATAGAATCAACTTTTCTGAAACAAAGCCACAGCCAAAGGAAAATCGTGGTCTACATATATCAATGAATATTCCAGTGAACTACTGCGCGAAGGTCATTCCGACTGTATCATACACGCATGCTGATTATCCCAAATTGAGGGTACTTTCGCGATTTTTAACTTCGAAATACCTACATCCCATTGTTAGAGAACAAAATGGTGCGTACGGCGGTGGTGCGATGCTAACAATGGACGGTATTTTCAACTTGTACTCGTACAGAGACCCGAATTCTAGATTAACAATGGATGTTTACGATGAAACAAGTGATTGGTTGTCCAAAAATGCAAGCTTGGTTGATGATCAAAACTTATTTGAAGCAAAATTATCAATTTTGCAGCAAATGGATGCACCTGTTGCAGAATATATGAAAGGTATAGAACTGTTTCTATATGGGTTATCCTATGACATATGGAAGACGCAAAGAGAAAGAATTTTAGCAGTCAAAAAGGAGGATTTATTGGAAGTTTGTCAGAAATATCTGACTCCAGAGAAATGGGCGGGAAAATGTGTTATTGGGGAGGGTGCATCTGAGCAGTTATGTAAAAACAATGAGGCGTGGGAGAAAGTCAGCGGACCTCAAGAGAAAGATGTGACTTGTTAAAGATAATAGCTATAGCTAAGACTACAGTACACCACGGAGTAGTCATCAAACTCAAGCATTTGATTCGCAAAAATATATAATAGAAAACTGGATTGTTTCGCGCTATGTAATAACATATGGCTAATAAGCCATAGGCTCAATTGTATATTGACTCGATCAAAACTTTACGATGGTAGTGACTCTATATCTTCAAAACATGTATATGTGGCCTCGACAAATCAGCAGTATAATTAGTACTCCGTCGCGTGACTCCATAATCGTTGAGGTCGCAGTGTTACTAGCTTACAGCAATTTGGCATTTTATTGTTTGGATTAAATGCGAGAATTAATATATATTAATAAGAATATTATATTATTACAGTCCTAGCTAGCATGATGGACACGAGAGCTCTCAATATGCATCAGTGATTTCATTTATTTTGCGATAGAACTATATTTTGTTTGAAATCTGTGATATTTGATATATATTGTGGCCAACCATGTTAGTGATAAGCTGTTTTCGTTAAAATACTTTCTGAAATGTTATTCCCTTATTAAACAGATGTTATTGGCAAGACCTTAAGAGACTTTAAAAGAGAAATGGAGAAAACGAAATAACAATAATGAAGGCTGGACTAAATTATCTGTAACCCATTTAACGTCTCCTAGAGTCTTGCTAAATACTCTTTATTTAGTTCGAGTTAAAAATAAAAACGATAGTTTACGAATTTGTTTAATTTTTGATAGCTAAGTCCTTTTAAATATTTGAAAACAGATTTATATTTGGGGGAAGGCATATAAAGTGGCTATTTATAAACCACAGTTATTTTAAATTGGTGACAAAGCTACACTACCTTACACTATTAAATTGGCTTTTTGTTCCTTGAAATCAGAAAGTAGATATTACAAAAAGGTGTAAATACAAAAGTTGTAGATCTTTTTATTACGTACAACTTTGCCATTTGACTTTTTTCCATAGGACTTGTAGTTTTGCCGGAAAACGAGATAAACCGTTTTTTACCCTTAACCCCCCCCCCCACTTCCACTTCCCGAACTCGGATCGACCGTAATGGGTTTCATCCTACTGTAATTTTTTTTGGTTTCCAAAATTATCGACACTGGTCTAGTATGACTGGATCACTTTGATTAAAAGTCTGGAGTGATGTCAGCTCATTTTTTCTACCATCTACCTACTATATATACTAATATTATAAAGAGGAAAGATTGGTTGTTTGTTACGATTTAACTCAAAAACTACTCGACCGATTTTAAAAATTATTTCACCAATAAAAAGCTACATTATCAGCGAGTAATATAGGCTATTTTTTGTATATTACATCTACATTGCACCCGGGAGAAGCCGGGGTGGATTGCTAGTATCAACTAAAAAGAGAAGTTCATAAAATAGCGGCATTATGAAGATAAATGCACCACCTTCATCAGCTAAAAACTTACGCTCTTATACATAAAGTATTTTTTTATTTTTTATAAAGTATTATAGGCTTGATATAGTTAAAATGTGTTATCTCGCTCTATCGAATATAAAAAGACTACAGATTGAAAGAAACAAAACATACTTTAACTTTATCAAGCTAATTACATATAATACGTTTATGAAAGGCCCATATTCCAAGACGTGTCTCAGTTTTGAATCTAGTTTTGGGACTTGGAAAACCATTTTTTCTATATAGAATTTTGACATATTGTCAGTTCTCAAGAATAGATTACGACTTGCGTAACGTCTTGCAATACGGGTCTAAGTCTGGTCACTTGGGGTATTAAACGGGTAGGAAGAATAATAATAAGTAATTAACATAGATATAAAAAATTCGTGATGTGGTTAATATGGATTTCGAGTAACTGAAATGAAAAACAAGTATCACCCACTATCAAGTGAGGCTCTCGCTCGTCTGTCAATATCTAACATAAATAAAGTTTAGCTGTATAAAACATCCATTTGCTGTGAAATATTCACAAAAAACATTTTCGTAAACTCTAATATTGGGAGTTTGTATTAGGATGAATCATACAATCAAACATCCGTGAACATCAAGTTATCATAGTTTTTTTTTAATTTTCAGATTTAAAGCAATGGCCTTACCGCCAGCCTTTCAAGATCCTCAGGAGTATTTTGAAGAATGTTTTCAATTTTTTATAGAATACCAAAATTTATACAAGTTTCCAAACACCGACTTACTAGTTAATGACGTTCTGAACAACGTAGATATAAAAGGACTCGAAAACGCAGATATTTTTGATAAAACTTTTGATCTTTCAAAAAACACGTGCAACGATTATTTGAATACCTTTTTCGAGAAATTGAACAGTTTAAAAATTAATTATTCTGAATTCGAGGAATACGAGAATTTAGAGTTTTTTGTAGACGTTCCTTTGAGCCCCAAGAAAAAGCATGAAATAATTTATTTGGCTAAAGAAATTGGGACGATTTGCAAAGAGACAGATTGTAAGACTATTGTTGATTTTGGATCTGGCTTGGTAAGTTTACAACGGTCTAAATTGCATATAAAAGTTACCGCCGCGAGTTATGTTCAGGCGGACCAAAAAGATATTAAAAAATAATTTATTTTTTTAATGTCTTTACATAATCGAATCTACTAATTATAAATCTAAATAATATTAATACAATGATCAATTGCGAAATAGCTATAGTCGGCGAAACGCTGAGCGCAACATCAGCGTTTACCAAGGGTTATGCCTTGGTAACTCGCGTCAGATATTTTTTATCGATTTTCAGTGTAATAAAGTATCATGCCATAATTAATAATTTTAAGTGCCTCAGTTAAATAACATTTATTTATTTATTTATTTACACATATATTATACATATAGAATATATATTATGTTGCAAAGACACATGTTAATATTTCGTGAAAATATTTATTTTCAGTAGCCCTAGTATGAGTTTTGATAGTTAACGAAAACTTTTATAGTTTTCGTTTCTTTCCATACATTTTTATTCAGCGCCCCTTGCGGTTACTATCATGAACTAAAAACGCTACCATAAGTTTTGACATAATCGTATATCGTTAAACGAAAATAGTTTTCGAATAGTTTCGCGTTGTTTTTGCAATTTTGGCAGTATGAGTTACACATTTGACGACTCGACCGTAGTAATCGTCAACGAAAACGATCAATCGTGTAGTTTTCTTACTCGACGGATAAATTTCAGTGAGACGAACAAAACATTCTTGAAATTATGACTCCGCGTAGGTTTTTCGCTTAGAAAATAATTGTGAAAGCTGCAGAAAGCGATCTTCGAAACGAATAATAAATTTCTCTCGTTAAAGAAGAAATTTTAATTATAACCAAACAAAGATATAGTATGTATGTACTTTGTGCAAAGATATCGGCTATCAAAAGACGCCTTTGCTTTTCTTTGCGAAATTTTAGAAATACACATGGACCTACGAGGCTCTCTAAGAGTTTCATTGCATAACAAACTAAGTATGTACCTACATTGTTATTATGAATAATTTATCTTGTCTTTAAACCTAACCTATCTTTTAAATAAAATCTTTTATTATCTTTTATTTTAATCCGGTATACAGTATTTTATTTAAATGTGTGATACTCGCGTTAATAAAAGACAATATTACTAACCTATCTTTCATATTATTTATTAGTTATTACACTATTTCTCTTTAAGGTGCTGTGTGACTTTTTACGCCAAAGGCGATTATCAGAGGGTGGTGAGATTGACTAATTATCTTTCTCAGGAGGAAGTTAGCCCGTATGTATGGGATGTGACAGAAACTTAGGCATCCGGATTAATTAGAATAAAATATTGTGTTTCCATCTACAACTGAAGCCAGGTATAAAATCAAGCAAAAGTAAGTTGAATTATATACTTTTTAGGTTCTAACAAATTACTTCTAAACTATAAAAGTAACATCTATACATCTACATACTATCTATTGAATTTATCATCACTGTTAAAAATTATTAGCTTTCTTGTTTATTTATTTAATAACTAAATTCGACAAATAAAATAATTATACATGGAGACACATAACATCTTTACTAAATGTAAAAAATATAAGTTCTAAAAATGTCATAGCTCCTTTCATCCATTGTCTTCAAATGTAATTTATGGAGTGAAACTTGTTTAAATCTTTATATATACATAATATTAGGTAATAACTTGATATTCTAATCTTGTCATGTGACAAAAATTTAGTTATAATATATTCATATTCAATTATTTTTATGGAAAGAAATCTAAGATCTATTATAATCATGATGAATCATTTATTTTGGGAAAAAGCCTCTTTAATGTATACATACAATGACTGCATTCAATTGGGGAAAGAGTGATTTTAGAAAAAATAGAAAAAGACTTAGGTATATTTAATTATTATTATTAAAATATTGTTTTTGTTTTACAGTTCATCAAGAATTTCATCAGATGGAAATTCCAGCATTAGATAATTAATCACCATTAAAACTGGGATGCAAATAGTTAATATGCAATTAAGTGGCCAATAGTATATTTAGACCAGAATGAAGACTAAACCTTACAATAGTCAATTAAAATATATTTATATCACTTATGTCAAAATAAAAAGAAACAATTGAATTTATACTTGTTTTAATTGATTTACTAGGAAAATTACAAACAATATCAGAAAGATCCACTGCCTATATTCACAGGCTGATATCACACATACATATTTTTTTCTTCATACGAGAAATCATTTTCCACTTCATTCTTTGTTATTCTTGGAATATGCAACTAGCTTTTATCTTCAAGCTTTCTAATTCAGTAGTGGAAAAGAGTGAATTGGCTGCTAGAGCCAGGTTGATTCCACTCTTCCACTGTTTGAAAGCAATCATGTAAATATAGATAACATATTATACACAACAATAAGAGATAGTGTTTTTAATGTAACATTTGTTGCTACTATGTAAAACATCATATTTTAAAATTCAATATTTGCAAAACATTCTCCATCAAAAAGTTGCAATTACGACTTCTTAACAATAAGAATTCATCATCACTGTTAAAAAGTTAGAAGTTTACAAATATGTTGTCTTCAAAGAAATGGATTATATTAAAAAAAGGATAGTTGTGAAGTAAAAGTAAAGGAAAAACCTATCATAACATAGACTAACTAAAAACACACTTTAGTTTTACAATTTACATAATATTCCTGCAGTTGCGGGGTGTGTAAATGTCTGCCACTAGATTATTCAAGCCAAACCTTGCCCTAGAACATATTTTTATTGCAGGAAGTATAGTCATCTATACTTCAATAAATACATGAGTATTTAATGTCCAAATAGTAGGGGAGAGGGGGGCAGTTTTGAATTATTGGATTTATGAACGCATTTTTTATTTTTGAAGTTATACTTCTTTTGGCGCGTTTGGATGAGAGTGAATTCATGACCTATGCGCGCTCGATGTCCCAAAAAAACGACATGATGAAGTTGGCTACAGAATAGAATTTGATTGATTTTAACATTTTTCTTCGATATTTACTGCAGTTTTGTTTTTTAAAATTTTTCTTCAGACGCCAAAGAAGTGTAACTTCTAACGCGTGTAAATAAGTTTTAATCTCCAAAACCTTTTTAATATTGGTAAGTCCAACCTACACGTCTGTCAGTTCCTAACCATCAATGTAAGTCTCATTTCAAGAAAAATTCACCGGTCACATTAGGGAGACGAAAATAAACATATATTTTTTTACTTGTAAGGAAATTACTAACAAAGTAAGTATTATTTTCGAGTTGTAATTATATTATAGTGTTGCATATCTTATAGCCAAAGTATTTCCAATATAATATAGTCATTCACCTCAAATTAGTTTATCGTATAGAAATTTTTATTTTTGAAGTATGGTATTGGGGCAAATTTGAATAAAATCACTGGGGTACTTAAATAAAATGTTCAAAAATTCACCGAGCTAAATAAACAAATATTATATTTATTTTTAGAAAATTAAAGATAAATATAAGTAAATAACTTCATTTGATATTGTTTTTACAGTCATAATGGTAAGAAATTACAAAACAAAGTAGCATCAAAATGGTGACCTTATCACTAAGCAGTGATTTCTTCCAGGCAACCAACTGTTTGAAAATCATAAACATGATAAACTAAATATTAAAAAAAAAACAATTATTATAAGAAATGACGAATATATTAGAATATAAAAGAATTTTGGTTTTAAATTTTTACACCCTGACAAAAAAGATTAATCGTTCATAACTATCACGGATATTCTAAAGAAACTTCCAAAGTAATGTCCTACTGCAGGAACTTCACATTAAACATGTGTCGTTCGTTCGATCGCAAAGAACTAGATCAATACTGAACCATTGACAAAATGATCTGGTTCGTTCGACCCGTTCAATCAATTGGTTCGTTTGGCCCGTTCAATCATTTGGTTCGTCCGACCCATTCAATCTATTGGTTCGTTCGACCCGTTCAATCTATTGATTGGTTCAATTTCAAACGAACCAACATAGCAAAGCAATCAATAGTAAATAGTGATTGAGATCACGGTCACCGTTTTATTCAGTTTTGATGAATAACATTATATGTATATTCTATATATAATATATTTTTAAGCAGTATGAGACAAAAAACTCTAATTTTCTTACTATTATAATATTATAGACTAGCCTAGTATATATGAGCAACATATTTCCCGCGTAAATATGTTGCTCTATAATCTCCTATATCTTCCGGTGAAAGTCCCATTAAAATTGTTTTAAACGTTTCAGAGTTTAGCCCGGACAAACAGAAGGATACATATAATTAAAAATAAATACTAGAAAATACATAATATATGTTTGTCTTATAACATTACCATATTATTTTTTCCAATATTGAACCTTATTAACGTAAACAATATAGCTTATTAAAATTTCTGAAGTATAAGTACAGTAAGTTAGACATAATATTACATACATATTAGTAGAACGGTGACACTGTATAATACAGAAAACGTCATCGCCGCGTCGGCTCGTGCTTGGTTCGTTCGTTTCTATGATCTTTTACGATCTATTACTACCTCGGTTCGCCGCGACCCGTCTGACTGTAATCGAACGAACGAATCATTTTCAACAAAGTGACCCATTGGTTCGCGCAGATTTCACGACCCGGGTCTTTTGGTTCGTTCAATCGCGAACGACACATACTTACTTCACATATAAACAGCTGCTCTATTCAATTCTTTCAATATTCGACTTAAGTAATTTTAAGCTAACTACCTTAATATGGAAATTGTTTCTTATTAATATTTATTTTATGTTGGCCATTAAGGCCATTTGGATTATTTATTTCCTATTTGACACTTTTAAACTGCCTTCCTAAGATTGTTATATTTTTAAGATATTATAAGAATAATTACTTTCTATTATAAAAAAATTCATAAGTTTGTTGCCCTTGTTCAAGACTATCCCAGACTGTTTAAAGTTTTATGTAGTTTATCAAATTAACAATTAGTGTATGAAATAAATGACAATACACAATGATAATATAAAATGGAAATAGCTTAACTATTGTGTTGATTTTACTCTAAGTCACATAATCTTCATGTTTTCCTGATTTTTATAAACTGCCCTGGGTGTTTCAAATGTACCCCAGGGATGAGGCACATTTGAACAAAATAGTGTTGTTTTAAAAATTTGTCTTACTGTATCAAGTCAAAATAAATAAATGACATTTTTATTATGTAGTATAAACCCCATGAAATAAAAGAGAATAAATCTTGATAAATAATACTATATGAGAAATATAATGCTTTACTTAAGAAGTGTTCAAATGTGCCCCCCTCTCCCCTAAGCATAATTTTAATAATCTAAATTTTCATGTATATTCTTAATGTCAAATATCAATAAAAATAGTTCTAAATATAATACACATACCTTCTATGAATTACTACTTCAACTTTATAAGAAAAATTATAATAGGATCACCACAAAATGAACTTGATATTTATTATGAGTTTTGTATTATAATTAGACCTTTTCTTCATATTGATACCTTTGGCTTAGATAATATTAATTACATAAATGTAATTTATGTGGTGAAACTAATTTGTTTAAATCTTTATATGTATATACACTACACTACATGAACTATACACAAAATATGGCCTATGTTACTCGATGATATACTCTATTCTATTGGTGAAAGAATTTTTAAAATCAGTTCAATAGTTTTAGAGTTTATACATAACATACAAAAATACACATATTTCCTTTTTATTATATTAGTATAGATAGGTTATGTTATGTTATGTGACCAAAATAAGATAAACATAGATCAATTATTTTTATGGATTTTTTTATGCAGACTTCATCAAGTGGAAATTCTAGCATTACTTCAAAATTTTCAATCAGCTAGTTGAATAGTATATTTAGACCAGAATTAAGTCTATCTCTTAAAATAAGCAATTAAAAATATAACTTCTTACTTGTCAAAATAAAAAGTACCAATTTAATTTATACTTGTTTTAATTGAATTACTCGAAAAATTACAAACACTATCATAAAGGTCCACAGTCTATATTATTTTATTATTCTATATTCACAGGCTGATATCACACATTATACATTTTTCTTCAAATGAGAAATCATTTTCCATTTAATTATTCTTTGTTATGCTTGGAATATGCAACTAGCTTTCATCTACAAGCTTTCAAAATCAGGCCTCTACTTCCTCAGGAGTGTAATTTTCAAATCATGCGATGCAATGGCAGTCTCCAATATTTCAGAGGCGGTGACTGCCAAGTTGATTCCACTCTTCACTGCTGGAAAGCAATCAATAAAGTAAATATAAGTAAAATATACACAGAAAAATTAGTAATAGTGTTTCTAATGTAATATATGTTATGTAATTATATAATACAGAGCAGCACTTTTCAAAATTCAATATATTCAAAACATGCTCCATCATAAAGTTGGAACTAATGCGATTAAACACTGACAATTACATCAAAATCCACTCTGAACTTTTTTTGTCTGTATATAATAAATATAAAATTTCTATCATGATTTTGAGTGCATCCTAATATTGAGAGTATTTTGCATCTATTTTGTCAAACTATTCCATTGTAAAGATCATGTTGCCCTTATTATAATTCTCGTTTTATTTGACAATGAATTCCAAATCATAAAAACTTATTACTTAACTTTTATTTGAATCGATTATATCTAAATTAAGCGCCCCGGATAATTCCTCCCACTTACGTATCGCCTATCTACTAGTCTCCCGCTTTGGGCCGTACATAGATTTGTTTATAATTTAAATTACTTTTTCTGTGTAATTATTGGAACTGTGTTTACAATTTAGGTTATGAATTCTATGTTATACAATAAACTGCTTCTTACCTTTCCATAAAGTCCGTCATCACTTCAAATTGTGTGGTTAGACATCATTTTATCTTTTCTTATTCTTTTTTTCGAATTGGAAATGAATTAATATTAAACTTTGAAATTAATCAAGAATACGATATTGAAAACGTCAAAAATGACAATATTAGCTATCTCTTTGTTTTTTAAGTGTATGAAAGAGATAGAATAATAAGCTTGAAGTTCGTTCGATCGAGCGACACGATCGTCGATATAGTTTAAACGTTGAACCAAACGTTGACACTTATACTACAACGAGTTTTAAAACTGTCAGTTTCATCGACCTCACGAAAACTTTTTTCGTTAGCTCGATAGCAAACTCATACTAGGGCCTCAGGGCTACCTAGATCAACAGATTTTTATAACAAATAATTTTAATGTATTGGGGCTAGAATGCAATGAAAACAACTACGTTGGCGCCAAAAAACGTCAAAGAAAGTACCATTTAAACTCCATAGATAATGTCAAATTTATAAAACACAAAGTTACCGAGAATTCAAATATTCATATACTGGATTATATTAAAGATAAATTTAATACAAAGCCCTTTTGTATCTGCGGCTTGCACGCCTGCGCCGATTTGACAATAGACGCAATTAATTTATTTTTGAAAATGGAAGACGCATGCGCTATTGCAATAATGCCGTGTTGCTATCATAAAATATTGCAAACAGACGCGGAGAGATTTAAAAATTTTCCCATTAGTAAAACTTTGAAGGGTGATTATGAAAAATATAAGGGGTTTACGTTTTTGAACATCCCTTTCTTAAGACTAGCCGCCCAGCCACCAAATTTGTCTGAAAAAGTAATGGAAGATTTAGTATTTTCTCTTTTAGCGCGAGCAACGCTTCAAGTGTATGCAAATCAACGTAAGTTATTTAAATATTATTGAATCTTATTAACAATAATTTGGTCTTTAAAATAAATTTATTTACAGAAAACTGCATTTTAAAGCGAAAGAAAAGGAAAGCAGTGCGGTTAAAGTCAAAAAATAACGACTTTGATTCTTATGTAAGAGACGCAATTAGCAACGGTTTTTCGTTAATTCCCAACGAAAGTAACGATACCCGTAACGTTATCTTTGATCATGAAGAACTTTTATCAATATGGCGCCAAAACTCTTCCGACGTAACGGTTAGAAAAGCGGCAATTTTTATTTCCATGCAAAATTATTTACAACCTGTGTTTGAAAATTTTATTTTGTTTGACAGACTCTTGTATTTACGCGAAAATGGCGTCGAGAATTGCGAGTTTAAAAGAATCGTTAATGAACGAATATCTCCAAGGTGTTTTGTTTTAATTGCCAGGAAATAAAAATTCTATGAAAAGTCTTTGAAGTATTATTTATGCATATCACTTATACTGTAGCAGAATTAAATGTAATATATACTTAGTAGCAATTCTTTGAACATTATTATTTTAAATCTAAACCTTATTAAAGGAGTTAAAAAAAGCTATACTTCTCACACATCATTTATTAAAAATATATCTATTTACAAATATTTCCCTATAATTATTTCTTTGTGAACTAAATGTAATACAAAAAACACATTGCACTTGTCTTTTCCAAAATATGTAGATATTTTTTGTATTGGCTTATAATTTACTGCTGTAAATAACTATAATTATATGGAAGAAGCACCTTACCTGAATTTTTCAATTTGGCAAGTTTTGGTTGATAGAATTACTGACTTGTGGGCAGTCTGAACTTTTACTTTAAAAATATTATGGCATCAAGCTCCTTAAAATTGTAACTCAAAAGAAAATGTGTGATATATATTATGATGAAATTATATTATAATGAAGATGAGATGAAGATGATGATATTATAATGAAGATGAACACTGCACATTCTTCTCTTATCTCAATGATTGGTAAAACTATTCATTTAAGTCCTCCTTCTTCACTTTCTTTTTCCCTCTCTTCCCTGGAATCATTATTTTCGACTTCCATTCCTCCGTTCCAGCATCCTGAAGCTGAACCAACTCACCAGTGTGTGGATTAATTGGAAACACCCCCTCTGGAGTAATTTTCTTCTTGGATGTGTCCATATTATGTCTCCGTTTCATATGCTTATTGAAGTTTGACCAATTCGTAAACTTCATTCCGCAAAGATTGCAAGCGTACGGCTTATCGCCAGTGTGCTGCCGTTCGTGGTTCTTCAAAATCTGTTTAAAGCGGAATGCTTTGTTGCAATACTTGCACACGTGAGGCATGGAGTCGGTATGGATTATTTTGTGAGCGTTCAATTGGTATTGCAGTCGGAAACACCTCCCGCATTGTTCGCATGAGAACGGTTTCACTCCGGAATGCATTTCTACATGCCGTCTCAACATATTTGGGAATAGAAATGATTTGTTGCATATTCTGCATATATGTGGTCGGACTTGATCGTGGGACATTATGTGAGAAGTTAGCGTGCCTTTGTTGTAAAACATTTTACCGCATCGATCACAAGCGTAATCTTTTTGACGATTCTTTGTGTGAATTTTTTGATGATCGCGCAAACTATTTGGCGTCTTGTACACCTTGTTACATAATTGGCAAGTCAATTCTTCGATAGTTAGAGGTGCTCCGCGTTTTCTATTACGCTTTCGTTTTGGTTTGTTTGTCTCAAACTCATCCAGATGTTCCTGCAAGGAGTCTTTTGAGAATATTTCGCCGCAGAGGTGACATGGCAATTCGTCATTTTTGAAGTGGAATTTCACATGCATATCTAGTATTTTTTCATCAACTAATCCTTTGTCGCAGTATTCGCACCGTTTCCTGGAATTTTTTATTAAACATGGATACAAAAAATCAAAAAGTAATAATGTGAAGCTATCCCTTTGGAATGCTATCCCATGTCAAATTAGGGACCATCCATAATGTACATCACACATTAAGAGGGGGGATCGACGAAGTGTGACATTGTGTGACAAGGGATGGGACATGTCAAAATCTTAGACTTATTCTAGCTTGTTACTGTAGTGAATTTATGGCAGAGATTCATTTCATAATTCTGGTAACTTTCGGCATTGATCGGCTGGGAAGAATATCGAAATTCCGACCAGGTAACCAACCACCGTTCATAGATGGAAAGCCGTAAAGTGCACATTGCGCGTTTCAGTTTCTGTCTATGGATTTCCGAATGCTCGAAGTTAAAAGTAGGGCGACAGCGCGTCATTGTCTGATGTTCTGTGGCTGGGGTATCACCTATCATCAAGTGATTCTTAAGCTCATCTGTGCGATATCTAACATAAAAAACAAAACATTATGAAATATCTTATTTGTTAAAAAGAATCAAGTAAGTAACCACCTTGATCAAAATCTAGCTCACCATTGAGCACAGCCATGAATTGATGTTAAAGAATGCTGTTCTTTAGCATTTCTATAAACATATCTGAATATTAAAAACGCAGACTTATTACTTTCTTTTTAACTGTATTTACCATTTAAAAACCCATATTAAAAACGGACATTGGGCATAACTTACTAATGATTAATAAAAAAAAATAAGTAAATGGAAACTTCAAATTTAAATTACTTCTGAGTTTCTTTGAAGGCCTGTATCCTACAATATTTAATATTGCAATATGCATATTGCAATAATTTGTTGCTTTAAGACAAAAATAATTGATTTAATCTTACAAGATAAGAAGTACATATTTTTAATTTCCGGCAAGCAGACCTAAGGTTAAGTACAACATGAATTACTCTGAGTTATGAAGAAATAGGCAAAAGCATTCATTATTTTAATTAGAAAATTGCTGTTCTTTTGAATAAACTGTAATTAATACATAACAGAAATATAACTTTTTTGTCATGGTTAAACTGTATTGTAATTATCATAATATCTAATTAGGATGCAGAGTGCAAATAAAAGTAGATTAAAAGACTATTATAAGGAGTGCAAATAATTTGCCTGACAGTAAGTAGCCTACCAGCTAATAATATAGGTAATTATATGAACACCTTACTTATTATGATTATTAGTTAATGCACCAACATGCTCAGCATTGTATAAGTAATATTAATACAGAAGCCTTTGGCATTGCTATTGAAAGGCTGCGTTTCTCTTTTTATTGCAGGCAGGTGTGATGCCTGATGGTAAGTAATCATGTCTGATGCGGTGGATTCTTATTATATAGTTTTTATGTAAGAAAAATAACAACTAGTCTTTATTACATGAGTCTTTAATAGTAAGCCAAGTTTTATACCTGAGTTTTCTCTTATGTTGTCTGATATGACTTACAAACAGATCATAATTGCTGCATTCAAAATCCTTACAATATACACAGGCAAATGCATTACACTTTCCGTGAGTTATCCGGCTGTGTAACCTTAATGTTGCAATATCTAGAAACTCAATGTTACAATATGCACAAATCCAGGGATAATCTTTCCATTTTGTAATAGATTTTTTAAAATTACTTTCATCATTTGCATAAACTGTCATTTCCGGGATGTTTTGGATTGCTGTTTCAAATAAATCTTGTACATTTAAATCGGTTTCTTCTTTTGGTTCTCGCTTAACTTCAATTTTATCTGTATCTCTGGAATTCTCGGTTTTAACATCAACATGTTCATTGAAATCATCATAATTTTTATTTTCATCAGACAAATATGCTTCAATATTGGAAAACAAAGTGGATAAGATGTTCTGAGCATTCAAAACATTGATAAAAAATTCATGCGCTTTGTTCAAGGATTCGTAACATACGAAACATATAGTTTTAGGTAAATTATTTTCGTTTAACACATCAACGTATATTGCGTTGAGAAATGATAGCTTTTTATGTATTTCTTCGCGTTTATTTACATCGTTTAAACTCAACAATTCTTCACTGTTTTTCTGTTCGGCACAAAATCTACAGTATGTATTCAAATTATCCATGGTAGTTGTTACAGGTAACAAACGTTTTCACAATATTCTGAACTAAAATACTTAATCGGTATTAATTTAAGTATTTAAAATTAAAATAAAATAACAATCGTTCACTGGAACTATTCCAAAACAAACCATTTCTTGAAAGATGAAACTTTTTATTGACATCTGACATATTGAAATTTATAAAGAATGTCAACTTGACACTCGATATTATTTTTTTACTATGGTAACGATATATCTCACTACTACTCGTTAATATGCCTAGTTAATTTACAAACTTAATTCTTCTGTTCTGTGCTTAAAAGTGTAAAACAAGAAGCCTGAATTTACATGTTTTTACACCGATAACCCTGAGGGGCTTTTACGATGTAATATAAAATTATTTATAATGTACTACTCGTTCACTTTGAGAATGCCACCGTCGACCGTTATGAGGTCCTTGTAAGTTGTAACGGTACTATAGACAGATATAATATAATAGAGAAAAATATAATAATCTAAAAAAAAAATTATAACTTTATTTTACTGTTTGAACATTAGAAAAATATTGTAGGTTTATTATGTATCCATAACTGCAATACCAGTTATTTCATCGAAATCATTTAAATAAAATACTTTATACCGGATTAAAACGCGATTTATTATTTATCCTGACGTTTCGGATGCTTTTCAGCAACAGTGGTCATCGAAATCACTCATTTCTGTATCACTATTATCACTCCATTCTGTGTTGCTATAATCACTTTCAGCACCCACTGAAATAATTAGTCCCATTTCATTTTTTTCTTAACAATAACAAACCAACAGAAACAAAAACTCAACGAAAAGAAAAATCACAACAAAATTGCACGATGGCATCGTTGCTATCCGTACTAACCGGGCGAAACTTGAGGAGCGGTATGAGGAAGTAGGGCGAGAGGTAACGGAAATCTTGAAATTAACGAGTACTACTTACATTTACATTGCATATTTTGTTTGAATATTTAAAAAAATGTGTTACAAGCTTCATTGCTTTCTTTAAATAGTTGAAGTAGAAAAAGAAAGAAAAAAAAATCATATAAACATACAAATATCAAAATGAATAAAAATAAATTGGGTTATATTTTATTATTATTATTACTAGTAACATGCCCCGGCTTCGTACGGGTGCCTATGTTACTCGCTGATACTGTTTTAAAATCAGTTCACTAGATCCACTTTTACACAGATTACTGCTTACAACCTTTTTTTTACCTATGGTTACATTTTTCAAGTTTCAGTGAGGATCCCTTATGATTTCTGGAAATAAACATAGCATATGTTACTCGGTGAAGATGTAGCTTTCTAACGGAGAAATAAGTTTTAAAATCGACCGAGTAGTTTCCTAGCTAAATCGTAACAAACAAACAAATCTTTCCTCTTTAATAACAATACTGAAAAGCAGGGCAAAGGGGGGTTAATGAATATGTAACATACGGTGTAAATACTACGGAGTACTTTTTGATTATTATTTTTATGTGCTGAATGCACAATTAAATGAAATGTTCTCATCTTACAGTAGGATACACTTAAATTTAACTTTTATAATGATAATAATTAGAATACCTTTATTATTCATACATACAAATACATGACGCCTCTTTCCCCTTGGGGTAGGCAGAGATCACGGAATTCCATATGCTATGTTATTCATAAAATTATATCTTTAAAAATTTTAAATTCATATAATATGTACAATGTACATCTACATTTTACTAATATTAATTAGTATAGATTAAAATATTATATTTTAGCGTGATAAGGGACTCAGGATTCGGTGTCTTACCATGGAATTCTGAAATGGTAATCATAAATTGAGGGCATCTCAAAATGTAACTTTTTTTCGTTTTACGCATTGTAATCAGCAATGAGAAGGAAAATTGCAATATTATTAAGGGCACCTCAGTATTGTGCTAGTGTGTGGGCATTCGACCATATCGTAAAGGCAGGCAAATAAAACAATATTGTATTCATAATATTTATTTTACTACAAAAAGGCTAATATTGCACATTTTCTAATTACATAAGCAACAACATAAATGATTAAATAAATATTTTAATACATATTACTATTCGAAACAACTAATCACATCTAACATTAATTACTAATAATTTTGAAACAATTAATTATTATTTTATTATATTATCTAAAACCATTAATATAGTCTAAAACGTATATATCCGACATTAAAAATAGTTGCAACTCAACTCACCCACCAAGATGGCTGTGGGACTTTTACGATGTCATAATACTGAATTTTGTAGACAAATAGTTTTTTATATGGAGTAAAAAAATCATTTGGCAGAGTTAGAATCTTTCACTGCGAACGTGTAAGCGGCTTTAATATAACCTAATTTTTAGATGTTATATTGATACTAATCTTCAATAAAGATATGTGGAAATGCGCAAAAACTTACTTTTATTTCTATGAATATTTAGTTCCATACAAACAGATATTTGATTTTTTTTTACTCGCCCAGATTTTTGATATATTATATCTCCCTTGATTTATAATATATAATTATTTATTTACATGGCCTACATGGATACAAGTCCTTACACCGAATTCTTCGTGTAAAAAGTGAATTGTTCATGCAAAAAGTGGCCAGATGTAAAAAATATTAATATAGTATTATTATTTTAAACAAGTCAGACGCCGAGTAAAGACTCGTTTAGTTTTTAATACAGAGCCAAATATTTATACAAATAAACTAAATAATAGTTTAAATTATATAAATCATATTAAAATTATTTTTTTAATACTGATAAGTATGAGATGATAAGTGCATACCACTAGACCGTTCTGTGACCGGCTAACACCGTCGCGTGCCATGCACGGAGCGTCAACAATTGGTGGTGAGAATATAATATAGCCAGTGCAGCCGGCCTAGGATGACTCGTGTTTTAATCGATTATCCCTTTATTTCTTTCTTTCTAACATGACACTTACACATAAAACTCGACTTAGTTGTCGATGTCGAGGTATAATATATCTAGATATCTTATATTTTAGTTTGTCTTCTCTCGTGCGCGAGATATCTCGTGGCGGTCATGCTAGGCCGGCTGATGTACGTTCTAGTGCGCATAGTAGGCCGTCTCATGGTTCTGTCCTTGCCTGCCGGGCTAGCATGACAAGCGCGACAAAATTTTGTCTACCGTTTTCTCGTGTTTCAATCGACTATCGCTTTATTTCTTTCGGGTCTAACATGACAATTACACTTAAAACTCGACTTTTAATATAAAAAATAGATACATTTGTCGATCGAGATATCTTTTCTATCAAAATTGTCGATGTCGAGATATAATATATTGAGATATTTAACATCTCAGTTTGTCTTCTCTCGCGCGAGATATATCTCGTGGCGGTCATGCTAGCCCGGCTGGATATACTTCTTTACAGTAGGCTGCGATGGAAAGCACATTGACAGCTGATTACCAAACTATTCAATTAGTTACACATTTTTTAGAGACAGATATGTACTAATACTATAATAAAGTCTATTCTATAACTAGGACTTAACTCTAATACTTATCTAATGGAAGACTTTTGTGATATTGTTTGTTGCGATATTTCTTGGTTGCTTAAACTAGACTTATATACTACAATATGTTTAGTATAAATTAGGAGATTTAACAGTAATACATAGATTTATATACAGTAACATAACTCATATAAACAGTACAACTAAAACTCAATAGTTTATTCCTAATTATCTATTTTTATACCAACTCCGAAGGCGTTATGCCTACGTATTATATTTAATTCAAAGAACGAACATTTTGTTTAATATATACTTAAATTGAAGGAGATAAACATATTTTTTTAATGATCGCGGATGCTTGCCCTTCAGTAATAATCAATATTTTTATGTGTTTAAGCGATGCGATCTATAATCCTTCATCATCATCATCGTTCATTTTCATTTTTTTTATTAATTCGCCCGATATCGATGGCAAATGTAGTGGTGATAGGGTTGCCGGACATGATAAACCCTGTGTCTTGACCGAAAGGTTGATAAAAAGGCCACTTCCGGTCAATTTTGACGGTTCAATTGAAACGATAAAAATATGTAAAAGCTTGTACTAGAATGGATGAGCGAAGATGGTAGATGGCGCAAGAGTCGTTTGCGGGAAAATTGATACCGTGAGATCTATTGTCGCGGTATGTCACTTGGTAATTGTTTGTGTGAAAATAATTGTTGTCGTCTTGTTTACGCGTTTTTATTGCATTTTATGTTTTCTATATTTAAAAAACCTAAGCAATTACATACAAAATAAATTTAAACCACGTTAAACAACATCTCGTGCTGTATTTTATTGTGCTGGGGGTCCAAGATACAAGCTTGCTTAATTTCGGCCCCAAATCTGTATTTCAATAGGTATTTATTTTATTCAAATTTCAAATTAAATCTTACATATATAAAAGAAAGTTGTGTTAGTTACACCGTTTATAACTCAAGAACGGCTGTACCGATTTTAACAATATCTTATATGTTGGATTCCTCTATGTCCGGAATAAGATATAAGCTATTAAAATATTGGAAAAATCAGGAATTTTTTTTTGCATAAAATTAATTATAAAATAAATTAGATTCGGAACTCCGCCATCTTGACAGCTCACGTCATGCATTCTTAGCTTTTTTGGAATAACAGATGTTCACTGCAAATCAGTGACATATTAAACAACTAGCTGATGCCCGCGACTTCGTTCGCGTAGGGTTCACTTTAAGCTGAGCTTTTGAGCAAGCTTTCTTCAAATGACATATCCTCCTCCACCCTCTGTACTTGGTGATTTCTTTTGGGAAAGAGCTATCAAATTAGTCAATGACGGTTGCTTTTGCATCATGTTATCGACATGTTTAATGGTGGTTGGGCATATTCAAATTTAATAATAATTAAATAATTTCGAGGCCAAAATTGTGGCAGAACAACGTCTGCGGGTCCACTAGTTAAATATATATGATCTGTACTTAGATATATTTGTCTTTATAAAATAAACACGTATATAGAGAGAAATTTACAGAGAATGATTGAACCTAAGGAATTATACTCTTTATTGCAGCTTCACAATGCAATATTTCTGTTTTGCAAGTAATTTCCTTCTAGTCACGTCATCAATCAAGACAAATGAATTCAATGCAAGGTCCTCTAATTAAGCAGTTAGCGTTGATTGTGTCGGTCGAAAATACGTGTATTTTACTTGTTAAAGTATATTACAAAAAAAGTAATTTTTTTGGTGATAAAGTGTTAGTTTTTGCTTAAATGTAATATTTAAAACAGGGACTGAAATCGGTTAATTTTTATTTTCAAAAATACGCGTCTGACTGAGACACCATGATATGAGTTTTATAGTTTTTACACACTAAACTTACCATGTAGTATCTTTTTCAGTAAATATGAATCAAAACGAAAGAATATTCACAAAATCAATTTATTATACCGGTATAACTCCCATAGAAAATTAACCGGTATTCGGTCCCTGATTTAAAATGTTTCTGTTTAGCAGTAAGTAGGTATGTATCTACATTTGGAACAAACATTAATATTTTTGAAAAATAGATATAGACATAGAAAATAACTAAGTTTTTTTTATATTTATAGATCTTAAGTTTTTTTTTATAAAAATATAACTGTAGTTCCTTATCATTTCAATTGATATATGAGAAGTAAGGCTAAATTTTTGTGTTTTTTATACTTACTAAAAATTCTTATCAATTTAAAAGAAAATATTCCCCGAATTAAACCTACCCTCTATGTACAAATATTATTTCTATATTTATGTTATAACTAGTTTTACGAAAATTTCAAAAACCTACTTCATACACCAATTCTACTCGACTACGATACGAATTTTAAAATTGAAAACTTTAGGGAGTCAACACAATTCACTTTAGATGGGTTTTGTTTTAATGTGACACGCCTTAACAATATTTGCGACACTCCTCTCTAAACTAGTATGAAGCAAAGTCGGTAATTACGTCTGTCTGTTTTTATTGTAATTTAGAGAAAGTTTTACGAATGTTTTTGTACCTAGTATATATTATTGTAGTTCCCGTCACTTAAAAAGAACGCTGGCCTAGAACCTACGCAGTGAGCGATTTATAGATAACTCCAACCTATTCCAAAGTACTAAGTAGCTAGTAAAGTACCTATTATGATTCAACAATAAAACAAGAATAGTCTTATATTTAGTGTTGGATAGTACAGGACTTCAGAAAGAGGTTGTAAGAGTAGCCTCTTTTTCACTCTGAGCCAGTAGTCAGTACAATGTCCCAAATGAGGCGAGCTCGAATCATAATTTGTACTAGCGAGTATTAATATGACATTAATATTTTAAATATGTTTTTATGGTTATTTATAACACAAATACATCGAGAAGAAACGAGCGCGACATAAAATTTGAAGTAGTACATTTTATAATTTCGAGCCGCTCTTACATTTTGATGTCATATCCGGGACAAATGTACTGCCTCTTGTAGAAGAACTCTACTTAGAACACGACTGTACCCGTGCGCAGACATATAATATTCCCTCCACTGTCGCTCAGCGTTCTATTTACGTGACGGGAACACATTGTAATTAGATTATTTTAGTCATAGAAGAACTACTGAGATTCTTGCCGATTCGATGGTAGATTTGAAGTTAAACGATTTGTATATGAGAAGAGTATAATAAACCTTATTATACGTCGCCACACTAAAACGTCCCTCATATAATTGACTGGTAGGTTCAAACAAAAACAAACGAAAATAAATGGCAAATAAAATTTAATAAACAAAAACATAAGGAGAATACACATCAACTACATATAACATTCTAACTCTAATTATTTATTGTCGTTCGCGCAGTATTTTCGAATGTACATCTTATTATTATAATTATTCAAAAATATATTTTTAGCTTAACGTTATGTTGGATAGGTGCAAAGTCTAATAGCTAGGTGTCTATTATTATTTATTTTGAAAAAATACTAGATAGATAATATCTATCTAGATACAACTAGATAGATATTACTACATATGTACATATATTTAAAAAAAAAATATATATAAAAAAAATTATTGGAAAAGAAAATTAGATTCTTAATGTTATTTACTAATTTGCCCTTCATCAACGAAATCTAATCATGTACTATAAATAGTATAATATTAATAGAAAACACTTCGAAGAGCTTAGACAAGATGCACACGCTAGTAGAATAAAATATGTATGGGTTTGGCATAAGCCTTTGACACATAATTAGATGAAGCTAAATAAACATGAACTTTGAACCTAAATCTAAGTCTACTTTGTCTTTGTCACTTGTCTAAGTCCTCAGAGGCCTGAGGCCCGAGCACAAACAACTTTTTTAATTACAGAATGGACAACTGAGCAGGTGAATTACCTGATGGTAACTAATGACCACCGCCTCGACATCCGTGACTCAAACGTCTTAGATATGTTGTCGGCCTTTTAAAAATTATTCGAATCGTCGCGTCAGTTCGGTTGTATGAGAAATTATTTAAAATCATACAAATGTTATATTGACGTATACATTTGTTCGTGCTCCGGCCTGAGATCACGATATTCTATTCAAAATAGCCATAATTGCAAGTTGCAGTCCGAGTTCAAGATTATACGTAAGAAGTTATTATTACTTGTATTGTTTTAAATTATATCGTATAAGGTTTTACTACCTAGTAACTGCTATTAGTGTTATAATGTATATACAAGGGCGTAGCTGCTGCCGTATCAACCGAATCAAAGATACGTGGCCCCTAACTATAGGGGCCCCGAACCCGTGTAAGCGAAAATTTACCTTCCATTAGCGTTACGCCGCAGTTAGAAA
Source organism: Anthocharis cardamines (assembly GCA_905404175.1). Lineage (NCBI taxonomy): Eukaryota > Metazoa > Arthropoda > Insecta > Lepidoptera > Pieridae > Anthocharis > Anthocharis cardamines. The sequence goes on from FR989979.1 coordinate 3,862,243, forward strand.
AAGGGCCACCATATTTAGATACAGAATCAAGGATAAGTTACGCCCCTGTGTATATGTATATTTTTTAGAGCGTTATATCTAATGGATCTCATAGACGTGGGGTAATTACGAATCCTAAATGGGGACAGGTAGTTAAGGCTAACATTATTTATAGTTACTATTGGTTTTATGTTTTGGATACAGTCAAATAAAAATGTATAGTTAACGCTGAAACAAAAATAACGATCGATACTCAAACGCTCATTGAGAGCTATTAAAATACATAACACGAAAGAATAGATTTACTTTGAAGAACAGGCCGTAAAGGCGCGCTTGTCACGGTTTCTCTGGGGTAAGAATAGTTCCTACTCAGCCACCGCGGCGCTGCTAGTATCCGTGTGAACGCACACTCTGATGCTGGAGTCATAGCGCGCTCCCTCTCTCACCCAGCCACTTTTAGAGCGTTATTGCCGTTCGCTCGTGAGAGCGAGCGAGACAACGCGAGGGGAGGAGTCAGCGGGCTGCTTAGATGTGTGTGTCACACCGATACATTACCGCGCGCTCTACAGGTCAAAAGTAGAACTTCTTTTTCAGTGCCTCAAGTTAGTATGGGCATGTGCTTCTATGTAAATCTGTTCTTTGATAATACGAAGGAGAGGACCATTTTAAGAATCCTTCGATTCTAGTAACTTTCGCATTCACCAATAATAACTTCTTACACCATCTTGGACTACTAATTAAAACGGTGTCCTGTCACAGTTGCATGCAGCGCCACCCTGTCCCTGGCGGCACTGCACATTGCACCACGCCTGCCAACCTTCCGCCGTGTCCAGCCGCAGGCCAAGGGCGGTGACTGCCAGGTGTTGCGGTATCGGTTGATTGTTCTCGCATGTTGGACAACCTGTGTCAAAGGTAAACCAAACGTCAAACTGACAGTTTTAAGACAGCTATTGTCAAAGTATGGTTTTGAAATCTTGGTGTACTTTGTTGACAGCCGAGCGTGAGGATCATTTGTTGGTAGGCGAGGACATCAGTCAATGATGCGCTATCTTGATGTTAAATAAAAATACATTCCGCGATGTCAAAGAAGTAACGTAAGACATAATTAAAGAAAGATATAAGCAAAATATAACGTAAGACTAGGCGGTATGCTCGAAAGACTTTAGCCTGCCCTATGGGCGAAAATAATAATAATAATAAATAAAAATACATTTAATTTTATATGTCTATTGTATAAAAGAAAAAAGTACTTAGGTACTTCAAAAATATCTACTTGCTATGCTTGAGAAAGAAATATCTATGAAAAAAAAAGTGGTTTTTAAAAATAACATCCATCTTTTGACGATGTATAACTAAGATAGGCCAATGTCTAATTCCATAGTGAGATCAGCTCAATAACACCATAAAGTTTATGTCATTCGACTTACACAGAATTAATTTTCAGTCATTTCAACCACCGGGAACTTCGATCAACAATATACCGGGAAATCAATCAATAATGTGCTGTTGATATTTTTGAGCATTCGGAATTATATAGATTCAAACTGAAATGTCTTTGCCCAAAGTGGACAGCATTGAGAAAAACATATATCCATAAACATCACGCCTCTTTGCCATTGGGGTAGGTAGAGATCATGCTACGATCCTTATATACCACTTTCGCTTCTTCCACTTTAATCAATGCTTTCATACACGCTCGTCGGTTCACTTATTTACCTGGTACTTCTGACCTAGCCCTTTTGAAGAACGTCCCCGTGAGTCCCTCATCGACTCACACCCGCTTCATTATATTTTTGTTTGGAATACTTTCATCCATCCTTTCTAAGTGCTCAAACCAAACATACCTACAAAATAATATACAGATGTCCTGGCAAAGAACTGCCAAAATACGAAACCATGACTCTTCGGAGCACGCGAAAGAGCTCCACAAAGTTACCTACCGTTCAGGACGTAGCCGTCGGTGACGCAGAACGCGTCGCACACCATCGTCCAGTTGGTGGGGTGGGTGAACGGGGTGACGTCGGCGCACGCGCACAGCGGGTGACCTGTGGGTGACGGTCTCTAATAATTGATTGCGTTTAGGGAGTAAATAATGACCCAGTGGGATTAATTTTATGTTAGATATCGACAGACGAGCGTGAGGTTCACTTGATGGTGGACCTCAGTCACAGAACATCAGACAATGATGCGCTGTCAAACTATTTTTACATCCAGCATTCGGAAATCCATAGACTGAAACAGAAATGCAATATGCACTTCACGGTTTTCCATCTATGAACAGTAGTTCGTTAGTCGGTCGTAATTTCGATATTCCTCCCACCCGTTCAATGCCCGAAGTTACCAGACGTGGGCAGTAATAATTAAAAAAATATATATAAACGAAAAAAATAAAATAAAAGACAAAGATTTGTCCTCTGTCGGTCAATAGTTAACTCAGTCACCAGCTATAACTCACCAAGTTGGTTCTCGCAAAGCGTCGGGCAGACAGCCACCCTCGGCTCCCCGAACTGCTCGGTGCTGACGTTGCCGTTGTTAAGCGCCGTCTTCAGACCGATCGGCATCAGCGCGGAGCAGGTGGACCCGCACGCCTCGCCCCCTAGTCCTGAGATATATTTATTTAGGTCAGAAGACTGATAGATAGGTGATTATCACTTTAAGACATCAGGACAGAACGACGGAAAGTAGGTACTTTTTGTGTGACGACCACAGCAACTCGACCCCGACCCATTATTATACGTCTGTCACGTCAGATTTTACGAGATGACTTATTGCGATTGGCACGTAAACGTTCCCCTACGGTTGCTGGATCTAACGATGTGACCAAAGTTAATATAACTAAATTTTATATAAACGAACGCCTCACTGCCTATAATCGCAACCTATTTTACCATGCCCGACAAGCAGGGAAACGCAATGGTTACGCGCCTTACTATATTTCTGTTTTTCTTTATATTAATTCTTTAGTTTTAAGTTTTCGATGTAAAAGTGTAAATAAATAAATGGTTGGCGTTTTGTGTGGACTAACAAAGGGCACATATATGCACGACAAAGCCTTGCCTCAGCTAAGAATAGATTAACAAAAGAAAGTGATATAGAAGTAGTTTTTAAAAATCCGGTACAATAACATAAAAAATACAGAATATGTTTTGTGCATATAAGTAATAGATTAGGTACATTTAACAAATTAATAGTTTATTATTATTTTTTTTTCTGTTAATTTACACATATTTTTTATTTTATATTTCACATAATAATATTGATTATTAAGTATGATTTATTTGTTTTTCCTACCAGATTTTATCTTTGAAATTGTTTATCTCAAAGTTAGATTCCTTACATATTTTACTATTTAATTTAAAGAAAATGTTTATCATAGTTTGTTAATCTAAGTTAAATATTAAATTAATATGTATTGTAATAAGATCGTATAATGTAATAAAGCATACCCTTTAATTTTAATATATATTTAAGTTATTATTTTAGATGTATAGGAATATTCTGTTTTTTTTTTATTAAATTTCATTCACTTTAACGTTCTTAGGATTAGGAACAGGTTACTGTATGTTTATTATTTTTTACATTATTAATGTTATAGTGTTTGTCTTGCTTGTGCCAGCGCGCCCCTCCACCGGAGCCACTGAAAATCAGTGTTGGGACTTCTGTCCCAACTTATACTGAGTGGTCTTCCGCTTCAGGCACCACTTATGTTTTGTTTTTTTTACTTATTACAACTTTAATATCTTGAATTTCATATATTATATATTTTCAGAACTGTTTTTATGTTCATAATATTGTTTTATAACTTGTAATATTTTAAGTGGTAAACTGAATAAACTTATTCTATTCTATTCTTATTCAATAACTGAGTCGGCTCCTTTTCAAGGTATTGACGGGCTCGTTGGCGCGTTCGGTAGAACACCTGCCGTACGCATCGATGAGTCGTGGGTTCAAATGCCACCGAGATAATGTTTATAATTTTCTGTAAGCATGTATTCCCCACGTTTGTTAACTTCGAGCATTGATCGGGTGGGAGGAATATCGAAATTCCGACTGGGTAACGAACCACCGTTCATAGATGGAAATCCGTTAAGTGCAAATTGCACGCTTCGGTTTCAGCTTCGATTTCCGAATGCTCGAAGTAAAAGGTAGGTCGACAGCGCATCATTAACTGATATTCTGTGGCTGAGGTATCTCCTACCATCAAGTGAACCTCATGCTCGACTTTCGATATGTAACATAAAAAAAGGTATTGCCTAAATACATAAACTTGTTTTTTTTTTATAACCCATTATAATTACTTTACTCGTAGGTGTTAGTAAGATTTTATTTATTTATTTCCAAAACTGAATGCCATTACGTTGCAAATAAGTCTTGGTTCTGTAATTTTAAAGTTTTAAAGAATCCTAAATTCCTTTTCAGTTGCTTTTTCAGGTAAAATAGGGAAATGTAAATACTTTGGTTTCACATATTTTGGAACTATACATAAATAACTGAAAGGTTATTAAGTAAAAATTAAAAAGCCCATGAAAAATTTGAATTACCAATACCAATAATTTCTTTATTTTTTTGTATGTTCGTTGCGTTTAGGTCAGATAAAAAAAAACTGAAAAAAGTTATACAGTCCGAGTAGAAAATACTAAGATATCGCAGTCCGCGGGTACAATCGTAACAGTAGAAAATATCAGATAATAATACGGACTGTATGTTACCTAATGAAAATAAAACTCCATATTGTTTTTTCCATATACATAAATTAAAATTTCTGAAACGAAAATGTAGAGTAATTTTTTTCTGTAAGATAAAATAAAATAATTTTATTTAGTCAAATACAATATCTGATATTTATATTTATAAATATCGTTACATATTTATTTATCATATTGGAGACTAGCTGATGCCCGCGACTTCGTTCGCGTGGGGTTCACTTTAAGCTGAACTTTTGAGCAAGCTTTCTTCAAATGACATATCCTCCTCCACCCTCTGTACTTGGTGATTTCTTTTGGGAAAGAGCTATCAAATTAGCCATTGACGGTTTCTTTTGCATCATGTTATCGACATGTTTAATGGTGGTTGAGATTGGGGTTCGAAGGATTATTTGAAATTCAATAGTTGAAATAATTAACCTGACTTTAGGGAGATTCATATTAATTAAATTTTACGTGACCAAAATTCATAAGCATTTTCTGTCTTAAATAGATGCGTGCGTTCATTTAATTGGTCATTTTCATTTTCGGACATTTTTTTAAAATTCCCGGGATTCCTGCCCGGGTTTCCGGTGCTAAATGCGGAAACCTCATAAGCAATGTCGAATAATCGTAATTCTGTTTAAGAGAAAGGATTGATGAAAAGATGAAATAAATGATCTCATAAGAAATCCTTTTTCATATAATATTTCAATAATACGTTTTCTATTTTTGTTATAATATAGTTCTTTCAAAAAATAAATAAATAAATACAAAAAAATATTTCTTTCATTTCAACTTCAGATTCGAACTCGCATCAAAAGCTACGCTATAGGACTGCATTTCCACTATTCTATCCACTATTCTACGAATACATATTGAAAATGGCGAAATAATCAAACTATTTCATTTACATATCAGACTGTGATTGACATCTGACAATTCGAAAAAGTTCAACGCGAGTCAGTTTGCATTGAAATTTGGTGATATGGTGCCTTTAAAATAATATTTAAATGATGATAACTTTTCTTTCCGATAACCGTTTTCGATGAAACAAAGCCTATATGTTGCCCCGGGCTTTCCTTAATATATTTGTGTAAATTGCATTAAAATCGGTTCAGTATCTTCGGAGATTAGCGTGAACAAACAGACAGACAGACAGACAAGAATCTTAAAAATTGCATTTATGCATTCTGCTACCCTTCTTTTATCACCCCTCTTAATTTCTGGTAAAAATATTTAGTGAAGCGTAATTTCGATCCTACTCTTTTATTATATGTATAGATTTTTGTGTTAGTTTGTACAGTCATAATTTGTATATTTCAGACAAAAAATCTGATGAAGTAAAAATTTGCTCGCTGTGGTCTAACATAAGACCAAGTATTAAATAGCTGTTAAAGTTTTATCGCCTGCAAACAAAACAATTGGGTTACATAATTATAAATAATTATCAGTTGCATATACAATTTTACTACCCTAATATCAAAATAATTATTTAATTATTATCTATTGTCAAAATATAGTTCTATCTATAAATAAAAACTTGTATATACATATATATGAATATATACAGCCTAAGTAATCTATACTAATATTATAAAGAGGAAATATCTGTTTGTTCGTTACGATTTAACTCAAAAACTACTCAACCGATTTTAAAAATTCTTTCACCAATAGAAAGCTACATTATCAGCGCGTAACAAAGACTAGTAAACGTACATAAAGTTTAAAAACGAAATATCTTACCTTTACTTAAAAACACTACATTTTGTATCACTCACACTAGCACACCAAAAATTAAAAAAAAACAACCTGAGTGGCACAGATCCGCACAGACGGTCGGCCGAGCGGGTACTGGCGCAATCCTGTGATCTTTACGGAACTGCGTCAAGTAGATCCGATTCAATTCACCCCCGTCGTACTTCAGCTGAACAACCACTTCCGGTTCGCTCATTGGCTGGTTTACAATCGTCTCTGATTGGTCATACGCTGTGGCCACGCCCAATAGGGTGATTGCTAGAAGTGCTAACATCTGAAAGGAATTTTAGTAATTTTAAATTAGATAATGTAGAGACGTTGGGCAAGAAAAAAACACACTGCGCTAAGACTGTAGGTACAATTTCCGGTGTAAGAGTCAGATGGACGTATCTACATTTTCTCTATTTTACAGGAGACCTAGAAATACTGTGACAATCGTCACTTAAAAGTTTACCAGGTTTTTAATACAGATAGTATTCAATTGACGAATAAAACATTATATCGGTATATTGGCATAATATTAGAGGTTTAAAATAGTTAAGAATTACGTATGAAGAAAAACTATATTTGCAATTTATGTATTCATCTGGGTCTTATACCACGAATTATTTTTTGGTTTTGTAATGATCAATACAAAAAAATCATTATACTACACAACCCACAACAATACAAATAAACGCTGGGTCGATTTTCACGACAAAAAACCATCCTGATTAAAATATCTTACAAATACATAAACTACATTAAAAATGGCCTTTCTTAAAAAAGTAATTTATGTAATTAATTTTAGTATCCTTTTCCGAGAGCACAAGTTTATTGAAAGAAAAAACAAGATAATATTAGTAAATTAGATCTACGCGGTTGCTACGCGGGTGCTACGCCGATGCTACGTAATAGCTCTTTGTTCCCGAAGACTCTACAAAAGCGAGATCCTGTAACAAATTTGTATTAAAAAAATCCAAAACTTGTATTTCCTTGCCCTTTTAGTTGCTTTTGCTCAGGTTTTATATCATTTTAAGCCTATTTTTAAATAAAACATTCATCTCTGGGGAGTAAGGCTCATGAGGTACTTAATTCAAATTCGAATTAAAATAATTTATTAATTTAGCTAACATAATGTACACTTATGAACATCAATAAAAAATAATTGCTTTTAATTTTACATTTACTGTTCTTAAGTGTATAATCGGCGTAGAGCGGAGAAGAACAGGCAATAAACTCGCCGCCACTCTTTTTAATCGCCAAGTTTTTTGTTTTACAAAATGTTTGTAAGGAGCTGCAACAATTGCACCATGTTCCACATGATATGTTGAAGTAATTAGCTATTATAATAACGAATACATGAAAAAAAAAATAGTTTTGTCCTGTATCAGCAGCAGGCATGGTGAAATAGGAGCACATACTAACATTATCGAGGGAACAACACGCCAACACATAGTCGAAATAACTAATATCACCGCATAATTTAAAAACATAAATAATAAATTGTGTTTTAATCCGCTATAAAGTATTTTACTGAAATGTGTGATACTCGCGTTTATAAAAGTGTTTTGATTTATTTACGTTACAATTGCTTTAACGATATCAGTTAAATATGTAGAGTCCACTAAGAGAATTATCGAAATCACTATTAAGTTAAATAGACACATTTTTGTGGCTGTTCAACTGATTATTTTTATATACAAGCAAGTCCTACTTAATCAGTATTCCGTAACCTGCCCAACTGAAATATTTGTTTTCTTCATTTTTCGGTAATCGAACCCGAGTCATTCGATTCCACTGACCCACGGAGGTGATTGAAGTCGACTGTTAGAACCGAAATTGCGTCATTTATAAATTTATTTATTTATTCAGTAGAATGGCAAAACCAGTTTACTAAAATTAGAATGTAAAAATAAAATTAGAATAAAAAAAGAAAAAGAAATAACATTAATACATAATTATATTTCACAACATTAATCCTGATCATCACCACTCATCATCTATACTAATATTATAAAGAGGAAAGATTTGTATTTTTGTATGTTATGAATAAACTCAAAAACTACTGGACCGATTTTAAAGATTATTTCACCAATAGAAAGCTGCATTATCAGCGAGTAACAACATAACATACATGAGTGTATAGTAGTACCCGTGTGAAGCCGGGGCACCTTGCTAATATGTCATATGTCTATTTGTCCTTCCAAACTACGGAACAAGTTTTATTGCTGTTTTCATCTTAACACAGACTTATTTAATTATGACAATAACATAACGACAAAAAAACCAGAAACCGGAAACCGGAAGTTACGTATCTAAAAATTTTGGTGCACTGATTCCGGATACTTCATGACCATTGGTTTGTAAGTTATTCAAACCTAAAAGGTTCAAAAACACGTCTTATAACTTATTATTACGTAATGAAACCAACGGGCTCGTTGGGTTCGAATCCTACCGGCATGGCATGACATGTTTATAATTTTCTGTAAGCATGTTTTCCCTACATCTGGTAACTTCAGGCATTGATCGGGTGGGAGGAATACCGAAATTCCGACCGGGTAAAGAACCACCGTTCATAGATATAAAAACCGTGAAGTGCACGTTGAGAGTTTCGGTTTCAGTCTATGGATTTCCGAATGCTCGAAGTAAAAACTCGGTCGATAGCGCATCATTGACTGATGTTCTGTGGCTGGGATATCACCTACAATCAAGTGAACCTCATGCTCGTGTCGATATCTGACATAAAAAAAAACTAGTCTAAAATCTGTTTTGGGTTTGGTGAAAATGGTTGGTCTGTGTAGCTACATAAAATAATAATAACGCTTTTGGGTTTTAGTTAAGAATAACTTGCCGTAGTAATTAAATCGACTAAAAGCGAGGATTTTTAATTAGATATTAGTTATAAGATTTAGAGAATTTCTAAATTTGTCTACTGATGAAGTCTAAACATCGCGATCGTGACGAGAATAGTTGAGAAGTTCGGTAGTATTGTATTAATATTGTCTTTTATTAACGCGAGTATCACACATTTAAATAAAATACTGTATACCGGATTAAAACGCGATTTATTATTTATGTTGTTTAAATTATTTATCCCGACGTTTCGGATGCTTTTCAGCAAACGTGGTCACGGGCAGACAAAAAGATGACAGATGTCCGATTTTTGAAATGTCTCAAAGTTGCCATATTAACGCCATCTATTCCTACGGAGTTGATATTTACTGTAATTTTCTATATTATGAGAATATTGACTAACGGTGTCCTCTTGTTTTTTAGTATGTTTGATTTGGGGATTTAGATTTTTAATTACTGGATCCCAGGTGTTGGAAAGTCTCAAACCATCTTCTCTATTGAAGTTAGGATGTTTTTTAATTTCAAGAAGTACTGGGAAAGTATCTACTTTCTTTTGCAAGTATTTTCGGTTGGTCGAAACGTATGTAGTGGTTTGGCTTATCTAGAGTGTGTTCACATACCTACTGCTGATTTGCTGAAAAGCATCCGAAACGTCGGGATAAATAAATTAAACAATATAAATAGTAAATTGGTATACAGATTTTATTTTAAAGTATTGTATTTTTTTTTTCATTTTATGAGCAATAAGCATTTTAAGTATCTCTCAAATTTGATTACCGTCTCGTTATTCTGCCGTAAATTACTTCATAAAATATAAATTAAATAACAATCGACTTAATTTGAATAAATCAATACTCTCAAGTCCGCCATTTTGAATACAGCCTCCGCGAGACAGAGAGGGCTTGTTAGAGCGAGAGGGAGCATCCGGTATTGATTTGACGGTTACATGCCTTATGTATTTGATAGGAACTATGTACGACTATGTCAAGATGTTATAAAAGTTTATAAGTATAGTAAATATTTCTGATCAAAAACATTTTTCCATATGGCATTACATGTTATTAAGTAGGAATCTTTATATTTATTGGAAATAAATTATGTTGTCGACTATAAAAAGAATATTTTATTTCTCACGGACTGATGTTATTCTGCTCGAACGCTGTCTTCAAAAAACCAAAGTTAAATATTCCTAGAACCCTATCACAGCGCCACCTTGCAGGTCCATTTGCAAATCAAAACCATCCACTCAAACACATTCAAAAATTTGCATCAAAATTGGTCCAGCGTTTTAGGAGGGGTACAGTAATGTACGCAAAACGCACTAAATGCAGGTCATTTAAGAACTGTACTTCGAGGTAAAAATTAGGTCGACAGCGCATCATTGACTGATTTTCTTTGGCTATCACCTACCATCAAGTGACGACATATCCAAAGTGGGAGGAAATCACCAGGGTAGCTGGCTTTCACCGCAACATGCAGTCCGTGCATGCAATAGATTTTAAAAAAAAAACACTGTCATATAGATATATAATATATTTTAATTTCCTATAGCTAACAATAGTTATTTTAGCTCTTTGTAACACTAATAAACTAAAAAATACAAAAAGTAGTAATCTTAATGGAATAAAAAAGCTTATTCATTCATACACAGTGACATTCAGGTACAGAAGAATTGTGTGTATATTGTGTGGTATATCTAAAATATTATTCAAAAATTCGATCTAAATCAAACAATGAAGCGGTATTTTCAAAGTTTTTAAAAAAATAAAATAAACATTTAAAAATATAAAAAGCTAATATTAAATAAGAAAAAACTCTTTTTAATATTATAATATATAAAAAAATTGTCTTACCTTTACACTGGACACGATAAGTCTAAATCTGTCAGCATGAATATTATCTGTGAACATCGAAGCGGGGTAATTGATTATAGAGTAGAAAGTTTCAGAGGCAATATTATTTTATTCATGTAAATAATGCTAGCCAAGTCGTAACTCATAGTTTAATCTAGTTTTAGTATTTGTCAAACTTGACCTTTCATTTAATTTAATTTGGAAGCCACTGATGGCCATGTTTATATTCTTCTGTAAACATGACTTCCCCATGTCTGGTTACTTGAGGCATTAAACGGGTGGTAGGAATATCTTAACTGAGATTGGGTAACGAACCACAATTTGTAGATGGAAAAACCGTGAAGTGCACATTGCATGTTTCGGACTCAGTCTATAGATTTCTGTATGCTCGAAGTAAATATAGGTCGACAGGTAACCTACCATCAAGTGAAACTCATGCTTGTCTGTCGATTTCTGAGATAAAAATTTGAAAAAAATATTAATTTGTAAAACTTTAAAGTATACTAATCACGAGACAGTCTGAAAACCAGCGCTGATCGAATGTCTCGCTCGTCATCTTCGACAGCAAAACACAGACTGGTACCCTTGCCAAAAACTTATTATTTTTCCACCTTGATTATTTATTTATTTAAGGCTTACCAACTAGATACATAATTTTACTTACTACTTACGGTATTTACAGTATTTAAGTTAATTTAAAACTACATAGGTTTTTTTAATGTTTGCATGTCTTTTATTGTAAAGTTTTTATTGGCAATAAATTATTTTTATTATTACTATTACAAAATATGTGTAAAAAGCCCATCACTCTTCATTTTTTTTTATATTTATTATATTAAAAGAACCCTATATACTTGTTACTCTGTGCGCTCGGCACTCGAGATAGCCGCTATCGCTAGAGAGCTTTTAGCTCGGACAAGCTCAAGATAATACTGATTAAGCCCTTTCATGATGTTTTCACTGGCATGTTAACATAATATATAACTACTAGTTCCTCGACCCGGCTTTGCACGCTCATACTTGTCACACATTGTGTACACATTGTCATTTTAATTTTCTTGGTCTGAACCTGTGAACTATTCGGTCGTCGGTCTGAACATTATAATTACAAGTCTTTGAAGGGAAATCTCTTAAAATGACTAATTAGAAGTGTCTGTAATATTGAACAAAGGCAGGGGAGATAGGGCGGGTTCCGCCCACGCCCGCCCTCTGACGTCATCCGCCCCACGGGCCGGGGCGAGTATTGAGCGAATGTTCTGGTACTCAGGCTTAGTTGTAGATATTTGTATGTAGGTATACAACTCTGATGCTTCAAATCACAAAGCGACAAAAGGATCCTAAGTAATCCTATTGGAAAAGCGTGGGAATTAAATTATATGATTCATTTTGGTGAATTTTAATATTATATATATGTATATAAATATATATGACTAAGTGACATCAATCATCTATACTAATATTAGGTATAAAGAGGAAAGATTTGTATTTTTGTATGTAACGAATAAACTTAAAAACTACTGAAACGATTTCAAAAATTCTTTCACCAATTATAAAGCTACATTATCAGCGAGTAATATAGGCTATTTTTATTTATTTTATTTTCTATATTTTTTTAGTACATCTACATTACACCCGTGCGAAGCCGGGGCGGATAGCTAGTAAAATTATGTAATACTAGCAACACGCCCCGTTTTCGTACGGGTGCAATGAAGAAGCCAACATAAAAATAGCCTATGTCAAATCACTGATTATGTAGCTTTCTAATGGTGAAGGAATTTTTGAAATCGATCAAGTAGTTTTAGAGTTTATTCGTTGCAAACATACAAAAATACGAATTTCCTTGGTCGGGCAGGGCATAAAAGATGAGCTTTTGAATCTCAATGAAAATTAAAATAATTTTAACAGTATGGAGCGAAAATTACCAAAGTTTCGTCACTTATGTGTATATGTATATATATAACCGAAACGCGTATATGTGGCCATAAATGAAAATTCGGGCTTTAAAAAAATCTCAGTAATTTGTTAAAGTTTATTTAGACACAAAACAAAATCAAATCGGCCGAACGGTTACCGAGATCTGGTTTTGCTTCGGTCTGAGAGCTTCGCTCACTATTTTTTTTATGTCAGATATCGACAGACGAGCATGAGGTTCACTTGATGGTAGGTGATACCTCAGACACAGAACATCAGTCAATGATGGCTTGTCGAACCACTTTTTACTTCGAGCATTCGGAAATCCATAGACTGAAACCGAAACGCGCAATGTGCACTTCACGGTTTTTCAAACGGTGATTCGTTACCCGGTCGGAATTTCGATATTCCTCCCACCCGATCAATGCCCGAAGTTACCAGACGTGGGGAAGACATGCTTACAGAAAATTATACACATGTCGTCCCGGTGGGATTCGAACCCACGACCCATCGATGCGCACGGCTGGTGTTCTACCGAACGCGTCAACGAGCCCGTCAAACTCTGCTCCAGTAATTATTCTAAACCTTAAAAAACTATTTTTCAAGTTATTTGAATGTATCTGTGCATCTTGACATTTGCAAGGCTTAGAGCGGAGAGGGTGCCCTGTATAATCAACATCCCACTCAGTACGCTTTGACATTTCCACCCACACTATTTACGACATTTTTGAACAGAGATATGTATGTGGAATTCTTTAAATATCTCGAACAAAGAGATAATATCATAGCGTATAATAGTGTTCTGCCTGAATCCTAGTATTAAGTTCTCTACAAATCCTACATCTTATTCAAAATGTGTGTCTTGGCCTGATCGAAATTATAAGGGTACAAAAAAAGACGAACATTTCGAGAAAAGATAGGTGTTCCCTTCGCTTGCTCGTCTTGGAAAAAAAAAATTTGGGAAAAAAATTATAATTTATAACTCGCAAATAAGAAACAAAATGTGCAACTGTCTCTCGAAAAAAATTTAAACCTTGACATGATTTATTTCTGACAAAACAAAGAGGAGAACAACAAGGGACAGTGTCACAAAAAGGGCCCCAACATTTTGCAGCATCTTCCGTTGGGGCCCTTGGTTATGGCAGAAAATGTTTATCAACTACACCCTCCTTACTAAAAATAATTAACTGAAAATAGACTTAAATAAATAACAGTGTCATACAGTGTCTGTACTTCTAGACTCTTTTGATGTTATTACGTATATTAATTTTAATTTTTAATTAAAAAAAAATAACATTGCATTTCAATATAAAATATATATAAAACGCTTCCTTCCGATCTTTCTTACAAATATTGATATTACAAACTGAAAAACATAGTCATAAACAAAGTAAAATATAACTATTCTTGAAATATTCAATGTTTCAAATTGTTTCATTTGATAAGTAGACATACTACTTTATTATTAAGGCTCACATACATGATGCGATTTTCTTGTACATACAAGAGTACTAATTAAATGCAATAATTTAAGCGCAATTATTGACATTCAAGAATTGTAAGCAACTGTTTAGACGCGGATATTATGTGCTGTTTACATTAAGATAAGTATTGGAACAAAACGTGTATGACAGATCATGAATGCGTGTTGATTAGACCTTCCAATTCATTTTTTGATTCAATTTAATTGTATGCAACAGGCAAGAAACTTGCATCGTGTAAATGAGCCTTTACTTGGGAATAATAATTATTGTCAAATAACGATTTGAATGGAGGATGGTCCGTCCAAATAGAACATTTCGTAACATAGAAAAAGATTAAGATATCTCAACAATATTGAAAATAAGCAAAGCATCAAAATCTAACATTAAAATCTCATCGACCCGAAGGGGTTGACCTGGTTTCCCTCCACTTCTCATCCCCAGTCACCCCCCTTTCACCTTTCAACCTTTGGACGACGCATGCGTGCTATATAAGCCCTGGGCAGGCTCCCAGTATTTCCAGTCCACCTCCAACAGTCTTCCCTAACAGCTGCACAGCTGGTAATACCATATAATATTTAAAATTCCACATTTATGAAAAATACTAGATTCTTTTTCAAATTCATTAACGATCCCTTCTGCCACATAGTTATCAGATTTTCCACGAAAAATATATCATATAAGTAGTGTTGAACTTAAACATCGAACAGGTATGTTAACTTAATATAAGACAATAGAAAGTAGATTTAGATATTCACCCACAAACTTAGTTCTTATTTTTGACCTTTATGGTATAGATTTTCATTGAGCATGCGCAGTTCGAGTGCGCACATTCAAATATAACGTCCAAAATTGATTTTTAAAGGGCGTTTCATTTTCATTTAATGTTGTCTGACAGTTGTCTTTTATTGAGCATGGCATTTAGTTTTTTTTTTAATTCATTGACAACAGCCGATCCTTTTCGCCAAAGAGGTTAAAATTAATAAACCTTTTTTCTTGTTTACAGAGTAATAAAGAGGTTAGCAATGTCAAAGCTAACTCTGGACGGCTTTTTTTCGTACTGCAAACAAATAGCAGAACACATCCAGTTGGTTCGTTCACATTTTAGTCGCCATTTTAGCTGTCATATTGATTTGCTGTCCGCCATCTTGTTTTACCTTGCATGAGCTTTATGATGTCTTTGATATTTAAGCTATTTTATTATTAGATACTAACGTTGGCTAGCTTAATATAAGTTTTTTTAAAAGATAAAACCCCCTTTTGAAATAAAACTGATACTGAATACATTGTAATTGGTAGTTCATTATTATTTTAAATTCTTAACATATTATTATGTATATTAGCGTATTATGTATAACCACTGCCTTGTGTTCCGATGTGTGGCAGGTTCGAATCCTGCCGGGAATGACATATAATATTAAATCTATCTTACTATCTATGACAATCTGTCGTATTGTGACAAATCCAATGCATTGGCAGCTGAACTAACATAGATAAGTGAATATAAGTCAACTCCCGAGTCAGTTAGGGGTTGGTACCAGGGACGGACACATTTCTATGGCTGTTTCACTGATCACTTTTACAGGCAATTAGGTGATCAGTCTTCCGTGCCCTGCCCGATCGAATTTTTTTTTTATTTTCCACGGAATATGAACCCGAGACCGGTGATACTTCAGCCACAGAACATCAGTAAATGCTGCGCTGTCGACCTACTTTTTACTTCGAGCATTCGGAAATCCATAGACTGAAACCGAAACGCGCAATATGCACTTCACGGTTTTTCCATCTATAAACGGTGGTATGTTACCCGGTAATTTAGGTATTCCTCTCATCCGATCAATGCCCGAAGTTACCTACCATCAAGTGAATCTCATTCTTGTCCGTCGATATCTAACATTAAAAAAAATTAATTAACTCTCTCTTATTTTCGGCACCCCTTTACATGTGAGACGCGTATCCCATTTAGAAATTAAAATGTTCTGGGGCTTTTATTAAGTACTCATTAAGTTTTGGTAGTAAACCAAAGATATGTCTAAATGTCGGCTGTATGAGTTATTTGAAATTGCATACAAATTATAATTTGATGATACTAATACACTTCAGGAGGCCTATTACCAAAACCAAAATACAAATTTTCCTATCACGAAATTCTTTCGGATCCAATGATAGATCCGTCGTTCGCAATTAGACATATCTTTCGTTTGACATTACTATGGTCGTAAATAGAATTCAAAATAAGTCTAAATACGAAGTTGGTTGTTGTTTCGTTTCGCTCCGAAATTTCTGCGTTCGATTTTAATAATAGACCTCTTAGTCTCCGCTGATAATAATAACATTATGTCTTTGAGAAACAGACACAGAACTGTGTCTGCCACGCCTTGAATGACGACTCTTATTATACATGAAAAATTTGTCTATTTTTTGTAGGGCGAAAGAATGGCATCCATTTCCGGTATGGGCACCCCAAAACTGACTTCCGGCGTCGGGAATCTTTACTATGACTGTAAGTATTATATTACACTTTATAAATGAAACTAGTATTTAATTCCATATAACACAGGCTTCATTGACTTGGCAATCGCACTAAACAATCTAATTTAATATAATATGTATTACTTGTGATATACATTATGTTTTTAATAAAATAAAAAAGATACATTGTGATTTCATGCGATAGCCGAGCCAATCTATTTATTTTAAACATCAAATATTTTCAATATTGATATTGATATGATCACTATAAGATGTTGTTAGGTTAGCTAATTACGTAATAACTTAAGACAGAAGGATCCTTCAGTAGAGACTGAATAAATTGACCGACTTGGTATTATATGGATCTCACAACTTTTTACGATAGATGAACTGAGTTGCAAGACTTGGCTTTTTTTTACAATTTATGTTTTTGATGGCATTTAGTGTAATAATAATTATAAAAAAAACTATTATTTCTGTTATTTTTTAAAAGAAATTTAATAAAACCTAATTAAAACTTCAAACTCAATTTTCGTAAAATGGCAACCATGTGAGTTTACACTTGCTTAACAGCGTCCATCAAAATATTTCTAGATTTGAATATGCTTTTTTCCCAATTCTATTATATTATCTAAGTAGCATGTCACTGTTTCGCAGTGGACATTAATTATTATAACAAAAGCGCTCTAAGCGTGCGTGACGCGAGCTCTCAATTGCCGAAGATGGCGGAGTTCTGAACATCATTTATTTTAAAATTAGAATAGAATATATTTATTCAGGAAATCACCATAATATGCAGTAACAAGATAATAAACAATATTAAAACTAAACAGAAAGATAATCAAAATCAAAAGTTTTTTATTTCAAATAGGCCTTTGCAGGCTCTTATGAAACGTCTAGTTGCACGGTTCCAAAAAGTGGGTCTCATGGAGAAGAACCGGCAAGAAACTCCATGGACACTCTTTTCAAGAGTGGTTTGATAGGTAATGGAAATAAACATTCAGGATTCGTTGGGGCTAAATCCCAACACAGATTTTCAGTGGCTCCAGTGAGGCTGATGCGCTGGGAGAAGCGATTATACAATGCTTAGTTAAGAAAGAATATTTTTTTTATAGACATTAAAAACCTGTAACAACTTAACACATAATATTGTCTTTTATTAACGCGAGTATCATACATTTAAATAAAATACCTTAGAACGGATTAATTCTTATGTTCCGATGGGTCAGGTGTTCGAAGCCCGCCGGAACGACATACTTAAATTTCTGTAAACGTGTATTCCCTACATCTGGTCACTTTTGGTACTAAATGGGTGGGAGGAATATCGAAATTCCGACCGGGTAACGAATCACGTTCATAGATGGAAAAACCGTGAAGTGTATATGTCTCAGTCTATGTATTTCTGAATCTCGAAGTAAAAAATAGGTCGACAGCGCATCATTGCCTGATGTTCTGTTGCTCCATCAATTGAGGTACCCCATGCTAACGGAAAGGAAAATGTCATATTAGATAACATTTCGCGCGCCGCGGCCGTTTAATTTCCGTTAGCCGCGCCCTCTGGCGGTGAATCTGATAAGACAACACCGTTTTATCGGTAACGTAAATTATAACTTACCCCGATGACACAATGTTCATTGGATATCGCAATGCCCGGGTTCCAGGTTTGACACTCAGTGGAAAATATCTATCTATACCTACTAATATTATAATGAGGAAATATTAGTATCTTATGACTAAACTCAAAAACTCGACCGATTTTGAAAATAATTTCACCAATAGAAAGCTACATTATCAGCGAGCAACACAGGCGTTATTAGTGTACATTGTACATCGACATTGCACCCGTGTGAAGCCGAGGCGCGTGGCGAGTCATTCATAAATTACATTAATTGTATTATTTTAATTAATTAGGCATGTTACTTTTAATTCAAAAATATATTATTTATTTAGAATTTATTTCTCCTCTTTATTTAAAAAGTGCGGTCCTAGGTTTGATTCCCGGGAAATATGAAATATTGGGTATGATAAGCCTACGAGTACTCACTCCTCTGGATTTAGGGAAAATGTATATATGGGGAATTGTATGATTTGTATGAAAAAACATTAAAACAAACAGAACGATAATTCAGTTCTAATCATACTTAAAAAAACTCAAAGCTGTCTTTGCAAAATACATTAAAGTGAATTCATCAGACATAAATAACCATAAACGCAAATCCCGTAATACCATAGACAAACAACCGCAATCTCGCGGAATGCTCGTAAAAAAACAATCACTGTCTAGTGTCTATGCTCGATGGGGCAGGCGGGAAACGTAATCCTCAAATATATTACCATAGACTACCCATTGACGGGGGGCTATTTGAATTTAGAAATTATGGTTTTTCTTATGGTGGTCTTTGGAGGACTTCCTATAATAATAACTTTTATTTTTCTATTTTCATATACCTACTTATCTCTACGTATTATATATAATTTTACAGTTTAATAGTTAGACATATGAGATTTGAAAAAAAATTATATTCGGTGAGCAAAATCAATCTATCGACCAGTCAGAATTCAAAGTTAGTGTAACTACTATCTTTTTTGCTAGTTTTTACCCTTCATGTACCTTTTTTTTATTATGCCATTTTTTATGTTAGATATCGACAGACAAGAATGAGGTTCAGTGATGGTAAGTGACACCTCAGCCACAGAACATCAGCCAATGATGCGCTGTCGACCTACTTTTTACTTCGAGCATTCGGAAATATACTGAAACCGAAACGCGCAATGTGCACTTCACGGTTTTTCCTTCTATGATATTCCTATTCCCATATTCCATTAAATAATACTCCACCAAATATTTCCGTTCAGAGAATATTGTGAAAAGACATAAAAATCTATTACTCTCGGTAAATCCGCATCGCTCTATCAACCCGGATCAACCGGATGGGTATTTAAGACCGCCCTGATCCGGGCTGATGAGGGATAAGCAGGATATACTTAGAAATGTTACTAATTGTAGCAAAACTGACGTGCTTCTTTTAAAACCCGACAGTTTGACTCAGTGGAAGAAAAATGGATCAATGTTGTGTTAAAAAGTAGAAACTAGGTTCAAATCCCAGAAATATACTTTAATTTTACATGCTGTGTCCCCATCGAGAGGAATTTAATCTTTCATACGATGTGTAAAACACTGTCATTTTAATGTTATATATTGTGTATTAAATTCTGTTTTGTGGACCATTAATAGAAAAAAATAAGTTTAAAAAGCATTGGTTAGGTCGGCTTATTAGCTTGTCTGTAAAGAAAAATTATTAGTGAAACAAACTGAAATGCGACCGTCCCATGCCCCAGTATGGGAAACGAAAATTGACTATATTAATTCATAGTTTCATGTTATACCATTTTATTATATTATGTACTAGTTACATGCCCCGGCTTTGCACGGTGAATGTAGATGTACTGTACACAAAAAAATTGCCTATGTTAAACGCTGATCATATAACTTTCTATTGATTAAAAAACGTTAAAATCGGTGCAGTAGTTTTTGAGTTAGATCGTAACAAACAAAGAAACAAATCTTTCCTCTTTATAATATTAGTATAAATATTTATAATGCTTATAGATTGCAAGATGCATTTATTTCTCAAAAGATTTACATTAATTGGTAAAATGTTCGTCTAGCTTAGTCGGTACTCGATAACGCTTGTTTCCGACAAGAAAATAATACAGGTATTATAATATTAGTAGCAACGCGCCCCGGCTTCACACGGGTGCAATCTAGATGTACTATACACACTATGTTACTCGCTGATAATGTAGCTTACTATTGGCGAAATAATTTTAAAAATCGGTCCAATAGTTTTTGAGTTTATCCATAACATACAAAAATACAAATCTTTCCTCTTTTGTATATAAAATTTCCATGTCACAATGTTAGTTACCGTACTCCTCCGAAACGGCTTTACCGATTTTTAACAAATTTTATATGCGTATTCAGTAGGTCTGAGAATCGGCTACTATCTATTTTTCATACCCCTAAGTGATACGGGTTGTTCACCCTTAAATTTGTTTTTTAATTTTTGGACGAAATTTTTTGTTTTTATTTTTTTATAATGTGGCATTAAAAAATACACTCAACTTTTTTATCACCAAACCCTGCAGCTTAGAAATTATTTACATGGCAAATCAACGTTTGCCGGGTCAGCTTGTATTAGTATAGAAGTATAGATTAATCAAACCTACTATTAATAACTGGCTAATTTTCATTGCTCTCTTTCATCCCAAAATGCAATAAAACACAACAACTGTCCAAGAATTTAATTAAAATACCGAATTATTTTGATAGTAACGCTAAAACGCAGCTGTGCCCGCTGTGTGCTCCGCAACGCGAGTGGGTCTAATCGACCGCTCGAGGGTTGCAAGTGAAATTCCTCAAATGCCGAGGGTCGGAGCTGTAATTATTTGCAATGTGCCAGAAATTGGCGTTACATGAGCTTTATTGTGAGAATTAAGTATTAAAATAGAAATTGTATTAATTTATTGCCTGCCTCTACTCGGTGGTATACTTAAAAATTATCGATTCAAAAGTGCTTTACGAATTTAAACTTATTTTCATATTATGTATATCGGATCTTCATTGTCTTCACTGTCACTTATTATGGGCGTAATCAGGAATCCGGCCAAGAAATACACTCTCGTACTACAATACACAATACAGTTCCTAGGCCAACGTTACTCTGTGGGCGATCCGTATGATTAGTATCTTGATCACCGAATGCACGTTCTTTTATTAACGTTGCCCTCTCCAAATCTAGGCTCTGTATACGTCACTTTGACGTTTGTGTGATGTTGACGATCCATACTCATGACCCGGATGCGACACGGCCATCCTGAGTGGCACACGTCCTCGTGTGCCAATCTGAAGCAAAAGAAAATACTACACAGTATCATTCACGCTCGGCCATATCTGACCTAATCCATTATGTCTCAATAAATAGTATCACTAATTGTCATTTAATGATTTTATTTTACATCACTATTGAAATCCGATCAACACAAACTGAGAAAGTAAGTTACTGACTACTGTTGCAAATTCTCTCCATACATTTCATGTAACTAAGTGTAGGGACTAGTACCCGGTCTATATGATGTAAATTGTAAACTATTGTTTTGGTTACAAAATAAATTTCATTACAGGTCAACCTTATGACCGTGAAACGCGACATATAAGCGCACACACTTAAGTCAACCCTGTGACTACGAGTGCTCTATGACACACAGCCATCCCTGTGACTTAGATATACACACACACATTGTCATCCCTGTGACAATAACAAACATAGTCATCCCTGTGACTGATACACACACACTGTCATCCCTGTGACAATTACAAACAGACAGTCATCCCTGTGACTAACACACACTCATTGTCATCCCTGTGACAATAACAAACAGACAGTCATCCCTGTGACTGACACACGCGCGCACCTATTGTCATCCCTGTGACAATATCATACATCATAGACAGTCATCCCTGTGACTGCCACGCACGCACACATCGATTTCTGGTTCATCGCTACCGCACAGTAACACGTCTAAAGTTTTAACAAATTTGTCTACGAGTGTACTCATATAACCCTTTCAACTTGCCCGTTAACACGGTTTGATCCTGTCGCAATCAAATACAAAGTTATACCATGAGATTCACAAGAATTAAAATCTTAACTGGCGAAGCATCGACCCTGGTCAGCAATAACGTGAGTTAGTGCTCTATACAAGGAGATACTAGTTCTAATCGCACTGGCAGAATCAATGTGAAGAATACATAAGGACTATTTATCATCTATTAGAACGATGACCTATTCTTCAGAATAGTTTTACCACTAAGCTTGCCATATCAGCGTGAACTACAGTTCTCCACGGGACACTGATCTTCTTGGGGATCAGATCATGTGCAGCCTGAACACGTTCTTAATGAATTTTGAATAATTTACAGGTCATCCATCTACAAACATTTTTAGCCATATTTTTGAAGCAGTAGTTTTCTCCTATACACAATACCTTACAAAGCGTATTTTTCCATGACCAAGACGCATAAGCGACGCGTGCACATGGTTGGTAACTGACCATCTGAAAGCTAGTGGGACTATAAGGAAACACCCTGTATGATTATTACGTTGTACTCATAGAATACACAGGAGCATAATTCATAAGTTTGAACAATGTCTGGGGGACACATTGAGATTAGTCACCCCGACATTTATTGTCTATTTCGCCAAATTGTGATTTAACTAAACGATATTATCAACATCTATGTGGCCTCATCAAGAGTCATCAGACATATCATGAAATAAAATGTGTACGTCATGATTACAAAGAATAAACAACCTATTTTTGTGAATCATACAACACTACATTAGCCTATGTAATCTACCAACAAGTTTTCCAGAGATACCCTCTTTAATTAGGGATTAATCGGCATCAAAATCAAATCAAAATGAAAACTGCTCACCAAATTTTTTGTTGTTGTTGTTTTGTTGTTTGTTATATGAAGGGTTATTAGGTTATCGCTTTCTCCAACCCGGCCAACCTGACAAGATACACGTCCTCGTGTATATCTGTAACCAAACATTAAAATGTAGAGTATCAATGTAAACACAGCCTGATCACTGACAATAATAGCAACCATAACAAAAGATTCCTCTAAGCCTCAATAATAAATTGATCGAGAATTATAACAACTTAGATCACATACATAGCTCATGGCCACTGGCGGCCACAGTAGCTAGTGACACCATCCTCACCCATATCATCATCACCTCAAGTGATACGACCATTACACATCACTTCACGTAGAGCCTACGACTCCCAAATCTTACAAGATCTTCGAGACCCAAGTCCCCACTGCACCACCAGCTGCCCATCGCCCCATGAACAGCTCACAAATGAGTTGTAGTTACTACTACTGACATGTGCGTACAGTGTGACCAAATAGCCATGGTATATGCTATGCATGGTATACTTTGTGATGATATCACAGTCACATTCTTCTACGTTTAAATCGTTAGGCATACTACTTAGAGGCATCTTCTGTATACAATCGTGAGCGTATTTATAGGTTCTGTTACTTATTTAAAGATTTCGAAATATAGCAATCGCCCTCAAGTATTTCTTCATAACTAGCACATTTTCCGTTTCTTGCCGCTTGCTCTCTTGTCTCGTCAAGCTTAATCTCAGTTTCGGTATCGTCTAAATTTAAAAGATTTAGAGGTCTAGTTACACGACTTATCAACACGTGGTAAAATATCAACTATTTTCAATAAATTAAAATCGGTAAAAACTTAATGTCTTTCTTGTAAATAATGTAAAAAATGCTTCACAGCGTTCACTACGACCAGAATATGTAAGGTCGACGATAGGTTCTTTAGATACAAAGCCTAATTTTCAGTTCACCAAAAATAACACGTGGTCGTTAATAAAACCACAGAATATTCGTTACTACCTGCCCCGGCTTCGCACGGGTGCAATGTAGATACTAATGTGGCATCAGCGTGGAGCGATTAATATCGTTAAGACGATTACAATATACTTCAGGATTCCGTTATACTTCAAAAGAATTAGACAACATTTTCAATAAATACAACTTCAGTTATTGTTTAAATCCGCAACGTACTTTAAAATATCGTACAGAGGGACACACGGCGTCTAATGACATTACTACGTAGATGAAGCAAGGTTATTTGTATCGATATCAATTATTAAAACAAGGTAACTAGTTTAGTTCATAATCACAAACTGACACACATTATGTTCAAATGGCTAAAGAAGTGTTAGCCGTGTTAATTGTGATCGCATTGTTTTCATATTTCGCGACCGATCATTACATTGTATTTCAAATCATTCGTAATTTGAATAATAAGTACCACGTGAAATAAAATGGGTAAACAATTACCTTAAATGAAAATACCATTCTTTGCGGTATATCATAGTTCGGTACAGTACACAACCGATGCTTTTCATACGGACTATCGCATAGAAATTCTGTCCTTGAAAATAACCGTTAATAGATTGCTTGACAAGAAAATATTCGTCATCATCGAAATAAAAATAATACGACTCACCGGATTGTTCTATACACAGAACAGAAGAAGTAAGGTTCTATAGCACGCGAGTCCATATCCAACTTCTGATATCGGATCTTCATTGTCTTCACTGTCACTTATTATGGGCGTAATCAGGAATCCGGCCAAGAAATACACTCTCGTACTACAATACACAATACAGTTCCTAGGCCAACGTTACTCTGTGGGCGATCCGTATGATTAGTATCTTGATCACCGAATGCACGTTCTTTTATTAACGTTGCCCTCTCCAAATCTAGGCTCTGTATACGTCACTTTGACGTTTGTGTGATGTTGACGATCCATACTCATGACCCGGATGCGACATGTAGAACATTTTATTTTAATTTCATTAAAAAATATAATATAAGACATTATAAAGTATTAATGCATATTTAATATTGTCTTTCTAGACTTCATATTATAGAAAATATCAAAAATGGGCTGTTGACCAATATTTTCAATAACAACGTAACTTATACTATTATGGAAAATAAGTAAGTGAATTCCCGAGCCTCCAAGTGGAGTAGACACATTTTATGTCTGTTTCACTTATCATTTTACATTACATACAAGTAGGTGAGCGGTGCTGTGGCCTGCTCACCTAATATATTTTTTAAATCTTATTGGGATTCGAATCTGAGACTACTGAGTCATGGAGACGTTTAATATAAGGGATATAAAGTAAAATTTCAGAAAGCTGTTCTAAAAAGGATTAAAATAAGAAAAAATCTGATTCAAAAATCATAAGGGTTTACAACTTATATCGGATCATGTGCTATAAGGGTAACATCTGGAATTTGATGTAATGCTTGACAGATAAATACTTCCAAATAGTGGTACTTAAATATTTTCACAGGGGAGAGAGTCCATTGGGAAATATATATTATTGAAACGTTATTAGGTTCGTTTTACAATGTCTTGAGATAAGCTTCCGGGTTTGTCAACATAATAATATAATTTCATCTTAAATAACCTGAAAGGGCACAACGTATTTTAATGCTTTTACGATGGAAAGACACTACTTTAGGAGGCTTTGGAGAAAAGTTTCTTCTTTAACTTTTAAGTAATACTTTTTTACTATAATAAATATGCTTAATGGTTGTTGGTTAGTTTTTTTTTTGCAGAATATTAAATAATATTATTTAAAATATTAAAGGTCATATTATACATCAGCGTAGCAGTATTTTGCAGCTCATGCTGGCTGTTGAGCCTGTTACTCAATTTCCCTATTATTTCACATATTTTATATGAAGATGTATTAGTAATTATTACTATAACAATTAGTCGGAAGTATCTTCAGTATGCTATGACCTTTCTTATATACATATAAACCACTTTAAATTTTATCATTTTTTGTAATAATCTTTAAAAGTAACTTAAGCCTATGAAAAATAAACCAATAATTGCAACAGACTATTCAATTCAGCTCAATTCTGAATCTTGTAATCCAGACTCATGTAACTGTGGCGCGTAGGCCCACCAACACTTCAGTTCCCGTAGCAATATAGCTATGCATGTGTAACGCCGCATCGGATTACATTCTTATATATAGTTACTATCTTATATCCACGTAGCAAGCTTACACATGCGTAGCTATATTGCTACGGGAACTGAAGTGTTGGTGGGCCTACGCGCCACATAACAATGCACCAATTTGGTAGCAAACCCAATCATACCCACAATACCGGTTAATTTCTTACAAACTTCATATCATTGACATTCGGCGCGAGGCGTGCGACTGACAGGCGAGTGATAGTATTACGCGAGGATTTACGGGGGTCCGAACGACCCCTCGCGCGGTGAGAGGGTTACACTTAGGATTGTGTGAAGTGAATTTTGTTGTATTCAGTGTTAATGTATAAGTGTGTTAAGTGTGGGAAGTGTTAAGGCTTTATTTGCTCAGATACGGCTGTTGTTTTTAATTGAGAATTTAAAAAGTGTATTTTTGTATTTTTTGCTCTGTTTTGTATTTTGCTTGACTGGTTGATAACTTAAACAAACAAGTTATCAACTATTCTTCTGTAAATACCAGAATATTAAGCTTAGTTAGCCTGTCTAATAGGGGAATTAATATTTTTTTAAAGAATTGCTGTATTTAAAAATCAACTATAACTTTGAAATTGATAAAATAGTTTTAATTATTTCAGTAGTTAATGTTACAAAATTGATAAATTTATTAATTGAGATTTTACACATCTTATCTGAGATCTTACTTCTTATCTAAAAAGGCTTAATTTCTTTGAAAATCATTTATTTTATATCTCTTAAGTTCTTTCAAGAAAAGAGCCTACTCTTACATTAAACACTGGTAACATTGCCCACTCCAAAATAAACCACTTTCCATAGGGTGATTCTTTCTCCTCTCTATCTATATGTATAAGCTAGTAACTTATATAAATGAAAAAATCATAGCAGCAAAGTCATTATTGTTTGAATACTTCTTGTTTTTCTTTATTGAACAATAGAGGCGACTTTTTAAGGCTTTAATTTGAGCCTGTCATGTCAAAAGGGCAAGTAATGCTTCACATTACAAAATGTTCACTGATTCAAGCACAATGCAGGCTAAAAACCATCCACAAGTCCAAAATTTAAACGTGGCCTTATAACCTTTGAAATAGAGACTATTTTCATTAAACAAAATGTTTAGAGAACTATTTTATATGTTCGCGGAGAATATTGAAATCATTGTCATAATGCTCCATACAACCTTTTTGCATGTCTCACAGCAATGTTGAGTTTTTATTACAAAGGGATAGAGTTCATATTTATTTGGTTCATGTTTGTAGAAGATTTCATGACCCTTCGCAATCAGAGAACAAATCAAAGACATCTGTGAACAGGAGTTAGGACAATATGACGTTCAAGTGTCTACAATTTTGAAAAACATAAGGATTTTCGAATGCAAAGTTTTCACTTTTATTTTTAATTATTATCTCACAATAAAAATATGTTGTTAAGCAACTCTATACTAAAGTATTTTTATTAAATTCAATTTAATGAATTAATTCATTCATATTCCAGTCCGTAGTGACTATGGTCATAAATAGCTATTAATGCTAGCACATAATATTGTTTGTTATTTAAAGTTTTAAAAAAAATGAAATTTAAACGAGATATTCAAAATACTGTTACATATTTTGTAGGTTATTATGAACTTACTGCCAAATTAATCTTTTAAGAATTTTTTTTCATTAAAATGTGCGATATTTGCATTAACTAATATTTTTCACCGATAGGTTGGGAATTCCACCGCGCCGGTATTCAAACCCACCGCCAAATATTTGATCCAAAAATTAAATCTTAAGCAAATGATATTTTATCTATATTACAACTGTGTTTTTAGACGTGACTCAAGTTGAAAATTAGTTTTGAGAGTTATTAAAGTATTTCACTTTATAAAAAAAATATAATTGTATAGTGTTAGTGGAATAAAACTGACCTATTGGTATCAATATTACGAGTGGTAATATTGTAATTACTAAAGATATAAAAAAATTTAATATCCAAGAAAATACCTCAAGTGAAGACACCTTAGCTCACACATTCCTGGACATGAGGGTTGGTATTAAAAGCAGCGACTTTTTAATCATAGGGGGCCTGTTCGACCGGGCGCACGCAGCACCGGGTTGTGGAACTATTTGTTCCGATATATGACAAAAAGAAGATTTATTAAAATAATTATTTAACTAAGATATTTTTAACATAAAACAAGATGCTTACGCGAATATCACACTTCTCAATGAAATAATATGTACATCGTTTAGTACATTTGAAATTATAGTATTGTTTAAATTTGATTTAGATAGTCGTGTTTATTTTAATTAGATTTTGAGGTTTTTGAAATATAATTGAAAAACGTGGTTTTTTTTTGGTTTTTATGTACTGGTTGTGGCATCCGCTCCACAGCACAAGAACAAATTAAATAAGAAAAAACAAAAAGAGACACAAACATATTCAAATTCAAATTTAAAAATTTATTATTTAGGTAACACAATGTACACTTATGAACGTAAATAAAAAAAATACATATTCAATGCTTCTAATTTTACATAAATAACTAACTTCTATTCTTATTTTTCTAACTATATTCTAATTTTACAATGTGGGAAATGAGTCACCGACTCAGCACTGATTTTCAGCGGCTAAACTAAGGGGTTGTTGTACATTCGTCACAAAGTAAATTCGTCACATTTTTGTAAACGCCATACTGTTAAAGTAAATTCGTCACATGCATTAAAAATATGTGTAAATTCGTCACAGGTAGGTGAAAGTTATTGTAAATTTGCCACAAATCCTCATTTCTTTGTTTAAAGTAGTGGTAGCAAGCAAAGTTGTTAGTTTTAAGCTTTGACCAAAAAAGCACATACCTTACAATTGAATGACATCGAAGAGAAAAGACACTTAGCCATGTGTGCTACATTGGCTCATATAAAGAAAGAAGATATTGAAGACGCTTGGTTGTAGTTACATAATGGAAGATGCTCCACAGAGTGAAGCAGTCACAAAATTCAATGATTATTTTGTGGCCCAGTGGTTAGAGAACACTTGTATACAGTTTATGTGGAATGTACATGGGGCTCGTCATAGGACAATAAATCTAGCAGAAGCATGGCATAAACGTTTGAACAGTAAGATGGGTAAAAGAAAACCTAAAATGCTTCAGTTTCTTGATACACTAAAAAAGGAAGCTGAGTTGAGAACACGTCGATCTATTGCATATGACATTGAATTGAAAACTATTTTGAACAATTACGATAACATGTCCCTGGCTGAAGTTCTTAAAAAACTTTCTGTTATGCAGCATTTTAAAAATTTGTAACGTTTAATAACCAATCAATCCATTGAAATAAGTATTTTTTTTTACATAGTTTTTATAATTGTAGGTTAATCAGCCAGTTAAGATCTGTAATTTTTACATGAGAGTTAGGTTTAATTAAAAAAAATGTGATTATTACTGTGGTTGAATTATATTTCTGTTGTTTTTCTTATAATAATTGTAATGTTGTGAGCAAATCAGCCACTCAAGATCTGTTAATTTTACATAGGAGTTAGGTTAGTTTAAAAAAATGTGATTATTATTGTGATTTAATTATTTTTCTATTGTTTTTATTTTAATTGTAATGTTATGGGCACATCAGCCACTGAACACTGAGATTTTATGTAGGTTTTAGATTAAATTAAAAAAATGTGATTATTTATTACTGTGACTTAATTAACTTTCCATTGTTTTTTTTTTATAATTGCAATGTTATGGGCACTTGAAAAGTGAGATTTTTATATAGGTGTAAGGTAAATTATTAAAATTGCTATGATTATGAAAAATAAACAACATTTTTAATCTGCATAATGTTTAATTTTTTTTTTTGCTGTCCGTGCGAAAAAATAATGTGACGAATTTACAACTATCAAAATTAATGGAAATTTACTACTTAAATTAGATTTGTGGCGAATTTACACATACTTTTTTTCGTGACAAATTTACTTTGTGACGAATGTACAACAACCCAAACTAAGAGATTCAGTGTGCTTTTCATAAAAATAGATAAGGTTAATTTAGGTCTGCAATAGTTCTTAGAATCTCATGTGAGGACAATGTATCATCATTTATATAACCGACGCCCGATCTCTTTTCTATACCCTTAACTATGGATGAATTTCATCATTTTTGTTTCAGCAATTCTGCCATACCGCGAAGATGCGAACCCGCAGACACGCGAGTTCCTGTCGCGCGTGGTGGATGTCCTCCTCGACTACATCCACCAAGTCAACGACAGGAATGAAAAGGTATTAAATCCGGGACTGAATACCGGCTAAAATGGGAGTTATACTTGTATAATAAAGGTTTTTGTTAATATTCTTTTGTTTTTATCCATATTTACTGAATTACTGTGGTGAGTTTAGTGTCAATTACTCTTTAAAACTAATATCATGGTATCTCAGTCGGACACGTATTTTGGCAAATAAAAATTAACCGGTTTTTCGTCCCTGTAATTAATTATTGAACCTTAAATGTGGTCTCAAAAAAATTATATATTTAATTTTACTTAATTTGACCGATCAGTCAAAACCAGATTAAACCAGTAACAAAACAATTGCCACCAGATCCTGGAGTTCAAGATGCCGGAAGAAATGCAGAAGCTGTTGGATCTCCAGCTGCCTGAGGATCCCCTTCCTCTGAAGCAGCTGTTGGAAGACTGTAAGATCACCCTCAAGCATCAGGTCAAAACCGGTGAGTTTTGTGGTCTTCATTTTTTGGTAGAAAAATAACGAAGAAGCGAAAGTGGTATGCAAAGACTAACCAATGGGTGAGAGGAATAAAATATATTTGTGTATTTATGTATTTCTTGTTCTGACAAGAAATTTCTAATTAAAACTGCGAAATAATGGAACTCCCTGCCGACTTATGTCTTTCCGGACCACTATAACTTGGGTATCTTTAAGGCCAGGGTGAACGGGCTTCTTCTAGACAGACGTGCCCTTCCTTAGATCGCATCACCACTTACCATCAGGTGGGATCGCGGTAGGGAATATAACGGCCGGGATCCCGGGATTCGGGATCCCGGGATCCCGGCCGTTTTCTGGTCCCGTATATCCCGGGACTGTACTTGGCTAATCCCGGGATTTTCGGGATTGCCACAAACAGGTTTATTTTGCATACCGTAGTCCGTTGCGCCTTGACGTATAACCTTGCCTAGAATATAATACCATTTATTACATAACTAGCTGATGCCCGCGACTTCGTTCGCGTGGGGTTCGCTTTTGAGCAAGCTTTCTTCAAATGACATATTATCCTCCATCCTCTGTACTTGGTGATTTATTTTGGGAAAGAGCTATCAAATTAGTCATTGACGGTTGCTTTTGCATCATATTATCGACACGTTTAATGGTGGTTGAGATTGTGGTTCGAAGTATGATTTGAAATTCAATAGAAATACCATTGTTGAAAAAATGAACCTGACTTTAAAGAAATTTACTTATTTTTTTTATAAATTTAATTAGTGGTGAAGATACTGTATCCACCTCGATATTTATTTCATTTAATTGATCATTTTCATTTTAAGACATTTTTTTTAAATTCTCTTTTCCCGGGATTCCGGTTTCCGGTTTCCGGTGCTAAATGCGGAAACCTCTAAGATACGAAGACAGTCCTTAAGAAGCAATAAAATCAATGTCGAATAATCGTAATTCTGTAGAGAAAGGATGGATGAAAAGGTGAAATAAACGATCTCATAAGAAATACTTTTTCATATAATATTTCAATAATACATTTTCTATTTTTTTTATTATAGTTCTTTAAAAAAAAAAAATAAATACAAAAAAAAAATATTTCCGATCAACTTCAGATTCGAACTCGCATCTGAAGTTACGCAATGGGCCTGCATATCCACTATTCTACGATTACATATATCGGAAATGGCGAAATAATCAAAGTATTTCATTTACATATCAAACTGTGATTGACATCTGACAATTCGAAAAAGTTCAACGCGAGTCAGTTTGCATTGCAATTTGGTGATATGGTGCCTTTAAAATTATTTTTAAATGATGATATCTTTTCTTTCTGAGAACCGATTTCGATAAAACAAAGCCTATATGTTGCCCCGGGCTTTACTTAATATATTTGTGTAAATTGCATGAAAATCGGTTCAGTATCTTCGGAGATTAGCGTGAACAAACAGACAGACAGACAGACAGACGGACAGACAGACAGACAGACAAGAATCTTAAAAATTGCATTTATGCATTCTGCTACCCTTCTTTTATTACCCCTCTTAATTTCTGGTAAAAATATTTAGTGAAGCGTAATTTCGATCCTACTCTTTTATTATATGTATAGACGACAAAAACAACTCTTACAAACGCCATACGATACATACGATACTACTACACAGGTACCTACAGCCCTAATAATATTTGTCGTAGAACTTTAGGTCATTACCCAACGGGCTAACAGGGGAATCACCCGATCACCTCACTTCATAATATTGTATATAAACTACGAAGTAGGCTTGGAAGTCAAACATTGTATGCTTTGATATTCCTGCGATATTATTTTATCTATTTTAAAATCCTATATAGTTTTTGTGTTCTTTTCGATTTCTTGCAAAGTTCTTTTCTTGTTTTTATTGTTTGGTCTATCTTATTTTCTTACTACTACTTTTTTTTAAGAAATTACACATTTTTTTTTTCATATGAGCCCAATTAGAAACCACATAGTCTAATCCCGGGATAGTCCCGGGATCCCGGGATTACGCATCAAAAATCCCGAAATCCCGAGATTGAAAAACAAGCTCGGGATTGTGTTCCCTAGATCGCGGTCAAACGTCTGTCTATTATGCAAAAAAAAAAATGGAAAGAAAAGACGAGGCACGCTTGATGGATGACAGTCATGGGACATCAATACAATTATATGTTATCGCTTATTTTCTACTTCAATATACAGAATTCCGGACGCTGAAATACATACGGTTTGTCCGTTGAGAATGGCGGTTCGTTATCCGAACAAAAACTCTAATATTCTTCGCACACGTTTGTGTTTGCAAGTCTAAGGAAAAACTCGAAGTATATAGCATAGCTTTCAAAATCAAAATCAAAAGTTTTTTATTTCAAATAGGCCTTTGCAGGCTCTTATGAAACGTCTAGTTGCACGGTTCCAAAAAGTGGGTCTCATGGAGAAGAACCGGCAAGAAACTCCATGGACACTCTTTTCAACAATTTTATTTGTATTTTTTTGCAAACTTTAATTGTATATTTTGGTATTTATTAGTTGAAGTTCATTCACTGCTTGCGTTGTTATAAAAAAGGAAGAATCAAATTATTGTATTTATACTCGTATAAGGTGTAAATAAAGCTTTTTTTAATGAAAAATGCATTGATATAGATGTCAATGGAAATATAGATTTATCGTGAGATATTAAACTAAACCCAAATTATACTTGAACAAGGAATAGTCAGCTATTCTTTTCAAAATATAATTGTAATTTTTAAGTAGCTATACGACTTCGTAATAAAACTCTTGAAAACCTGCAACTTCCTATATCTTTTAAGGTAGAAGTTAAAATACACTAGATACAATTATTAATTTCTGTAATGTTTCGATTACAGTTACATTTTGCTTTTTAAAAAGATTAGTTACCGAGTTTCCTCAAATCCATAAAAGCAGAATACATCAATATTTCACTTGACACTTGAATATTTCTCTTACGTTTCGTAAAAATACCTCTAGCATATACTAAAAGGCTCTCGATAGACACATTGGCCCCTCGCCCGTCACTCGGACCCCCAGCACCGTCACTCAGACCCCGGCAGCAAACAATTCAATTAAACGTACAAATGTCTCGGAATGATTGCCCCTCGATCGTTCTCGCAGCCGCCCGCGCGGAATGATTCCGCGATTACGATATCCACTGTTTGGATCTTCAGAGAGTAATAAAACCCTCGCCTAATTCAAGATACATATTATACCTTATATGAGATACTAGCAACACGCCCCGGCTTCGCACGGGTGCAATGTAGATGTACAAAAATAGTTACTCGCTGATAATGTTTCTTCGATTGGTGAAATAAGTTTCAAAATCGGTTCAGCAGATCCAGAGATTACCTCCTACAACCACACAAACTCACAAACTGTACCTCTTTATAATATTGGTATATTTATAGTATTAGTAGTTTCGAGTGCCATTCAGCAACAGTGATCACGCGCAGACAGAAATTCATATATTTTTTTCGTACTTTCAACCCATTCAATTTCTTGCAAAATCGATTGTAAGCTGGACTGTAGGATCATTTTCCAAATATTGAAAAACTCTTTGGGGTTATAAGATTTAAGATCAAATATTAAAAATAGCAGCTGATCTTACGATAAAATTACGTATCAATTGAAAACTAGCGCCAGGAACTTCAAACGGCCCTTTGGCGGGTATATATAGAGTTTTAGATTTGTATTTTTGTATGTTATGGATAAACTCAAAAGCTACTCGACCGATTTTAAAAATTCTTTCGCCAATAGAAAGCTACATTATCAGCGAGTAACATAGTGTGTATGGTACATCTACATTGCACCCGTATGAAGCCGGGGCGTGTTGCTAGTTAACTATAATCACGTGTTATAAAGATTTTTTTAATACCAAAGTTTCCGAATAACTTCAAACATCGCACATACAAGAATTTCTAACAAAAGAATTCAAAACTAGAAGCAAGGGTCGCACAGCCGCGAATCATTCGCTCCGTCGAGCGAACGATGATCGCGGGGGATGAGTCTGGCGTTTGATGAGTTTCAAGTGTAGCCTAGCTCATCTAAGAACGACAACGAAGTTCACTACATATTTTAAAATTTAGCTGAAACGTGAAGGATATTTTTTTTATCACATTTGATTCAGGTGCCAAATTTGGCTGGTGTACCTAATGGTTGCAGCGCCTTACAAACATTTTGTAAAACAAAAATCTTGGCGATTAAAAAGAGTGGCGGCGAGTTTATTGCCAGTTCTTCTCGTCCGTTCTACGCCCTTGATTTGAAAACTGGCGGTAAATGTAAAATTAGAAGTATTTAATATGTATTTTTTATTGACGTTCATAAGTGTACATTGTGTTACCTAAATGAATAAATGATTTTAAATTTGAATTTGGCGAAACCTGTCTTGGGTTTTTTATTAATACAAAAGAAAATTAGACATAGTGTATAGTAAGTCGTAACGTGTTGCTATTAAATAAGTTGCGTTTAAATGTGTGATACGTTTATAAAATAAATTATAAGAACATCAATTAAATATTAAATCATGTCTTGTTAAGACAAGACACTCATGAGTCTATACACACTATCATCGTAGTACTTTCGGTATGTATACGTAATGTAGTAGTTAAAATTTTATGTTAGATATCGACAGACGAGCTCATTTGATGGTAGGTGATACCACAGTCACAGAACATCAGTCAATGATGCGCTGTCGACCTACTTTTTATTCGAGCATTCGGAAATCCATAGACTGAAACCGAAACGAAACGAAATTTGCACTTCACTGTTTTTACTGCTATGAACGGTGGTTCGTTACCCAGTCGGAATTACGATATTACCACCCCCGATCAATGCCCGAAGTTACCAGACGTTACAAAACATGCTTACAGAAAACTATAAACATGTTGTCCCGGTGGGATTCGAACCCACAACGGCACGGCAGGTGTTCTACCGAACGCGCCAACGAGCCGACCCACTAGGGTACTAATGTATTCACTTTGCAATTAATAATAAAGTTGCCTAATTAATTATCGCAGCGTGGCGCGGCTCGAGCCGGCCATTCCCCTCAAATAAAAACAATAGCGTAAGCCGCTGCAAAAGCCAAGTGATTTAGTGGCAAGAGTGCCCTAATATTACGCAAATCATTGGATTATGGGAAAGTAGGGTGACTGTGTTTATCGGTGGTTAGAAATAAGTTACTAATAGATATGCTACTTTACCTCTTCAGCGACGATTTGAAAAAGATTTTTTTACATTTATTATTAGTTTGATATTGTTAACAATTCAAGTGTTTAAATAAAATACTTTATAACTGATTAAAATGCGGTTTATTATTTATACCGACGTTTCTTAGTAGTTAGTCTGCCGCGACCACGGTTGCTGAAAAGCATCCGAAACGTCGGCATAAATAATATAAATAATAAGCCGCGTTTTAATCCGTTATAAAGTATTTTATTTAAAGGTGTGATACTCGCGTTAATAAAAGACAATATTAAATTTAATAAATGAACAAAAAAAATAGTTATCATTTACAGAACAGGTAAATAAATTTGGATTATTAGTCTGTATAAATATATCATGAAAAAAAAAACATGATTTTTGCTGTAAAATAATGAACATTTATAAGTTTTAATCCTTGAATCTTGAAATGAATGTTTGCAATCAATTTCAATTGATAATATCATAAAATCAAAATCAAAAGTTTTTTTATTTCAAATAGGCCTTTGCAGGCTCTTATGAAACGTCTAGTTGCACGGTTCCAAAAAGTGGGTCTCATGGAGAAGAACCGGCAAGAAACTCCATGGACACTCTTTTCAACAATGGTTTAGCTTACAAAGACTCGGTTACAATAGTAATAATCGTCTGAGAAGTTTATATAATGCAAGGTATACAGAGTAACATACATTTTAGTAAGTTACAATTTTACCGATTTTATTATTTTAACAAAGCAAATGTATTGTTAGACCATAGATAACATATAAGAATTCTATAAATATCGAAATCATGGTCCCCACGTACACTCTATGGTTGATAGATCCCCTGTCCGACACAGATCGGGATTATGGATCGTTTCCATCCTTTGTGCCCAGATAACGGCCTTCCACATTGTTGTGGAAATTTTATATTCCCGGATTTTCAATATGCCGTGAAAAATATTTAAGATTGCTTCAATAATGTTGAATTTTTATTAAAATTATGCTACATTCGACCAAGACAGTCTCTGACGTACTTAATAACTGAGATAACCTGCTTTTTGTGCACCAGAAAATAGACATACACATAGATATTCTGACCAGGAAAACATACAAATTTTTCCAGATGGAAATTCAGATTTCTCATTTTAATGGTTTTCCGAATTCAAACAATTTCAACAGCGCATTATTGATAACTCTTCTGTCCTGGATGTATCACCCGCAATTCTCTTTTAAAAAAAACTACAACGCTACTGAAGTTATAGTTTTAATTTTCACATTTCTAGTAATACAATTATTATTAGATTCTTTCTATTAATTTAACCACGAAATATCTTCAATTCAATCAATAAAATGAATCTATTTATCTCTTGTCATGAAAACAAACACCTAAATCGGAACGCAACCACAATGACTGTTGATTGCTGTCACTCTGACAGCGCACGTGGCGCGCGGGAAATATTATAACCTCAATCCTTACCCCTTGCAGAAAATAGCTCAGAATAATCAATGGTGTATTTTATTCCGCAGTGAATATTGTTTCTGGCATATGGGGTCTGGCCTCTTGGGAGTCTTGTGGCGAAAGATAAGTGGGCTAGGTTTGAGGGTGCTTGGCTCCTCGATGTTTTATCTGTCCATTATTTATAATCTGTGGTGATGACACTATCAATAGGTTTGAAAAAATGGTGGGAAAAGTAGGGGTGCTTAACGATATCTTATTTACAAAGCTCTTTTATTATTTATCAGTAGTATATGTTGTAAATGTTTGATAAATATTTCTAATTACATGAAAAGGAAATATTATCAATTCAAATCTTTGTTTGCAAGAATGTACGAGTTGTTATAATAGTTGTACAATGTACATGTTATTTTTAAGTCCTTTACATTCTGTCTGTCGTTTAGGTGTGGTAGTCACAGTATTGTCCCATTTTTATATTGTAACTAACATTTCATTGAATGTCAAAAACCCAAACTAAAAACCAATGTATTTTTTATTTTTTTCATTTAATATGTGTCAAAAACGATTAATTTGTAGATATATGAGGAGGTACATAATATACGCTCGTTTTCCTATTATACAACTGCTTCATCATCAGCCATTTCGTTTAAAAAAATCCTGAAGGACTAGTGGAGCTAATAATAATTATTTATTGATTTTGCCAATTATGAATATTATGCTAACTGGAAACTGTTGTATATAAAAATAATGCTCTATAATAGTCTAATTTGGATTTACTAAGAACTACTGTATTTTAAATTAAGCATAACCACACCTCAATTCCATCATAATTATGAGAAAAATAAAACAACCCAACCATTTCTAACCCTCAAATGCGAGAAATATAAACAAATCATGCAAGTAATTTGGGCAAATAGTACCAACGGCGCTGCTGCCCTCTAAAATATAGATTAAGCTAGAATTACACCACACCTGACTGCCCCAGAATTAATACTGGCCCCATCTGGATTCCGAGGGGCTTATATTAAATTCCTTGTGATGAATTAATATTATTTTTGCACTGGCAGCCCTTCGAATTTTATTCAGAGAAAAACCAACTTTGCTTATATAAAATACGATCGGATTTCTTTTATTTAAATTCGATAGACAGACTAAATGTTATGTTGTCAGTTTCGAAGTATTGTGAGTAAAATTAATGCCCTTACAATAGAGTGAATGGGATTTATTGAAAGTATTCCATCGTTGTATTGGTTTAAGGTTTATTTTTGTGCGATTGGAAAGAAATGAATGAGTTTTTTTATTTTTTTCTTCTTAAGGAATATGTAATAAAAATAGAATAGGTTTTATACGTTTTCTTGTATTTTATTTTAAGAGTGTACAAATATTTATGAAGAAATATAAGATAACATAATAGAGGGAATATGGATGTGGGAGATAATTATAATACCATTTTTTCGTTGATCAAAGTTAAACTTCGTTCAACTTGTCAATAAAGTTAAATTATAATATCTAAAAATGCAAAATTCTTTAATGCCGCAAATATTCCTCGTTAATGGACCCTTATAATTTTGCATCATCATCAGTTGAAACTTTGGGTCCTTGTACGGCTTGTACTAAAGACAAATATATTTTTTTATATTTCTAAAAAAACAATATTTTAAGAAAATTTGAAGTCAAAATTCGGTTTTGGCTTTTCGTAAATTCACCCTTTTTTTCTTTCAAAATAATATAAATACTATCCTGAAAGTAAATCCTGAACTTCAAAAGCGTAAGTTTTGTTTTTTTTTTTCAAATATAAACACCATCCTTATTCAATAAATATCCAATCTTCACATCTAAACGACGCACCACCAACCGGATATTAAGTAACGTCGCGTGCCATAACTAGCTTATGATAAAAAAGTGTCAAAGGGTCGTTTGGACCCCGGTGCATCCCAAGGGGCGTTTTATCAGGCGCCGCAGATGGGGGTTGACAAACAAAATTAAATCAAAATCAGTGGGACTTAAAATTAGCGTATTGTTGATGTTTGCAAATCATTTGAATATGGTTTGTGTGGGCGAAGGGCTCGACCGATCAATTCAATTAATTGAAACGATACAAAATGTCCTCAGCCGGCCTAGCATGACCGCCACGAGATATGTCGCGGACGAGAGAAGACAAACTAAGATGAAATGAAATGAAATATAACTTTATTGCACACCACAAAAAAATCAGATATAATATGAATATAAATAATATAAAAATCAATAGGCGGCCTTATCGCTTAAAAGCGATTTCTTCCAGGCAACCTGTACTGGCTAAACTGAGATAAATTTAGATGATAAGCTAACAGTAGGTGGTATACATATAGTTTTAACATAAGCATACTCGTATAGTAGATAAATAGTGAATAGGTACAAGAAAAAAGTAATAAATTTGTCACAGTGATAAATAATACTTAAAGAGCATAGTTTTGAAAGATTGAAGAGTTTGGGCCTTTCTGATTTCAGTGGGAAGTGAATTCCATAGGTTAACAGCTTGCACAGTAAATGAATTGTTAAAGAAAGAAGTTTTATGAACAGGTGTACAAAGCAATAGATTATGGGCAGAACGAAGATTTAGTTGGTGAGAACTTAAGGCTGAAAAACTTTCCTTGATGTAAGATGTAAGATATCTCGTTATATTATATCTCGACATAGATAATTTTGATAGAAAAGATATCTCGATCGACAAATATATCTATTTTTGATATTAAAAGTCGAATTTTAAGTGTAATTGTCATGATAGACCCGGAAGAAATAAAGAGATAATCGATTAAAACACGAGAAAAGGGTCGACAAAATTTTGTCGCGATTGTCATGCTAGGCCGGCAGTCCATTGAAAAACATAGACAATATCGGTATAAAACTAGATACCTAACTGTAATAGCCTTTTTAAACGGTTGTAAAGAAAGAAGGTACAATACAATTAAATATAGCTTTAAAATGCTGCCATTATGTCCGAAACTATTGAAAAAAATCGAACCTTACAAATATATAGGCACTGAATTATTTACAGAAAATTTAAAAAAAAATAACCCACTCGACGAGGCTCGACTCGCACTTGACTTTTTTTTTGTTAGATATTGACAACAAGCGTGAGACTCACTTAAATGGTAGATGATGCCTCAGTCACAGGAGATCTGTCAGTGATGCGCTGTCGACCTATTGTTACTTTGAGATACCAAAATCCATATACTTAAATCGATGCGCTATACGAGTATAGACACACTCAAAGGGTTTTTTCATTTATGAATAGTGGATTGTTACCCGGACGGAATTTCGATATTCATCCCACCCCTTTAAATAACTGAAGTGATCAAACGTAGGGAAAACATAGCTTACCTATTAATACAACTGAAATTCTCTTGAACCTGAACTCAAAGAAAGAAGCTTTGACTTCTTAGGAGAAACTGTGTTAAAGAATTATAAAAAAATCATCCCGGTGAGATTAGAACCCGCGACCCATCGGAATGAAAGATGCAGTTCCAAACGCGCCAGCTCGCCCTTCAAAGAACCTGTCAAACGTACATTTTATTCATCGTTTAATCTCAAAAGGGCTTTAATCGGAAATATTGTGACCGATATCAATCTACCCGGTTAACCGGGCGTGCTATTACATCCGGACACAGATAGCATGATATCCGTGTGATATCAACTGAGAATATTGTTTTGTTTGGAGGTAATCGTATTTGTTTGGACATCAACAATTTTTTTTTTTTTTTCAAATAAAATAAAAAATTTAATTAATAATTATTGATAAACAACTTAATTAAAAACACACACTAACATATTATATATTATATAAATAACTAATAACAAAGAACCTAAAACTAAAAACCTTAAAATATATACTATAAAAACTAAAATCTGTACATATAATAAAAAAGTAGGATCGAAATTACGCTTCACTAAATATTTTTACCAGAAATTAAGAGGGGTGATAAAAGAAGGGTAGCAGAATGCATAAATGCAATTTTTAAGATTCTTGTCTGTCTGTCTGTCTGTCTGTCCGTCTGTCTGTCTGTCTGTCTGTTTGTTCACGCTAATCTCCGAAGATACTGAACCGATTTTTGTGTAATTTATACAAATATATTAAGCAAAGTCCGGGGCAACATATAGTAGGCTTTGTTTCATCGAAATCGGCTGTCGGAAAAAAAGTAATCATCATTTAAATATTATTTTAAAGGCACCATTTCAACAAATTGCAATGAAAACTGACTCGCGTTGAACTTTTTCGAATTGTCAGATGCCAATCACAGTTTGATATGTAAATGAAATAGTTTGATTATTTCGCCATTTTCGATATGTATTCGTAGAATAGTGGAAATGCAGTCCCATTGCGTAACTAAAGATGCGAGTTCGAACCTGAAGTTGAACTTGATGAAATATTTTTTTGTATTTATTTATTTATTTTTTACAAAACTATATTAAAACAATAGAAAAAGTATTATTGAAAAGTATTTCTAATGAGAACGTTTATTTTATCTTTTCATCAATCCTTTCTCTTAAACACGATTATTCGATATTGCTTTTATTGCTTCTGACTGCCGGGTAGGAATCCCGAGAAAAGGGAATTTAAAAAATATTCCGAAAATGAAAATGATCAATTAAATAAAATAAATATCGAGGTAGGTACAGTATCTTCCCCACTAATAAAATTTATAAAAAAAATAACATTTAGAACGAAGTCGCGGGCATCAGCTAGTATATTAATAAATGGCAGCCTTTAGGCAAAGTTCGGAAGATACTGGCAGCGTTCCCCCTTTGAATGGCAAGACTAATTCTTTGTCCGAGGTAGCTGCCAGCTCTTCGGTCTCCTGTGATGTCGACTAACCTTTTTGCTATTTCCTTAAAAAAAGTACTTGCCTTGTTCTTGTACTGTTGTGATATATGAAGTAAGGAAAATGAAGATTAGAAAATGAATAAGGAAAATATAATTTCATTAAAAAATATGAATGAACACGGACTTCCAGATAGTTTAGCCGATCCGGAAGTTCTAAATAAATATTTTTTGAATTTACCAGGACCAGACTCAGTCGATTCAAGTGAGATAGCATTTTTTCAAAATAATGTTTATGGTCCCTCTGTGTTCGAGCTTATACAGGTCAATGAAACTATTGTCTCTAAATGTTTATTAAGTATAAAAACAAATGCAAAGGGATGTGACAACATCTCTATAGATATGTTGCTCCTTACACTACCACAAACACTTTCCGTGATAACTTTTCTTATTAATAAAATCTTGATGAGTCATACATTTCCCAGTCTATGGAAGGTCGCCTTGGTGAAGCCTTTACCAAAAAAATCGAATCCCTCAGAGTTAAAAGACCTTAGACCAATTAGCATACTGCCATGCTTATCAAAAGTGATCGAACGCGTCGTGTGTGAGCAACTTACTCGATACCTTGAGTTAAACAATATTCTCCCTTCTCTGCAATCAGGATTTCGTAAAAAGAGAAGCACTACCACGGCACTTTTGGAGGTTGTTGACGATATCTTGTCTGCTCGTGATGATGGTCTGGGAACAATACTTACTCTCCTTGATTTTTCAAGGGCTTTTGATTGCCTCAATATTCCTCTCCTTCTTTCCAAGCTTCACTTTTATGGATTCCATGAAAATACTCTAAAATTTTTTAATAGTTATTTAAAAGGTAGATCTCAGATGGTTCAGGTAGAAGCAGCTAATGGTGTCCTTGCTTATTCCACACAAATACCTGTAAAAAGAGGTGTACCGCAAGGATCCATTTTAGGACCAATACTATTTATAATATACAGCGCGGACATAACCTCTAAAATTCAATATTGTAGACATCATATGTACGCTGATGATTTACAGTTATATCTCAGTTTTCCTCCAAATAGCGCTTCTGCTGCATTAAAAAATATAAATTCTGACCTTGATCATATATTTAACTGGTCATCTAAAAATAATCTGGTGCTTAACCCATCCAAATCCAAGTATATGGTTCTTGGTTCAAGAAAGCAAGTGGAGCATATTGCGTTATTTCATCCAAAAATTGTTATTAACGGAGAGGCCTTGGAACGTGTTGGTGTGGCTAGAAACCTTGGTTTGGTTATGGACTCATCGCTAGTATTTGAAGAGCATATAGCTGAGGTAGCAAGGAACTGTTTTTACCGACTGAAAGTCTTATATCGCATTAGAAATTTTATCGATCAAAGGCTGCGAATACAACTTTGTAATTGCCTAGTTCTTTCAAAGTTGAATTACTGTGATGTAGTCTATGATGGTTGCTGTCTAGCGAGGAGTAAGCGACTAATACAAAGACTGCAAAATGCTTGCATTCGTTACTGTTTTAATGTACCACCGCGTGCACATGTAACTCCTTTTATTAATAACGCAGGTCTACTTAAGATGGCCGCGCAAAGACAGCTTCACCTTTACACTCTCTTGCACGGGGTAGTAAACCATCATACACCATCGTATCTTTATAATAAGCTAGTTTTATCCCGCAATCAACAATTACATAAGTCACGATCTTTTTCTTGTGTTTTTACTATGCCAAAGTATAAAACGACGGCGTTCAGAGGTTGTTTTAAATATGCAGCAAGTAAATGCTGGAATGACCTTCCCCCTCCATTACGTGAATTAAAGAATTTATATACCTTTAAACAAAAAGTGAGGGCTTACTTGCTGCAAAGACAACTTAACGAGTGTGCGCCTCTTTATCACTAAGGTCAGGATGAATGCATGTATGTTAATATACATA
This sequence comes from Anthocharis cardamines, assembly GCA_905404175.1. NCBI lineage: Eukaryota > Metazoa > Arthropoda > Insecta > Lepidoptera > Pieridae > Anthocharis > Anthocharis cardamines. Next base: position 3,906,957 of record FR989979.1, read on the forward strand.
TGTCTAATCTATATGTATGTTTGTGGTATATGTTATGTATGTGTGTTTTTGATTACTAATTGTTGTATCCCATATATGTGCTCTGATATTGTGTCGATATATATTTTTTTGTTATATTTTTTCTTTTGTAGATGTTTTTTTGTATTTTAAATTCCCTTTTGTGTTTTAATATTTAATTACCGTGTGAACATCCGTGAGGTGACTAGGCCACGGCTGAAAAACAGCGTGGTGAGTTTGTCAAAACCTCACCACACCATGCTGAGTCCAGTGGCCTTTTCAACAGAAGTGTATATATAGTATTTAATATTTTTCTTTAAACTGTGCTTTGTATTAACTTTCTGTTGAATAAATGTCTATTCTATTCTATTCTATTCTATTTTAAGATTATTCATAAACATGTTATAAGCTTGATATATACAGTTAAAATATATTTTCTCTCGCTCTATCGAATATAAAAAGGCTACAAAACGAAAGAAATAAAACATATTTTGGCTGTGAAAAACTGCATGACAATCAAGTCAGTAGTTTTAAAGATTAGAGTGAAAATAACCGATAGATAAACTTAAAAAATATTCTATTGTTCTGTTATCCTTCTTTTATCGTCCCCTCTCAATTGGTATACTCATTGTAGATATTTATCTATTCTATTCTGTTTTACTATATTTATATTGTATATGTGGTACGCAAGGATCGGAGCATAAATGGAACCTCTGCCTACCAATAATATTATAGGAAAGAGACTGAAATATATGTATGACTAGCGACTTCGTTCGCGTGGGCTTCATTTTAAGCTGAGCTTTTGAACAAGGTTTCTTCATATGATATAGTCGTATCCACTATTCCAAATATTATTATATCGATATAGATTATTGGAAAAAGTTCGACGCGAGTCAGTTTGCATTGCAATTTGTTGATATGGTGCCTTTAAAATACTCTTTAAATGATGATAACTTTTCTTACTGACAACCGATTTCGATGAAACATAAACATAGTCTTTATGTTGCCCCGGGCTTTGCTTAATATATTTGTGCAAATTGCATGAAAATCGGTTCTGTATCGTCGGAGATTAGCCCGTACAAACAGACAAATAGAGAAACAGACAGAGAAACAAAAAAAAAAAATCTGGGTTGTTCCATTTCCCTTCTTATACATCCCCCTGACTCGGTTTTTAACAATTTTTTTCTATGTACATATTTGACCTCTACAGTTTTATTATATGTACCTATATAGAAACTACTTGATGAATATATTATAAACCTTACTGAATACTTATTTAACTCATGTGCAGTGAAGTAGTATCAATTAGCTATTCAATGAAATTCAACACGTTCGTCTCTTGTTCAGGTCATCCCCACTTCTTCAACCAACTGTCCTGCGGCCTGGACATCATCTCTCTAGCCGGCGAGTGGCTGACGGCAGCGGCTAACACCAACATGTTCACGTACGAGATCGCGCCAGTCTTCATCCTCATGGAGAATGTGGTGCTGGAGAAGATGAGGAGTATGATCGGCTGGAAGACTGGAGACTCCATCCTGGCACCTGGTAATCTCTAGTCCATCTTAATAAATAGTATTTACAGATGGTAAAGCTAAATAAAAGAGAACGGAGAAGATAGAAAAGCTATCTTAAATCATCTTCAGCTCCTAATTAATTGTTTTCATGATATTATTAACTTATTATACAAGCTAATAGGATCATACTTTCTGCTGAAAATAAGTACAGACGCTGTTCACTCAGAGAGTTGACAGTAAGTGATAAAGCTCTGCTTACTCAGAGCAGCATTTTCAGCACTGGCGCTCAGCCCTGACACTCAGTCCTGATTCTCTGCTTTCCTAGTTGGCAAAATTACTGCTTTAAAAGAGTGGAATAGCCACTGGTGTGTGCACCCTTTGATCATAAAGCATATTTTGCTACTGTTCTCAACTTTGTGCCTTGATTTTTTGATCTGTAACACTATGCTTAAATAGGTCCTAGCTCCTACCTCTCGGGTTCTTTTTTGCTGTCGCGTTCACATTTCAGCAAGGACTTCCATCTGCTATTTAACGTACATTTCCCAACCACTGTCCAGAAAGTTGCAATAAATTGAAATCAAAGTCAGTAAAATGTACCTTGTTCTCAGGCGGTTCTGTATCGAACCTATACGCGTTCCTCGCGGCCCGACACCACAAGTTCCCCCAGTACAAGGAGAAGGGCCTCACCAGCATTCCCGGACAACTCGTCATGTTTACCAGCGATCAGGTTTGTATCACCTTAGATTGTATAATTTCAGGCTTGGGCTACTCGCGCTACAGTGAATATTTCCCGCAGTATATATGGATATGCAGTGACAGCATCGAATGCAGTGAGTTTGGTGGTTTTTCGCACCTTTATTCGCAGCTATTGCTACTCCAATGACCGAAAGTTCTCTAGGCTTAGCTTCAAATACATTACTTTTATCCTGTGAAAGGTATCACATCAAGATCTCTTTCCAAAAGGATTATGATCGTATCAGACATTCTGTCAGACGAATATTGATATCAGATAATAAAATATAATTATTTTTTTCATTTATAAGGTCGTGATAGTGGGCACAAAGTTATATTTATTATTTAAGGGTGTCGAATGTCGTTTTTAGTGTATTTATTTAATGACTTTATAATTAAGCCAGTATGTTCAGTACAGTGAAGTAATTATGTAAATCTAGCAATTGCCCCCGCAACCCCCCTTGTGGGTGGAATTTCGTAAAATCCGTTCTTAGCTGACCTCTACTCGGCGAAAGGAATATTCCTACCATATTTCAAGTCGCTACGATTTATGGTTCCAGAGATATCGTGATGAGTCAATATATAGGTGGGAATCTCTTTTATATATATAGATAAAGTAAATTGTATCGTTTTAGTTAATTTTATAAAAAACTAATTATGTACACAGTGCCACTACTCAGTGAAGTCGTGCGCGTCAGTGTGCGGGCTCGGCACGGACTACTGCGTGTGCGTGCCGTCCGACGAGCGCGGGCGCATGATCCCGACTGAGCTCGAGCGGCTCGTACGCCAGCACCGCGACCGCGGGAATGTGGGTAGAATATAATTGATACCCTTTTTACTAGCAACACACCCCGGCTTCACATGGCCGCAATGTAGATGTACTATACTAGCCTATGTTACTCGCTGATAAATATAACTTTCTATTGGTGAAGAATTTTTGAACTAGGTCTTTCCGTTTTTGAGTTTATTTGATACAAACATGGAAATATCTCAATAATGTAAGTTTAGAAGAGGAAACTTAAGAGACATAATATACTTAAGAGACATATACTTACAATAGCAATCCGCCCCGGCTTCGCACGGGTGCAATGTATCAGATCATGATAATAAAATCGGTCAAGTAGTTTTATATGGATAATTTTCCCCGTTTTTGCAAAATTTTTCACTGATGCTTCGCTCCTATTGGTCGCAGCAGATGTTATATAGCCTAAAGCCTTCCTGATGATTGGACTATCCAACACAACATTTTTCAATTCGAACCAGTAGTTTTAGTAGTACTCGTAACTCTTCAGCTTTATAATATTAGTACGATAGATAGATAAGAAAAAATATTGAAGTCAAACTTCATTCGTGAAACGACCTAAATTTTTTTATACCTTTTCGTTGGGATTTAAAACTGTTTGGAACATAAATACAATGTATATGCTGACGTCTATACATACCGCTGATGTCCAGGTGCCGTTCTTCGTGAACGCCACGTCCGGCACGACGGTGCTGGGCGCGTTCGACCCGCTCGAAGCTATCGCGGACATCTGCCAGAAGTACGACATGTGGATGCACGTCGATGTAAGATCTAACTCTACTTTAACATGCCTCACTGTCAAAATACCCTTAACCTACGCGCAGACTAGAGCCACTGGTGGCCGCCACCTAGATGCGGCTTTCAGCCCAGTGACGTAGCATGGGGGGGCGGAGGGTGCGGTCCGCCCCGGGCGACACTTTCGCGGGGGCGGCACTTCACAGGTAACGGTAACAAAATCAACTTTCTTCAACTTTATATTTTACTACATCACCGTAATAACAGAGTTTCTCTTAAGGTTAGTGTTATTCAATAAGAGGCCCAATTTTTTATAATAAATTGCAAAATTAAGGGGGCGGCGAATTTGGGATCCGCACCGGGTGTTAGTTACCTATGCTACGCCACTGTTTCAGCCACTGGTAAAATGTATGAAATATCTCGCCCGTAGCTTGTGGCGGCCACCGGTGGCTATGCTGTGGTCGCCACTAGTGGCTCTAGTCTCATTGACTTATATGTATACTACTAGACAAGCAATTTGGAATAATAATTGTGTCGCAATTTCGGATCGCGCGGGCGGGTAGAGAGGGGGAGCAAGCATGGCGAATATGCCTTGCAAACGCAGATGCGACTTCAAGTGATTTATACCTTTTTCTTGTTTGTCTCTCAGAGTTTGCTGCTCAAAGTAACAAGTAAAATTGATATAATTATTATTGAGCTTATAAATTATAAGTTAATAACTTATGAAAAGTTACGCCATCAGAAGACTTTAATTTTTTGCGAATAATTTTTGCAATATCGTAATATGCAATTCGGCATTTTCGTAAATATTCAATATCTAAAACACAAAAATTATAATTAAGTACCTATTTATAAAACAATTAAAATTATTTTTCTACTGGTCTACCCTATTCCACTTGGGCAAATCTGTTTAATTAATTCTCATAATCTTTGCCAACGTGTCGGTAGTACCGCTCGCTCTCGCATATTTCTAGTAAAGAGTAAGCGTGATGGAAAATTATGATGGCAGTTGTGTATTTATATTTACGATAATTATTGTTTTAGACAAATACGAAATAAATTACTCAGGTACTTACTGAAATAGACTTCAAATCACCTGGGAAAACTACGCACATAAATTATAACAGTGTTTTATTGGTTACTATGAACAAAATCGGTGTTAGTTTGTCGAAAACAACGTTCACGGCTTACAAAACAGTGCACTGATCTTCTCGCTTGCTCGCAGTGGACTAAACAAGTTACGGAGAATTAACCGAAACTAAGCGGCCAATTAATTAAGGCCGCATAGCTTGTCTAGTAGTATACATATAAGTCAATGTCTAGTCTGCCCGTTGGCAGAGAGTAAATAAATCTTCATTAACCAAATTCGTAATTGTAAAGTTTTCATTTAAAAACTAAGTTTTATTTATGAATTTGATAAAGATAATAACAACATATTATGTGATTAAGATTAATACAAACATTATAAAAATAAAACAATAACCTACACCTTTACTAATTATAACATAGTAATAATTCCAAGTCTCTGACCGACTCTTCTCGGTGGAAGTTTTAAACAATTGACGACTCCAAAATACTTGTTAAACTTTACTTTAATAAATCGAATTTGCCTCATTAAGACATCCAATTAAGAGAAAATTTAAAAATAATATACAAAAAAGAAAGAAAACACACCTATCTATCCAAACAAATATGTAATTTGTGACTCTATCTTTACGATAAATAGTTTATTTCAGTATATAACAGAGGGCCTAGCACGAACAACTATCGAAAAAGTATTCGTATCGAGCTGTCATTTGTATGAAATTTCAAATGACTTGTCATACAACTGACAGATGGACGATTCGAATACTTTCTCGATAGTCGTTCGTGCTGGAGCCGGCCTGACTGGTCTGACATGTATGTCCCGCGCAGGCGGCGTGGGGCGGAGGCCTGCTCTTCTCCAAGAAGTACCGCCACCCGCGGCTCACCGGCATCGAGAGGTAATTTTTTTATGGTAGACTAGCAACGCGCCCCGACTTCACACGGGTGCAATGTAGATTAGTATAGTATATACACAAAAAATAGCCTATATTATTCTCTGATAATAAAAGCTACTTTTTTATGAGTTTTCTATTGGTGTAAGAATTTTTAAAATCGGTCCAGTGATTTTTGAGTTTATTCATTACATACAAAAAAATACAAATCTTTCCTCTTTATAATATTATTATATTAAGTATAGATATCGACAGATGAGCTTGAGGGTCACTTGATGGTAATTATAGTAGGTAAAATAAGTCAATGATGCGCTGTCGACCTACTTTTTACTTCGAGTATTCGGAAATCCATAAACTGCACTTCATGGTTTCCATCTATGATCAGTGGTTCGTTACTCAGTCGGAATTTCGATATTCCTCCCACCCGTTCAATGCCCGAAGTTACCAGACGTGGGGTAGACATGCTTACAGAAAATTAAAAACATGTCGCCGCGCCGGTGGGATTCGAACCCACGACCCATCGATGCGTACCGAATGCGTCAACTAGCTCATCAAAACCTGAAATGATATTCTCACTTGTTGAACAAAGCCCTGTTTAAAATTAACATACAAGTGGTCAAAATTTCGTAGGAATGGCAATTCACAATATTCATCAGAGTCAGGACTCTTTATATCTACCTACATATCAATATACATCTAATATATAAAATTCTCGTGTCACAGTTTTCGTTGCCATACTCCTCCGAAACGGCTTGACCGATTCTCATGAAATTTTGTGTGCATATTGGGTAGGTCTGAGAATCGGACAACATCTATTTTTCATCCCCCTAAATTTTAGGGGTAGTACACCCCTAATTTTTTTTTAATTTTTGGACGAAATTTTTTGTTTTTATTTTTTTATAATCTGGCATTAAAAAATACATACAACCCCTGCTTTTTTTGTCAAAAAATCTTGACCCGTGCGAAGCCGGGGCGGGTCGCTAGTCATTTAATAAAATTGCATTAAACTAAAAAAGTAAATAATATTACATAAAAGTAAAAAGTATTTTAAGCCTTGTCTGAAATTCCGACCGGATATCGGAAATAGTAATACCGGATAACCAACATATTATATGGAAAACTGCCTTTCTGTTTCAATCTTCGAATTTTCGAGGGGGTGGAGCTAAATCAATACCATCAAGTGATCCTTACGCTCATATTGAAGAAAGAAAAAGAAATTAAAGATTTATTCAAAGACAAAAGTAAAAATATATACAATATTTTGAAATAAAACCACGCAAGGAAACCTTACGTATCTCTTCAACAAATATTAATTACCGCGAGTAGGGCAACACTGTCGCTCGCTCGGGCGCGCACGCCTGCCACATTAGCCGTGTTTAGCCTCGGTGTTGCCATGATTGATGGCAGCTAATGTTGCTACAATTAATACTCTTTGATTCGAGGATTTCCCTGTCACTCTCCGTGTAGCGTACTACTCTACTGCGAGTATTACTTAACTGAGCCCTATAAAACTTTTACAAAAACATTTTGTTTTATGTCAGATATCGACAGACGAGCATGAGGTTCACTTGAAGATATTTGATACCTCAGCCACAGAACATCAGTCAATGATGTGCTGTTTACATACTTTTTACATCGACCTTTCGGAAATCCATAGACTGAAACCGAAACGCGCAATATGCACTTTGCGGTTTTTTCATCTATGAACGGTTGTTCGTTACCCGGTCCGGAATTCGATTTGGTAATGTTGTTTAGTTGTCTTGTGTATTAAATACAAATACATAATATATATTATAATTCATTTAAATTATTTAAAGTATGACCATGGTAACCTTATTTTTTATTGTTTGATTCGCTTAGAAGTCAAATAATATTTTAGACTCATTTATAATTTATTAATCATTGATTATACGTTTTAATAATAGATTAGGATGTTTATTTGGGTTAATCATATATATTTTTTAATATATAAAAGTCATTTCAATGAAAAATCTATAAACGAATAAAACATATTTACATTTTTAATCCATATTGTTACGGAGATAGGCTGAAGAAAGTTCGAGAAGCATCTTTGGACTGGTTGTGGCCCCCCGAACATTCTAAACGATGTGTGACAGGGACGACATGCACATAGCAGACAGAGATAGAAGATCGAACATTCAAACGGTGTGTGACAAGGACGCATACGGTGTGCGACAGAGATACTCGCGTTCTGAATGGCGTGCGACGGGGACGGAATATTGTGCGCAAAAGAGAGAAAGGCGCGCGCGAATAGCGCGGGAGTAGTCATTGCCTAGAAACTACCAGTAAACTTTGCGTAAGCGTATAACCGCGTGTATGTTCGAGAATATTAGAGACGCAATACGAGCGGGTTATATAAGCGGGAACAGTCGCAACGTTAGGCAGTTTTGAAAGCGATACCAAGCGATCAACTACAGCGATTTACAAGAGATTCAAGTGCGATAGTTCGAGAGCCAGTAGAGTATAAGAGTCAGTTTTTGTGTGCGGTTTAGTGTTTTTTTTTAATTTAATATTTCTCTTAGTGTAATTTTAGTTTATTATTTTTAATTCAATTTCTTTTGTTTATTTTTGTTATAAATAAATCCTCAGTGTAGAAGAGCGGCGTTTATTTATCCCGAACCCCTATAGCTCGCAACATTTTGGTGTCAGAAGTGCGGGATAAAAAATGCCGATCACTCCGAGGAACGATCAGGAGGAGTATGAGGGAAGTACGGGCACGTCTTCAGGTGGAACAGGCATGCCATCAGGAGGAACAGGCACGTCGTCACGAGGAACAGCTACGCCATCAGGAATACAGACAAGGGCACAGGTAGCACGTGACGCTGCCCGACTTCAAAGTTTTGACGCCGGCCGTACCATAGGCGATGATTCTTCCCACCTACTTCTTGCACTACAAAAGATGATGGAAGAACAGGCACGCCGCCAGGAAGAACAGGTACGCCGCCAAGAAGAACAGGCACGTCGACAGGAAGAGCAGGCACGCCGCCAGGAAGAACAGGCTCACCGTATCGAGGAACAGTTAGCTGTTTTAGGGGTACATTTCAAAGAAAAAATTGAGAATTTAGAATCAGACCTTAACAACCTATCTTGCAGAATATCGAAACAAGAATTACAGACAGAAAACCTCGATAGCAGAGTGACCAAACATGATGAACAAATGCTCGGTATAAAAAAGGAAATTCAGTGCTTGAAAACTACTGGAGTAGTTACCACTGTTTCACCAACTGGCAAACTGAAGGTGCCTCCTTTCGACGGGTCTTCTTCCTGGGGAGCCTACAAGCTTCAGTTCGAGACCGTTTCAAAGGCGAACAATTGGACAGAAAAACAGGCTGTGACTGCTCTCATGTTAGGACTGCGAGACCAAGCCCTTACTGTTTTAGAGACAATGACGGGTGAGGTGACATTAGAGCGACTCATAGATGCCCTTGAGTCACGTTATGGAGACTCACACTTAGAACACGTCTACAGGGCTCAGTTAAAGGAGAGGGTGCAGCAAGCAAACGAGAGCTTACAGCAATGGGGCCTCGAAATTGAGAAGCTAGTAAGGAAGGCATACTCATCCTCACCATGTGTGGCTGACAGCGTGTTAGTGCAAGCCTTTATAGATGGTATCAGAGACCGAGAGGTTAAGACAACTGTAGGACTTGGCCACCACAAAACCATGAAAGATGCTCTAGCGCACGCCCTGGAAGTGGAAGCAATCCGCAGGGACCCGCGAACGTATCGTGTTAGGGCAGTAGCAGATAAAACTAAACCACGAGGTGGGCCTACATGTTATATCTGCGGGGAGGTAGGGCATATGAGGTTTTCATGCCCCAAGAAAGAATATCGAGGCAATATGGAACGTAGACGTCGAGAATCTCCTGCTTCTCCTGCAGCAGATGTGTCAGGAGCTGCCGCAGAAGAGCGGCAGGGAAACGAGTAGAAGCCAGGACCGCGGGGCGGGTGCTGGCCGGTAGTGCGAGGAAGGCCCCAAAAGTTATGATCTCTCAAACGCAAGATGGAAATACCTTAGTCATTGATGGGGTGATTAATGGAACTAAATGTGAGCTTACCCTCGATACTGGAGCTTCACGAACGGTGATTAGATACGAACTTCTGAAGCCTTTTTATAAGAGACCCTCAGGTGGCAATGTTCAGCTCCTTACAGCTACCGGCCAGTACATAACCGTTCGAGGAGAGGGTGTCGCCACCTTCAAAATTGGTGGAAGATTTTATAGACATACAGTTGTTATTGCTGATATAGTTGATGACTGTATTATCGGTCTCGATTTTATGAAACACTATAATTGTAAAATTGATTTGGAAAGCGGAATCTTCAAATGTGGAGCACATGAAGTCTCTTTAAAAGGAGTTTCATCAAAAGGTGATTACGATCTCCAAAGATTAATTACTACGGGGGTTTCAAAGACTAGTAGTAAGCAGCAAGACCGGAATATAATCCAACCAGTGCTCGAGAGTTGTAAGGGAACTTTGTCACCGGAAAAGATGTCAAAGGCAGAAAAACTGTTGAAGGAGTTTTCTAACATCTTCGCAAATAATGATGGAGAACTAGGAAGGACTGGCATAGTTAAGCATAGAATTGAGACTGGAACGGAGACGCCGATACGTTTGCGACCACGCCGGGTACCTGTCGCGTATGAAAAGGAGGTAGACAAGATGGTGACAGAAATGGTAGACAACAATGTTATTGAGCCATCATCCAGCCCTTGGTGCTCTCCAGTGGTGCTAGTGAAGAAAAAGGACGACAGTTTGAGGTTTTGTGTTGACTATCGACGCTTAAACGACATCACAAAGAAGGACAGTTACCCTCTTCCAAGAATAGACGACACTTTGGACACGCTAAATGGGGCAAAATGGTTCACCACCTTAGATTTGAAAAGTGGCTACTGGCAGGTGGAAATTGACCCCAGCCACAAAGAGAAGACAGCATTCTCTACAGGGAAAGGGTTATATCAATTTAAGGTAATGCCATTTGGGCTTTGCAATGCACCAGCAACTTTTGAAAGATTAATGGAAAGAGTGCTGTCAGGACTGACTGGAGAAACCTGTCTAGTATACCTGGACGATGTGGTCATCATTGGCAGAGATTTTGATGATCATATTCGAAATCTAAGACGGGTACTCACTAGATTACGTGAGGCTAACCTTAAACTTAGCCCGAAGAAGTGCTTGTTTTTCAGAAAAGAAGTTAGTTATTTGGGTCATGTCATATCTGAAAATGGAGTTCGAACGGACCCTCAGAAGATAGTGGCTGTTAAGGATTGGCCAGTACCTAAAGATAAAACTGAAGTACGAGCTTTCTTGGGACTATGTTCCTATTACCGAAGATTTGTGAAGAACTTTGCGGATATCGCGAAGCCACTGCATAGACTTACAGAAGACAAAAGGCAATTCACATGGGATGAAGAGTGTGAAACTGCGTTTAACGAACTAAAGAACCGACTCTGTGAGACACCGATTCTAGGCTACCCTGACCGAGAGTGTGAATTTGTGGTAGATACAGATGCCAGTGGTACCGGTATTGGAGGAGTGCTATCACAAATCAAAGACAACCATGAACAAGTGATTGCATACTTCAGTAAGGCCTTGTCAAGACCGGAACGGAACTATTGTGTCACTCGACGGGAACTTCTAGCTGTTGTGAAGACACTGCAACACTTTAGTAAATACCTGCTCGGACGTAAGTTCCGTCTTAGAACTGATCACGCTGCACTGAAGTGGCTACTGCAGTTTAAGAATCCGGAAGGACAGGTGGCACGATGGATTGAACAACTGCAAGAGTACAATTTTACGACGGAGCATCGTAAGGGAAGAGCTCATGGCAACGCAGATGCTTTATCTAGAAGGCCATGTGACGTCGACTGCAAGTATTGTACTAGGCACGAGGGGAGAGAGCTTGCTCACGTGAGGCTACTTAGGACGGACACCATAAGCCCAGACTGGTGTGGGGAGTTGGTTATGGAAGCACAACAACAGGATAGCGACATTAAACCGATTTTGGATTGGATGAAATCTTCTGATGTCAAGCCACGGTGGAATGAAATTGCTTATACAAGCACCATAACCAAGAGTTATTGGGCTCAATGGGATAGCTTAATGCTGCACAACGGTGTGTTGTGTCGCAAATGGGAAAACGCCCGCGGCGATGCATCTCACTTGCAGTTAGTTGTACCTAGGTCCAAGATTCGTGACATATTGGAAATGTTTCATGATGGTTCGTCTGGTGGACACTTAGGAGTTAAAAGAACTCTTATGAAAATAAAAGAAAGATTTTACTGGATACACTGCCGCGAAGATGTTGAAGACTGGGTCCGGAAATGCAAGGTTTGTGCAGCTGTTAAAGGTCCACAGACTAGAACAAGAGCTGGAATGAAACAGTACAACATTGGCGCCCCATGGGAACGAATAGCGGTTGATATAGCTGGACCTTTTCCGTTATCAGAGAAGGGAAACAAGTACATCATGGTAGTAATGGACTATTTCACAAAATGGCCTGAGGTATTCGCGATTCCTAATCAAGAGGCAGCTACGGTAGCAGAGGTACTAGTGGAGGAAGTTTTCTGTAGATTCGGGGTACCCTTGGAAATACACAGTGATCAAGGAAGAAATTTTGAGTCACAACTTTTCCAAGAAATGTGTCGAATAATGGGAATTCATAAAACTAGGACGACGCCGTACCACCCACAATCAGATGGTATGGTTGAAAGATTTAATCAAACCTTAGAGAGACACCTAGCAAAGTTAGTAGATAGCCATCAAAAAGACTGGGACAAGTACATTCCATTATTCCTTATGTCATACCGATCTGCAGTTCATGAAAGCTCGAATGTAACACCCGCCTTAGCCATATTCGGTAGACAGCTCAGATTACCAGCGGATATCATCACAGGACGACCACCAGATTCACCAGAGAGTATCACAGATTATGCAGCAGACTTACGTAATAAATTGCATGAGATCCATGAACATGTTAGAGTATCAGAAAGTAAAATGAGTGAGAATTCAAAAATTCGATATGACAGGAAAATTCATCACTTAGAATTTCAAGAAGGTTCACTTGTCTGGCTCCATAATCCAGTGAAACGTAAAGGAAAGTCTCCAAAACTTCAAGCTGATTGGGACGGCCCATACACAATTATTACAAAGATTAATGACGTCACTTATCGCATAAAGAAGATGGGTAGTACAAGGAGCGCGCCAAAAATTGTTCATGTAAATCGTTTGGCACCCTACAAAGGATCTAATGATGCTCGGGACGAGCATGTCTAAGGAGGGGGTAGTGTTACGGAGATAGGCTGAAGAAAGTTCGAGAAGCATCTTTGGACTGGTTGTGGCCCCCCGAACATTCTAAACGATGTGTGACAGGGACGACATGCACATAGCAGACAGAGATAGAAGATCGAACATTCAAACGGTGTGTGACAAGGACGCATACGGTGTGCGACAGAGATACTCGCGTTCTGAATGGCGTGCGACGGGGACGGAATATTGTGCGCAAAAGAGAGAAAGGCGCGCGCGAATAGCGCGGGAGTAGTCATTGCCTAGAAACTACCAGTAAACTTTGCGTAAGCGTATAACCGCGTGTATGTTCGAGAATATTAGAGACGCAATACGAGCGGGTTATATAAGCGGGAACAGTCGCAACGTTAGGCAGTTTTGAAAGCGATACCAAGCGATCAACTACAGCGATTTACAAGAGATTCAAGTGCGATAGTTCGAGAGCCAGTAGAGTATAAGAGTCAGTTTTTGTGTGCGGTTTAGTGTTTTTTTTTAATTTAATATTTCTCTTAGTGTAATTTTAGTTTATTATTTTTAATTCAATTTCTTTTGTTTATTTTTGTTATAAATAAATCCTCAGTGTAGAAGAGCGGCGTTTATTTATCCCGAACCCCTATAGCTCGCAACAATATTATTAATCCTGATGTTTTAGTGCATCGTAATAACGATGAAATATGTTTCTATTTAAATGATTACTAGCGATAAAAAATACTATATTATATACAATGCATTTTGTTATATCGATTGAAATACTACACACATATAAATTAAAAGTCCTCGTTGAACTCAAAATCATTTTAAAAGCGACTAGAGAGAGCCAAGCTCCGCAATCAATTAAAGCTCCCTCGTAAAAAACAAAGTGCGTTCCGACACACTCTTGCCAATTTATCAAACGCTACTCGGCTGTTCCTCACACCGTTATGTAACATGCAATCTTATATGTGATGTTATATCAATTTATATATGTTTTACTAGCGGGTTCAATGTAGATGTAGGTACTATACAAAATGTTACTCGCTGGTAATGAAGCTATCTATTGGTGAAATAATTTTTAAAATCGGTCGAGTAGTTTTTGAGTTAAATCGTAACAAACAAACAAATCTTTCCTCTTTATAATATTCTCATAGATTTTAATATGGATATTTAATTTTTTATTTATTAATAGGTACTCAGTTTTTTTTCTAACTAACCGGACTCTACACAGTGCAATTGGGATGTCTGTATAACATTTTGTTTACCCAATTTGAAGGTGGCTCAGATATGTTTTCACCGTATTTTACGCCGGAGGTTCCAAGTTCGACAGTGCCTACTTACTTTTCTTTGATAAAAATAATCAGTGAAATAAATATATAAATACATCTACACCTTACTCCACTGGGAAAAGACTTGCTTGCTTCACTTTTTTTTCTTTTCATAAAACTATCAAACTCAAAAAATCTTATTTTTTTATCAAATGTCATAAATAGTAACGCATTTTTGAATCGTCATTTTTTAAATAACCACCAGCTCGGAATGGAATGATATATGATATTATAAGTAATAGAGGAAACGGTATTTAATATATTTTAACGGTAGGAGAATTCTCTACCGTTTCCAATATTACTAGTTACACTACGGTGTAATAGTAACTCCAAACTCGACGGGCCCCTACCTAAGTAGGGATTAGCGTAAAGCGTGCGGGGCCCCGGCAACTGTGTCAATATTAGATACATGAATTTACACTGACACTTCGGAACTAAGCAGTTTGCACTTTAATGGAAAATGTATTATCTGCCCCAAAGCGTTATGGTAACACCACGTTTTGGTGGGTTTTTGGAAATTAGATTACCTTAGGGTTACATTAAAAAGCAAAAAACAAAAACCGACTTCAAAACTACAACTACATATAGTATGTACAAACTAAAAAGTAAAAAATAATAATATAATAACCCTAAAAGTATTATTTATTAACAGTTATATATAAAAAAAGAAACATTAAAATCCATCCATAACTTGCGGAGTTATCGCGTAACAAACATACAGACCATAATATTGTCTTTTAAAAACGCGAGTATCACACATTTAAATATAATACTGTATACCGGATTAAAACGCGATTTATTATTTATATTGTTTAAATTATTTATCTCGACGTTTCGGATGCTTTTCAGCAACCGTGGTCGCGGGAGACTGAAAGATGACAGTTGTCTGATATTTGAAATATCACAAAGTTGCCATATTAACGCAATCTATTCCTACGGAGTTGATATTTACTGTAATTTTCTATATTATGACAATATTGACTAACGGTGTCCTCTTGTTTTTTCCTGTAATTAAAAATCTAAAACTGTCATCTTTCTGTCTGCCCGTGACCACGGTTGCTGAAAAGCATCCGAAACGTCGGGATTAATAATTTAAACAATATAAATAATAAATCGCGTTTTAAAACGGTATACAGTATTATATTTAAACTTACAGACGAATTGAGAACCTCCTCCTTTTTTGAAGTCGGTTAAAAATAGGAGGACAGGTTTCCTGTCGTATGTGATGCATAAAAGGGTGCTAAGGGGTCTAAGTTGTACCATGCCATATGGGACGTTGGGGCATTTTCGTTCCAAGTACAACTCGCGATGTCTACAATGCTAGCCAGCCCGCAGTAGGAGGATTTTCTTCCGATACAAAATAAAAGGTTACTGCGGCCTTCAGAGTTCAGACTGATCGAAATTTAATGTAATCTTAAGTTTAGGGAAAATAACAATTGCACCGATTTATATAAAATACTTTATAGTGGATTAAAACGGGATTTATTATTTATGCCGACGTTTCGGATGCTTTTCAGTGACCGATCTTATCCGGTAGAAAGTATTTTATTTACATGTGTGATACTCGCGTTAATAAAAGACAATATTAATTGGATCCGAGATTTAAAACAAAAATAAATAAGAATAAGCATTTTATTCATCCAAATCTCTGTTACAAAATAAAAAGTATAATTCTTATAATAAAATGTTAGTAATTTCTTCTATTACTATGAACTAAAAATATGAGAATTGGATGCCTTTCAAGTAAAGTCCTTCATTCAAATCACACGATGGAAACATCAATTAGGGAAAAGAAAGTTGGTAGACCTAAAACTAAATATAAAAAAATGGGGATTAAAAAGTACGAGGGTGAATCAAAAAATTCTTGGAATCAATATTAAAAAATGCAAATATTTAAATAATAATATTTTATTTTTCTACATAATCTCCCTCCAATGCAATGCATTTAGAATAACGCGTTTCTAACTTCCTTATTCCTTGTGAAAAAAAATTATTTTCTTGACTCTCGAAAAAGTCCTCTACGGCAGCTATAACCGCGTCATTATCGTGAAATTTTGTTCCACGAATTTCCTCTTTTAATTTTGGAAATAAGTGAAAATCACTTGGGGCTAAGTCCGGAGAATATGGTGGGTGGTCAAGGAGATTGAAGCCAGCACAGCGGATTGCGTTGAGCGCAACTTCCGATCGATGAGCAGGAGCGTTATCTTGAAGGAACAACACGCCCAACGACAGTTTTCCACGACGTTTTTCTTTAATCGCTTCACGCACTTTCGGGATTAAATTTGCATAATAGGGTCCAGTAATCGTCTGGCCTTTTGGCATGTAATCAATAAAAAGGATTCCTTCACTATCCCAGAACACAGAGGCCATAACTTTGCCAGCGGTAGGAGCAACTCGAAATTTCTTGATGGATGGAGAGGATGGTCGTTTCCAAGACATGCTTTGTCTTTTAGTTTCAGGATCAAAATGGTGGACCCACGTTTCATACATGGTGACAAGACGACGGCAAAAATTATCCGAATCACGCTGGAACATTTCGAGATTACGCTTGGAAATTTCCAAACGTCGCTTTTTGTTTTCGTCGGTTAACATTCGTGGCACCCATCTTGCAGACACTTTTTTGAACCCCAGTGAATCAATTAAAATGGATTGAACGCTACCAAAAGATATCTTTAGGATCTCAGCTATATGTTTTATAGTCATTCTTCTGTCTTCCAAAACCAGATTCTCAACCTTTTTGACATTTTCTTCTGTAACGGAGGTTGAAGGCCGCCCAGAACACGGGTCATCTTTACAGCTTGATCTACCTCTTTTAAATTCAGCCACCCAGTACGCAACCGTAGAATAGGGTACAGCATCACCCCCTAATGTCTGCTGAATGTCCAAAAAAATTTCCTTCGTAGACATTTTTTTCAAACTGAGATATTTTATCACCGCACGTAACTCACTTTTATCCATAATTTTGACTTTTTAGCAACTCGTTGCACAAAAAAATTTATTACATGCGAACGAACTGACAAAAACAAGTGACAGTCTGCATAAATATAGTGTGATAGACACTCTTTAATTTGAATATCGAACTTGATCCAAAAAGGTTTCATATATATGCACTTCTAAGAACTTTTTGATTCACCCTGGTATATACCAATTACATTATTCCTGCAGTAGGAACAGTAAGTAGTAATATATAAAGTAATAATTATATTTTCAGGGCTGATTCGGTGACGTGGAACCCTCACAAGCTGATGGGGACCCTGCTGCAGTGCTCCACAGTGCATTTCAAACATGAGGTAAGTCCATTTTTAATCTATCACCAATGCTAATTAACTGTATTGTGGAGGGAGGGAGGTGTGGTCTTCCTCCAACCTAAAGGGAGGATCCTCGACCAGTCGAACCACTGACTGGCCGGCCCTAAGGCCCCAGTGGTTGATGTCGAGATGTTGTATGTATTATACTCAGCGCTCGGAAACACTTCGATAGCGCAATCCAAGAGGTCTATTACCAAAACAAAATACGAAGTTTCGATTGACAGGTCATACATTTTGTTAGATAGATGATCGGTCTGTCGTTCGCATTTTGTCTTTCGTTTGATATTACTATGTAGTTATAATTGTATTTAGAATTGATTAATAAGTTAAAAGACAAAGTTTTCTTAATAAGTTGAAAGACAAAGTTGTTTGTTGTTTCGTTTCGTTCCGTTCCTTGCGTTCGATTTGGTATTGGTTCGAATAGACCTAATTAGTAACGTCTTCGTACTGACTTGAGCCGCAGATTGTACAATGTACATGTCGCTATATATAACTTTCGAAATTAATTATTTAACTTTAAATAGCTTAATAGTTCTAAGCACAGATTACTATATGTAGCAAGCTATATTATTTTTTTATTTGGTAAGCATTGATAACTAAACACATACAATATTTTCTGTACGTATATATGTCATAAAGGCCAAGAAATCATATATTCAGCCAGTTATTATAAAACTGCGGTTAAAGAGTAAATATTATTTAAATGATAAGGTGAAGGTGTCTCTGTTCAGGGTTGATAACCAAAAATAAACAAACAAACATATTATGCAGAGCAACGGCTGAAGTTTGTTTATACAAAGGGCTGCGAGGTTCATTATTTTTAAATCTTGTGTTTAATTTGATTTCTTATAAGTAGACGAGAAAAACTTTCTTTTTTTCCTATCCACTTATGCAATTTTATCAGATATATTTCGCATTCATGATCATTCATCCTAGGTGCGCATCTATGAGTCGTGGGTTCAAATCCCACCGGGACGACACGTTTATAATTTTCTGTAAGCATGTCTTCCCCACGTCTGGTAACTTCGGGCATTGAACGGGTGGGAGGAATATCGAAATTCCGACCGGGTAATGAACCACCGTTTATAGATGGAATAACCGTGAAGTGCATATTGCGCATTTCGGTTTTAGTATATGGATTTCCAAATGCTCGAAGTAAAAAGTAGGTCGACAGCGCATCATTGACTGATGTTCTGTGGCTGAGGTATCACCTACCATCAAGTGAACCTCATGTCTGTCGATGTCTAATATAAAAAAGTTGCCAAAACGCGATGCAGTATCGATTTTGTCGCTAAATCGTATGCTTAAAAGACACGTGTGTGCTGACTGCCGTATGACTTTCGATGTTGACAGTATTTGCATGGAAATAAATAAAAAATTCCTGAGATTGATACTCTTGATGGAGGGCTAATAAATATATGTATTAGTAATACAACTAAATTCAAATTCAAAAATCATTTATTCATTTAGGTAACACAATGTACACTTATGAACGTCAATAAAAAATACATATTAAATGCTTCTAATTTTACATTTACTGCCAGTTCTCAAATCAAGGGCGTAGAGCGGACGAGAAGAACTGGCAAGAAACTCGCCGCCACTCTTTTTTAATCGCCAAGTTTTTGTTTTACAATTTTTTGTAAGGAGCTGCAACCATTACACCATGTTCCACATGACATCTTTAAGTATTTAACTATAATAATCGAAAAAATAAAAATAAATAAAAACAAAGATTTGTCCTCTATCAGCAGAATGTATGGATGAATGAATGTATGTTCAAGTTCGACCAGTCACCACAAGTAGCACCCGTTCACGAGTATGACGCATGGCCAGCCATCGACCCCCTCGCCATATTTTAGGGAGAGAGACAACCCGACGCATGGACGCCGCCACAAGCAATGACATTTAAGCGAGCATGACGATCCTTGAATCTAATATCATTAAATCCAAAATAATGAAGGATTATTGTTAAAATTGCCACGATAGAGAATTTTCCAAGCTGTTTCTCGCGTCAACTCAATGCGGGCTGATAATAAATTCCAAACCACGCCCCTTTGGAAAAGTTGAGAATTAGTGATGTGCTGTAGTCGATATTTTTAGTTATCGATTAATTATTATTATTGTTTAAAGTACAAATGTCTGTTTTGTTATATACAAAAGTAAACATTGCTTGACATTAAGTTGAAAATTTTATCAAAAAAGTAAATCTAATTAAAACTTAACAAGGATAATATTGTGTCTTTTGAAAACATAAACACTTCTTTACCTAAAAAGGCATCTTCCGTTATAACTAATTCCGCAAATTACTTTAAAGATAATATTGTCTAGTACTTAGGTTAATGTATACTTAGGCTTTTTCTTAAAATAATCTTTGATTAGACGGAAAGTTTAATTAGAAATATGATTTCGTAGAAATTTTATGAGTGAATTGTTTTACCAGCAAATTTATATATAAACTAGCGGACCCGACAGACGTTGTCCTGTCTACACGTCTTTAATTTGAAAATTTCAAACTTTTTTGTGAATCTAAACCATTCCCAGATCCCCCTGAACACACACAAAAATTTTCATCAAAATCGGTCCAGTCGTTTGAGAGAAGTTCAGTGACATACACACTCACAGAAGAATTATATATATAAAGATTTTTAAGACACACAAATTCATCAAATAACTGAATATATTATACTTCCTTAAGTAGATCAAATAGTAAACTAGCACTAAATTCGTGTTGATATGTTAGTTATCGATAAGTAACTATCACATCACTATCCAGTCACGTGCCACTTTTAATTAAATTCCGCTGTCGACATTTTGAAACATATGTTGCCAATTTTGGACCCTCTTGCCACTAAAACAAACGAAAACCAACCTTAACTGTTTGCAATACGGTTGTGATTTGTAAGGCAATTATTTAAGCTGGAATTTAAGGGGAAAACATCCTTATTACCTAGAATATAAGATCCAGAATTTCGATACGCATTTCTATACACATTATATTAATTCTGTTATAGAGATTTCGTCTCTATTGCATAGAATTACGGTGTATTTTCGTGTGCTATAGGAAGCCATTAGTCGCAGTGTCTCGTACATCATTCCGATGTCTGTACTTGATGGCATTTTCATGGTTTAAGTTGAAGTTTATGTTGCGAGTGATCGTGAGGGCTCGGGGGAGGATATTCTGATGTTATCTAACATCCTACTAACTCTCTATCTACTCTCCTTTTATAGCAAATCATTTTTATGAAAAAATGTAGTCTCTATGAAAAAGGAAAGTAAGGAATATTTTTTAAATCATTTATTTTTTAAGTAATTTCTAATTTATACACAATTATTTTAATATATGACAATTACTAACTTTTCGTGGGTTCGATCCCCGTCGGATGTGACATGTTAGTTATATTTTGACCAGTATTTTTGAACTGTGTAAATAAATATTTCTTCTTCTATATCAAATATTACTTTAGGATACTTTGTCTATTATGTTTTTAATACTTATTAAGTAAGTGTAAATAAAATAAACGTAATCTTATCTTAAACTACTCATAAGGCCTGGCAGTACCGAGTCCCCAACCTCTTGTCATGTCGCAAAAATTGTTCAGATTTTTCAATGACTTGTTTTCCAAATCAAATATGTACATCAAGTAGGTAATTTTAAAAATACCATCGGTTCTGAATGTCACTTCTACTGAGAAGAGTCAGATATATTCGGTTATTTATCTTATAAAAAACAAAATTATACAAACTACATATTTAGATAGATAGAACCTCAAATTAAATAAAAAAGGATTTATTTTGGAATTGTACTGTAATTATAGTACATCTACATTTCACACGGGTGCAATATACTATACACAAAAATATATATAGTTTTCTAGTGTGGGTTGCCCACAAAGCTATATAAAAATATATAGCTTTCTATTGGTGAAAGAATTTTTAAAATCGGTCCAGCGGTTTTTGAGTTAATTCATAACATACAAAAACACAAACCTTTCCTCTTTATAATATTCATGAAAACTGTTAGAAGCCTCTTCCAACGCTCGTTATCTGGCTCTCCTCAGGGTATCCTGCTGAGCTGCAACGCCATGTCCGCCGAGTACCTGTTCATGACGGACAAGATCTATGACCCTCGCTTCGACACCGGCGACAAGGTGATCCAGTGCGGCCGACACAACGACATCTTCAAGCTGTGGCTGCAGTGGAGGGGCAAGGTGGGTTCGAGGGGGAGGCTTCCTGCACAGGAACTCCATGTTTTCGACGGGCTCGTTGGCACGTTTGGTAGCATTTATTTATTTATTTATTTACTGCCATTACAGGTATCCCTAATGCGGCAGTGACGTACAGAAAAATACTAATAAAATATAAATTGAAAGCAATATTCTAAATTGCCAAACATAAAAATTTAAACATCAAACATTATATTAAAAAATAAATTTAACTAAAACTGGTACACAGGTATAGGTACATAAACAAAAATCTATTTACAGAAACAAATAACAAATAACAATGCCCTTGCGAGTTCACTCCACGTACCTTGGAAAATGTCCACTTTGTTGTGGAGTTCGATTACCCTGAGCACTGATGGGTCGTGGATTCGAATCCCGCCGGGATAATGTTTATAATTTTCCGAAAGCATGTCTTCCCTATGTCTGGTTACTTCGGGCATTGATCGGGTGGGAGGAATATCGAAATTCCGACCGGGTAACCACCATTCATAGATCATGCATCAATATGCAAGCGCAATCGCTTTTCGGTCTCAACATAGTGAGTCCAGTCTATGGATTTCCGGATGCTCGAAGTAAAAAGTAGGTCGACAGCGCATTATTGACTGATGTTCTGTGGCTGAGGTATCACCTACCATCAAGTGAACCTCATGCTCGTCTGTCGATGTGTAACATGAATATTAATATTATTTACCAATGTTGTATCTTTTTGTTATTTTATTTATTTGTGTCTTGTGATTGTTGTAGGATGTACCTAAAAGTTTTTTCATTTTCCATGATACCAGGGCACCTCCGGCTTCGAGCGCCTGATGGACCGGCTGATGGAGCTGTCAGAGTACATGGTGAGGCGGATCCGCGAGCAGAGCGACCGGTTCCACCTGATCCTGGAGCCGGAGCTGGTGAACGTCAGCTTCTGGTACCTGCCGCGCCAGCTGCGGGGCCTGCCGCACGACCAGGCCAAGGAGGTCAAGTTGGGGAAGGTAAGGCTCTCCGGGGGGGGTAACGATCAGTGGGGTAACTAGCCTTTTCTGGTCCCCATGCAAAAATATTCCTTTGTCTAGAAAATTAACGTGGACTGTCGAGCGTTGGACGAAAAGTCAGGGCACGGAACCGGCTAATTTTTTTTTCCAAAATACGTGTGTGACTGAGATACCATGACATTAGTCTTAACTTACCACAGTAATTTTTTCAGTAAATATAACTAAAAACAAAAGAATATTAACAAAAACCTTTATTATTTCGGTTGAGCTCCCATAGTAAATTAACCGGTTTCCGAGTCCTGCGAAAAGTTGGTTACCCGGCAGTAGACAGCTGAAAGCTGGGTTGTATAATAAGTAAATTAACACAGAAATTGCAATTGTTTTTTATTGTCAAGTTGTAATGACACACAACAAAATGACAATATTGGGCCTGTGGTAATATTAGAATTTAGGACATTGCACGTTTTCTTGTATATTTTTTAAACATTTACTTGAAAAAGTAATGTGAAATAAAGGGCCACTCTTTTAAAACACCTGCTCGCCTGTAAATATCAGTGAACAGACACAGAAATGTGTCTGCCGTATGCCCCTCGAGGAGACACATTAGCGGGTGTCCTCAGATCGTGTATACCCGCAGGTGTGCGCCAAGCTGAAGGGCCGCATGATGCAAGCCGGCACCATCATGGTGGGCTACCAGCCCGACGACCGGCGCCCCAACTTCTTCCGCAACATCATCTCCTCCGCGGCCGTCACCGAGAAAGACGTAGACTTCCTGCTGGCCGAGATGGACCGGCTCGGACACGACATTATTGTTGACTAAATATATTTACTCTGTGACGTGTGAGTTTGACATTTTTAATCTGTCGTTGCTTTGTCTATGTTCGTTTAAAAATACGTTTGTTGATTTCGGTTTAATTGGACGTAGTTTAGCGTAAAAGTTATTTGTGGGTTGGATCCTTTTTGCTTAACTAGGTACGTCCAATTTTCATATCTTGTATTTCGAATAGTAAAATTTTTTGTTCATAATTTGAACTGTGTCTGTTACCTATTTAAAAAAGTATCATATTCCAAATTATATTTAATGTTATTAAATGATTTAATAGTATATTTCTTAGCTCTCTACAATAACTGAATGTGATTTCGCGCCGTTATAATATTAATCTGTGCCAAAGTGTAAATGTGTGTGAAGTGGGTAGTTGTAGATTTCTCAATGTAACGATATCGCTCGATGTCTTCCATTTAGATAAATTTAAATTGTATAAAATGTACCGTCTATTAAATGTTTATCTTTCCTGTTACGTGTTGTATTGACAATGAAAATATATTCAACAATTAGGTGTAGGACTATCGTAGGTTACTAAGGTGTGCTCTTGGGAATTGTTAAGCTAATTGGTGCAATTGAAAATTGGAACTGAGAAAATACTAGGGCGTTTTAAACATACATTTGGTATGAAGAATTAAGCTAAGACTTAGTATTGTCTGTGTCTCATCCGTGTTGCTAGTTTTTAAAAATATCCATAATTATGTTACCCTTTGTATATTCTGTGAAAGGGCAAATATGAAAAGAATAAAAAGAAATAAATCTAATAGTTTTATTAGAGCATAATTTAAAACTGTTTAGCTGTAAAATCATTAATTGTAAGGATATATTTTAGACAATACGAATAGAAGGTATTAAAAATACTATATATTAAACTTTAGAAAAGATGATTAAACACTTTATGGTGGATATATATTGAACAACTCCCGTTTTGCCAATTAAGTATTCGTGACATTAGGGATTTAATATATTTTGTAATTATATTATTTTTGGTGCCAATGCGTTTTGATCGATTTCATATTTTATTGTATTTTTGCTATCAGAATATGTTTATCGGGAAATATTATTCTAAGTGCTGGTTTTTTCTATCGCATCATCGTGGAAAGAATATTTAAATTTTGAAAACTGATACTTAAAATAATTGTTCCTTCTATTCAAACGCAGTCCTTGATATTACGACTTATTTAGATAATCGATATTTTGTTCAAAACTGCGTTTTATTGTTTAACTAATTTACTTAGAACAGTAATATAATGGTTATATTTAAGTAGTGTAATAATTGTACATAAAAAGCATTCCGACAATGACAATAAAAAATGTAGAATAGATGATAATCGTGGGCTTCCCTCGTTTTGTAAGAATTTAGTTTGAGCGCCACCTCGTGGTGATTTTTGAAGTTGTTTAGGGGATTTTTATTGTGATGATAGATGAGTGTGTGCGGAAATACGAAACTATGTGTCAAATTATAAAACAATAAATGTAAATAAGTAGAGTGCATTACTGCCTTAGTGGTAGACGCCATTTTCAATTATTTTTTGCGAATGTGAGATATTTTTTGATCTATTGCATTTAAAATGCTTTTATTAAATATAATTATGCAGAAGAATAATTCTTGAAAATAATATTATATTAATGTAGTATAATTATAGTCTTAGCGTAATGAAATATATTTTCAATGTCAATGTAACAAAAATATTGTCTTCCAAATATTTGTTGTTGAAGCCTAAAAAAATTATAAAAAAAATACGAAATGTTGGTAATTTTGCCCATTAAAATATATGTTGAGTGTTCAAACGTGAATAATCATTAGCGTTATAAAATATTTAGTGTTTAGATGCTATATATCTACTTGTCGAATGTTTTTGATCAATTGTATCTTGGAGGAGTTAGAAAACTATTACTGTTGCTGAACGTAAACCTGTATAACCAAATAAATTGTACTGTTGTTAGATGTCTTGTATTTTATTTAATCCGTACTGTCCCAAAGTTGACGAGAGCGCCCTCTTGTGGGCACTAGAGGCCTTAGGAGATGGTAAAAAGCTTCAACTACTACTACAACTCTACTTGTGACCTGTAGAGCGCGCGGCAATGTATCGGTGTGACACACACATCTGAGCAGTCCGCTGACTCCTCCCCTCGCGCTGTCTCGCTCGCTCTCACAACACCGCTCTACAAGCGGCTGGGTGCGAGAGAGTGCGCGCTATGACTCCACGTCAGAGTGTCGTCCACACGGACACTAGCGCCGCGGCGGCTGGGGGGAGAACTACTCTTACTGCAGAGATACCGTGACAAGCGCTCGTATTAGGCCTATTCTTCTATGTTCTTTCCTTCAACCCACCAATTTTTTTTCTCTGTGACTTACCATCCTCCTCAAGAGACGCTTTCGTCAACTTTGAGCTACTATGGCCCTTATTCAAGAACGACTCTGTGAGAATAAACGATAGGCTTTAAGCCATAGTGTACGAAATCTTGTTTCATCTCATCAAATCAGAGCACCCAAAAAGATCCATCTCGATGAAAACTAGAGGTAAATAAAACACACTTTTAGCAAAATGAATGGCACATTTATATTTAATTATAATTATTCCTTTTATAATAAGAGCTTTCTTGTATTTATAGTATTCATTTGAACAGTGGGGGGTGGGGAGTAGGGGGGGTGGCTCTGCACGAGAGTTCACAAAATAACAAATAGAAGCCTCATTTACACAATCTCCAGGATTTGTAACAGAACAGAAAAAAACAACTCCAGTGCCGCTTTACCTGAGCATATTTTTCCAATAAATTACTGGTATTTTTCGTACGTTAATATTTCGAGATGAAACACGAAATCGTGCCGTCTCTTTTCGACTCGCATAGATTTTCGCGTGTTAGAGCGAGACGGCCACGCTTTGTGTTTCACCCGGAGTTTTAACGTACACCCTACTGACAACAAAACTAATTAATAATATAAAAAAAAACTTAAAATTAAACGCTAAATGGAAGAAGTCAACTAAGCTAGACAGCGGTCGTAAAGTGACTTAAACGCTACGAAATACTAAAAAAATATTTTGAACTTTCCAATTATATCAATCATCCGAGGCGGCCATTTCGTTCAAACTGTCAGTTTCAACAAAATGGCGGTTAATCTTATCGCTATATAATACAAGTTTCAGGGCAGATTAAAAAAAAACAGAAAAACTACCAAATTTATACCTCACACGTAGGAAACCTACTAATTTGGTACAAACTGTAATTATTTCATGTTAAAAAAAGCCACAATTGATTCGTTTTTCTCAAAATAATAATGCAACTAATAAAATTACCGACAAAATTGAGCTTCGGTATTTTTTTTACCTATTTACAATAGTCATGTGTTGCCAACTAATAAATATTTCAATACAAAACGAACGCTAGCAACATTACATTAGTTTCTTTAGCTTATTTTACTCTGTCATAATTTAAAGACGCGTTCGTTCCGCAAAAACAACAAAAGTGCACTATATAACATAGTTGATTGTCGAGCACAATTATATATTCATGCTTTGATTAAAAAATCGATTCTTAAGTATTAATATAAATCAAAAAAATAATAATTCATAATCTCGTATAGTGCACTGAAAAATATAAGTACAAACATCCAATCGAAGTAATAGCTACCGATTATAAATAAAAATATACGCGATCGCGTAAAAAAACACCTGTAAACGGGGTAAAATCGTAAAAAAATTCACTGGAGTTTAAAAAAAACAAAACCTTAAGTACGTCACTTAAGTTAGCAGCCAATGAGTCTGTGTGTTTTTCCCTGTTTCGTTTATTATTATGTAAGGCCGTAGAACTCGGGGCCTTTTGGACGAAAGAATAGGGAAAAACGCACAAATATAATAAAAAGTCATCCACATACATTTGTCACCCTCAATCTCGTCTAAAAAGGCGTAAAAAGAAAAAAAATCTAATAAAAATTAACTCCGGAATCCATTTTCGAGGAATTATTGTCAAGCTTCAAAATCTCGGGTGACCAGAAAAAAAAACAGAAACGGGACGGTGGAGCGGTGTTGCCAACGCAAAAATGGACTCCGGATCTTATCCTACGCTTATGGCAGCGAAAATTATTTAAAATCGTAATTAAAATATCTTTTTTCTTATATATTTATTATTATTTCTACATATATCTAGTATTATTTTACAATTTCCTCTTTCTGTCTCTTGTCTTTGGGTACAAGACATACAAAAAATTCCGTCTCGATGGTTTTAGGATATAAAACTATTCCCTAGGCCTAGGTAATATACACACTTATTTCCTAAATATAGTCCAATTGGGTCACTTGCGCACTGACACCCGCGGTACAGACGCCCGAGTGGGGTACAGACGTCTGCAATGACCTGAGTAACTACTGTATCACTGGTAATTTGAGTGTGCTTATTGCAACACTTGCTTGTTATTGGAATGGAATGTCTATAAGCTTGTAAAATAATCGATCAAAATTGAATAGCAAAATCCCTACTTTTCTTTTATAAAGCAAAAATTATAGTTTATTGATATACGTTTAAGATTAATAAGATAGAAAATAAAATAAGAGGAAAGAAAAAAGAAGTCATCAAAGGGTTATATATGAAAATATTGAATAAATAAGAAATATTATTGCTTTAAAAATTATTGTCAATAAAATTAACTTCAACGTGATAATATCAAGAACAATTTTTTTTTGAATCATTATACGTTCTCTCACCGATTTTTGTCTATCAAATTCAATTCCCAAATTAAAATAGCGTAGATTAAGAAATAGGCTCCTAATAAAAACTATTCTTGTTGAATACACAATAAAAAATACTTCAAATTGAAAAACAAATAAGTATTGCAATAGGCCCACTAGCGCCCCCTAGTGCCGGCTAGAGGCGGTGCGGCCGTGTGTGTGTGTGTGTGTGTGGTGTGTTAATGTGCGTGGGTGTGTGAGTGCGCGCGCGAGCCGATTCGTTATTGTTGCGGCGGCCCCGTGGGGGGCTGACCTGGCACTTGACCCATTCCCTGTAAAAAAACATTGAAAATGTGAAAATTTGATCTTGGAGACATTGAATTAAATAAAAAATGGGTAATTTGGATTTTTATCAAGTTGTGGAGGAAGGGAGGTGTGGTTTTCCTCCAACCTAAAGGGAGGATCCTCGACCAGTCGAACCACTGACTGGCCGGCCCTAAGGCCCCAGTGGTTGATGTCGAGATGTTGTATATATACTCAGCGCTCGGAAACATTTGTATAGTGCGATTCAGGATTAGGCGCCTTTGTATTGATTCTTGTAGCGGATCATAGATGTCGCTACAAAGCTATTAGACAGAAATCGCTCCAAAATATGTATCTACATGAATATTATAAAGAGGAATGATTTAAATTTTTATATATTTGTAATGAAAAAACTCAAAAACTACTACTCCAACTAACCACAGTCATTTAATGCGAGATTTAAATACTTTCGAGGGTGGGCAAAGAAGTGGGGAAATGCCCATCCTTGCATCCCCCCTTCCCCAATGAAGGCAGAGTAGGTCGTGCGAGTAGTACTCACCGGCATGGGCTGGTAGTGGTGCAGCGGCGCCGCGAGCAGCTTGGGCGCGTCCTCCGCCTTCTCCTCCTCGCGCCGCTTCAGGCACGCCGCCTTCGGGTTCAGGTTGCGCTCTGCGACGGGATTCGGGGGTCACATTGGGTACAATACGAGGAAACGTCATCGGTGTATGAGCGGAAGAGAGTCGGTCCAATATTAGACCCTTGAGGGATGACTGTGTTGTTTTAAGCCTCTGGATTCAGGTGTCACATTGGGTACAATACGAGGAAACGTCATCGGTATATGAGTGGAAGAGGGTCGGTCCAACAATGGACCCTTGAGGGATGACTGTGTTGTTTTAAGCCTCTCGTCAGCAATAGGTACGTATATTTGTATTATTTTATATAATACTCATAATTTGTTCATTTTAAAACGTTTGTATGATACATATCGATGGGTAATATGCCTATATGTTGTAGTCGACAGTTTTAGCAAAATTGAGTCAAATACAGTCAACCCTCCTATAACGCGGTGAGTCCGTACCGCGTTATATGGAAACCGCGCTATAAGAAACTCGGATTTACCGTACAAACCAGGCTAATTCGTAGCGCGTTCTATGGAAACCGTCTACCGCGTTGTATGGAAACCGCGCTATAAGAAACGCAGAATTAGTACAAATCACATCATTCGTACCGCGTTATATGGAGACCAATAAGGACAAGATAAATTATAAATTATTTTTATTGAATTGAAGAGTTTATATAAAGAAACTAGCGACCCGCCCCGGCTTCGCACGTGTCTAGATTTTTTGACAAAAAAAAAGCAGGGGTCGTTAATAAAAGAGTGAAAATATAGGGTTGTATGTATTTTTTAATGCCACATTATAAAAAAAAAAACCAAAAATGTCGTCCAAAATTAAAAAAAAAATTAAGGGTGAACAACCCTTATCACTTAAGGGTATGAAAAATAGATAGTAGCCGATTCTCAGACCTACTGAATACGCATATAAAATTTGGTAAAAATCGGTAAAGCCGTTTCGGAGGAGTACGGTACCTAACATTGTGACATGGAAATTTTATATAAAACTAGTGACGGCTAAACGGCTTTGCACGGGTCTAGATTTTTTGACAAAAAAAAAAATCTTATATATAAAATTTCCATGTCACAATGTTAGTCTCCATCAGGTAAGCCGCAGGCTCGTTTGGCCCCTATATTATAAAAAAAACAAAAATAGGAGGACTATCGCATTTACAGATCCGCGTTATATGGAAACCGCGTTCTGAGAGTACCGCGTTATAGGAGGGTTGACTGTATACAGTTTGATTCAATTTGTCATTCCGAATGCTCGAAGTAAAAAGTAGGTCGACAGCGCATCATTGACTGATGTTCTGTGGCTGAGGTATCACCTACCATCAAGTAAACCTCATGCTCGTCTGTCGATATCTAACATTAAAAAAAAACTTCCCAGATCTAAATTTCAATACTGATTCCACCTAACGATCCTCCGCACAAACAGAAACTTCAGACCCTAGAGACTCGCAACTACTGACCTCTGACTTGCTGCTCGAGCGTCATGATGACCTCGACGGCCATGTTGAGGATGCCGAGCTTCGTCTGCGGCTTGTCGCTCTTCAGGTGCGTCATGCACATCCGGCCCAGCTCCTTCAGCGCCTCGTTGATGTCCCTTATCCGTATCCTGCACACGACAACTACCGTTATCATCTCCTTCTAGGGGATAAATAACCTCCGACAAGCCGCACTGTCCTAGCAATGTTTTCCAAATGACGTTGGTGATAAGACCGATTTGAAACGAATGTTTTATAATTTTCATTCGTAAATTTGGGAAAATTTATTTAGTTTTCTAATAATGTCATTAGAAAAACATATCTAGGGGCTGGCGCAACTTACGAGTGATCGTCAATCTGACAGATTGAAGATATTAATGAACTGAAGACCTGAAAAGCAACGCAAACGCAGATACTAATGTTTCATGTCCGGTATTACCAGTGAGTAGCAGGTGATTTTGATATACTGAAGAACAAATAATATTAAAATTTTTAATTTTTTTCGGACACTATAACAACGGTGTTCTTAGTATTTACGTTTCTGTAGCGTAAGACTTAGAAATCAATCGTACTTAGAAGAGAACCGTAATTTTAACGCCATTGATTACCATAATTCTCATTCTCAGCTAAATAAATCATGCAAAAGACTGACTTTTGTTATGAATACATATATAATCTGTACAAAGAGATTTCATATACCATAGTGTCCACATTTTTCTATATATTTGGGTCGTCTCTTTATAATGAGAATTATGTTAAAGATATTGAGAATTCTACAACAAAAGTCACTCGTATGCATCAGATATTAAAACGTCAAGAATACCTTTACCATTTTCAAATATTCATTTTGGGTCACAGTATTGTACTCAAAGAGGATACATTAGATAAATAAATGTGTGGTTCAAAGTTGCTTGTATTAAAGATATTATTCCAAAAAAAAAGGTATGTGTGTACTTATGTACACGCGTTAGAAGTTATACTTCTTTGGCGTCTGAAGAAAAATTTTAAAAAACAAAACTGCAGTAAATATCGAAGCAAAATGTTAAAATCAATCAAATTCTATTCTGTAGCCAACTTCATCATTTCGTTTTTTTGGGACATCGTGCGCGCGCAGGTCATCTGTAGCCAACTTCATCATGTTAATTTTGTGTCACAGATGCGCGCGCATCTTAAATTTTCACTCTCATCATTTTTTCATAACGCGCCTAAAGAAGTATAACTTCAAAAAGTATTTGTTTATTTTTTAATTCCTAGATACGCTTTTTAGTACTTAGGAGTATGATCATCCGAGTAATCCTAAAAATGTACGTTTACTTCGTGTATCGGATGGGTTCAGGCCTATGAATGGATATATGTAACTAGTTACCTTTCCCTCGCGTTGTTGGCCTGCCGTCTCTCTTTCTCTCTTAGCGCCTTCGCTTGAGGATCCAGGTCATCATCACCTTCATCCGCTGACGAGCAACTATCAGGCAAATATAAACCTTATAGCTGATGCTAATAAAGTTTAAAATACGATAAAAAATCTGAACTTATGATTCGAAGAAATTCTGATTTATTAATCAAATTAACAAATTTTTTGACTAGTTGAAGAAACAGCGTCAAAATTACCTTTTATTTGAAGACAGCGCGCGAGAGAGAACAGCCGACCACCTAGAGAAAATATTTTACTCTTAAATCTACTGTCTAAAATACTATCCCGAACGGTCAAGCAGTTGATTGTTAGCTGATGATATGAATGTTAGTAACAATTTATAACTACCCACCAAAAATATTTATTTATTTAAGGAAAATCTACAGCTAATATAACAGAATAAAAAAACAATCGATGAGCATTCATGATTTTTAAAGAATGAGTTATATAAAATATTAAGTAACGATATTGCGCATGTTATAATAAAATACTAGGACGAATTAAACGGTTAAACAGAAATATTTAAAAAATATGCCTAAATAGAAAAGAAAATCACTAAAGAGAACGCACGTATTTTTCTATCAAACGTAAAATTTATCATTTTACATATTTTTTATTGAAAGAGGACGGAAAAACATTTTTGAACTATTTTTATTGAAATACCCGAAGATCGCTCACTTGATAGTAAATAACTACCGCCTATCGACATATGCAACACTGAAGGACTCGCTGATGTGTTACCAGCACATTTTAATTTCCAATCGTTTGTGGCATAAATATGACCAAAAACGATATTTATGTGGATGACTTTGTAATTAAAACAACTTATTTTTTATTTTCACCAACCGCTATTATCTTCAGTTTGAATACACGCAACGTTTACCACATATTAATTTTCTTAACCAAACTTACCGTCGAAATAAAAATATCATAAAAAATGTAATATAGTAACATACTGTGACCCAAAAATCTTGTTAGAATGATGAAGCTGAAACTTACAACGGTTATTGTTAGTATTTGATACATACATTTAAAACATAAACAGCTTCAAAATACTCAAAACAGAAGTGATCTCAAGAGTACCGTTTTAATATAAAAAAAAAACAATTTTTGCAAGCTATTTATGTGAAATTTACAAAAACTGTAGCTATATGATCGAACTGTACACTTACGGCCTTACGCATTATAAGCTAAAATATGTTTTTTCTCGCTCTATCGAATATAAAAATACTACAGAACGAAAGGAACAAAACATATTTTAACTATCAATCAAGCTTCATTAATACGTCTATTAATAAGGCCGTTAATGTTAATAATAATAATAATAAATACAAACGATCATATAGCAAGAAAGGCCATTTATAAAACATATACCAATTTCTAAGTAGATCATTAAAAAAATTCCACCATAAGCCCTTACTTCCTTGCACAGCTAAATACAGAAATATAAAAACAAATACATATATGTACCTTAAGGTACATGACTTAAGAAATAGGTATATATCTTGATTTTTTTTAAATATAATAGCACAACGAGTAACGGTATAATACTGTCTCAATGTCATCATTCAAAACCATTCGTTCATTCAATTTATACGAATAAAAAACTCCTAAACTATTCATTCGATTATGAAGAAACTTTGGCGGGTTTTTCATACGCGAAGGTTTTACTTATAAGTTTATGATCTTGTCTCTATTTTTCATTTTTTATGTCTTTCTCTTATTCATTCATATTTCCGATTCATCCCGAAAAATAGTATTGCATTTCATTAATTGTATTAGAAAAAATATATACAAATAATATTTTTATTTATATATAAATTATTGACGCGTCATAAATATTAAAGAAAACTAGTTTCTATGGCGACAAAAAATGTTACCAGAACCTCTACAAATCATTTCATTTCATTCACTCCATTAGTCTTATTTGTGTTATTAATATTGAATATAATCAACAATGTACTAATAAATATTAAAATTTCATCCCTATCCTTTTATGTAATGTTTTAACTGATCAATTTAATTTCGTATGCTTCATCCGCATTAAGTGGAATTTAATCTTGCGCACGACCAATATTGTACTATATATTTTATTTTTATACGTTTTAAATTATATTTTGTTGATCATTCATAAAGAAATCCACTCAATTCATTATTTAACTTAATCAATTTAATTTAGTTCATTTCATTAAATCCATTGTCAACTTAATTCATTTATTTTAATTAATTAAATTTAATTTAGTTCATTTCATTAAATCCATTATTAACTTAATTCATTTAAATTAGTTAATTTCATTAAATTTAGTTCATTTCATTCAAACACTTGATTCACTCGGCCCGCTCCCCCCCCCCCCACACCCAGGCACCCACCTCTCGCGCACGTTGTTGGCCTGGCGCCGCTCTCTCTCGCGCGCCGCCTTCGCGTCCGGGTCGAGCTCGTCCTCGTCCGCGGACGAGCAGCTAACAGACAAACTGCGCTTTATATGAGTATATGTGACGCCATTGCACGCCCGTGCTCTAGTGATATAAGGTGAGCTGCACATTCGCGAAAGGCCGATGCGTTGGCACCAAATGTTAACCCTTTCGTTACGACAGACGAAGTGTGCAAATCACGACTAGGTAGGCTTATGTTTGTATTTCTTATTTAATTATTACATTTAAATATATTTAGTGATTGTGCCAATTATATAGCCACAGCGCCGTATTTAGCCGCTGTGGCTAAATACGGCGCTCGTAACGAAAGGGTTAAGCTATTAGCTTCCATCAAATGATGTAGCAAGTTGTTGGAACTTTGCTAAATCACATTAAGTATACAATAATACAATGATCAGCCTTTCCGACGGCTTTTTTCGGTGAAGCCGATTAAATTATTTTTCTTGACCTTATATCATCAGAGCATGGCGGATTAATTGTTGGGTGGGTTTGGGAACAACCTGTATATGTGGAATAAACAAACAAATCGATTTAGTTATTAATAATGTACACAAATAACAGTGATTACTTATCATCAACAATTGAGGCATTTTTAATTCAATTGATTTAGAGTTAAATCATTTCACACCTTTAAAGACGAACCATTACTAAAGGACATTGTCAAATTTTACATCAGAGCCAAAAATCATTAAGTTTTTTTTAATATTGTCTTTTATTAACGCGAGTATCACACATTTAAATAAAATACTGTATACCGGATTAAAACGCGATTTATTATTTAAATTATTTATCCCGACGTTTCGGATGCTTTTCAGCAACCGTGGTCGCGGGAGACTGAAAGATGAAAATAATAAATCGCGTTTTAATCCGGTATACAGTATTTTATTTAAAAGTTTTTTTTAGTAATATTGTCTAAATTACAAAGTACTTCAACAGCTTTTAGGGTTATGCGGTAGATATTTATGTATATTACGATACAGAAAAGGGTAATATTTTTAATTTTCAACAATATTTATTTTAAGATAGGTAGCATTGTAGACTCTTGTAGATTCTTGAAAAAAAAAATCGTTTAGTAACGGCTTGTCTTAAGAGGTGCGATGGGAAACTATTGATAAGTGAATTGCCGTGTACTGGGGAGTGGGGTAGACACATTACTGTGTCCGTTTCACTGATTGTTTTAGAAACGAGATTGTAACCTTTTGTATCCTACTCGACTGAAACAATTTTTTTAATTCTCGCTTCCCCGGGATTCGAACCTGGACATTCCACTGAGCCACGGCAAACTATTCCTATAAACCTATTAAACAAATATTTATTTTAAGAATGTTCAGTGATGTGCGCTAACAGTGCATAATAGTCTACTAAATGTGTATAAATATAATAATTTAGTGAAGTGAAAGAAAGTGATAATGAAGTGATGTAATATGTAGTATGAACTGTAGTGATGTGTAACATATCAATTAATGTATATTGAACTATAAGGCGGCGGTAATCAGTTTACGCTGGATATTAAGCACCGCTTCTATAAAAAATAGCTTCTATTTATATTTATAATATAATTATAGCTAAGATATAGTATAGAATAGTGTAATAAAGTGCAAACTGCTGAAAGTGATATGCACGTTAGGTTTAATAAATAAAGTACAGCGTGTGTTATAGTAAAAATAGCGTTTTAAAGTGTAAATCATTTTAATGAAGTGAAACATATATAATGCTAAGTAATAATCATTTAAATGAATTGATACATATAATGGTAAATAATATGGTATAGTGCAGTGTAATAGTCTATTGTAATGCAAGGTATCGAACTCACTATCTGCGCGATCGCTTGTTCGACGACGGCTTGGCGAGCGCGTCACCGGAGCCCGACGAGGAAGGCTTCGAGTCGAGCCCCGAGTCCGGCGGCTCTTTGCGTTTTTCTGTAATATCAACACGCTACGATTACAAAATTATACATCACATATCGTGAGGGATTTTTTTTTAATAAATACAAATAAAACAAAACAAAGGAGTATTAATCAGAAACTAAAGTCCTACATATTATTATAACGTTAGATATAGACAGACGAGGAAAAGGTTCACCTGATTGTAGGTGATAAGAAGTAGGTGAGCCTCAGAACATCAGTTTATGATGCGCTGTTGACCTACGTTTTAATTCGAGCATTCGGGAATCCATACATTGGAACCGAAACGCGCAATGTGCACTTTACGGTTTTTCCATCTATGAATGGTGGGTCGGTCGAAATTTCGGAATTCCTCCCACCGAAATCAATCAGAAATAAATGATGATGAGTTTCCTTATCGCTATTATTAATAAATATTACATTATAAAAATAACTTTTTTTAACTTTCACTAAATCTTATAAATAAATTTAAATGATTGTATATAATTTTTATCGCTCAATGAACTTACTGGTATTGGGCAACAGATGTCGTTCCAATTTGACAGGTTCGGGCTGGAGGTGCGCCAGGCCGCCCAGCCTACTCGCTGGAACATACAATACACTCCATTAAAACACATGTTCAATTATGCTTCAATTAAGAACAAAAATACATAATAATACACAAATTAATAGACAGCCGGAGTTATTTTCTATTTTTTCTTAGAAATATCCCGCAGAAGAAACTTGAGGAACCTAAGGAGTGGAAGTCTCCTTGAGTGTCTGCCTTCCCAGAGAATTATGATTGGGATCAAGTGCTTCTTATAAATCGTCCCGCATTATCGTTTATTATGCAACTAGCAACACGCCTCGGCTCTTGCAATGTAAATGTAAAAATAGAAAAAATAGCCTATTGCTGATAATGTAGCTTTCTATTGGAGAAAGAATTTTTAAAATCGGTCGAGTAGTTTTTGTCGTAAATAACAAACAAACAAATCATTCCTCTTTATAATATTAGTATAGATTTCAACTGATTTACTTTCTCGAAAGTTGTTTTTGCTTATGTGCCCGGAGTGAATTGTAGTCAAACGCCTGCCTAAGATCATAAAAACCGAAAACTTTATAGAGTCCTTACCCTGCGTTGGCTGGTGAGTGTGGACGTCTTGGGGATACATATCGGGAGCCTCCGCGTGGTTCCGCAGCACGTTGATGGCATCATCCAATCTCTCCTCCATTCTGGCACCCTAGTAGAATTAAATTGTGAATACACATATCACGTATAAATATTCTATCTCACGAAGCCCGTTTGGCTATAAATGTTGTTAAGCGTGCACGTGTTCTAGTGTGCGTAACTGAGTTACTGAGCGCTCTTACGCACACTAAAACAATGTATACGCCTGACAACATTCATAGCGAAACGGACTTCGTGAGATAGAATATCTATACTAATTTTACAATAGATTTCAAAATTTCGAAAGAAACTAACTCTTAAAACTACATTAGTATTTAAAAAAGTCAAATGTTTTCTTAAATTCAATATCAAAGGCAAAGAAAGGCCTGCTGCGCCATTTTGATTAACATAAAAATGAGTGCCTTACGTAACCATTAGATGCCAATTTTCAGCGACACCTTAATATTTACCTACCCCGAGGTAGCATTGAAATATGTATATATTTTTTACAATTAAAAAAAAAAAAACATCTATACTTTTTTCCATATTCAACGTTTATTTCAATCTTGTCAAAAGTGGATGATATAAAATATATTTTTTAAATAATTCTCATTTTTAATACAATACTTTTTAAATTCGAATAGAACAAGTAACAAACGGTAAATTTACAAAAATAGGCTTGCAAAATTAAAAACAAAGCAACTCCATGCCACACCTAACTGCCGCGTTCAAAGACGTCGCAATATCGCAGATACAATATTACTTATAGCTCTCTGTATAACTATAGAAAGAGAGAGATATATATAATGAATATCTAAGAAGACGTCTGCGAATGCGCCGGTAAGTCACTGGCAAAATATCCATGCACTGTTTACTTACTGATTGTAAAATCTGGCAATACAATACGAGTTATATAGTTTTAAAGAAAACGCGTCTATGTTTTCTGTGTATGTAAAACTTTTCACACACCTCGCCATGGTACGAAAACACAAATATTTTCCATTGCTTGCTATGATTGATTCCAGTCACAGATCACCCCCAATAGATTGATAATCTCACTAAAATTGCGTTGATTCTAAATCGCCAAGGTCGGAAGGGGGACGAAGGGCGGGAAGGAAAGCAGCTACGCCGCTATTGGCTACTTCAAGGTTACAGTGATAACTGAGGGATGTCCATAGACGATATCGATGTTTTCTGAATATCGATGTATTGACTTTCTCGTACGAATCTGTTAGGGCCGATCGATTCGTCTCGAAGAGACGGTTCTTTCGAGCCCAAACTCGGGGGGTGTGGGTGGAGGGGGAGGGAGTTGGGAATTGCGGGGGTGAGGTCGAAAAAAGTTCGACTAAGGGGGACGAAGGGCGGGAAGGAAAGCAGCTACGCCGCTATTGGCTACTTCAAGGTTACAGTGATAACTGAGGGATGTCCATAGACGATATCGATGTTTTCTGAATATCGATGTATTGACTTTCTCGTACGAATCTGTTAGGGCCGATCGATTCGTCTCGAAGAGACGGTTCTTTCGAGCCCAAACTCGGGGGGTGTGGGTGGAGGGGGAGGGAGTTGGGAATTGCGGGGGTGAGGTCGAAAAAAGTTCGACTAAGGGGGAAGAAATTGGGTTTCGTGGGGAGTGGGTTGGTATAGGAATTGAAATTTAATTGAATTGAGTTTGGAGGGGTGGGGGAAGGTGGGAGGGGGGGATCTGCCGGGGCCAATCGACTCGTCTCGATGAGACGCTTCTTTCAAGCCCAAACTTGGGGGGGTTAGGTGAAGGGAGTGGCAAATGGGTATTACGGGGGTGAGGCATAGGGGAAGGATATGGGTCGACACAGACTTTACTATAAAATATTTAAAAAAATATATTTAAACTGAATTTAATTGCCGACACGCTCTTGAACGAAAATTCACTCCTGATTGAATGAATTATTTGAAATTTACGAATTTATAAAGATAGTTTAAAAAGAACACTCTTGGCCAAAAATAAGTGAATAATATCACCCTTAGCCGTTTTAAATTTAGTATGGAAATAATTAGAAATTTTTATAATGAAATTAAATAAGGTTTAATGCTTCGATTTTTTTTATTTTTATGGCTATTAATAGGGAATTAAATGAAGATTTTAATGAATAAACAATATTTTGAGATTATCGTATATTTTTGTTGTGAGAGACTACCAACTTAAATGTTGTTTTTTACTATATTCTCAATCGGTTAACTGGTTATATTTAAGAAAATATGAAAAAAATTGAAAATATTATAAGCTGACAGAATTATTCACTTTATTAGGGTGTATTTTTATTTTTTCGAAATTTTGAAAATCGTAGAAAGTAAGTAATTGTACCAGTTATGGTTGACCTATGACGCAACGACGTTATGTTTTGAAGTATAAAACGTTGGACATTTCTATTTAA
Organism: Anthocharis cardamines; assembly: GCA_905404175.1. Classification (NCBI taxonomy): domain Eukaryota; kingdom Metazoa; phylum Arthropoda; class Insecta; order Lepidoptera; family Pieridae; genus Anthocharis; species Anthocharis cardamines. The sequence continues at coordinate 3,947,023 of FR989979.1, forward strand.
TTATCGATACAGGCCTTGTCACATCACTAATCTTTACACGTGACCTTGGCAAAGAAAGAGAAAAGTAATAATACGGTAATGCGAGAAAGAGACGTATATACGCGCGAGTGACTACGTGACTAATACCGTCCAGTATAAGTTGATCTCCGAGAAAATAAAATGAATTCAGTGAAATGAGTAAAATTAAAATGAATTTAACATACAGGTGGAATGTAATCCCATCTTTTTTGAAATTTAATGTCTTGCTATTTTTGCCACACCATTTGACAGAACAGTAAGACATTTTTAAAGATTTTTATACAGGAAGTACGCCAAGTGTTGCGGTTCCAATAACTGGGCAGAACTAAACATGGAATTTTTAAATTTTGTGTTATTAAATACAATTGTTTTGGCAGTCGGCGGCCCTGTAAACGGTATCTGGTAAGTAATCTGTGATTCCAGTGCTTGCTATTTACACTAGACCCGTTTCATTTATTTAATATGACTTTCCCCCATTAAATCATTTATCTTTATTATTCTCATGTCCACACACAAGACAACACGAACGACAAATCACCATTAATTTACCCCAACCCTCAATTAACATCATGAAAAAAAACAGGTGTCCCTCAAGTATCCAGTGTTGGTCCATTTCTGTTTCCCATATATATCAACGACTAATTTCAAAAAAGTGCTGTTATCATGTAGCCACCGTGGTATCATGAGGGTACATACCCCGACGTCATTGTGCTCGCGAAGGAAGACCATCGCCTCGTCGAGCTGCCTCTGATCAGCCGGCGCGCCCTGCACGTGCCAGCCGTTAGCGACCGCTTGGAGCTACTCGCTTTACACATAGACTAGAGAATCTAACCGAATTTAGATCTAGCCAATGACGGCACCACTGATGAGATTTTAAAAGATGAGGATTCTAGTGAAAAAGCTCACAATACCAGAGAAGATTAAATGGAGAGATCCCATCTGTTCCTAAATAGAGACACAGGATAAACTGATTATATAGTTCAGTGAAAATATTATTTCTTTTAAACGATCTTGAATGATAGGCAATGTGGAGAAATGGGAAAATGACAAACTTTTAAGGGCTTATTACACGATGTCTTAGTATTTTTTTTTTATTGCTAACAAAACCATTCAAACGAAACCATACTGTATATAAATGAAATCTGCTGTAAAATGGGAATGTAACTATAAAAACTACTAAAATGACTACGAAAAAACTTGAATTTACAAATAAGGGAATGAATTTTCTAGCTACGCTATCATAATATCACTAAACTAATAAAATATAATTCAAAAGTCAACTAGCTCCAAGCGGGATCGTATTAAAACACACAAAAATAAAAACAACAAAGAAAACTAAATATGATGCAATCAAATCATAAAACAATCATATCTGATTACATCACATCACAAAATATTTTTTTATATTAAAAAAGGCGCGAGTTTAAAAAAACAAAATTAGTTAACATCCATGCGACATCATGCCAGAGATAATACTTTAAACATTATTTACATATACTATACATGATTGAAGGATTGCTACACTACACAAAAATACTCAAAAGTATAATCATATATGATTTAGATCTGAAGTAAGCTTTTGACAGCATTGCCTTTATCTAAATAACAATATTTTAGCCATCCTTCAACCGAAGTGGAAATAGGTTCATCGCTTACCATGACTGGTGGTGGGAATACGCCCACATGATGACCGTTAGGTAGCACCGCATTAGTTAGAGGAGCGTGAGGGGTCGACGCGCTTGGGGGTGATGACACTCCTGTTGATACCCAGTTTGCTTGCTGTAATACAAAATAATACATTATATAATATTGTCTTTTAGTACCTAAATGAATTAATAACTTTAATATTTAAACTAAGAAATCACGTTGTAATCTTTAAAATGTATTTTATTTAAATATATTTTATATCATTTTGACACAGTGCTTGATACATTAAAATTCAGAATCACTAAAGGTACAAATAATAAAAATAAAGATAGGCTAACCATTGTACATACATATAATAAACATGAAATATTCTATAATAACTCAAACTTTCATGTATTACCGTAATGTTATGCCAACAGATGTTCTGATTATTCACTATTCTGGTGATTGATCTTTAGGCTATCAGTCTACCACCAATTTAGTAATGATAGATACATTAGAATTTATCTATGATTGTTACTTATTTACTATCAATTGTAAAATATATTGTTTTTCAATAACAAACAGTACTATAGTGAAGTGGTCAAGATTGGGATTGATTATACAGGGTGGAAAGAATCAATGGGCCCTGGAGGAAAACTACTTTAAATACTTAAGATATATTATTTTACTCAAAGGAACCTTTCCTTTATTTTTAAAAAGAAACAAAACTGCATTCAAAGATTTTCTAAAATTAGCTTGTCTCACCCGGAAATCGAACCAGCTAAAATTTTCAAAATTTAAACTTTCGCTATTTTATTCCACTTATCGATAGAATCAATGTTTAGGATAAAATCTCTCTTATAAACATTTAGTAAAAGAAATAAAAAAGATCATGAAATCTAACATTTATTATATTATACATTATATCATCAGTTCTGATACGAAGGACACGTAAACTGACAGAAAATGTTTACCTAGCTAGTTAGACATTGATACTCGAAAAATTTTAAATAACAATTTTGTGACATTTTAATAATTAATTTAACTAATAAATTGTTTGAAAAAATATCCCTTGTTTTTTAAAAAATATTATTAGGAGCATTCACCACAACACTTTGCAGAAGGCTAAAAAAGACAAAGTTTGTAACACCTTTAACCACCTTTAAAAACATATTATTTCTAATAATTTACTATCAGATAGATTATTAAAGTGTTACAAAATGGTAATTTTAAATAATTATTAACAAAAGTAGCAATGTCCAGCTAGGTAATAATTTTCTTTCATGTTTACATGTACTTCGTATTAAAACTAATGATAAAATTAAATTAATGTAAGATTTCATGATCTTTTTTATTTCTAAGACTAAATGTTTATTAGACAGATTTTATTCTGAATATTGATCCTATCGATTAGTGGAATAAATTAGCGAATGTTTAGTTTTTGGATTTTTAGCTGGTTCGATTTCCGGGTGAGGTGAACGAATTTTAGAAAATCTTTGAATGCAGTTTTGTTTCTTTTTAAAAATAAAGGAATGTTTCCTTTAAGTAAAAATCTCTATCTCAAGGATTTAAAGTGGTTTCCCTCCAGGGCCCATTGATTCTTTCCACCCTGTATAATCGAAGCATCCTTATAAATTCCTACATTGAGAACCTTCTTGTTGTCATGCATCAATTGGCATGTCGACACAGTGTCCTTCACTTTCCTCTATCGGCCGTCATTACAGTACTCGACCAGCATTTTTTCAATCCTATACTTTGAGAACAGGCTAGCTTTAGGGTTAAACACTTTCCTATTACCTGTCCGTTATGATGCGCGTGATGGGGATGATGCGGCGAGTGTTTGAGCGGCGGGTAGAGCCGCGTGTGCAGCGGCGGCGGAGAGTGCACCGGCGTCGAGGGAGACGAGCCGTACGAAGAGAGAGAGCCAGCCTCGCCAGCGCCGCTCGCGCCAGCCGCGCCGCCGTACATCTGCGCATATTGGGTTCGATAGTTATTCGCAAATAAATCATCCATGTAACTTAATTGCACACAATATAGAAACAAACTTGAAATTAACATTGTTAGAGATATTCAGAAGTTAATGGTCTTACAGCTATGACAGCCATTTGATCCAGATAACCTATGATGACGCTTTCCGCCGCTGTATCAGTTAAAACAATAAGGCAGTGGATAACAAGGCAAGTAAAATAGTTAAATAATAAACTTAAAAAATATTATCAACAAATATCATTCAATGCTCTGGCTGACGAACCTGGTTTAGAAGCCCAGGAACACAAAGGCAAAGCGCAAAAGGCTTGTGGAGGAAGTGAGGTGTGGTCTTCCTCCAACCTAAATTGAGGATTCTCGACCAGTCGAACCACTGACTGGCCGGCCCTAAGGCACTCAACGTTTATATAGCGCGATTCAGGATTAGACGTCTTCGTATTGATTCCTGTAGCTGATCATAGATGTCGCTACAGGCTGATCACTTACTTGCCTGTAAAGAATTCGTAAAACAGACGCAGAAATGTCTACGCCCGCTAGGAGACTCAGGAATACACTGCTAGAGCCAAGGCTAGAGTCCAAAGAGAGGTATAACAGTAAAGTAACTGACCGGCTGCATGGTGGGCTTGGCGACGAGCATGGGGTCTGTGGGCGAGTGCACGGGCGCCGCCGCTCTGAACGAGGACATCGGGGGCAGGGGCAGCTCCGCGCCCCCCGCCCCGCTCGGCTCGCCCGCCGCGCCCGCTCCTATACCTGCAGGACGATACCAAAAACTGGTTGATAGGATTACATGTTATAATTGAATTTTATTGAAGAAATTTGGTAGAGAGATACACTATCAGTCAGTTTAAGTTATTATTTATTTGTTATGTGTGTTGATTCTGTTGTAATAAAGTTGTTATCATTCATTCTTTTTTTTTTTAAATTTTTATGTTAGATATCGACAGACGAGCATAAGGTTCACTTGATGGTAGCTGATACCCCAGCCTCTGAACATCAGTCAGTGATGTCCTGTCGACCTACTTTTTTACATCAAGCATTCTGAAGAAAATTTATCTATTCATATACGAGTAGACCATACCCTGGAGAAGGTCATTTTAATGGAAACGTTCCCTTAGAACCAAACAGGTGTTTATTTATGTTGATAAAAAATTTATGTCAATATACAAAGGGTGCGGATGGTATACAATAAAATATTATTTCATTTCAATAGTTTTTGTCCCCATACCATCTACGTCATATTCCTATGCGGAGCTACTTTACGTTTTTTATAAAAGTCCAGAACGCTATGATATATTGTGTATTGAAGACTTTATAAATGTTTTGATCTGGAATCTTTTATCTAATCTTTTACAACAGCTTCCATTCCAAGATAAAGACCAGTCTAATCTGATTGAGTAGAGGAACTGACCTGGCGATGTGGCATAAGGGTCGTGATGGTACGGCGGCGGCGGCTGGTAGTAGCCGGCCGCCCACTCGCCGCCGTAGTACGGCTCCTGGTAGCCAGCTGCGCCGGCGCCGGCACCCTTGGGCGACGCGTACCGGCTCGGGGAATCGTGGCCAAATTCATCGCTGCCGTACTGGAAAAGATAATGAATAATTTTTAATCTGTGTCTTATACTCGTTCATCCATATTAATGTCCGCAGATTGTGACTTAATTTGTGGTAGCGCTCATAGTTTCTCAAAGTAGACAATAGGGCTATCGAATGTTGCTACAAGTTCCCTAGACCGCATTTATAACCAAAACCTTGTCTAGACAAAAGGTCTGGCCCACAATAGGACGCAATTGTGCACTTTAAGAAACTACGGCCTATATTTGTAGTTAAGAAACTAAGGCCTATATTTGTCCGGGAAGCGCTTACAAGTCAATAATTTAAGCTATAAGAATACTTCAAGTCAGACATTAGCGACATAGATTTTTAGCCTATAATATGAGTGGTCCTTCATCAAACAGTAAAATGAAAACTTTCTTAAAAACTAAATCTGTAAGACTATCTTTATTTATGTAATGCCTTCTCGAAAGATAGATGGACGATGAAAACCGCATAATACACCATTATGAAGTATAGAAGATTTATATGCGAAGATTTCACCTCATGAAAATTCGTGCCTATCCCAGTAGGAGGCGCGAATTATGTATTTAAGCAATCGTTCAAATAGATACATTTGATGGATATATATGTATATAGTCAACTTTCAGAATCCGGGGTTTCTTAGTGAGAAGCTTACGCGTTCCACGCGGCGCGCTCAAAGCTATCGTAATTTCTAGCGCGCGCCAAAAACAGCAAGACAATATCTAATTTCACAATAAACGCACTATTAGTCACCGCTTGGGCAACTTATCGTCCGCTAACATAGAGCAACACGGTCCACCGGCGAACCGGAGGGGAGTAGCCATACGCAGGCGTTCCCCTCTGTCATGGTACAAGTCCAAATGGTCCTATACGTACAATAAAACTAGTTGTAGCCGCACTTTTCACTAGACTAAATCCAGATGCGCGACTGAATCGACCTCCTAAAAAAATGCCGAATTGTTTGTGTTTCTTGTTGCCAAAAAATATCTGCCACGTCAAATTTACAAAAAGATAGCGTTACCTTTCATATGTAGGTATTTTTTAATCATATTATTACTATTTACTTCTTTAAAACTTAAAATATTACAATATTATCGGTCGTGTTGATTCGGATTTTTTTACCAACACAGTCGCTCGACAGATCCGCGTATTGTATGAGCCCTCATACAATACACGGATCTGTCGAGCGACTGATCCGAGTTTATTTCCGAGAAGTCGCTGTCGCCGAGCGATAGTGTTGTTATCGGATTGTTTTAAGTTATCGAAAAAAATGGTAAAGGAGTCTTCTATACAGAGACAGTTTTGAGATTAAATTTTCTGATTCAAATATTATATTGTGATAATATACATTGTTAAAATATAATATAATACTTACGCGCGTTAGCACATTTATTAAAATCACTTAGTGTAAACTTCAACCATAATGTTTTTTTTATTTCCTAAAAATCCAAAGGATATGGAAAATTGTGGGCCCAAATTTAATAATTGCGATATGATCTAAAAATGACATATTTTTAATCTTATAATATAAAAAACCAGCTCAATTCTCAGTCTGGGAGAGGAGAAATATGAGAAAGATAATTTTCCTGAGATTCTCGATTAATTGAATCGATTACACAATCACAAAAAGAAAACCTTTGGACAAGGTAATTAACTCAAAAGTAATTAAATGCATTTTAAATACAATATAATGCATATAATTACCGTTATGTTATTAAATAAAATATAAATTATTAATTAAATAAAACTAATATACATGATTATCGATTTTTTATCGATTAAAATCGATATTTTTTTTAGTCTGTCGTTGGCATGCCGCATGACAGTTGTTTACTCTGTGTTAAATTGTTAATTCATTTCGTGTTTTCTACGTTTTGAGTCTTTTGAGTGCTTTCCTGATTGTCGTCATAAAAATGCCGAATTGCTCTGTTTTTTGTTGTAAAAAGAGATCTGCCACGTCAAATTTACAAAAAGATGGGGTTACCTTTCATATGTAAGTAATTTTTTTCTTTTAAACTTAAAAAATTACAATATTATCGGTCGTGTTGTTTCGGATTTTTTTACCAACACGGGCCGCTTGCCCTCATACAATACGCGGATCAGTCTTATTTTAATATACATAGTTGAAATATAATATAATACTTACGCACATTAAAATCACTTAGTGTGTACTTCATCCATAATGTTTTTTAATTTATTTATTGCAGGTTTCCTAAAGATCCAAATTTAAGGGATAGATGGACGTTATTTTGTAATAATAAAATAACCTGGATTCCCACAAGAAACAGTGTAATTTGCTCAAACCATTTCGAGGCCTCTGACTTTCAAGTATTGACGAACAAAAGAAGGAGATTAATCGATGACGCCAAACCAACTCTAACTCCAAACTGTAGTTGTTGCGTAAGTTTTTTTTATATCATGGTCAGGGTAAATGAGTGTACAGTCCACATGATGTAGTTCACCTTAAACATAGTGGCGAAAGGAAGCATATATTTCTAAACTTAAAAAAATAATGTTAAATCTAATTTCAGACTCATCAACAATTATTCAATAAACCAGATGAAAGACTATCATCTCATGATGCCATTAGTGCCACTCTCACTAATCCTGATTCGTTGACATCTCCGTGTACATCGTCAACTCGTCAAGATGTGGGTTGCATTTTAATTGTTTATTTGTAGTTGATGTTTGATTAAATGATTAATATAGTCATTTCTACTATTTTATTATTCAGATTTAGTAAGCTATACAGATATGTGATTACAGCATAATTATAATATCTTACTTGTTTTTCAGGTTCAGTCAAAGGAAACATCTAAAAAATGTAATTCAATTCCCACTATTACACTTTCACCTAGAAAAAGAAAAATGAAGAATCAGTTAGATGGTCAGAAAAAAAAAATTAAAAGGCTCCAATCTAAAAATAATTTCTTAAAGAAAAAAGTTGCTGGGCTAGAAGAAATTCTTCAGAGTCTAGATGAAAAAGCTTTGATAGATAAGGAACAAAAGATGATCCTTGAAAAAATTGGCGTTGAAGAGGCAGGAATTATTAAGCGTCAACTAACAAAATGTAATAGTGGGAAGCTCTCACGAGCTAAGTATTCACCAGAACTGAGATGTTTTGCTTTAACTCTCAACTTTTACTCCCCAAAAGCCTACAAGTATGTTCGTAAAACGTTTGGGACCTGTTTACCTGCTCCACGTACTTTAACAAAATGGTACAGTCATATTGATGGACGGCCCGGTTTTACCAAAGAAGCATTGGCGGCTTTAAAATATAAAGTCGATGCCAATCCAGGTAGTAAAATTTATTGTTCTTTGGTTTTCGACGAAATGAAAATAAAAACACAATCACATGACAACTCAAGTGGTGACAGACGATTCGGGTATGTTGATTATGGTTTTGATTTAATAACAGATAATACAGATGAAGCAACAGATGTCCTAGTATTTCTATTAGTAGGCATTAATACTCAATGGAAAGTCCCAATTGGATATTTTTTAGTTAAAGGCACAAGTGCTAAGTTAAAATCTCAGCTTGTAACTAAAGCATTTGAATTAGTACATGAAACTGGAGTGGAAATAAAAGCATTAACATGTGACGGCGCAAAGGCAAATTTAGCCATGGCCATGGAACTGGGTTGTTGCTTAGTTGCAAATAAATTGCAAACTACCATTTTAGATCCTGCAACGGGGCAGCGAGTTTACTTTTTTTTAGACCCGAGTCACATGTTAAAATTAATTCGAAACACTTTTTGTGACTACAAATGTTTTTACGATGATAATGAAAATAAAATTCAATGGTTATTTGTGGAAGCATTACATAAAATCCAGGAAGAAGAATTATTCTTCATGGCGAATAAGTTGAAAGCAAATCACATTTATTATAAAACAAAGATAATGAATGTTCGCCTTGCAGCACAATTGTTCAGCGCAAGTGTGGCTGACGCACTTATGTTTTGTGAGAAAGAATTAAATTTGCCGGAGTTTAATGGATCAACTGCAACTTCGAAGTTTATTTCACTGATAAACGACATTTTTGATATATTGGATTCTCGGTCACGTCAAAATGGTTATAAACGAGCATTAAACTCTGAAAACTTTGAGAAAGCTTTTAGAAAAATGGACGAAGCTCAAACGCTTTTATTGAGCTTACCGGCATATGTAAAAAAGAGCAACGGGGAGTCACGTAAAATTAAATTATTAGATTCTCCACGATACACGGGTTTTCTGGGTATTTTGATCTGCATTGAGAGTACCAAGTCTATCTTTCTAGATTTAATACAAAACAAACAAAATGATCTTAAATATATGCCACTCCACAGAATAAGCCAAGATCACATTGAGCTATTTTTTTCCGTTGTAAGAAGTCATGGTGGTTATTGCGATAATCCCTCAAGCTCCCAGTTTGAAGCAATTTATAAAAAAATTCTTGTTAATACAGAATTAACACAAACTGGAAGAGGTACAAACTGCATTCCACTGGAAAAAATAACAATACTGAATTGCACATCTGCTCTGGAAAAAATTAATGCTTCAACCGTAAGACAGTACAACAGCAATGACGTTACTGATGAAGTTAATTTTACCAATTTTACTGACGATTTGATTGATGAGATTGAAGCTCTAACTTTTTTATCCCCTTTTGCGGAAAAAGTTGTGGAATATATAGCTGGATTTGTTATTTTCTCGACAGCCAAAAGAATTAAATGCAATACGTGCATAAAAGGTTTGCTCGGGCCGATAGATCAAAAAAGTATAATACACCAAAAAAGCAGAGGAAATTTACTTTATGCTTCAAAAGAGGTAATACTTTTATGTCGGATTTGTGAAAAAGAAATAAGAGGAAGTTTAAGTGATGACAATAAACCTACACGATCTTGTACCACAATTGAAGTCGTATCACGTTCCTTAAAAAAGTTTATTGGCAAAGACTTGTTTCCCTCCATTAGTTATCATTCGCACGAAAATGATTTTACAAATCATAATTTGGAACTGGCAAGAGTTATTATGGAAAAATATGCTGATACAAGAATTTCCTTCTTATTGAAAAAAACAAACCCGCAAAAATGTATTCGCCATATTTATACAAAACTAATACATTTTAAAAACCAGTGAAAGCTCTGTATCAATATCTATCAGTGGTTTTTAAAATTGACTAGTTTAATAGATTAAATAAGTTTATAAAGGAGCTTTTCGACCTTATTTTCGGCTTTTTATTTTTCTTTTCAAAATTAAATATTATCAAAATGTTTGTTTATATTGCAATTTGCAATGCAACTCAAATTACTAAAATAAATAGGCACTGTTCTAAAATGATTTGATTTGAATGTCTTAAGAACAGTAAGTTCACTGTAAAATAGTTTTTTTTGAACGACAATGTGCAACGAACGTTACTTGTGTTGTAATATGGAGCAATTCCTACTAGACAATGAAACATGTTTATAAAAAATATTGGTTTTAATAAATGATTATTAATACATACAAATTTGTACACAATTTTATAGTAATGTTTTCTTCTAAGACTTCCCTTATTGCATAATATATTATGCATTTATTAATACATGTTTGAATTAAATTCTGGGTTATATTATGCATAAGAAGTAATTATATTTAAAATTATTAGTATATGTATATCTCATACATATACTAATATTATATTACCTGCATTATAATGACAATTATTATATATAAGACTGATCTTTGACGTTTTAAAAACAAGTATTGTTATCTATCTGTGTATATTTTAATTATCTTTGTAAACTAAACTTAATATAAGAAAATTTATTATTAATAGATTACATATTAAAATATGAAAAGTGAGTTTCAATGAACTGCCGTCTCCTTATATTCCCACTATTATTGGATTTGCATCATACGGTTGTACTGGTATATTATGTTCAGTGTGAACATGATCATTACTTTCACCACCACTTTAAACATGCAACAATAGTCTGATCTTTGTTATCCAAAGTAGTAGGCATCTTTATATATCTTTAAGAAAGGCTTGCAATGTATCGTCTTGAATCTGTGAATAATACAATAATATTAGTATTTCAGCGTTTGAGACATGTTAGCATTGTTTTCTATTTGCATTAGATATCACTTTTATACTTACTACATGACGACCTCAGCGCGCAAAGTACTCAACTCAGGACTGAGGGCCTGTCCTCGAGGGTCGTCGGCTAAATCCTCACGTAGTTAACTATTTTTAATTCAACCTTTTGTTGATATATTAATATAATCGTAGAATTCTTCATCATTTTAATCAAATGGAATCACGCGATTACGAGGTCTGTTAAATCGCCAGTATATTTCCATCACTTCCAAATCTTCCAAATCCATGAAATCAATCGAGTTCACGTCCATTTTTCTACTGTTGTTTATTTGTAATTAAAATATAATACAAATACGACGCTAATGACAACTGAGAACTTGACGTTTTGAGGTTAGTACCGAAGTTAAACTAGGGGTTACTGAGTTTTTAACTTTAGTACTATAGATAATCCTTAGACTAGCGATAAACTCGTTTTTGTAATATCGTTTATTGAAGTCCAAGTTTTAAAGCTGGTATTAAACTCAGTATTATATTTAGTCTTGGTTTTGGAATAAGGGGCATTATAATTTCCCTAACCGAGTTCTTGAATTTATCGATAATGCGTATCGACAGTTGTCGCAACTACGGCTATAAAGACTTGTCAGTGTAGTTGCGCCATTTAATTATACTGTTATGACACGGAATGTTTAAATGTGTGTGTGAAATTGTTAGTGTATTTTTTAATTGTCACGGTGTGAGTTTCGTAGTGACAGAAGATTGCTTTTGTGTGCAGCTTTGAGTACGCACACATAGCGCAGATTTCCCCCCGCAAAAAATGACAGACAGTTTGGTATCGGTAAAGAGCGCTATGGCTACTCCCCTCCGGTTCGCCGGTGGCCCGTGTTGCTCTATGTCCGCTAACGATATCCCATAGATACGGAACAACAACTTCAATCTTTTCAACAGGTCCGCTTTCAAATACGCGTTAATTCCATCGTTTAAATTAATTTACACGACCTATGCGAAGTTAGCAACAACTAAATAATTCAATACTACATAATTTCCAGGACAAATAATAGAAGATTTTTTAAGTGGATGAAGCCTTTACAAATATTTGAATATCGAATTGGTTTAATGAAAATCGAAGAAATAGCAGCAAATATGAATATGTCTTTAACATCTCCATCTTGGTATTAATGACTCCAAACGGGAAATTCAAATATAACTTTTACAAGTATTTTTGAATTGTCAAGTGTTCCGTGTTAATAGCCCCGGTAGTTACTGTTTTTAAAATTAAAAATTTATAACGACAACCACTCCTAACATCTTTGGAGAAATTAGCGTAAACATATAAAATTGTATAATTTCCGTGTCATTTTGTTTTGTCCTCTTCAAGGGGACGAAAAAGGTTGGGCGCAATACAAAAAAAAAGATACACAAGAACTTATTAATTTTTGTAAGTCGGTTACTTTCGAAACATACCCACATACATAAACAATCGACAATAATAAATCACATTCGTCACATGAACAAATCCGATGTAAGTACTATCGGGGAGTCGAACCCGTGACCATATACACTCACGACCGTATACGTCCGCGTTGTCCAACTGAAAGCATGTCGGTAATTGCGCTCATTGTTGCCGTACACTGCTGGCCATATGTAAGTAATACGAGTAATTTAGTGGCAGCTTTGTAGGGAAACTATACTTGGCAAAATTAATTGCTATAGTGTTATTTATGGCCACTTTATTGTACTAAACTAGGGTTATGAAAATCATTATTTTATTAAAATATGCATCAAGTGGCATTATCGCTCTTTAACCGATCTCTTACAGACTATCCCAAGAGATAAATGTATTCGTAAGGAACGTATAGAGTACACAGGTCACAGTGGATAATAAACACAATTTTGCATAAATATAGGTACCTTACTTGTGCATATTAATTTTTAAATGTGCAAATTAATCAAAAAAAAATTTGCCTGAAATTAAAAAAAAATTGTAGTCCTCACTATAATTTTAATTTTTAATAACATATTGACCGAGCACAATAAAGCTCTCTGATGCAACTTTTTTTATATAAAATGTTTATGGTAACCAATTAAAATTAAATTTGGCAGCAAAAACAATTGTATGTTCGACAATGGTATCATTTCGGAGCGAACTATCATTTCGATACCTTAATTCGCAATCCATCCAACTCCACTTTTGGTAAATTTTTGAAAAATGGATAACTACATAAAATACTCTAGTTTTTAAATGTAAAAGTATAAAAGATTGTACATTACTAAAATAAACAATTAATTATATTATCTACCAACGGGATATTAGATTTCTTTTTCTATTTACTCAACAAAAAATATCAACGTTTTATGTCTCCTCTGTAAACTTTACTCAAATGGAGTTAGCTGGTTTGAGAATTAAGGTATCGATTTTACATTTAGTTGTACTACAGATATTGCACAGCGTTGTACTGTAAACATTGTCCGCTACATTAGGCCGCGTTGTACAGCCTAGCCGTTACAACACGGAAACTTACTAATTGAAATTATTACATTGTGTCTGTGTGCGTAGTAAGCTCTAAGCTCTCTCCCTCTGTTTGAGCTTATTCATTCGTGCCTAAAAAAGTTCTTCAAATAAAACTTTGTGTGTGCGTGCAACTGATCGACTACTTGCCTGTAGAGATAATGATCAGTAAAACAGACACATAAATGTGTCTGCTCCATGCCCGTTTACGTGAATTCTTGCCGGCCTAGCATGACCGCCACGAGATATCTCGCGGACGAGAGAAGACAAACTAAGATGTAAGATATATCTCGATATATTATATCTCGACATCGACAATTTTGATACAAAAGATATCTCGATCGACAAATATATCTATTTTTGATATTTAAAGTTTAAGTGTAATTGTCATATTAGAAGACATAAAGAGATAATCGATTAAAACACGAGAAAACGGTCAACAAAATTTTGTCGCGGTTTACATGCTAGGCCGGCTGAATACACTATCAAAATGAAATTATGCTGTGGTTTACGGAGGTGAAAATGGAAAGGGGGCAATATGGTTAGGCAGTTTTTTTTTCAGGCAAGCGTTTGCCCGCTACTTCACATGATAATCTAAGGAATCTGCGATGCTGATAATAAACCACGCTTTCCTAAATGCCGAAGACGATATTTTAAGTTCGAAAGAATATGATGATCTAAACTCAATTTAAACTTCCAGGAGATCGAAAAAATCTTGCAACATCAAATTCTCAGAAAGCTCCCGAGTCGATCCCGCCGATGCGTCCGAAGGTAAAAACACTTAAAATATAATATCGCGCGTCTATAAATATGAAAACAGTGAGTCATTTCGCTTCCCGATATAACAATCACTCGTCGGAGCATCGGTGTTCACAATATATCGTGTGATAACTTCTAATCAATTCAATTTTTATATCAGACATCGATAGGTGACTCAACAGCCATAGAACATCAATCCATGATAAGTTGATCATTAATTGACTAAGCTTAATTTACCGAATAAAAACGCGACTTATTCATTATATTATTTATCAGGTTTTAATCGTTGATACCGTCAATCGTTCGCTTTAAAAAAGGCCAATATTCTCAATAAGAATTCAACAAAATAATCCCTATTTATGTAACAAATGCAACATAATTATTTTATTCTTTGACAACACGCCTTCGCTTCGCACGGTAAATGTAATGTAGATGTAGATACTCAAAAGCTTATGTTGGTGAAAGAATTTTTAAAATCGGTCGAGCAGTTTTTGAATTAAATCATAACAAAAAACAAATCTTTCCTCTTTATAACATTAGCGTTGTCTCATAATATGACTTAATTCCGGGAATGTACTTGACATCTACTTTCCCAGCTCGATGCTACAGCGACGAGGTACAGTATCTTATCAACACTAGAAGTAAAGTCGAAAAGTTCTTAATCATTCTGTTAACCAAAAAACTACATAATCGACTTTGCCCCCCAGTATCCGAAGTATCGTATTCGAAATTACCCCAATACCAAAAACATGCAAACGGAAATGTCACGCCACGACTACAACTACAGTTTTATATCCGTAAATCG
This sequence comes from Anthocharis cardamines, assembly GCA_905404175.1. Classification (NCBI taxonomy): domain Eukaryota; kingdom Metazoa; phylum Arthropoda; class Insecta; order Lepidoptera; family Pieridae; genus Anthocharis; species Anthocharis cardamines. Next base: position 3,962,356 of record FR989979.1, read on the forward strand.
AGATAATTAAGATATTTCTAAGTAATTCCACGTTCGGGGAAGTTCTTCAAAAGGTCAAAAGTACTCAAAACCGACGAGTATGTATGAAAGCGTTGATGAAAGTAGAAGAAGCGAAAGTGGTTTACAAGGATCCGAGCATATGGAAATCTGTGATCTCTGCCTACCGCAATGGGAAAGAGGCGTGATGTATATGTATGTATGTATGTAATTCCACGCTACAGTGAATCACTTATCCGGCAGTAACTGGCTCCACCGAGAAGTAAGACGAGCTAACCCGAATTTGTGATGTCACAAACGCACTCATTTCCTGCCACGACCGGATTACCGTACAATTTGTAGGCGACAGCGAATTAATTTTTGTTCGCAGATTTTATTACGAAAACTAACACATATCGTAGTTCAAAAATCATGAATCAGAATTTGTTGCTTATCAACAACACCTGGCGTCCAAATAACAGTTTCCAGATTGTTTTCTTGGAAATCCACACACTGTCTCGATAACATGTGAATAATGTCTGATTAAATCTGAATAATAAAAGCCATCTATGTATATATTAATGGTCATTAATAGCCATGGCACACGCTAAGACGCGACACAAAAATGAAGTCTACAATCTATTGACAAAAATACTGTCTATATAGTATATACATAAAAAAATCATAATTAAACTATATATATTGCTGCATATATTCGTTGATGTGCTGCTGTCCGATTATAATTTTTCGATAAACGTTGTATTTTATGACTTATTTTGTTATTTATTGTATAATACATTATCATCTCTTTTCTTGTTTTCTTTTTAGAGCACTACCCTTATCTATGTTTGTTTTTAATTAATCTTTTAATTTCTCAGGTTGCCTGGAAGATAATCTTCTCAGTGATAAAGCCGCTTTTTGTACGCTATTCATTTTTAACTTTTGTATTTTTACTATTATTCTCATGTGTGGTATTCAATAAAGTTTTTGTGTTTGTTTGTTTGTTACAAAATTTGGCCAACTCGAATATTTATTAGAATATTTAAATAAAGTATGCTATTTATTGTTCTATCAGACGAACTGACGCCTAGACAACTGTTATTGAATAGTAGACAGTTAAACTTAGGGTTAGCGATAGACGAAGCTATCTGATGAGGTCATCCTCATATCTCCTGTTAATTATAATGATTGATAACTTCCTCGACACTAATCAATACTTTATCTATACGATAAAATACATATTACTAGAATATTATGCTTAACATGTTGCATATTTAGATCAAAATGTGACTTTGAATATCGACAGACGAGCATAAGGTTCTTGGTAAGTGATAGCCTCAGAAGATCAGTCAATGCTGCGCTATCGACCCAATGTTTTACTTCAAGCATTTGGAAATTCATAGACGTAATAGGCACATTACGGTTTTTCGAACGGTGATTCGTTACCCGGTAGAAATTTTGATATTACTCATTTAATACCCGAAAATTATTAATATCGTCCCTACGGCATTCGAAGCCGCGACTCATCGAACGCATTGTAGATGTTCTATATAACGCAACAGTCGTAAATGTATTAATTGACAATTCCAAGTCAAAATCAAAAAAATCAAAAATCAAAAGTTTTTTATTTCAAATAGGCCTTTGGAGGCTCTTATGAAACGTCTAGTTGCACGGTTCCAAAAAGTGGGTCTCATGGAGAAGAACCGGCAAGAAACTCCATGGACACTCTTTTCAACAATGGTTTAGCTTACAAAGACAAAACAAAAGAGTAAACATAAATAAAAAAAATCAAGAAGTTTCAAACAATCAAGGTATCCGAATTTAGTTGATAAGCATTTTTATCACACACGTGGGTATTTATCGGTAAATAATCGCTTTGCTAATCCACTTTCACGACATTATAAACTTTAACATGACTAAACATAGAACACATCAGTGAAAGAGAACGATATTTTTATATATGTATATTAGGGGAGACAAACTGACAAGCGGCCCAGCTCTTTTTTTTAAACTACCCCACATAGACATCGGCAATAACAGAAGTCTTGTGGATGCGTTGCCGGCCTATACATGTAGATTGACAATATTGTTTAAATATAAGTATATATAACCGTACAACATTCATAACTATCATATCATTAACTAGTGATCGTATTCAAGCTATACCCATAAATCTTTCAATAGAAATGCCTTTGTCAATGTTGAAGACTATATCACAATCCGTTTTATTTTATGGAACCAACAGCGAATAGAAGTAAAGTACTTAGGAAACAAAGAAATACTTTTTATTATACTTACAGCAATATTTAAATTAGAACAAAACTACAATATAAAAGAATGCATATTTGAGAATGATCCAAGTAAAAAATAGGTCGACAGCGCATCATTGACCTACCATCAAATGAACCTCATGCTCGTCGATAACTAACATAAAAAACGACATATAATCGCGTTGCTCATGAACTTGCACCACACAGCAGACGAGTAATAAGTAATAACTCACCGTAGGATTATAGACGTTGATTTTATGCTCAACTATTGTGTCTATAAGCACTATATTATTAGTTCATCTGAATGCCATCAAAATCTAAACCTTTCTGCTTTTAAATATTTTCTCATTTTTATATATTGATAGTAACACGCCCCGGGTGCAATATATATGTGCTATACACAAAAAATAGCCTATGTTACTGGCTGATAATCTAGCTTTCTATTGGTGAAGGAATTATTAAAATAGGTCCAATAGTTTTTGAGTTAAATCGTAATAAACAAACAAATCTTTCCTATTATAATATTAAAACTATAGAAGTATAGATACTTAATTGCAACCTGAATTTTTTACTTTAATCGAAACGGACGTCAAACCCGCGATCTATGGGCTATGAGAACTTAATAAGGTGCACTCCCCAACTAGCCCGTCAGAATATGGTCTTGAAGCTATCGAATACACACAGAGTATTTAAAAAAAAACGCATATTAAATTTTGAGACTAACCTCATAAATGTTCAATGCCGTGTCGCATCTTAACAAACCTAAATTACTGATACTAAATACACATGGATGATAACAGGTCAAACATGATATCTGTTATACCTGTTACTGTTACTCAATAATAACAGATGTAAATATCTGTTATTAAATAACAGTCTGTTATTTAAATACTAAAGGAATTGCACATAATACTATCTAATTAAGGAGTGAGTTTTCAAAGTGATATCCTTCCTGTGAAACGTCTAATTGTATTTTCTTGGATAATAATACTAGGTGCTTCTCGTTTTAGCACACGGCAATCATAGATTTTTAACTGAGGTAACAATCACAGTTGTTTTGTAATGGCTTGGCTGTTACTAGTATTTGTTGAACAGTAGTTATTAAGTATTGGATGATATTTTCAATAACAGATATATCACAACCGCAGGAACAGCTGTTATCTGTTATATTTGAATACCTGTGATTTATATCTGTTACGATAAATACGCCTCATTCCTATTACTGATAATGGTATTCTGACCAATTATGGGCCACGTTACGTACGTGGTTGATTTTTATATATTTGTAGAGTGCAACACAGGGCACTCTGACACCGTGCCGTGCTCTCATTTACCGTAACTTAATATTACAATTTAGTATAACCTCCGATAATGGGTCAGCCGTCAGGATATACGATCGCTCGCCAATCGCAATACTGTCAACAACCAAATTAATAAGCTAACCATTGTTTCAGAATATATTTATGAATGAAAACTTAATAATTAATATTCTTAGCATTTTAGGGTTTCGTGACCACTAGTTTTTTCAATATTTTTGCTATTAAATCGATTTAAATTATACATATATCTTTTGAAATGTGTACTCCAGCTCATAAGGAAGTGATTGGTATAAAATTTTTCATTTTTATCATTTTGTGGGATGACACTGTATTGCTTAACAGCGTCCATATTATAAAAATCTATAATCTACTAGCGACCCGCCCCGGCTTCGCACGGGTCTATATTTTTTGACAAAAAAAGCAGGGGTTGTATGTATTTTTTAATGCCACATTATAAAAAAAATGGTGATCAACCCTTATCACTTAGGGGGATGAAAAATAGATGTTGTCCGATTCTCAGACCTAGTGAATACGCATATAAAATTTGGTAAGAATCGGTCGAGCCGTTTCGGAGGAGTATGGCAACGAAAACTGTGACACGAGAATTTTATATATTAGATAAAAATTTCGTCCCGCAGTCGCGTCGCGTTCCCCGCGGTTTATTTGCGTACTGTTTACGTTGTTATTATAATTAGCGACACTCATTTAGCGGTACTACCCGTGGGCGTGGCGGCCGAACTACAACTATTTGATACGATACGAACATAACGCTATTATATTCTATTTCACGAAGTTCTCATATATATTGTTTCGAGTGTGCGTAATCTCGGGAGCGCTCGCTAAATATTACGCACACTAAAACAATGTAACCTATACACGCCTGACAAGTGACAACATTCATAGTCAAACGGACTTCGTGAGATAGAATATTTATTCTATAGTAGATATAACATCCGCTATCGTGTGACGAAAAACGGTATTGAAATGTTGTTTTGACGCATTACACTAACTTTTTTAAAGTTATTTAGATGTTTCCGTCTAATCAAATATAAGTGCTAGTGTAAGAGGTCAAAGTATAGATTCCTTAACTACGTACTTTAAATACGCTCCAATTATTATTTAATGTTAACAACCCTGAACATTACATCGAAACCAAAAAACGAAACACACAATGATTAAGTAGGCACGAATAAAAGATGAAGTTAACAGTTAACAATCTCTAAGAATTTAGCGAAACCATGTTGATAGAAAATAATACATATTAACCCGCAACCCATCCGAAGCTAGGACTTACGACCAATGGGGTAAACTGGGCGAAACATACACTCCACACCATAGGTAGTTCTTAAAAGTGGGAAATAGCGTTCCCTTGTGGGCTTTCAGTTCTGTAAAGGCCCTAAAGAGTTCGATGCCCCTGCGGGCACAAGAGACACCCACTTTGAGACCCCGTATTCTACACTAAAACTCACCCCACTTTCCTGGCTGGTAACAGTCGGTATGCCGTGCTCCTCGTTGTACCTCCGCCTCGCTCTGACCCTGAGCAGCGCGGACGCGTCCGGCTGCCCGAACTGAAACACCTGTTCGTTCCTCAGCAGCTTATCGCTGAACTCGAGGTTCTGAAAGTCCGTGCTGATAAACTCGCGACTCCCGTCCAATATCTCCGAGGAGACGCGCAACGTGTCCGCGGCTTGTCTGATGCTGTCCACCGCGGTCCGCGAGCAGTTGGAAGGTCGATCATCCCGGTAGTTCTCGCATATCTGGTTGAATGTGTTGAAGTACTCCGACGCCAGGTCATTCCGCGGCTGCTGGGATATGCCGGTCATCGGTGGAGGGTCCGCGGGTAGGAAACTCGAGTCCATGTCGTCATTTCGTAGAGCCATTTCCTTTGTGTTTGCACTTTGACATTATCGCTTTGTCATGAGCACATTTTTAATGTCACTTTGACCGTCCTTATTTCAAAAGTATATGATATAGTCTTGTCACACAAAACTTCAACTAAATTTAGTCTGAAATAGTTTTAGATATTGCTGAACGGCTTTCGTTGGTAAGTCAAGTGAAAAGTCACTATTTGAAATTTAGCTATTTATGAACCATACGTTAATAACTGTTACTACTGCTGATAGAGGAGAAACTTTTGTTTTTTATTCGCATTTTAATTTAGCAAATTAGCATTTTATTTTCTTCTTTAACTTAAATCAGCAATTAATGATGAGCCGCTGTTTTTTTTAATGTTAGGTATCGACAGACGAGCATGAGGTTCACTTGATGGTATGCGATACCCCAGCCACAGAACATCAGTCAATGATGCGCTGTCGACCTAATTTTTACTTCGAGCATTCGTAAATCCGTACACTGAATCCGAAACGCGTAGAATTCTGCCGCTAGAAGAACGCTGTCTATTCAAGCTACTAACTTATTCTATGTATCATTTCTTATTCTGATTCTATAATACTTCATTTAAGAGAGTTTAATTTTAACCAATTCTACTTTGATTTTTAGTTTTTTTATTAAACAGATGGGATGAGACTCACACGATCGTACTCTTGAGCGGAAGTAATTACACATTATCAATATCCCATCTAAACCCAATAACTATGGCGGGATTCAACGTAGCTTTTTTTGTGGAAAGATTCAAAGTTTTGAAACATTTTAACGGACCAATCACAGTTAACGTAGTATCTTTTTAATAGTTTTTGAAGCGCTTACGATAAGTAAAATTATTTTAAGTCAATATATTGTTAGATGGGTTTGTGTTGCTGAATGTTAAAAACTTTGAAGCTGCCTAGATTGTGTCTTGAAGATTATATTTTCATTTACAAAAGTAAACTCAAGCAAATCAATTCCACGCTCCGATGACTTCCATCAAGGAGCAGGTACGCATTTACACCTTGTCTCCTCGGGGACCCTTTCCAAATGAAATTGTACCGTCCTGGGAATCGAAGTAGCGACAAAGGGAAAGCAGGTAGTTGCCACTTTCTTTGTACATTTTTTTTGGGAATTGCAACAGCTGATTGTGTAGTTTAATGTGTGTCGGACAAAGATACATATTCATATTGACTTTGCAAATACATTTAAATAAATCCCGTCAGTAATACAGACATTTAGAAAATTGATTTTAAAATTTATTTAAAAACTCTTTTTTAATTAATCTAGACTAATATTATAAAGAGAAAATATCTGTTTGTTTGTTACAATTTAAATAAAAAACTACTGGACCGATTTTAAAAATTCTTTCACCAATAGAAAGCTACATTATCACCGAGTAACATAGACGTTTTGCTATAATATATCAATACAGTTCACATAAGAAGTCGCTTTTTTACTCAAAAATTTAGTAAACTCTCCATTAACCAGATGCCACTTGTTTCAAGTAAGTCGACCAAATTTGTGGCTTCCTATGTTAATGACACTATATAAATGCTGGATTATATTAAAAAAAAATAATTTCAATGTCCATACAAGGTGTTCGGAAAGTTAAACAACAAACTTACAACAACATAATAACATATTATGCTGATTTCAGTAATTTTTTTAATGTTTAATGAAAACATTAAAAAAATTACTGAAATCAGCATAATATGTTTAATGTTTAATTTATAGAAAAATATACAATTTCTTATTTATTTAAATGAACATCTATATGTTTATGCGTATGTTTGTCCTCTACGCACTTCCTAATCTATTCATCAGATTATGATGAAACTTTGGTAAGTTAGTCTATATAATACATATACATATAGTTAGTCTATATATATTATATACACATAAAAAAATGCCATGCAATACTGAACCGATTTGAATGATTATTTCACCATTAGAAAGCAACATTTGGCGCATAGTACATCTACTTTGTGCCCGTGCAAAGCCGGGGCGTGTTGCTAGTCTGTCATAAAAAACAAGCATTTAACTCCGACGCCCTTAAGGTATTTCTGTTAAATGTCAAGACACAAAAAAATATGTTTCATTTGAGTAATTGAAGCCCTAATTAGATATGTTAAATAGTATTTATCTTAATGACATCTTAATTGAAGATAAAATGCCAATCTCGCGTTCCACCTTTAGCTTTATGTCGCCATTATTGGATAAATTGGTTCCATTTAAAAAACAAGATCACACCTCGCTCGAACCTACTACATCCGAACTCCGAGCGAGAACGATGAAAGACAAAGGATTATAAATATTCTATCTCATGAAGTTCGTTTGAATGCTATGAATGTTGTTTTAGTGTTAAAACGAAAAATCTCACTAATCCGGCACTTCAATAGACCGACGCGTCCAATAATCCGGCATCCTCCGCCCTCGCCTCTCCCGAATAAGTTGCACAAAAACAGACCTCAATTTAAACTATATTATGTATGTTAAACCTAAGTTAATTGTGAGATTTGAACATAAATACATTGTATTGAATTACTTTATTTTATTAATTACTAGCAACGCGCCCCGGCTTCACACGGGTGCAATGTAGATGTACTATACACAAAAATAGCCTATGTTACTCGCTGGTAATGTAGCTTTCTGTTGGTTAAAGATTTTAAAATCAGTCCAGTCGTTTTTAAGTTTAATCATAACATAGAAAAATTCAAAAATACAAATCTTTCCTCTTTATAATATTATTATTAGTACATTAGTATAGAAGAAATTTTCTATATTATCGAGAAATCCGAACATTCCAATAATCCGGCATCCCCCGATTTTATTAGTGCCGGATTAGTGAGATTCTACTGTATTATGTTATGTATACGTATATAGTAGTTTCTTCTTCTTGTAAGTTACCTACTTTTAGTTCTCGTTGCATATAAATTGCAATCAATATATCGCGTGGTAGGTGGTGGTGGGAGGTATAGGGTTACACCGACGCCGGTGGTCCGATGCGCTCGCGCAGCAAAAAAGGGTTAAACGCGAGCTTCACTTGTAGAGGGTATTTCACGCCTTGCTAACCGACTACGAAGGAAAACGATAAAGCAATCTATATATTCACTTATCCAAAGAAACTTAAACAAGTGTGAATTAAGTAATATTCATTTTACAAAAAAAATACTTTTGAAAATTATTAACACTTGTTGATAAATTAATAATAAATACTTTATTGAAACAGAAGCAATAACAACTTGAATTAATAATAATAATTGAAACAATTCTGCCATCATTAAAATTTATATTTTCTACTCAGTGCAATGCACTCCCAGTAGCAGGATTTTTAAAACTTGACAAATAATTTGGCCAATTAACTCAATATCGTTATAAATTAGCCTATATGTTATTCTGATGTATAAACAATAACACTGTAAAGTATCATCAAAATTCGTTCAATAGTTTTTGTAGTGAAGAGTAACAAACATCCATCAATCCATACACCCTCACAAACTTTCACATTTAAAATATAAGTAGGATGCGTTATTAATATTTGATATTGTTTGCCGTTTAAAGCCAGTAACCACACCTAAAACATTGTTATAGTATACTAGCAATTGCCCCCGCAACCCCCCTTGTGGGTGGAATTTCGTAAAATCCGTTCTTAGCTGACCTCTACTCGGCGAAAGGAATATTCCTACCATATTTCAAGTCGCTACGCCTTATGGTTCCAGAGATATCGTGATGAGTGACTATATAGGTGGAAATCTCTTTTATATATATAGATAGATAATAGACACGTTGTCCTGCCGGCCTAGCATGACCGTCACGAGATATGTCGCGGACGAGAGAAGACAAACTAAGATGTAAGATATCTCGATATATTATATCCCGACATCGACAATTTTGATAGAAAATATATCTCGTACGACAAATATATCTATTTTTGATATTAAAAGTCGAGTTTTAAGTGTAATTGTCATGTTAGACCCGAAAGAAATAAAGAGATAATCGATTAAAACACGAGAAAACGGTAGACAAAATTTTGTCGCGGTTGTCATGCTAGGCCGGCTGGCGGGGTTCGAAATCGCGACCCATCGGTAGAACTTACAAAACATGCCTCTAACTGCTACATATGAGAAAAAAGTATTCAATATAATATTAATACCACAGTTTCTAAAAGCAAAACGTACACTGTATATTAAACATATACATATTGCATCAATGGCTGCCACCTGCCCGGCCAGCTGTCGACAACCGGTTCGATGCCCGTCGCGTGCACCTTTACGATTGTGACCCGGATTTTTTGATTATATTTATTTAGTTTGTTATTTTGTGAGAGCTACGTGCCTCTAAGGTACTCGCGCTCAGATTTATGAGACACTTTTATATGCACCATTTATTACTAAATTTGGATATTGTATTTTTTTTTAAATAGTACCTTATGCCGAGATTATTTCCGGATCTTTTGAATGCAACGTTGGTAGCTTTAAACAAAAGTACTTGAATAAAGTCATATTTGAATTTGAGTAAAGTTGGTTTTGTCGCCTGTTTTTTTACGCATGTTCACTTGACGGTAGGTGATACGGTAGCTACAGAACATCGGTCAATGATGCGCTGTCGACCTACTTTTTACTTCGAGCATTCGGAAATCCATAGACTAAAACCGAATCGCGCAATGTGTACTTCACGGTTTTTCCATCTATGAACGGAGGTTCGATACCCGGTCGGAATTTCGATATTCCTCCCACGCGTTCAATGCCCAAAGTTACCAGACGTGGGGAATATATGTTCACAGAAAATTATAAACATGTCGTCCCAGTGAGATTCAAACCCACGACCTATCGATGCACACGGCAGGTGTTCTACCGAACGCGCCAACGAGCCCGTATTTGAATACTTCAACCAACTTATCTAATAACATCAAACCACAACCAATTCAAACATTCCACAACGTAGCGGTGATTAAACAGCTGATGAAATTCGGAAGCGGTCGTGCACCGGGCAGGGATCGAACCGGCGACCTTGACCGCACAGATGCGACTCTACGACACCTGCCATTTGTGACGTTCTCGCGTAAACAAACACACGAACATGGTTTTACGTATGATTTGTATTTTATCTATAGCTATATATCTATACTAATATTATAAAGAGGAAAGATTTGTATTTTTGTATGTTATGAATAAACTCAAAAACTACTGGACCGATTTTGAGAATTCTTTCACCAATAGAAAGCTACATTATCAGCGAGTAACATAGGCTATGTTTACTATACAAGTACATCTACATTGCACCCGTGCGAAGCCGGGGCGCGTTGTTCAGATTATAATGTCCGGTTAGTTTTAAAAGGCCATATGTTCCAAAAACAATAGTGTCCTTTCGAAAAAAAAAATGTTCAGATTCGAACTTCGAAATAATATAGTAGGTCGACAGCACATCATTTCGTCGAAGTCGAGTCAAAAACTAACATGTTTTTAAGAGTAAGACAATGTGAGGCAACTATTATATCTATATTTGCAAAAAAATCGATATTAAGATATTAGAAACTATAGAATCGCGAATATTAACCCTTACTTGCCACCTTGGGGTACAAACTACCCCAATCCTATATTTCCTTAAATTTAAGTACCTATCAAAATTAAAAAAGAATGATTTAATAGCAACATTTGTTTAATTTAAATTTTGGCTATATAAAGTAGGTAAACAATATTTTTTAAAAAGCTTTCAATTTAAATTTTCAACAACAATTTTCAAGTCGAAATATTCAGTAGATAATTTTTTATAACAATTTTTATCACTGGGGTACAAATCTACCCCATGGTGGCAAGTACGTTATTCTACAGAGAGAATTATACCTTTTTCGACCAAAAGGTGTTTGACACTTTTGTATTTGAATTATACCGCTTAATAAATGTAACACTTATTATACGAAAATTTGAAACAATTAAGTAAACCTAGCAAACTATTTTGAGTTAAAATTTTAAAAAGAGTTTGGACACCTTTGGTAGAAATAGTGTTAATAATACTTAACGATAGAAAAATCAGGATTCCACGGCAAAACTAGTTTAATAATGGACATATCGAGACACCGCACGAACACACAAGGAAAATCAAAGCCATTCGATATAACAAAGCGAATTTCATTATCATTATTCACCTGATTCGCGATCACTGTGAGACGCGTGTCAGAAACTAGCTCATGGAGTCTTCACACGAAATGCGGTAGCGTTGCGACGACAGAAAATATGCTGACAAAGCAACATTCACATCAAGTTTTTATTTATTTTCTTATTTTTGTTGTTATGTTTTGGTGCAATTTGTGCGAGATTTCACGTTTTTATTAATATAGATAAGAAAGAGTCACAACGGATTGACAAAATATATTTTCACATAAAAATTGCCTCTTCACTTCACTTTGCGTGCCGCTGACCAAATTATATTTACGTCAATGTAATGTACTGATCTTTTTACCATCAAGATTATAAGCCTTCTCCAACATGCCCGAGAGCAACATTTTTTTTAAATTTAGCTTTCTCGGGACTCGTATCCGATATCCTGATCTACGATGTTACATCGACCGATAACACAGAACACTAAGTATTTTCTTTGTTGTTTCTAACATTCATAGCATTCAAGCATATCCAATTATGGGTTCTGGCAGAGTTAACAGCCTAACCGCGTAATACTGTTCTGTCTTTCATTTTACCTTTGTAATGAAAGGGTTAGATATACTTTTAAGTACACCTCAATGTAGATTAGCGTTCGAGAATTCGGCCATAAGATGAGCACGCATTTAATAATCCACCAATAAAACTATACTTCTAGATAGCGTATTGTAACGACACTGCTGTAAACGCGCGACAACGCATCCGCTTTCCGTGTGAAGGTATCTAAGAGCGCTAGCGCGTAGACAGCGCGCCGCCCGGCTATCTGCCGGCGTTGTATCGCATTCCTGCATAATAAACTACGACTCTATTCCACACCTCACCTATCAGCGCACTAACGACATTCTGAGAAACGAGTAAATGCTGTTTCAACCAATTTCTTCAACTACATTATGACGGCGACTTCATCCGCGTGTGTTCAAATATCAGCCGGCCTAGCATGACCGCCACGAGATATCTCTCTTAACACTTAGCTTGTCTTCTCTCGTCCGTCTCGTCGTGTTTCGTAACATCATCCCGTCATCCCCACGTCTGGTAACTTCGGGCATTGAACGGTTGGGAGGAATATCTAAATTCCGACCGTGTAACCAACGTTCATAGATAGAAAAAGTGAAATGAATATTGCGCGTTTCGGTTTCAGCCTATGGATTTCCGAATGCTCGAAGTAAAAAGTAGGTCGACAGCGCATCATTGACTGATGTTCGGTGGCTGAGGTATCACCTACCATCAAGTGAACCTCATGATTGTCTGTCGATAACTGACTTAAAAAAAACCGACCAATGGCTATTAATATGGGATAATCGTAATCGTCTAGGACGTGTTTGGGTTTCCTCCCGAGCTGTTGTGCTTTACGACTAAGCTGGAAACTAGCCCATGACTCTCGAATGAAATTTTGGTGTATTTACAATAGCTCAAGCATAAACAACATTCAATCGAATCCTAGTAGGGCACGGGTAGGGCATGCAATTCGGATATTCGGATATTCATATTATTCGGATATTCGCCACATTAACTATTCGAATAGTACCTACATAATTATTCGGTTTTTTGAACATTTCGAATACCTACTATTCTACTTCGTTTTGGTAAATGTATGATTTTTTACTAACCATTCCACCTACAAGTGTTGAAGCTGAACGTGTATTTTCGGCTAATAGGTTTTTTTGTAATCATTTGAGATGTTCATTTAATGACGATACTTTAGACGCCCTCAGTTTCCTACGGTCGTATTTTCGAACACAACAAAGTATTTTTTTTCAACTTATAATTATGTTTAGACGACTTTTTTGAGCACATAATGGTTCCTAATTAAAATGTTTAAGTACTAAAAAGGTTTCTTTTCATTTACACACATTAAATAAAACACAATTCGAAAAATTCGTATTATTCGAATTATTCGAATAGTGTTTATTATAGAATTCGAAATATCCGAATACCTACTTCGAACGAATAATGCATGCCCTAGGCACGGGGCAAACATGTAACAATTATTTTAATTGTACATATATAGGGTTTTGAATCGGGAACTTCCGCTACAAATCGAACCGATCATACCTCACTGAGCAGCGCACTCGTTTCTAGTGTATATAAATGATTCATCCCATCACATCGCATTCCTACATAATCAGCTGCCCTTACGTATGCTAATGGCTATCTCACATCAAGCCACGAGTGCGAATACCAATGCATTTGTTAGATAGTTACTGGAATCGAAAGCTATTTAATGCTATCTCAGTTTTAATCTCAAGAGTGACTCGATAAGTTTTTTTTTATAGTCAATTAATTCACTTGGTAGATATATATCTCAGCTAGAGACTATCAAAGTATCAATCAGCGATGCACCTACTGACGACTTTATATTTAGATATCGACAGACGAGCATGAGGTTCACTTGATGGTAGGTGATACCTCAGCCACAGAACATCAGTCAATAATGCGCTGTCGACCTAATTACTTCGAGCATTCGGATATCCATAGTCTGAAACCGAAACACAAACAAATCTGTTTGATAGTACCAGTTCAGATAATTCGCATGCGTGACATCACAAGTGTCGCATTTTGAAAATCTCAGCCGGACGTGACGAGGGCGGATGTCTTGCGAGTGTCGCGTTACGGGAGTCGAACCCGACACCCCGAGCACTTTGTGTAATGCCATCCGGTGATAATGGTCCTACCGGATTGCGCTTTCATATTACCTCTGCTGATGAGGGGTCCTATTTGCCTTCATTTTCTAACATACATACACACTATCTTCTAGTGGCAGGGCAACCATACAAGCCCAAAAGCCCGGCTTGCCGACTTTAACGTTAGACGTGTTTATATATTATAGCAACGCGCCCCGGCTTCACACGGGTGCAAATGTAGATGTACACAATATACACAAAATCGCTGATAATGTAGCTTTCTATTAGTGAAAGAGTTTTTAACATCGGTCCAGTAGTTTTTGAGTTTATTCATAACATACAAACATACAAAAATCCAAAAATACAAATCTTTCCTCTTTATAATATTAGTATATAGATATAGCTGAAGTATAGAAATATAGATAACTTATATAATAACGTAATTATATAATTTATATATCGACGCTGAAAAGCAAAAACGTGGTAAATGACACTATCACTAAATAGTGATAGTTATGATAGCATTTAGCCGCATTATCGATAATTAGATTTATTAAGCAAAAAATATAACTATAGTGTCCAAAAATGGCAACTGTATCTCTGTAAATTCGGAAGTATTAATTTTTATTTGAAACAATAATAAGTTTTTCAGCCGGCCTAGCATGACCGCCACGAGATATCTCGCGGACGAGAGAAGACAAACTAAGATGTAAGATATCTCGATCGACAAATATATCTATTTTTGATATTAAAAGTAGAGTTTTAAGTGTAATTGTAATAAAGAGATAATCGATTAAAACACGAGAAAACGGGCATGCTAGGCCGGCTGCTCTTGAGGACAATTTTCAATTTGCAGGTTTATGCTTTCTATGGTCGATGTAACTTAGTTACGTTAGGGGATTATTATTATTCTCTTCATGATTGTATTAATAGGACAAGCCAGGATTTTGGGGCTTGTATGGTCGGCCCGCCACTGCCTACTTCGCACATATCTTCGTCAGATATCGACAGACAAGCATGAGGTCCACTTGATGGTAGGTGATACCTCAGCCACAGAACATCAGTCAATGATCGACCTAATTTTTACTTCGAGCATTCGGAAATCCATAGACTGTAACCGAAACGCGGTTTTTACATCTATGAACGGTGTTACCCGATCGGAAATATCGTATCGCAACTTAAATATGTAGTGGATGATAAGCCAGATGTACTTTTTTTTTTACTCAATTTTTCTTTTTTTTTTGTATAATTTTCAAATCTAATTTGTAACTTGAATTATTAAGTAAGTAATACTCGTAACTACAGACCAGCGATAGATAACTACAGGTGACTTGCAGTACCCCGGCGGTACAGTATATAATCACCCCGCTCCGTTGCGTAATCGATTTTTATTTGCGATCTAATAAAATATTCAACAGGATGGTTCGCCTGACGTGGTGTTGTCACATAGGGGAATTAAACAAAGAAATATTGACCAGAGAAACGTGAGCGAGTAAAACATAGGGCGACGACGCATCACTGATGTCTTTTAACTTTTAAATAAAAAGACAATATGTCTTTTTACTTATCAAGCTAATGTCGTCTCAAACTTATTTTCCGTAAATAAATCTTTTTGGCGAGTATGTTATAAAGTAGACATACTTCTGTGTCTGTTTCATTAATCAATTTTCATTACATGTTCCATTTTGATATTTTTCATTACATGTGAAAAGTCTTTGTTCCGAACTATACTTTTTTTTTCATTTTGATTCACGTATCTACGTGTACCTATACCGGAATCAAAAATAGAAATACATACATACATATACATCACGCCTCTTTCCCATTGGGGTAGGCAGAGATCACGGAATTACATATGCTCCGATCCTTACATATCACTTTCGCTTCTTCTACTTTCATCAATGCTTTCATACACAAAATAGAAATAATATGTATTTATTATAAAATTTACCGTCAGCAACCGTTTGAAACTAAATTAAGTGTCTTAAGCTTTCCCTACTTTTCAATAATTTAATAAAAAATATATAAAACATCCAAGTTTTAAGATTATGAGTCGTCAGAGTTAACCTACTTTTTTGCAAACTGTAATACACATTTCCACCACCATACCACCGCATATCACCATATTTTATTCGAAAAAAAGGTACACAAATATTAAAGCCTATAGGTACCGAGGATAATGGAATGGCAAAGTAATTATAAAACTTTGCGATTAAAGCCGAGAAAGTTGTATGATTAATCGTTTAAAATGTGCAATGAATGTCCTAATTATGGTATTCGTTTTTAATTTTTTAAGAAAATATTTTGTTTTATGTTAAATAAATTGGTATATAGTATATTTATTTATTTTTATTAAACTTAACTTTTTTTTTTTAAAGTAAACAAAATGCAGATTAAAAATGTCATCAAAATTATCGGTTACTATATATTTTATTTAATAATTTAACAAATTATTATGTATCTACCTTTAATTATAAACGTTATTTATTTCTATATTTTTAGTAAAATTAAAATATTAATTACCTATCTTTTTTTAATTATTTAAAAAACGAAATTTTAATTTATCGCTACAAAAAAATTAAAGGTCCATTTTATTTAGTTTTTTTAATCAAATATGTTAATGTTTAATATCTTTTGTTTGTTTATGTAATTCTCCAAAATATTCAGTCACTTCACTCACCAAGAAAGCCATAAAAACAATAAAATACAGACGTCTAATAATCCATAGTGCAATTTAAATATCCTGGAACCTGTATCACTTCCAAGAAACTCAGCACATCACTAGACCTTACCATAGACTATAAACTAAACGTAAACACACGTTGGCACTGCACTATAAGTTGATAATAGAAAAAAAAACTTTTTATGTTTTGGCGCGAAACCGAGCTACTCTCAACGACCGCTGTCAAAGCGAGCCCATGGCCGACTGCCGCTCACTTCGCCGTCGTGTTGCCACTTGCCAGGCGTGTGATAAAATTCCCAACTTATTTAATCTAATTTTTCAATACAAACTTTTTATACTACTAATGATATTATTTTAAAAGCATTTAATAGGGTTGCTATCAAATTTCAAACGCTGCCGCTTTTCTATTCATACTTGTGTTAAATTATTTATTTCATAATTTTTGATTGAGTAAAGCGTATAATAACAGAAATCTATTCTTATTTCTTATATTATAAGGTTCTTTCTAAAATTGTCGGTATACATTTTTTTGTTTTTGTTGAAAACATTTCAGATAAGGTCGAAAATGTAAATTAACTACAAAAAATACCTATTATTATATTTCATAATAAAAAAAAAACAAATAAAACCGCAACAATTAACTCTATAACAGGTATATAAGGCACAAACCAAATTAAATAATTTAAAATATTATACATAGTTAAAAGTATAATATACAAATATTTCATTTCTGTTGTTGTAACTAACAACCAAACAATTTTCTTAAATTTAACAACTTTCGAAACTATCATTACATTAAACTAGTTTTATAAACTTTAATATTACCCTCAAATTGGGGAAGCAAAGCTCTCCCGCACCTAGCAACCCCAGCACGGTGCGCGACGTTGCCGCACTTGCACACAACGTAACAATAATGAGGTTAAAGTTTCAAACACAACTTTTTTATTTTCAGCGGAGCTTCGCGATCTACAGACTTGTAATAGTAAACATTAGAATGAAAATACTCTTCCAAATATGTACATTGACGCTTCCAATTAAGCTCGCAAGGGCAAATTTTATGTTCGTCTTGTATCTTTTAACCGCTGAATTATTTTAAACTGTAGTATGAATTTTAAATGTATTACCGCGTTCTGTGCTGGGACAGACACATTTTTGTGTCTGTTTTATTGCAACTTCTTCACAGTCTTCTGAGCCAATCAACACCAAATAAACGATATTATGACACTACCAAATATCCACGCAATTGGCCAAAAGTAGCTATACAATATTTTTTTTTTTTTAAATTTTTCCTGTTATAGTTTGACAATATTACAAATTCAGACTAAGCTCTACATACTTTTTATGTGTTTTACGTATAAAACTATGTAGCTAAAAGTTGATGTTGGAGTCTTAAATACATATTTTAGTATACTACGCTAAAATGAATTGAAAGAAGGAAAGTGAAGATTTAATTAAATTTTCAGTTAATGTTGAGGAAATCTTGTAAATAATAATATAGTCTGATGGTATAAAAAAAAATGTTCTTTTTTTATGTTAGATATCAACAGACGAGCGTAAGGCCGAGGGCCTAGCACGAACGACTATCGAGAAAGTATTCGAATCGTCCATCTGTCAGTTGTATGAGAAATCATTTGAAATTTCAAACAAATGACAGTTCGACGATACCAACACTTTTTCGCAAGTTGTACGTGCTAGGCCCTCTGATGGTAGGTGGTACCTCAGCCACAATCTAAGATGCGCTATTGACTTATTTTTTAACTTCAAGCATTCCTAAATTTATTGACTGAAAACTATACTTTATAGTTGTTTACATATTTTTTTTTATAATCTACCTTTATGTGACGCAGAATCTTCACAATATAAGTTATACTTGATAACTTAAGCCTACGACTCCTACGAGGTTTAAATAAAAAAAAATTAACAATAACAATAATTATTATTGTTGAACACTTCAATTGCTAATTAATAAACGTGCCGATAACACTTCGGCCAATCTATTAATAAAAATATCGCATAACGAACTCAAAAAAGACACGTTTCGGTCACTCATTGCAAAATTTATCTATTTATTCATCATATTATGCTTAAATTTAAATTAATATCACTTAAAATGGATCTATTTTAGTAGAGATACTAGAAATATAGTTTCAATTTTTTTTTTTTTTTATAGAATAGGGGGCAAACTTCTACTAGTAGTAACCTAATACTAAAGTTAAAATATAAAAAAGAAAGCATACAATCTATCCAACTCTTTCTATAATAGCTTAAAACCGTGGCTTAGTTCTGCTGTTTAAAATACTATAAATTAAGAAAAAGTTACATTATATTCTACCATAAGGATGATTATCCAATACAAAACAAAAAATATTTTTCGTTTCAGATAATGGCAATTCTCATACATATCTTGTGAGGCTGAAGGCGAACACATTTCTGTGTCCGTTTCTCTTGCATCTCTCAGCTCCCTTGATGTCTCAGGGTCTATCACCAAAAGCGAACGCAACGAACGGAACTAAATGAAAAAGCAACCAACTTCGTATTTTAACTTATTAAGAAAACATTTTCAATTCTATTTACGATTATAATTGCGATCATAGTAATGTCAAACGAAAGGCAATGTCTAATTGCGAACGACGGATCGATCATCGGACTCGTAATAGGAAAATGTACGATCCGTCAGACGAAACTTCGTATTTTGTTATGGTAATTGGCCTCCAGATGCGTTTTCGGTCTTTTAATAATTTAACAGTGTCCTAGCCCAATTCTAAACGCCTAGGCGAGATAGCACGCGCCATTTAGTTCACATTTTATATGACACGAAACAACTTGCGGTTAAGAGCTCAATAAGATGGATTATGCGACCATTACGAAGTTTCCTCTGTTGCTTTATCGCATTCTCCTTATTGTGAATTATACGAGGAACTTTTTTTTAATTTCCACTATCTTAAACTGCACTAAATCACTACTATGGGCTTTATTAAATTTCAAGTTTTATAAGTTTATTTGCTGACTAGCGATTCGCCCCGGCTTCGCGCTATGTTACTCGCTGATAATGTAGCTTTCTATTGGTGAAAGAATTTTTAAAATCGGTCGAGTAGTTTTTGAGTTAAATCGTAACAAACAAACAAAAAATTTTTTCCTCTGTATAACATTAGTATAGATAAGATTAAGAGTAGTATTAAGTTTATTTAAAACCAAATCCTGTTGCTAGTAAATTTATATGAATAAGATTAGTATTTTTTTATTTGGTTCTAGTATGAATACGATGTAAGAGATGTAATAAAAAATAGTAAAATTCGAGAGCGTTGTGACGAGAATTGAAACAGGCATGTTGAGAGGATTGAAGAAAGTAGGGAAACGAAAAAGATTTATGAAGCTGGTGTGGAAGAGTCGGGAGTGATCGATCTCTTAAGAGCCAGGTCAAAACTACTTGACTACCGACGAGGAAAGTGGAAGAAACGAAAGTGGTTTACAAGGATCGGAGCATATGGAACTCTGTGATTTCTGCCTACCCCAATGGGAAAGAGGTGATGTATATGTATGTATGTATGTATGTAGTGAGACGATCAGTGCTTTAATTTAGAAATTTCTAGTAAGAAAATATAACGACCACTGCGAGGTGGCTTTTTATCAATTCCTAAGTAACGAAAACATTCATCTCGGCTTAATAATATGTATCTTCTAGATTTGCTCTGCCGGCCTAGCATGAGCGCCACGAGATATATCGCGGACGAGAGAAGACAAACTAAGATGAAAGATATGCCGGCCTAGCATGACAAGCGCGACAAAATGTTGTCTACCGTTTTCTCGTGTTTCAATCGACTGTCGCTTTATTTCTTTCGGGTCTAACATGACAATTACACTTAAAACTCGACTTTTAATATAAAAAATTGATACATTTGTCGATCGAGATATCTTTTCTATCAAAATTGTCGTTGTCGAGATATAATATTATCGAGATATCAAACATCTTAGTTTGTCTTCTCTCGTCCGCGACATATCTCGTGGCGGTCATGCTAGCCCGGATGGAGATATATTATATCTCGACATCGACATTTTTGATAGAAAAGATATCGCGATCGACAAATATATCTATTTTTGATATTAAAAGTCGAGTTTTAAGTGTAATTGTCATGTTAGACCCGGAAGAAATAAAGAGATAATCGATTAAAACACGAGAAAACGGTCAACAAAATTTTGTCGCGGTTGTCATGCTAGGCCGGCTGAAAACCTTTTACATAAATACCAGTAATAATGTACCAGGCTAGCATATCTTACAAAGAGCTCTCGTAAAATCAAACGCTACGTTTTATGACAAATCAAACTACAATTCTCAATATTATCAAAGCGTGATCTTAGTTTACAACTTTATCAAGTGTACGCTGCGTTGTCGCACTTCGTCCCCTTTCAACCGAGCGAGATGGCGACGTGCGAGCGGGACGGCCTGCGCGCGATCATGGGGAGAGAATTGCTCTTTCCAATTGGGCGTTCTCGGTAGGGTTGTCGATTTCATACAGGAAAGTCGCATGGAATTAAAAATAGCTTAAGTTTGGTTTCATGTAGTTTGTCGCGACTTATGCAGCTCGGCTTTGCAATGGCGCTAGATTTTGCGTTGGGATTTTTTATGGTGAAGATGGTCTCAATATCATGACAGTTCGTGAAAATAATATGTAGAAATACGTATAGGTTATGTATAGTTGTAATAATGATAGAGGTTGTATTATGTAGAGATTCCTTAAACTCTATTAACCTTATTTTGATGCTGTTATTTTTTTCCATACGATATACAATTAAAATTTTTGAAAACATAATTATACTATTTTTTATTTTATGTTAAAAGAAATGGTAAAATTGTAACAAGACACTCACAAAACATTTACAGTGTCAAAAAATTATTTATATTTTTGGCCTATTCGTAGAGTCGACTCTACAGTGGTGTTCTGATAATATTTAAATAAATAAAAGTATTATGGACTTGATAACCTAAAAAATTTGACTAAAAATAAGAATGTAACATACAGTACTAATTTAAAAAGGTATATTCCCAAGTCTGACACATTTCTATGTCTAATGCGTTGATAAACTTTATTTAGGCAAGTAGTTAATCCCGACCGAAACTTTTTAATTAATCTTATTTTTCAGGGAATTTGAGGTTTACATAATGCGCATATAAGAAAGACGGAGAAAGAGAAAAAAAAAACATTTGTTCACTGTTCAAAAAATAAATTAATCTAATTATTGAAGCCGACGCGGACGTTTCGGATGCTTTTCAGCAACCGTAGTCGCGGCAGACTGAAACTGAGACTAAATCATAAATCGCATTTTAATCCGTTATAAAATATTTTATTTAAGTATATGACTAAAGTATTAAAATCGTTTATCCATCGACATAAAGGCAAACCCTGACAGCGGCCGGATCGGGTCGCGGATCGGTGGCAGCCCTACCGCGACTGTGGCCATTATGAAAATTGTTTACAAAGTTAATTGTTAACCGCTTTATAAGCGTACTGCTTGAGTATTTCATACAAACTGGAACTTCATCTTATTTACATACAATTTTATAAGTTTTTCAGCCTCTAATAATATACTCGTATACTATAACTGTAGTTAGTATTAACGATAGTTTTATCAAGTTACCAAGGAAGTTTATAAGTCCTTACTTTAAATAACTTTGCGTTAATAAAACACAATATTAAATTCGGAGGTAACCTTTTCTACTAAGGAAAAAATATTGAATAGGGAATAGTAAGATTCATGTTTCTTTTTGGGCATGTTTGATTTTTTATATATAAAAATATATGTTTGTATATATGAAATAGCTAAATACTGGTGCTTCAGCGGTCACCATTAAAATAACCTCGTACCTTAGTACCCCCTAAGGCCCCTTCTGAAAACCAGCGTTGCAGCTTATAACTGCAACAAATGCTGATGAAGGGTCCTTTTCGGCATTAGGTACACAATATATTTTATTGTATTTTAGTAAGTAAGTTCAAAATTGTATTTATTATTGTTTTTTTGTCGAATAAAGTATGTCTATGTCTGTGTAAGTATTTTTTCATAGAGAAGGCTATAACTGACCAGAGTCAGCTAGTTAAATATAAAAACGCTAACCTTAACTTCCAGATAACTATTTGCAAGATTAATAAAGTGATTAATAAACGATAAGGCGACACCGTTAATCGACTTGTGAATTATTTACTTTCAATGCCGTATCATTGCTGTTGTCTGCGAGTACAAGTTGCGATATGAAAAATATTATACTCATACAAAAGTTAAATATCTAATGTTAGTTATTGGATAACGCGAAAACACTTTGTGGTTTAAAAGGGATATAACTTATAGCCTTGATACTACATTGGCTATATAGCTCCCCTAAACTTTTTTCTAAGGTTTGTCTTCTATGCACTCCTAAACTATTCATCCGATTATGATGAAACTTTTAAATAAAATACTACATACCGGATTAAAACGCGATTTATTATTGCGACCACGGTTGCTGAAAAGCATCCGAAACGTCGGGATAAATAATTTAAATAATATAAATAATAAATCGCGTTTCAATCAGGTATACAGTATTTTATTTAAATGTGTGATACTCGCGTTAATAAAAGACAATATTATGATGAAACTTTTGTAAGTCGTTTGTCCACGAAGGTTCCTGGCCGACCTGGCATGGATGTGAAAAAATCTTACGTGGCATAGAAACCCATGTCGGGTATGTGTATTAAGTAATAAAAATTACCTCATAGACGATAAACCCGTGAAACGCATTTCGGTTTCAGTCCGAATGCTCAAAGTAACAAAAATAGGTCAACAGCGCATCATTGCATTAAACGAGCCTTCAGCTCTCTGTCGTTGTCTTACATAGAATTCAATTAATGAAGTCGTTGTTTACGTGTGTAAATGTTTTCTAGAAAATATCTAAATAATGAGAAACTAGAAAATTTCATGAATTTCAGTAATTTAAAAGAGTTAATGATATCTAATGCCTTTAACAAAGTATCAACGTAGAAGTATACCACCGCAAAGTCGGATAATATTTCGCTTCCTGACTCTAATATATAATAATAATCTTTATTAATTACTGCTATTTTTACATAAAACAATTTAAACCCAGACTCCTGATATAGTTAAAACTATGTTACAGGAGTCTGTGTGATTATAATGTAACAGGTTTCCACATAGATACATATTACATATACAATATACATTACATACAATTTCCCATTGCGGTAGGCAGAGATCACGGAATTCCATATGCTCCGATCCTTGTAAACCACTTTCGCTTCTTCCACTTTCATCAATGCTTTCATACACGCTCGTAAACATTTTCTATCGATACAAAATCAGGCGAAATGATTAATGCTGGATGAACTAGCAGGAGGCCTATTACCAAAACAAAATACGAAGTTTCGGCTGACGGATTGTACATTTTACTATTATGAATCCGATGAACGACACGTCTTTCGCAATAAGACATTATGTCTTTCGTTTGACATTATTATGATTGTAATTATAATCGTAAATAGAATTGAAAATATTTTCTTAATAAGTTAAAATACGAAGCTGTTTGTTCTTTCGTTTCGATCCGTTCGTTGCGTTCGATTTTCGTAATAGACCTACTTGTCTCACCGCATGGTGTCAATGGGTTAGGCATCCTATATTTCGCTATAATCAGCTACAACAATTTACATAACCCAAAAATGCTAAATATTAAAATTCTTCATTCAAAACGATCGCTTTCAACCCGAAGATAACCGAAGTGCGCCGACGCTGTCCGAACGCGAACATCTGCCGTATCGGCGCGTGCGTCGTTATTATTACCTGCGTGTGATTTGCGCAGGTGGCCGAAGGGTGAACGCTTCAAGAACCTTATGTGTTCGACTTATAAATACTGTAAGATCCGAAGCCCTTAGAGACAGCTTATTATTATCCCACAAGACCTCTATAAATTACAAAATGAGAATCTAGTTTTAAGAGTAAGCAGTTTATGTGTTAAGGCCCTTTAACTGAAGTCATGGATGTCCGATGTTTATAGACTAACGTACCAGCAGGCCTAGCATGACCACGACGAGAGAAGACAAACTAAGATGTAAGATATGGAGATATATTTTATCACGACATCGACAATTTGGATAAAAAAAGATATCTCGATCGACAAATATATCTATTTTTATATTAAAAGTCGAGTTTTAAGTGTAATTGTCATGTTAGAGCCGAAAGAAATAGAGCGATAATCGATTAAAACACGAGAAAACGGTCAACAAAATTTTGTCGCGGTTGTCATGCTAGGCCGGCAGATCAATAAAATCAGATGCATATAAATACCGTAAAACCGGACATAGAGCTATATTACCGGAAGTGTCCTGTAAACTCCAAATGTATGGCAACTCTAGTCGCTAGATTATCCCACGAGTGAAACCAAACTAACAACAAGATCACAATGCTAAATGTCGACACATTCCTGGCAATTTTTTATCGCTATCGAGTGCAAGGAAACTCGCGCAGGTGGTCAAATGTTCCGAATAGTAGGGGTAGATAGTAGCACTTCTATTTGTACGAGGGAGTCGATGACCAAGAGTTGCTTTTTAATGTCATTCGATGTTTATTTAGTTGATACGACGTTTCAATAAAGACTATTTATTCGTTTGTGAGCCGTACTTTTTATATCAGAGTAGCATTCGCCTGCGGCTTAGTCCGCGTGGAACTCCGATTTAGAGGTAGAAGTGCAACAATTCCGGTACATACTCGTATTTCCACTAGCATCCGATAATTATAAATCTTTTTCATACCCCTACTTTCATCTATTCTCTCTGTATGCCCAAACCAACTTTGATCTATTAATATACTAGCGATCCGCCCCAGCTTCGCACGGGTGCAATGTAGATGGTCAAACTTTCTAAGCTATCCTATCTCTTAAGTTGGACCAGACTGCTCACGGTGTGCCAATTTAATTCGAAATCGGTTAAGTGGTTTAGGAGTCCATCGCGGACAAACATCGTGACAGGATATTTATATATATTATATTACAAGGAGATGTATTATGCTTTATTAGATTCTTGTCACCACATCGTCTTTTACGCCACTATTATTTCTTTTTTTTTTTAATTTTAGATATTGACAGACGAGCATGAGGTTCACTTGATGGTAGGTGATACCTCAGCCACAGAACATCAGTCTATGATGCGCTGTCGACCTACTTTTTAATCACTACTCACTTTTACTTGTTTCTCATCCTTCAGAGTTACTTCCATACAATATAATATCTATACTAATATTATAAAGAGGAAAGATTTAAATCGAAAACTACTGGACCGATTTTAAAAATTCTTTCACTAAGCTACATTATCGTAACATAGGCTACTTTTTTTTTGTGTATTGACATTATATATAACTATATAATATACGTTCATTAAATTTTCCTTTATCAAGAGACCACGCTAGTTGCGAGGAGCAGTCAATTATCGACTTTAGAAATACCTCGTTGGCATTCTTTAAGCGAATCTATTGAAATCAAACAAAAGACAACCCAGTACGCTTCTACCTCGAGTCGCGTGCTCCGGCGCATGTTTTAATCCCTATTCCCTTACCTCCCCTCACCCCGCGCTAAAACCCCGCATCTCCCTTTTGTGCGAGCTCCCCTCGTTATAGCCTTTTCGTTGGGGTCGTTCAACTTGTCACCACTGGTATGGGAGGCACGGTCAAGTGGATGTTTGGGTTCTGTTGGAACTTGGTCATAGATCACAAGATTTCGCTTATCTGGCTGGTATGGGGCTAACGAAAATTTCAATCAATAAATTTTCTTTAATTTCCATTAAAGTTTTCCAGTCTTTCAAACCCGAAGTTGTAACAATTGACTTAAAGGCTCTAGTTTTTGACAGCTGGTAGCATCATTGCACATCGGTAGTGTAAACTATCTACAAACATCAGTTAGTTGAATACAGGAACTGGGACCCTTTTGGTCCATTTAGTGACAAATTCGAATGTTCAAAGATGTTCAGACTAATGTCACGGCTTTTCCATCTGCGAACGGAGTTACTCAAGACATTTCTGGCAGAAAAATCCGATCTGACACCACAGAAAGCTTTGAACTGTCTAGCTTCCTATACCGATTCTATGCCCACGTTTTAAAAAAATAATGTCATACGGAACCTCTGCAATTTTCATAGGCTATCAAGCATTCATCTTACCCTTCTATACCCGAACAAAGGGCGCATACGCTTAGTATAATTTTACACTACAATTTTAATATTAAAGTGAATTAAACCTTGTCGTAAATGACGTCAGATAGAATTTAGTTTGGCAATATTTTACAATAATCCATCATGTTTGTTCGTTTGCATTTCACGTATGAACGACTTGTTAGGAACGACATATGATTTCTTTAATGCTAATTATTATAGCATCAGATATTTTGTCTACGAGCACAAAGACTGGGTTAAGGTAGCAAAGCTGAGATGCAATGGGGAAGCTCACAAATCGAACGAAATCTGATTTAAATGAATGAATGAACGGTTTTTTTAACAACATACCACATAAGTAAATAATTATTACTTATACCAGATCTTTCCCATTGGGGTATCCTTGCATACAACTTTCGCTTCTTCCACTTTCATACACCCTCGTTGGTTTATTTTATGCTAGAAATCGACTGACGAGCATGAGGTTCACTTGATGGTAGGTGACACCTCAGCCACAGAACATCAGTCAATGATGCGCTGTCAACCTACTTTTTACTTCGAGCATTCGGAAATCCATAGACTGAAACCGAAACGCGCAAGGTTTTTCCATCTATGGTTTTCAGTGGCCCAAGCCATTTGAACATTGCAACTTCACGTACTACTACACTACTAAATTCTCTCTAAGTAGTAGCTCTACGCTCTACTTCTGGAAGTACTGGGTAAGTATTACACTACCAGACGAGTACAGGTAAAAGGAAAAGTCTAGGCCTATTTGACCGCAGCGGTCAAACGCCCGCCTATTCAGCACAAACAAAAAATGAGACATTTAGATCATCACCAAATTGGTCCCTTGTGACCACGTGACCGGCCGAACCAGCCCGGGGCCCGGGGGGTCAGTCAAAAGTCACTATCAATCGCGCACCTGTTCAATATATTTGCATATGGCCGATACTAATGGTTCTCTATCGGCCTGGGCTGCTGATTTAATCGAGAAGAGAGTGAATCGTGACTTTGTAATAGGTCTGGAAAAACACACATAGGTATATTAAATATTAACATTTTTAATGCTTTATAAGGTTAATTTTCGAGTAATGTTGTAGTAAATGTTATCGAGGCAAACTTATTGTCGGGTTTACGGAGTTTCTTACAAGCACGCAATTCTTGCTTCCAATATATCAAATTGTTCCTATGAATAGCATCAAATGTCAACTAATTGGTATTTCTTACTTTCTATATGTAGAATATAACTCTAAGTATGTAGACCAACAGTAATGTAGACAATTATAACTACGCTTGTGAAACACGTTGGCCACTATCGAGTTCTCTTCAATATCGAGAACCGATGGTAGCCCATAATCTATCTAATATACGACGGTGATATAATTGGACCATTTATATTCAGTTTGACCATATCGTCACTACAGTATCGAATTACCCGACGCGCATAACTTAACATTGCCGAAATCTTCTCAATAACAATTGTGTAATTTTATTAAAGACATTATTAATAATTAAGAGAGAGATAGTTAAAAATAGAACGCAGTTTTTATTCCCGGGTATTATATAATTGACCTGTTCATAAGTAAAAATATCTTTCTATTTATATATTTCTAATAATATTTGATTTTTTTAATGTTAGATATCGACAGACGAGCATGAGGTTCACTTGCTGGTAGGTGATACCTCTGCCACAGGACATCAGTCAATGAATATTGTGGCGCCCACTTTAGGAAGTCAATATCGAATGTTAATTGTCTGCTTAATTTCTTTTATACAAGGTTTAAATTAGAAAAATCTTATTTTCCAGTGGTTTCATTTTCAATCGACAGACTAGCCAAGTTTGAGGAACGAATGCATAGAGCAGAGGGCGTAAGGCATAGGTATTTAGGGTGTGCAGTACGAGACGCAGAAGACTCGAGACTTTGGCCATTTATATGGGACCACCTCTCAAATCCATGCATAACTTGCGGAGTTATAGCGTAACAAACATACAAAAAAAGCAACATACAGACGAATTGAGAACCTCCTCGGTTAAAAAGGATGTTACTGCGTAAAATTTGAAACAGAAATACCAATACTAGTGCTAGAACAGTGTCCATGGAGTTTCTTGCCGGTTCTTCTCCATGAGACCCACTTTTTGGAACCGTGCAACTAGACGTTTCATAAGAGCCTGCAAAGGCCTATTTGAAATAAAAAACTTTTTATTTTGATTTTGATTTTAGATAGTTATTAAGTTCTTCATATTTTAATGATCTGGAATTTAGATAACTCAATTTCGGAAAACATACCACAAACTTCAGAACATTGTCACTTATATGACAAGTCACTTACTTTCTCACAAGTTGTCCGTGCGAGGCATCTAGTTCAACCCTTCAATTATTTGTCCAGCCGGCCTAGCATGACCGCCACGAGATATGTCGCGGACGAGAGAAGACAAACTAAGATGAAAGATATCTCGATATATTATATCTCGACATCGACAATTTTGATAGAAAAGATATCTCGATCGACAAATATATCTATTTTTGATATTAAAAGTCGAGTTTTAAGTGTAATTGTCATGTTAGACCCGGAAGAAATAAAGAGATAATCGAATAAAACACGAGTATACGGTCGACAAAATTTTGTCGCGGTTGTCATGCTAGGCCGGCTGCTCTTATCAAGTGAGAATATTAAAAAATATTCATCACGCGATAATATCGATTATATCGGTTAAAATAAATATTGATTCATTGAACCAGAGGGCACGTGTCCACACGATAAATGTATTTGTCAAATACCATCAATATCGATAAAGAATATTTGATGCAATGTGTACGAACTTCAGACGGAATATACATACATACATACATATACATCACGCCTCTTTCCCATTGGGGTAGGCAGAGATCACGGAATTCCATATGCTCCGATCCTTACATACCACTTTCGCTTCTTCTACTTTCATCAATGCTTTCATACACACTCGACGGTTACGAGTACTTTTGATCTGGCCCTTTTGCAGAACGTCCCCGATCTGATCGAGGTACGTTCGCCTAGGTCGACCACTCCCGACTCTCCCACTCACACCAGTTTCATAAATCTTTTTCGTTTCCCTACTTTCATCCATCCTTTCTACATGCCCAAACCATCTCAACATACCTTTCTCAATTCTCGTCACTACATCGTCTTTTACTCCACAACGCTCTCGAATTTCGCCATTTCTTAATCTATCTTTCAGAGTTACACCACACATACTTCTCAATAATATATATATATATATATATATACTTGACGGAATTTAATTGAGGAAACTTTAAAGACTCCGGTTTTTTTGTTACCAACCAAAATCTATAGTAAATTAACGGCCGAATTCTTGAAAGCTAATCAACATCGAGGTGTACTTAAAAGTATATCTAACCCTTTCATTACGAAGGTAAAATGAAAGACAGAAACATTTAAGAAGCCCTCAAGTTTTGATTATCGTTTCAGTATTCCGTATTTTTTTATTTTGGTTTTGTTTCACTATATTACTTTATTTCGCATTTTATCTTTCAGGCAATTGGTTGACTGTTTGTAAATTTATTCTGAAATAAAGAGTACATACGAATAAATACGTATTCAAAATTTCCCACGGTTTCACCCATGTACATATATTATGTCGGTACTTTTATTTTTATACGATCTTAGATTCTATTTAAAACATTTTTGTTACAATCTTTAGACGCATCTTTATTATTTTTTTTTTATAAATAATACCTTAAAAAAGGGTAAATTCCACTACAAACCTCGACCCTCTCTTCTACCGCTTATAAACTCATCGCCCTATATACGAATATTTGACCAAACCCCCCCCTTATCAGCGCCTTCCTTACTTGAAGATAACAACAAATTTTGTACAGTATTACGACTTCCATACACACGCGAAACGGGTGTGAAAGTTTTTCGCACGGGTGTTTGACCTGAGCTATTTCCGATGCAGGAATCGAACCGACGCTTTATCGCCCCAGGGGAACGAGACGGTTCAAGTCAAAAGAGATTAGAGGTTTATTTATTTGCGATCAATCTTTATATACAGGGTGATTTTTTCTGTATCTTCTGGGTGTATGACTAAATCCGAAACTATTATAGCGAAAAGTTATCAGAGGAGTCTCGAGCCCGATTTTGATAAGAACTAAAACATCATAGGATTTTTGAAAAGTCAATATTCCATTGATTTTGAAAAAAATACATACTGTATTATTCGATAATGTCGCTAATAACGAACAAATTTTGGTAATACATATTATACGTCTAAGTACATAAGGCAAACTTAAGTATCGAAGTTCGATTACTACGAGTATATTCCTTTTCCAAATGGCATAAAAACAAACTTACTGACTGTATTTTTTCTTTCCTTGTTCACGACATTTTTCTTTATCAAATCGATGTAAATAAGCCTAGAACTCTATATTATACAACCTGTTATATAAATCTGAGGCCCAAGCACGGATCGTCAATTTGTCAGTTGTATGAACAAATATTTGAAATTTCATACAAATAACAGATCTACGATTCAAATATTTTCTTGATAGTCGTCCGTACCCTATGATCCATAGAGCACATTATTCCAGTGCTTAATCAAAAAGTCCTAATAAAATATTCTATTAGATATTTTAAGTCAATTGCAAAGTTTACAAATCCTGTATCAAAAACCATGATTGATCTAAAAATAAAATATTGAAAAATCGCTATCGCCTGTGACACAAGCCACTTACCGGATGCGTTGAGATTGCGTATCTTTTAGCGAACTTACGTGCTACTAAATAATCAGCTTTACGCTTCGTACTTACCTGAAATGAAAATTAATTGTTAGTACATAATCGGTTCAGTAGATCCAGAAATTACTCCCTACAACCTTTTTTTACACTATTCAAGTTTTAGTAAGGATTATATATGGAACTAAATATGCCTATGTTACTCGGTGAAGATGAAGCTTTCTAAACGTGAAAGAATTTTTAAAATCGGTCCAGTAGTTTTAGAGTTAAATCGTAACAAACAAACAAACAAACAAATCTTTCCTCTTTATAATATTAGTCTAGAAGTATAGATTATCTTATATTTATTATTTTTGTGACAATCATTTACGTTTTTCTCTTTCTCTATATTTTCTTGCCTAACTTCAATGTAAAGACAGCGTTACAGTTAAATATTACAAGAGGCTATTGTGGTAGAAATATTTCTAAAAATCATCCGCAAAATATTAGCACCACCATTCCTTACCTGTATCAGCGCCATATGCCTTTGAGATCTTCGACCATTGTTCGTGGGCGAATCGAAAGTTACAAAAAATACTCCAAACATCTGTCGTATGACACCCCCGACCACCCCCGGCAAGCGAGACGGCGCTACGGCCAACGTGCGAGTGGGAAAGAGAGAGATTCGAACCCTTGGGCAAAAAATGTATGCGCGCACGCATCTAGCGGGTTCCGTTTCCGAATTCAAATGACGTATTAAAATCTTCTTTTTTTCTAAGCGTAGTATAACAAACCGCCTTGTCATCGGTTAACTTCGGGAGATTTTTCAAAAAGGATTTTACTGAGGTTTTTGTCGGTATTTTTGAATATTCATAAAAATTTGTACGGTGTCTTTTGATTAGATATTAAGACGGCCGTATTTAGATAAAAATTAAATCTGTATCGGCCATCAAAATATAACGCATTATTGTATTCATGCATGCATATTTTTAAGGGCTTTATTGTATATTAAAATCACCGTAGAAGATAACATAATTTCTAGCCTATTATAATTTTTTATACACTTGTGTGATACGTATGTATATCAGCCGGTGTCGATGTTTTAAAAAAAAGTACTATTTTTATAGCGATTGTGTGTTCGTAAGTTTTTAACGTAAACTGGGAAACCCTAGCCGCCCTAGCATGACAACCACGACAAAATTTTGTCGACCGTTTTCTCGTGTTTTAATCGATTATCTCTTTATGTCTTTCGGGTCTAACATGACACACTTAAAACTTGACATCTAATATCAAAAG
Source organism: Anthocharis cardamines (assembly GCA_905404175.1). Lineage (NCBI taxonomy): Eukaryota > Metazoa > Arthropoda > Insecta > Lepidoptera > Pieridae > Anthocharis > Anthocharis cardamines. The sequence goes on from FR989979.1 coordinate 3,995,435, forward strand.
TAGTGATATTTGTCGAACGAGAGATCTTGTCTATCAAAGTTGTCGGAGTCGAGATATAATATACCTCAATATCTTATATCTTAGTTTGTCTTCACTCGTCCGCGAGATATCTCTTGATAGTCATGCTAGGCGGGCAGGAATAAAAACGGACAATTTTCATACTTCGGTTGTTACCTCTAGATAAAACTAATTAAGTGAGTCTAGTAAACTAATATTAGTTTCAGATTTCCTAGCTGTGGATCTAGGTGTTTTATCGTAATTTCTAAAACTAATTTGTTTTTTTTTGTAACCGCAAATGAAAATCTGACATGGCATATATGCATATTTAATAAAAAAAAACTTCCACGTTTATACAATGTTATTCTAAGCCAGTACTGAATGAAACACTGAATAATAAATTTCGGCTCGACCGCGTTCAACAAAACAATAGGACTAGTAATTGAAGCTAATAAAACTTCAATTTTAAACTCAATTAGTTCATTAATACCTTTAAACAATACAGTTTTCGCAAACATTACCGTTTCACGTCATAAAACATCTGTTCCAAATGACATTCCGCCGCCATTGTTAAAAGGCGCGAAACACAAACAGGTCATAGACGACATTGTTTTTTTTTTCCACCGACACGACAATGTTTTTAAATTTCGAAAATCAGCAACGCTTTCCCACGAACGGCCAGGAAGCCAACCCTAAGCCACCTTCGTGAAAAAAAACCAACGCCCGCATGATTTTTGAACATCTGCCCTGTTCTCTGTCTCTTTCACGCTTGGGGTGATGTGTATACGGGTGTCTCGTTCACGTCAGGTACAACTTGCTAGCGTACAAGTGTGCGTAGGTTCATCGTGAATGCACTAGCCGTTCTGAGTTGCCTATGCGCATAGTTAATTATTTATTGTGTATATTCAAATGTGACCAGTTTTTCTATTTCGCGAAGATTCTTAATGAGTAATTAATTACATTTTTCTACAACACGACATATATATAAAGTATGTTACACACATTCCATACGATTACACAGTTCTTAATCGATTTTAATGATATTTAATGTGGAAATAACTATGGGTACGATTCTTAACCTTAGAAAAAAAGCCATTTATGTCAAGAATATGAGTGCCACCAACCTATCAGTGACATGTAGAGTTTGACAGTGTTTGATAAGTTTGCCAAGGATATTGGTACAATACTTTAATGAAGGGTATAATCAAATCCAGGGCAAATACTTGATATAGTATATTATGCTACTTTCTTTTTTAAATAAGTTGAATAGATAGATAAGTTGCAATCTTAAAAGTTTGGTCTTGATTAATAGTTGGTTGTGATCTATTAACATTGTAGCGACATCTACAATCTGCGACTAGAATCAATACGAAGACGTCTAATCCTGAATCGCGCTATATAAATGTTTCCGAGCGCTCAGTATATATACAACATCTCGACATCAACCACTGGGGCCTTAGGGCCGGCCAGTCAGTGGTTCGACTGGTCGAGGATCCTCCCTTTAGGCTGGAGGAAGCACACCTTTTTTCGCAACGTATATTTTCAAGGCCTTGAGATCGCTGAATGCCTATAATAGGCAGAATTGGATAATTTTTTGAGAATTCCCTACATAATATTACGATTAGATCGCAAAGTTGTTTTGTCTGTTATTTTTACATAACCGACATTAAGTGTCGCATTCAATACCCCAACAGTAACCAGCTCGTCGATTCGCAAACAGAACTAGCTCTTATCTCAATGGATTACGTGTTTAAATTGCATAGCTATTAAATATGGACGTTTGAAAGGGGCGCCCGCGCACCCTAACAGAAAATGTTCGGTCTCTTTTACGCAAAACGTGGGGTGAACGAGCCTGTTATATAAAGGTATCACCACATCGATAACGATTAAGAGCTACGTTTAATTACTTGACGTTATAAAAAATAGAACACTTCTCACATTATTAGTTACTCTAATTACGATCCTATATTAAAATTATTTTTCTAGTGCATGAGAAACATTTAGAAAAAAAATAAATAATTAGACAGAAATAGAACTAAGACATAAAAATAATGCTTGAGTTATTTGCTAATTGATTTCTGCTTTTGAGAAGAAGTTCTAGAAAACTTTAACACATTACTTTACATATATATTATTTTTGTGATATAACTTATTTCATTTCTATTATGATTTGTATAATTTTTTGTTGTTTTTTTAATTAATGTAATTGGTTGAATCCGTTTTGAGTAATATGAATAAATAAAAAATTAAATTTTTTCTATTAAAACTTTTAGTTTTATTTGAATTTGAAAATATTTTTGGGAAAATGTATTGTTTTTAAAAATTGAATTCAGCAAAATGTTATCAAAAACACACACGTAAAAAGCGCGGCGTGTGAACCGGAGCAAGTCTGACGCTCCCTTATAAGGACTATGTAGAATCGAATTGAAAATTAAAAACATATTGGATTCTATTGTATGAAAAATATATTGGAAATTGATATTTTGATCGAAATGATGATAATAATTAATACAATATACACATTTAATTCAATTGATAGACTTTCAAACTTCGTAGAGAGGTGATATTTAAGGTGTCTGAGTAGTAGGGACTTACTATCAAATAGTATACTCATAGTAAGTTTTTTTTTATAACATTACTATCATCTTGCTTGCTTAATAAGCAATGCTTACGTACTTTTTCTCTCCTTATTTTCGGTTTTGTTAGTTGATTTATTATGTAGATATACTTCAGTGTGTGTTTCGTTTTAAGTCTATATCTAATCAAATAGGTACTGTTTGAGATGAGAAAACTATAAGATATTAAGGACACCAAATATATATTTTATTAAGGTTATATATTAAAATCGCAATCACGCATTGATCATACCGATGTAGTATGGATTCCTTCTCATCAGTGATTCTACTAACAGTTTGATTTTAAATTAAAACGCAATTTATTATTTATTTAATTTCCCCGACGTTTCGAATGCTTTTCAGCAGACTAATATGAACATTAACAAACTTGCAATACTAACGCCATCTATTCGATACTTGCTGTAATTTTCTATACTACGGCAATATTGACTTGTTTTCAGTTTGTTTGACTTGATAAAGAATAAAACGCGTTTTATTTTGGTAAAAGTTATTTTATTTAACATATTTTTTTATGTTAGATCGATATCTATCTATCGATACAGACGAGCACGAGGGTCACTTGACGGTAGGTGATACCTCAGCCACAGAACATCAGTCAATGATGCGCTGTCGACCTACTTTTCACTTCGAGCATTCGGAAGATAGAATAGATTTTTTTTTAAAGTTTTGTAAAAGTAAGTAAGAGTATGATGGTTTCTTTCTTTCGTTTGAATGATACAGAATTGTACTTTACGAGTTAACAGTGGATGTTTTTTTTATTAACACAGACTTTACTTTCTTACTTCCATAGACTGGAACCGAAACGCGTAAACTGCACTTCTCTCCTTTTATCGGGACTTGGACCAAATTTTCATTATTCCCACCCGTTTAACACTCAAAGTAACCAGACGTAAGAAAGAGTTAATACTTAATGACTTTTTCAGCACTAGTAACACGCTTTTCTATACACAAAAAGCCTATGTTACTCGCTGATAATGTAGCTTTCTTTTGGTGAAAGATTTTTAAAATAGTGACAGTACAGTAGTTTTTGAATTAAATCGTAACAAACAAATCTTTCCTTTTTATAATATTAGTATTTATGTCGAATCCGCCGGTATTAGAACCCGCCACTCAACCATTATTTTATTTTATTTTATTCTATATCATTTAACATTTTAATTTTCTGTAAGCATGTTTACCTTACGTCTGGTACCTTCGGGCATTGATCGGATAGAAGGATAATCTAAATTCCGATCGGGTAACGAACTACTTTTCATAATGGAAAAACCGTGAGGTACACATCGCGCGTTTCGGTTTCAGTCTATGGATTTCCGAATGCTCAAAGTAAAAAGTCGGTCGACATCGCATCATTGACTGATGTTTTCTGGCTCAGGTATCACCTACTATCAAATGAACCTCATGCTCGTCTATCGATATCCAACATAAAAAAAAGAAAAAAGGAAACCCCGAGACTGCGGTCCAAGTATCTTCTTCTCCTACAGAATTCGACCGAGTTTCACGTAGAGCGAACAGCTGTTAGGGTCTTTGACCACGCCCGGCCGTGAACCGGTCCATTCATCCGACCGGTTGCGTGAATTTCATGAATTCGTTTTATTTACAAATAACTGAGACAAGTTGCAATCCCGCCCGGTATATCGAATCGTAGCCATTTCTTTTTCACCAGCAATTTTTTATGAATTTCCGAATGCTCTAAGTAAAAAGTAGGTCGACAGCGCATCATTGACTGATGTTCTGTGCTTGAGGTATCACCTACCATCAAGTGAACCTCATGCTCGTCTGTCGATACCTGACATTAAAAAAAACTACCAGTCCAGTCCCCCCCCCAATTGGTGCCACTGAATATCAGTGTTGGAGTTTTTCCCCAAAGTATACTTAGTGGTTATCCATTTGAGGATCATATTTGTCTATAGTTTTAATGTGATTATGTTTCGACTAATATTATAAATAGGAAAAATTTGTTTATTTGTTACAATTTAACTCTAATTGTAAGCTAAACCATTGTTGAAAAGAGTGTCCATGGAGTTTCTTGCCGGTTCTTCTCCATGAGACCCACTTTTTGGAACGGTGCAACTAGACGTTTCATAAGAGCCTGCAAAGGCCTATTTGAAATAAAAAACTTTTGATTTGATTTGATTTTGACTCAAAAACTACTCGACCGATATTAAAGATTCTTTCAACAATTGAAAGCTACATTATTTTTTTGTACTTTTTTTTATTTATGGTGATTTCGTGAATAAATATATTCTATCTATTTTTTTATTTAACTGTGATCTTTTCAAGACTTGAAAGTTTTATCAATATAGAGTAGACGTCTTATAATATCCCACATATTTTTCTATATACGAAATAAAATGAGATTATTTAATTTTCGTGTAATTTAGTGCTTTTTTTGATGCCTTGATCTATATCTGCATTCTGCATCAAATACGATCGAACTAATATTTATATAATCATAACAAAAAAGTTCATTTGAGATATTCTTTATCAAATGTCCTTGACTCTGTTATTTTACTTAAAAAAAAAGAATACAATATCCTTAGAGAGAGTAGAGCCGGTTTCTGCATCCCGTTCGAAATTCGAATCGAACACTCCCACGGGATTGGCGCACAAAACGCCAGGTGGGATGCGCCCGCGCATTTAATGTGTGAATATTACTTGGAATATTTAAAACGGACTCAAGGGTTGCTGCCTTGTTCAATTACATATAAGATGCACACTTTGTGAGGGGTAGAAACATTTCTGTGTCTGTTTCACCGGTCTTAACGGGAAGTGCCTAATCGAAAACATTTTTATATCCGGGAAACGAAGCTGCGACCCATAAATATAAGGTTATGTTATACATTGCTCCAACGTACCCTTCACATGATGTCCAAAAGAAGAGCATAATCGAAGATTCGGATATTCATAGAATGTAACCGAAACGAGCCATCTCTATTTCACGGCAAATCTTGACCACATATTTAATTGACCATTTTTTACTTACAATCTTTGATTTGCGGTCAAATACGGTGTGTAATGTGAATATCTTCAGAAATCGTAAAGCATAGCATAACCCTTGCTAAGAAACAACATCGAAATATGTGGTTTTTTTTTCAAACAAACGAAAAATCAAACTAAATACTTGAGAAAAGATTATATTTTATTTTAAATATTAATAAAGTTTATATTATTTATGACAGTTTCATTAGGACACTCAAGTGAGTTGTAGCATTCAAAGTGCAAATAGATTAAGCACGTCTCCGCCAACTTACTGTTTATCGAAATAACATAAAAACTATGATAGTGTTAAGCAAATCTATTGTTTCAAGTTGACGATGAAATTTTAAAAGCAGCAGGAAATGATTGGACAGATAAAGCGAAAGACAGAACTATGTGGAGAAAAATGGAGGAGCCCTTCACTCTACAGAGAGGTCCTTAATAAAATAAAAATAAATAAATATTATAGAATTTAGACTAGAATTTAGACAAAAAATTATCTGTAATATTATTTAAAAGAATATTATTATATTAATACATAGATTGCATGCTATATTATGAAATAATTATAAATTTAATTATTATTAAGGAAATAAAAAGGCTTTATTATTATTATTATTATAAAGTCCAACAAAGAGAATAAGATTATCAAAGAATTGAGCAAAGTGTGGCAACGTAACCACATAGCTAGAACTACATATTTCAATAATTGCAATAAGCACAGTTTGACTAACTACTCAAAGTTTGAGAATACACATTAAAAAAATTAAAGCGGATATTTGTCACAAACTAATGGAAATCGAAAAGCTTTAATCATGATTATACAAAACAAAAATAAAACACCCAACGCAACATAAAACATTTAACTCTGTCAATCATTCACAAATTCATGACAACTAAGAAAATTGCGATAAGTAGAAAAATAAATAAACAATATGATTTTGATGACTAAAACAGTATAACTAGACAAACATAAAGGTGCAACGACATATGGACAAAGTAAGGTAACACAAACAAGTACAACACAACAACATAAAGTAAAACAAACAAAATTACAACAACACAAACAAAATAACAACAACACAAACAAAACACAACAACACAAACAAAATACTAACAACACAAACAAAACACAACAACACAAACAAAATAAAACAACACAAAACAAAAAGTGCAAACAGCAGCAGCGGCTCACCCATTGCGGCGGCACATCCGCGTGCTGGTGGTGCTGGTTGTGGTGGTGATGCCGCCTGTCGGGCTGGTGGTGCCCGTTCGCCGCCGCGCACGAGGTCGCCGCCACGCCGTACTGACGCGCAAACGTGTATTATTATACATCTTATTATATAGTAGAACCTCTGCAAGTCGAACTTCATGGCAGACGCCAAAAAAATAGAGTTACAGAGTTTTCGACTTATGAAGGATTTCAACTTAGGCGGATGTGTAAGGAAATATTCGACTAGTTGTAAAGGTTTTGAGATCAAACATTGCTACGTTCGAGATATTTATATTTTCTTGTTATGGCGGGAAAATATGTACTGAAGTGGCTTGTAGGGACTCACTGATTATTTCGACTTATTTATTAGATTTCGAGAAGGGAACAAACTATTTTTTTTTAATGAAATAGATGTCCAAACATCAGTGGTCGAATCCTCATCAACACTGAGATGTACTCAAAAATACTCCTATCCTTACCATAAACGTATGATACGTAAAATGAAAAATAGTTATTTATAATTAATACTAATTTACGCATATCATGAGTAGCTCTCAAGTTTAATTACTGTTTCAGTATTTCGGGGTAAGGCTTTCATTAGGCTACCAATGTCTTTTTTATATAATAGGAGGCAAATGCAATATGCTCATTTAATGGTAAGTCATCCCTCATAGACATCATAAACACTAGAGGTCCTGAAAGTATCTTGTCGGCCTTTAAGCAATGAAAAGACTCATTTGTTGAAGGATACCAAGTTTTATGGATTGTGGGAGGATGAAAGTGGCAGGAATCGGGATGAAACATGAAACATCCGCCATTTTGGTATTCACTTTTTATTGGTAAGACTCAGAAGGACGAAACTTTTTGAAATAGTTTAACCTGGAATACAAATCATTATGCAAAGTGAGAACAAAGTGTAAAGTGCAAGTGAACACAGTGACAATTAGTATTAGTGTAAAAAGACAATGTTTTAAGGACACTAGTGGATGAATTTAAGGACTTTACCGTAGAAGACTAAGAACTTCGAGTCAAAAATACCACGCATACCATCTTGATGTCTGGAAGTCCACAACTGCGCGATTCCTGAGACACTTCCTGCCTCGCACAACCACTCTGTGGAATCAGCTTTCGCCGGCGGTTTTTCCGAACCGATACGACTTGGAAACCTTCAAGAAGCGAGCCTACATCTTTCTTAAAGGCCGGCAACGCACCTGCAAGCCTTCTGGTGTTGCGGATGGCTATGGGCGGCGGTGATCACTTACCATCACGTGAGCCGTCTGCCCGTTTGCCCCCTATACTATATATAAAAAAAAAAAACTGTTGGCTAGATTACAGTAGTTTTAGATTTACAAAAACCTTTTTATTGGTCAATTACCCATTCACAAAACACTACTACTATATCGAACTTAATTTACAACATCTTCAATACATCGAGATTGAAAAAACCCCTATAAAATTTGGAGTCGTAGATCCTATGGCAATGGTTAAATTTTCAAAGAGAATTTGCGATACACCGATTGCAGTGAATCTACCAAGCAAATGTTTTATGCTTTGCTAAGCGATACCATGATGGGATTATCGTGACAAATCGCAACGAAACGTTGTTATTGTTATAGTCGAGGTAATACGCTTTATGTGGGCCAAAAATATAGATTGATATACATATTTGTCCGAGTATATTACTGGCAGCGATTTATTACATTTTTGCATATATCAGGTGGGATATATCGAAATTTCGACCGAAAGAAAAGCAATGATGTTCGGGAGATTATCTATACATATAATAAAAGAGTAGGATCGAAATTACGCTTCACTAAATATTTTTACCAGAAATTAAGAGGGGTGATAAAAGAAGGGTAGCAGAATGCATAAATGCAATTTTTAAGATTCTTGTCTGTCTGTCTGTTTGTCTGTCTGTCTGTCTGTTTGTTCACGCTAATCTCCGAAGATACTGAACCGATTTTCGCGTAATTTATACAAATATATTAAGCAAAGTTCAGGGCAACATATAGGCTTTGTTTCATCGAAATCGGTTGTCGAAAAAAAAGTTATCATCATTTAAATATTATTTTAAAGGCACCATTTCAACAAATTGCAATGAAACTGACTCGCGTTGAATTTTTTCGAGTTGTCAGATGTCAATCACAGTTTGATATGTAAATGAAATAGTTTGATAATTTCGCCATTTTCGATATGTGTTCGTGGCATAGTGGATATACGGTCGTACTACGTAACTTCAGATGCGAGTTCGAATCATCAATAAGGGAAATATTTTTTTGTATTTTTTTTTATATTTTTAAAAGAACTAATATTGAAAATAGAAAATGTATTATTGAACTATTCTATTATATAAAAATGTATTTCTTATGAGATCGTTTATTTCGCATTTTCATCAATAATTTCCTTTCCAAGGGAATTAAACAAAAATATCTGAAATTAAAAGTGATCAATTAAATGAAATAAATATCGAGGTGGATATAGTATCTTCCACACTAATTAAATTTATAAAAAAATACGTAATTGGCCAACATGGCCATACTATTTTTTTTTAATTACTTTACCTTGCATTTCTCGATACCTTCATTTTATTCGTATTTAGAAATTTTCTTGGCGTTTTTTCAATGTGTCGCAAGTATTTTCAAACCCCCGTAAAATTTTCGTGAATATACTATTTAAGACGGAAAAAGCATTGAATCCAATCTTCGACTGAACTCTGATTAGTGGAAAAAAGACACATATCTGCATTTTGGTGACGTAAAATTTGATTGATGTGTTTCTCCCTAAAGTTTCTTTAAAGTCAGGGTCAATTTTTCAATAACTATGGTATTTCTTTTGAATTTCAAATCATCATTTGAACCCCAACCTCAACCACCATTAAACATGTCGATAAAATGATGCAAAAGCAACCGTCAATGACTACTCTGATAGTTCTTTCCGAAAAGAAATCACCAAGTAAAGAGGATGGAGGATATATAATATGAAGAAAGCTTGCTCAAAAGTTCAGCATAAAGTGATCCCCACGCGAACGAAGTCGCGGGCATCAGCTAGTGTTAAAATAAGAGAATTCAAAACGTATGTATACTAAAATCGAAACACGCTACAATTTAGGCTTTTCTAATTCAATAGTTGAATGAAATAATAAAATATAAGTCAGACCCAGCGAATTCCACATACAAACACTAAGTAGTTCGCTGTAATGTCGCAGTCTATCCACACCAGGGATTCCCAAATTATTTTGCCCAAAATAGTTTTTGCCAAATTACTTTAAAAATGCTATCTCTAGACCTTTTCCTATTGATACAACATACCAATTCACAAACTTTGTAATTGGTTAAGTGAGTACTTGACATCATTTTCTCATCAATATTCCACAAAAAAATAGTATTAAATTTAATTAATATCAAGTATAATTAATAAATATAAATAAAAATTACGTAAAAATACTTATATAGGTAATTTCCACACTGAAGTCTTTTTCGACTTGCTGAGTTTTTTTAATACAACAGCGATAGTGCCTACTAAAATATTAAACTTATAACAAGTTACACAACTAAGGTATACAGTATCGTGAAAGTTTCAAATAAGAACTTGTGGAAATTAATCAGGCAGGGCCGGATTTATACGGGCATACGGAGGCCCGGGCCTCCACAAAAGAGGCGCCCCACAAATAATCTTTCAATTTCAGACGAATAAACACCAATAAACAACTTTTCATATTTTTTTCACATGTTTACCTTTACCTACTGTACTTTGTACGAACATTGTTAACATAGGGCCTCCACTGTTTGTTGCCCGTGGCCTCCACACCTCTCAATCCGACTCTGTAAATAGGGGTCGATTTTTGACCCCATCGACGCCCAAAATCATTTTTCGTTTATGTCCGGGAAACCGATATCGACAACTTTGGGAATCCCTGATCTACACAATCGAGGTATAAAGACAGATAAACAAAGACTTGTAACAAACGAGTGTGTCGCCAATAAAACCCTTCGAGGCTAAGTGGCCGGCCGAGGGTGTATGACCCCCTAATGTATTGGACATCTTAGAGACAGTGGAGTTATCTAGCTCACTGAATAAGATAAATTGTTTCTTCAATTATTAATTGACCATACTTTTATGTACAGATAGAAATATATCGAAATTTTTAATTAAAAAAATATATGTACGCACAATAGGGCTTCGATTATCCGAACACCTCTATAATCCGAACGACCCGTCCCCGTGGTCGCGCAATCTCGCGAGACGCTATCACGCAGTGATACTACCACTCCCCAAAGTAACTAATATACTAGATTTTTTAATGTAATAATACGTATATACATCATATCCTTAATCATTATAATTTATTTGTACCTTCAATTACAAAAAAACTTTGGTTTCATTTCAAAATATCTACATATTGTTATCAGAAAGTTCCATCCATAGATCCGAAAAGGATATAAATGGGTGTTCGGATTATCGAGGCCCTACTGAATAATATCTATTATTTACCCCACTTTCGAGTGCTTTAAAGCAAGCGTGGTCACGGGCAGACTGAAGGTGACAGCTATCTGAATTGATATTTCAATAAGTTTCTACTCGAACGCCATCTATTTCTACGAAATTGATGCTCGCAGCATTCTCTTCATTATGGCAATAATTGATAATAGTGCCCTCTTGTTTTAGTAAAATGGTATTAATAATTAACGTTATAAATTATAATCCACTATCGATCTGGCCCGACTTCGCACGGGTACAATGTATGTATATGAAAAATATTTTAAAAAAATAGACTTATGTTAGGTGAAAGAATTTTTAAAATCGGTTGAGTAGTTTTTGAACAAAATTGTTACAAACAAATCTTTCCACTTTATTATATAAATAGTACATAGACAAACAGAAAACTACTGATAAATTATCAACTATTTTAATTGAATGTCGAAGTGGAAGAAAATGCACTGTTTGTTTTGATTGTTCGTTGACTAAACAGTTGAGTTTAAAATTTAAATAAAAGTGTTGCACTATAACAAAATTATCCCAATAAAAAAGTCATCGACACTAAAAAATCTATCTTTAACATTGAAACCGCTATAAGGAATTCTATACATGCGACACCGTCAGCAAAACAAGAGTAATTACAAAGTTAATTATAAAATACAACTCGTCACAGGATGACGGACTGGTCGACCAACCAGTCCACCCACTGATCGTGCATCAGGTGGTAAGGTATCCAGGAATGAAGTTAGTACCGTCAGCAATCTTAAGGACGTTCGTTGACCCCTTATGTACTATAATCGATCTAAACTACGAAATTAAATATTTAAACTATTTACTGTGGTATTGCCTGGGAAAAAGAAGCGAACAAATCCCTTTTTGAAAATCCGCGCTTCCCTCAATTTAATATCGACGGACGAGTGTGTAGCATATTTGATACACAATAGGACACCAATTAATCACTGATGCGCTATTGACCTTTTTTAACTTTGAAATTGAAAAACAAAAAGATTGAAATCGTAACGATAAATGTATTTCACTATATTTCCATGTATGGACGAAATTTCCTCCAATTTGATTTAAAGTATTAAACCAGATGTGTAAAAAAACTTTCTTTCTTTTTACTATTTAGTAATATGTGACATAATATCTAGTTATATTGATTTTAATTAACTCCGACCGAAATTCTTAATCCGCGGGTTATATCAAAGTAAGTTATATATATAGTGTTGGACCATAGAAGGTTATCGTAATAGAACCAGTTATGAAACAGTTCTTTTTTTTAAGTACAGTTTACTAAATTGCTTTTATAACAGGTACTTAACAGCTGTGTATTCAAAATAGTTTTTTCACTTGTATTCAAAAAGTTTGTGATTTTATGAGGTTGTAGGGGATAATCTCTGGATCTGCTGAACCGATTTTAAAAATTCTTTCACCAATAGAAAGCTACATTATCAGCGAGTAACAAAGGCGTTTATTGGATAGTACATGTACATTGCACCCGTGCGAAGCTGGGGCGTGTTGCTAGTCTATAGTAAAACTCCTCAAGTGAATGCACCCCATAGGTTTAGACTGTGCGTGATACATACATAAGATGTGCGTCTATCAAAGACAATTTCCAAAACATTTTGAAACCAGTTCTGAAAAACAGTTTCGGTTCTTAAAGCAGTTTGTAAAAGCAGTTCGCTGGTTCAACGCCCAACTCTAGTAAGAGAATAAATTCACAAAACATCTGCCGATCCGGTCGCATTCCGAGTGCCGGTCGGCCGCGTAGCCACGTGGATGTGTTACAGGTACATTGGCTGACCAATATCTATGCAAACCCCCTCGTAGCGCTCTCCTGGTAAAGCTTTTGGGAATAAGAGATTTTAGGGACTGAAACCGGTTAATTTTTATTTTCCAAAATACGTGTCTGACTGAGATACCGTGATATTAGTTTTAAAGAGTAATATATACTTAACTTATTACAGTATTTTTTTCAGTAAATATGAATAAAATGAAAGAATATTAAGAAAAACCTTTATTATGCCGGTATAACTCCATGTCAACACAGCATGTACAATGTACATGCGCCATCAACGAGTTTTTGGAGTCCTTTGGAGTTGATATATTATAAAAAGCTAGCGACCCGCCCCGGCTTCGCACGGGTAGTAAAAGTAAAATTCAAGCTTCTAGTTTTATCCACAACGAAGTTATAGGGAGTCGAAAATGCCCCGAACTACTTTGAGAAAAGGAGTATTAAAGTCGCCTGTAAAATTGACAAAATGAAGATATTATGTCCATCTGACTCTTACACCGAAATCTTTACTAATATTATAAAGAGGAAATATTTGAACTTTTTTGTATATTTGTAACGAATAAACTCAAAAACTACTGAACTAATTTAAGTCTTCCATCAGCTAGTAACATAGGCATAGGTATATTTTTGTGTATAGTACTTCTACATTCCACCCGTGTGAAGCCGGGGCGCGTTGCTAGTTGTCTATATAGTTAAAAGCTACATCAAAAAAACTACCCCGACTTTTTCTAGTTTTATTGACAAGAAAAACCAACTGAACATATCCACAAAGGTCGCTATCCCTCGCACATACATAAATCATAATATTATGTAACTCAGCAAGAAACCTTCGTATAAATATGTAAATCTTGGCTGCCCATGACTTTTTCGCGTTCAATTTCTTTTTGAGCTATATTTTTTTTACAATACTCAGGCCGCTACTATGATACCCTTTGAAATATGTGAAGAAGCACGACTATCACATAAAAAAAAATCGTCTTTCGAAACGAGCGCGTCGGTATAAATAACTTTAAAACCTTAAGCGTATGGGAAACCGTTTATGCAAATATCTTAAAAATGTCTGTATTCAAAAATTAACAATTCTCATACAAATTTACACCACATCACATACCAAATGTTTACTAGACTTGCACACTGCCTTGCCTTAACTTTGGTGAGGTTCTGAAAACCAGCGCTATGCCAAGAGTATTGACATAGCACAAGCTGAGTAACCTTACCATTTAGGTAGCTAGCAAACTAATTTTTCTTTTTTATGTTTAACTGATTTGTGTGACTGATGTATTTTTATTTCTTCTGATTGTTTGTTTGTTTGTTTTGTGCCTAATAAATCTATTCCTATTCTTAATACCAAAAAAGGAACACCGAAGTTTCGGAGCGAAAAGAATATATACGATGCGAATAAAAACAACCAACTTCATATTTTAATGTATTCAGAAAACATTTTCAGTTCTATTTACTACTATAATTACGATCATAGTAATGTCAAACGAAAGACATAATGTCTAATTGCGAACGACGGATCGATCATCGGATTCATAATAGGAAAATGTACGATCCGTCAGACGAAACTTTGTATTTTGTTCTGGTAATAGGAGGTATGTCCATTTTCGTACGACATTTATATACAAAAACTCGGGTTTTATTAAGTTAAAATACAATTTTAATAAAAAAAAAAACTCACCACGCCATTGTCCATCCCCCCATATGGTGACTGGTATCCTGGTTTTTCTGTGACTGCAATCAAACGGTAATTATATTTAACAATATCAAATCTTCACACCACATAATCTCTCGTAAATGATAAACACCGCATTCCTCAAACGATTGTAGACTAAATCACTACCTGTCATTGTGTTATGCCATATTCAATTTTGAAATCTTTCTTTTTTAAATATTAATTATTTTGTGAGGTGAGTATGTCACTGAACTCCTCCTATACTCCTGAATAATGCCAAGTGCAATTGCCAAGTCACTCTATTCATTAAAGAAATAAAAAAATGTAATATCGATATGGTTACTATAAAATGTTGTTAGCTAACTATCAAGGTATCAATTTATGACAAAGTGTTTGGATAGCTACTCCCATAGATAGGTAGGTTCTTGGTTTACATTCGATTTCACAACTTTTTTCGGCAACAGAACTGCGTTGCGAGACTTGTGCATTTTTGATTTTAATAAGTAGTCTTTCCCAGACATTTAGATTCGTTATTAAAATTTCTCTTGGATCTCAATGTTGTGACAGGCGTAGAGGTAGCGGAAGGTTCCAACACTCAATTGCAATGTACGAGTATATAACACTACTCCGAAAAGCTATAAGCGCTAAGCATGAAAGTACATATTTGGAGGATCTTGTTGTCTTTTTTTGATACATCCATGGATGTTTGTTGTAGAGAACCTTCGACACAACACACAACACAATCGCCAAACACTGCATACAATCGCCTGGGACCGTCCAGTGTTGTGGCTTGTGTGCAAAGTTGAGTGTCCTAGCTTTTCCTTAGTAGAAACGGAGTTACATGGGTTCTAAGTGCTGTATTCTAACAGAAGAGATAAGCATTCTGTCTCGCTGAAACGCAGCAGTAGTTCTCCAAAGCAGTATCACAATCAAAAAGAGTGTCCATGGAGTTTCTTGCCGGTTCTTCTCCATGAGACCCACTTTTTGGAAACGTGCAACTAGACGTTTCATAAGAGCCTGCCAAGGCCTATTTGAAATAAAAAACTTTTGATTTTGATTTTTGAAAAGATTATAAATCGATTTTTTGGTTAAACATTGGTTTATGCATATAAATACTAGAATCTTTGTAAATACATATAAATACTAGAATCTTTGTAAATATACCAATAGACCGGTCGTTACGGACTGTAATATTTGCAATGCACACAGTTCCACATAATATGAGGGTCTATAAAACGAGTTAATACACACTTCTAGTTAAACCATTCGTGAAATCATTATTCAATACATTCATAATTTTAATCCCTTTTAACAATGACGGGATTAATATCGGTTCATTTTTAGTTAATAATTTTTAAAGAGCTAAATAGTTCGCGACCCCATTTTGAAAATTTATTTATATAATATAAAAAAGTCCCACTGGCGTGTTAGGTAGTGCATGGTATGGCGTGCATGGTATGCAGGTTCGATTCCCGTCCGTTTTAAATATCTATCATCCATATTCCATACATTATTAATTGTTATTCTACAAAAGTAACTTTGTATGTTACAATTTTAAAGCCAAACCATTGATTTTGATAAAAGTTGTAGCTTCAACCGGTGGCATAATATTCGCTACTAAAAAAAAAGGTTATAGGTATTTTTTGATGGCAAACAAAAAAAAATCTAGATAGGGATACCCTAATCACCTAGCGGTATTAAATATACTTTACGACCTATACTCATATCTCCCAAAAATATACATTAAAAATTTAATAAAAATCGGTCGAGCCATTTCGGAGGAGTGCGACCACAAACACTGTGAGACGAGTTTTTTTATATTATCTATATCTATAATATTATAGAAAGGAAAGATTTGTATTTTTGTATGTTATGAATAAGTTCAAAAACTACTGGACCGATTTTAAAAAATCTTTCACCAATAGAAAGCTACATTATCAGCGAGTAACATAGGCTATGTTTACTATTTTTGTGTATCTACATCGCGCCCGTGTGAAGCCGGGGCGCGTTGCTAGTTTACTATATAATTTAGTCTTCACCTATTCGTCGCTGTACTCAATTAAAATGACTGCAATCAACCTCAGACCGGCTGATAAATGCTTTCCACTTAGTTATGAAGACACCAGGCAACTCTAGTCAAATTGTCAGTCATAACGTGCACGATACAACGTCAGTTTCGCACAACAGACGTTGTATCGGATTTAATAGCTAATGATCGTTCATTTTTACTTGTATATTTAAGTAATTTAAATACATAAGTATTGAAGAGAATCAGCTCAGGTTGGATGAAATGGAGAGAAGTGAATCTGGAACAACTTGTGATCCACGGATGCCCTTTATATTTAAGGGAAAAATCTATATAAGACCGTGGTAAGACCCGTCTTGGTGTATAATTCTGAATGTTGGGCAAGTAAGCTGATGGATGAAAAACGTTTGCATGTAGCTGAGATGAGAATGTTGAGGTGGATGTGTGGAGTGACAAGATTAGATAATATTGTCTTTTATTAACGCGAGTTTCACACATTTAAATAAAATACTGTATACCGGATTAAAACAATATAAATATAAAAAAACAATATAAATAATAAATCGCGTTTTAATCTGGTTAACAGTATTTTATTTAAAAGTTTAGATAAGATAGGAAATGACTATATAAGAGTATGTTTGTGAGTAGCGCCAATTAATAAAAAATTGTAAGGTAATCGTTTGGCTTGGTATGGGCATGTTATCAGGAGAGATAGATGAAGGGCATGTGTCTTATGTCTAAAAAAGTTTTAAATATGAAAGTGTATAGGTATAGGAGAATAGGGAGGCCAAAAAAAACATGGATTGACTGTGTGAAGGATGATATGTGTTTGAAAGGTGTGACTATATATGGCGAGTGAAAGGAGATAATGAAAAAAGAGAATATCCTGCGCCGACCACAAATAAAAAATAGGGAACAGGGCAGGAAGAAAAAGAAGTACATAAGTATTTATTTTCTAGAAACATAAAATCGACACATCTAAAGAACACTAGTCTCTCGCTAACTTGAAAAAGTACATATTATATGTCTATACATAAAATTTTTTTTCTTTAAACTGTTAGACCACTGAAGAAAATACTTGATTTGCTCAATAGTTTATTCACATCAATATTATCACTTCACAATAATCATCAGAATTCTATTTACTCAACCACAGGTCAGCTGTCGACCATCGAACCAAACTAAGCGCGCCAATAATTCTTCTACCATTTTCCCGCCATTTTCCGTTTGACAGCTGACCCACTCGATTGGAGGCAATGTTGTCAGAACATAAATATAATTTAAATATGGTTCTAGCTAGCATTGCTAGTTAACAAAAATATAAGTGTATAATATTTTGTAACAGCTCGGCCATCCGATCTACAACGAGTGCCTTCGTTGGTTTTACTTTTGAATACAAAGGAACAATATTACATGGAAAATAGTAAATACAAAAACGATAGTATTACTACCTGCATCTTGAGATTCACGAAATCTAATGTTGGAATATAAATGTATAATAATAAGGGGCTAACTATTACAATCAGAACTATTTATACAGAATCAAAATTATATTAAAAATTAAAATATGTTTGTTGGTCAATATGTTTTGTTATTTCTTTATTAACTATACTGGATTTCAATTAATGCGAAATGATCGTGTCAGTAGAACTGGTGGTGGGCTAGCAATTTATTTAAGATCTCATATTCCATACTAAGTACTTCGCCACAACCACCTCCAATTGATACAGCAGAACACCTCCTTCATGAAATTAATCTTTCACATCAATAAATTCTTCTCGGCGTATTCTATTTTCCTAATCTCTCTACTGATTACTTCTCTTCTCTTTTGACTCATTACTTGAACAGTTAATTCCTTCTTATGATCACGTAATTTTCATGAGAGATTTTAACACTTGTTTACTAAAACGCGACCACAGAAGTAGTTAATTGATCTCGATTACTGAATCGTATAATCTATATATCCTTCCTCTTAACACTACTCACTTTTTTCTGATTCACCTTCTCTCTTAGATTTAATTATGGTCTCCTCACCTGCTCATGTAAGTAAATTCGGGCAATATTCTACTGCAGGATTTTCGTATGTTCTCCGAAATTTAAACCTAAAGTGATCATGGGTCGTAATTTCTCAGGCATAAACGTTTCTCATCTACTGCGTGATGCTGGTAACGTAGATTGGTCAGTAACTGTTAATATCGATGAGAAAGTTTCGTTATTTACCAGTATTAATTATGCTTCTACTATACGATAAACATGCTCCCGCTCGCCCTGTTATACTTAAACATCTCCCTACTCCTTGGCTTTCTGACGATCTAAAGGCTCTTACATTTAAACGTGCCAATTCAGTGCTTAGAGTTAAAAATAACAAATCAAACGACGTGAAAAATATAAACAATATCCATAATCATTGTAACACATTGTATAGGAATGCGCTGTTGCGCAACGTCACGTTCATAATTCGATTGAGAACGGCGATCCTGTCAAAGTGAGAAAATTCCTCAGATCTCTTGGAGTTGGTAAATCATCTACTAAAGTCCCTCCTGATACTGATCTTGATTCTCTTAACTCACATTTTTTTAATTCTTTCGTCGCTTTAGACGCGAATATTAAAAATAAGACGATAAATTCATTTTCAACCATTTCAACTCCTGATTATTCTATGTTATTATTTAGTCAATTCACCGGAGAATATTATGTCCATTGCGTCCAAAGCTGTCAGAAGTGATTGAATCCGTGCCATGATTTTACCAATTCTTGATATTATCCTCCCTGTTCTAACTCATATCTTTAATTTCTCCATTGCTAGCACCATTCCTGACTCCATTCCCATCCAAAGTTTTTGAGCGCCTTGTCCAACAACAACTTTGTTGCTACATTAATACTCATCGCTTATTGAATCCCTTAATGTCCAGTTCGGTTTCCGTCCTGGTCATAGCACGGTTACTTCGGTGATTTACAGGTTTCGCAGTTATCTGCAGGAACGCTGGCAGCGCATTCAAGTTGATGATTCATTCTCTTCTTGGTGTGATGTCTCAGCTGGTGTGCCACAGGGTGGCGTGTTGTCTTCTATCTTATTTTCTATTATTTTATAAATTCCATTTCTTCTAATATTTCTTCTTCCTATCACATGTATGCAGACGACCTACAAATGTATACACATTTCTCGCCTGATGACCTATGTATGCCATTCTACGTACTAATCGTGATCTTCAATCTATTATTACCTGGAGTTTAATGCATGGTCTTACGGTTAATCCTGTTAAAACACAGACGATAGTAATTGGAAGCTCTCATTATATTAATAGAATTAACTGGACGGACCTTCCAAATGTTACAGTGGATGGTATAATCATACCTTTTAGTAAGATTGTCAAGAATCTTTTGGTGTACATTGATCAAAACCTCTCTTGCGTAGACCAACTCTTTTCGGTGGTAAAGGAATCCTCTACATATCCCTACTAAAATTCTATTATCTCACTCCTTGCTTCTTTCTATCGTGGACTTAACTGATTTTTGCTATCCTGTCCTTAATGAGATCCAATTAAATTTGCTGGAAAGACTCCTAATCTTCTGCATTCATTTTATCTTTGGCTTACGTAAATTTTATCATATATCGGAGTATCATAAGAAACTTAAGTGGCTCCCTATTCGTTTACGCCGGAATGCCCATATTTTACACCTGTTCTACTGCGTACTCTTTGATCCTAGATCTCCTAGGTATCTTAAAGAAAAATTTATCTTTCTCAGTTCCAACAGTTTTGATTTAAGATCTTCTTTTAATCTTTCTCTCTGTATGCCTTCTCACTGTTCTAAATTCTTTAACTCCTCTTTTACTCTCTTTTTCTAAGCTATTCGCTTATGGTACTCTACATGTAAAAATAAGAAAGGCACAAACCATTTCTTGTTTTGATTCTCTTGTTAAAAACAAATATTATTTATCGTTTTAAATTGCCTATTATTATTTTTTTTAATTTTATTATTATGATGTTTTAGTATTGTTCGTTAATATATATATTTTTTTGACAAGTATTTAATTTATTTTTATTTCTAATTTGTAATTATTTTACTTGCTCTGCACCGCCTTAATTTGTAAACAGCATTTCCTCGATCTCGGGTTGTCTGGAGGAAATAGCTATCTTAGCTATAAGACTGCCCTCTCTACATTCTTTAATAAGCTGAATTGTTTATATTTTTAATATTTATTTAGTGCGCAATAAAGTATTTACTACTACTACTGTCTATTCATTCATTTTACAGGCTGTATATTGCTTCTTTTTCAGCGCCATAAAATTGTGCGCGGCATATACATGAAATAATTACACAAGCTCAGAACGATCTAGACACACTGCATGAGTGGTTTCAGAATAATTTACTTGTCATTAACATTTCATAAACTAACAGTCAATAATGTTCCTCTGCAATAAAAAAAACAATGCAAAATACTTAGGATTATATATATCAATCACTTGACGTGGAAAGTGCATATAGATCATATAAAGGCTAAGCTGGCATCACTCTGTGGTTCACTTCACTACATGGATCCACGAAAATGTATATATCACTATTTATAAAACTCTAGTTAAACCACAATTATTATATCTTATCAAGGCATGGAGAAGTGCGACTAAAACAAGACTTGCTGAATTAGAAGTCCTACAAAACAAAATCATTAAAAGACTCTTCAACTACAATTTTCGAACACCAACTAAAAAGATCTATAGTGAAACAAGATCCTTCACAAGAATATCCATACGAACATATCGCTTTCTTACTTCGATCATTTAATACTATGTCAATGCTTTCTAAGCAAAATAATATTACTACTCGCATTGCTAGGCGAGCGAGTTTCATTGTCAATTCATTAAATGTTTTTTAGCGGCAATTGGCCCAATATATTTTAAATAATTAATCATTTACAAATAATTACTTCGTACTATAAAACTACTTAAGTCTTTAACGGGATATAAATGTCTTAAACCTTATGCTCACAATAAGCAGCCTGTCACTTACTCACTATTCATTTCACGACCTATATATTACTTCTCATTGAGCGACACATCGTTGTGCCTGGCATGCTCACAATAAGCAGCCTGTCACTTACTCACTATTCATTTCACGACCTATATATTACTTCTCATTGAGCGACACATCGTTGTGCCTGGCATGCTCACAATAAGCAGCCTGTCACTTACTCACTATTCATTTCACGACCTATATATTACTTCTCATTGAGCGACACATCGTTGTGCCTGGCATGCTCACAATAAGCAGCCTGTCACTTACTCACTATTCATTTCACGACCTATATATTACTTCTCATTGAGCGACACATCGTTGTGCCTGGCATGCTCACAATAAGCAGCCTGTCACTTACTCACTATTCATTTCACGGCCTATATATTGGTTCTCATTGAGCGACACATCATTGTGCCTGGCATGCTCACAATAAGCAGCCTGTCACTTACTCACTATTCTTTTCACGGCCTGCATATTGCTTCTCATTGAGCGACACATCATTGTGCCTGGCTTGCTCACAATATGCAGTCCTTCACTTACTCACTATCAATTTCACGGCCTACATATTGCTTCTCATTGAGCGACACATCATTGTGCCCGGCATGCTCACAATATGCAGTCCTTCACTTACTCACTATCAATTTCACGGCCTACATATTGCTTCTCATTGAGCGACACATCATTGTGCCCGGCATGCTCACAATATGTAGTCCTTCGCTTACTCACTATCAATTTCACGGCCTACATATTGCTTCTCATTGAGCGACACATAATTGTGCCCGGCATGCTCACAATATGTAGTCCTTCACTTACTCACTATTCATTTCATGGCCTGCATATTGCTTCTCATTGAGCGACACATCATTGTGTCCGGCATGCTCACAATATGCAGTCCGAGGTCTTCTCATGATGCACTCCCATCCGGTACCTTCGGTCACAACTATCACCTCGTCTCGGACCTCGTGCACCGCCGCGCCATCCACAAGGACTCGCGCCTCGCAGCCGGGTCGACCACCAGCCGCGCCGCAACCTCCCCGCCGCGACGGTGACCGTACCCGACCTCCTCGACCCGAAACACGCGCGGCTCGCGCCCGACAGCGCGGAGCGCCCGCCGCCCGGCGCGAAGACGCTCGACCCAGCAGACCGGACCCCGCCGCCGGCTGCGACACTCCGATCCCTCACCACAACGACGCTCTTTACTGCGCTGGCCGCACTGATCTTGATGACTCTTGTGGCCACCATTACAGCTGAGCGAGGGCATCCACAATCGATCACTGCTTATCACTTATCTGACAAAAGAAAAAGCGCATCAATGCTCTTTTAAACAACCCTGGCATTCCATTGAATACACTATTTATGAGTAGCTTGATCAAATGCTACTAATATAATTAATTGTTATATTATAATTTAGTGATAAAAGTATAATAAAAAATAATGGTCGGTGTATTCAGGAATCAACTAGTGTAGTCACACAACAACATGAGCAAATTATTGTTAAGATTCTCGACTATCGTACTAGTTGCTATTATTTTCAACGAAAGTTTCCACAAAAATAACACATGCATGTAGTTAATATTTACTTTATATAGTCTTTGTGGGCAAATGGACGATAACAAGTCGACTAGTATTATTTTTGTAATTACTTTATGGCTTTACAAAACAAGAAATAAAAAAAATAAAAAAAAGGAAAAACATTTTTCATAACCTTGTTACCGTTATACCACTTCTGAAATTGTTAGACCACTGAAGAAAATACTTGATTTGCTCAATAGTTTATTCACATCAATATTATCACTTCACAATAATCATCAGAATTCTATTTACTCAACCACAGGTCAGCTGTCGACCATCGAACCAAACTAAGCGCGCCAATAATTCTTCTACCATTTTCCCGCCATTTTCCGTTTGACAGCTGACCCACTCGATTGGAGGCAATGTTGTCAGAACATAAATATAATTTAAATATGGTTCTAGCTAGCATTGCTAGTTAACAAAAATATAAGTGTATAATATTTTGTAACAAAACTGCCTCTAATACTATTATTAGAGGCAGTTTAAAGAAAAAAATTTTTTTTTTTTATTATTTAAGACTAACGATCCGCCCCGGCTTCAAACAGGTGTAGATTTATACCTATGTTACTCGCTGATAATGTAGCTTTCTATTGGTGAATTGATGAATTTTTAAAATCGGTCGAGTAGTTTTTGAGTAAAAACAAACAAACAAATCTTTCTTTTTTATAATATTATATTTCATAGTTATAATAATTAGTATAAATAATTTATTTTAGAGTAGGGGAATGCTCTTTAGTGTTCCCCGCGGTAGTGTAATAAGGGATTGCGGGGATCAGCCAAGTACTTTCTTGACCCCCAGGTCACATTCCTGGGGTCCAGAGAAACATAATGTGAACCATCCTATCCTTGACCGCGCACGTCTCCGCTTAACCGTATGTTCACATTAGGGGTTGGAGGCAAGTGAAATGCGGCGTGAAATAATATCCCCTCTCCCGTGTCACTGGCTTGAAAGTAATCTGAGTCACCGTGACGGCTATTTTTAAATCTACATCAACCCTAATAATAGAGGTTATTATTAGTTATGTTTGTATGTTTGAACGGAGTAATATCTGTAATAATAGTAATATCAACTATACGGTTACTAGAAAACCTGACACTTATAACGGCGGAGATAGTTTAGCACAGCGATGGTCCTACATATTACTAGTAACACGCCCTGGCTTCGCACGGGTGCAATATATACATATAATATATGTACGTACTATACAAAAAGTCGTAACAAACAAATCTTACCTCTATATAATATTTGTAAAGATTATAATATTTTCTTCCTTTTTAATATAGGTATTATTTTTTATTCATATTATATGATTTAAGTGAATTCTTGCTGAATTCACTTAAATCAAACTCGGTTTTTAACGTAATTTTTACGTAACGTAAATTTTAAGTAAAAATTAGGTCGACAGCGCATCATTGGCTGATCTTCTGTGGCTGAGGTATCACCTACCATCAAGAGAACCTCATGCTCGTCTGTCGATATCTGACATAAAAAAATACCATGTATACGGTAGCCATTAGAGTCGAAACGCGGATAAAACATAAACCCTCTCGAGCGCAGTCAGTTAAGCCGGGGGTGCGTCGTCAAGCACGGTAGCATATAATTGTGATTATCGGGGGATGCTCTGACGCGAAGGGGCACTTAGTTAATGAATGATTTTGAGTATTGTACCGGTTCTACGTATTTGGCTTAGCCGTTGACATCATATATATTATGTTTGTGTGTGTAGAGAGTTTTCAATGTGTGTATACATAAACGAATATAACGTAAAATTTATAAACATTATATAAAAAAAATTAAATAAACTCAACAACGTCAGATCATATTTCAACCTACCTACATTTTACCTAAACATATATAAGTTTCTTAATATAAACATAGTATATTAAAAATTATAACTAAACAGTTTGTTTTGTGTGTCAACCATTTACTTAATAAAAATACCTTTGAATTTTGAAATAAACTCAAAAACATAAAATCCTACTTATTTCGACTTATCCACAGATTATTGCTAATTGTAATGTAATTCGCTGACTGTTTATCCGCGTACTCCTTCCAAACGAAACAACGTATTATAATACTATTTCCACTGTCATTTAGAGAATTAATTACTGGTGGTTAGTTTGTACGATATAAAATAGAAAAAAATTGAATATTTTGTATTCAAATTAATTCTTACGTAGTATAATATCTATGTCAAGAAACTCACAGTAGCAACACAACACCTAATTATAAAAAAAACTAAAAAAACAATTGAAAAAGTTATATTTGAAATCGCTACGAACCCCTTATTAAATGTCGGTCAAACAAGAAAAACCCACTCAACGTATCAAATATCAAAAGACTAGTGCGTTCACCCTATCCTAATGTACCCCATGCCGGACGTCTACACATCTCCCACCGGCCACCCCGTAATAAATCACTACTAGTAGTTTAACGTTGAGTGGACAGAATTATATATGATCGTCTATCTATACATCTATACATCTATACAAATATTATAAAGAGGAAAGGTTTGATTTTTTGTTTGTTTGTTTGTTTGTATGAATTGAATAGGCTCCGAAACTACTTGGCAGATTTGAAAAATTCTTTCACTGTTGGAAAGCTACATCATTTCTGAGTGACATAGGCTATATTTCATTTTCAAAAAAAATAGGCATCCTTACTAAAATTACGATAACGTAATCCAAGGTGTGAAAAAAATATCAAAAAACTACCTTACATCGCGTGCGCTGCGAAAACTATTGATGATAGAACAAAATAAAGTTCTACAATATTATAGAACATATAAATATCTACAAAAAACTTCGCGAGACCATATGTCTAACTATTGTAGTTATGTTACTATAACTACTTTTGTACATTTTAAAAGTTGATAGAAGTGCCGATCAAAATCAGACCCTGCTATCCATACCTCTGTATTAATTCTTATCCAAATAAATTCATTTCATATTTAAGACTGTTTCAATACCTGTTGATTACTTTTTGAAATATTGAAATCGGACATTCCATTCAAAAGATATTACGAAATTAAAAATATTAATGTAATCAAAAAATACACGCCGTCCGCTTCGCACCGCTGTGGCTCCACGCAGGGCATCGAGCAATACGGCGAGGGGTAGTACTATGTCATTTTGTTCAATTTGTGGGGTTTTGTTACGATTTAACTCAAAAACTACTCAACCGATTTTAAAAATTCTTTCACTAATAGAAAGCTATATTATCAGCGAGTAACATAGGCTTTGCTTTTTTTTCATCTATTTGCACCCGTGCGAAGCCGGGGCGTTTTGCTAGTCTTTATATATATAACAGTGTAAAAGATACTTTACTATATAAAAAAGCAATCAAATCATAGGTGGAAAAACCGTGAAGTGCACATTGCGTGTTTCGGTTTCAGTCCATGGATTTCCGAAGTATAATAAAAAGTAGGTCGACAGCGCATCATTGACTTATGTTCCGTGGCTGAGGTATCACCTACCATCAAGTGAACCTTATGCTCGTCTGTCGATATCTAACATAAAAAAGCAAGCGGCAATACAGTAAAATAAAAAAAATTGTAAAACAAAAAACTTGGCGAATAAAAAGAGTGACGGCGAGTTTATTGCCAGTTCTTCTCGTCCGCTCTACGCCCTTGATTTGAGAACTGGCAGTAAATGTAAAATTAGAAGCATTTAATATTATGTATTTTTTATTGACGTTCATAAGTGTACATTTAGTTACCTAAATGAATAAATGATGCCATCAAAAACATTAATTGTAAAAAAGCCAAGTCTTGCAACTCAGTTCTCTCGTAAAAAGTTGTGAGATCCGTATAATACCAAGTCGGTCAATTTATTCAGTCTCTACTGAAGGATCCTTCTGTCTTAAGTTATTACGTAATTAGGTAACCTAACAACATCTTATAGTGATCATATCAATACCAATATTAAAAATCTCTGATGTTTAAAATAAATAGATTGACTCGGCTATCGCATGAAAACACTCTATTTTTATAATTTTATTAAAAACACAATGTGTATCACAAGTAACACATATTATATTAAATTAGATAGTTTAGTGCGATTGCCAAGTCAACCTTTTTATTTTAAACATCAAAGCTTTTTAATATTGGTATTGATATGATCACTATAAGATGTTGTTAGGTTACCTAATTACGTAATAACTTAAGACAGAAGGATCCTTCAGTAGAGACTGAATAAATTGACCGACTTGGTATTATACGGATCTCACAACTTTTTACGAGAGAACTGAGTTGCAAGACTTGGCTTTTTTACAATTTATGTTTTTGATGGCATCTCATTTCTTTTTGTAGATATTCCTTTTCTTAGTTTATTTGGATAAGAATTAATATAAAGCTATGGATAACAGTCTGATTTTGATCGGCATTTTTATTAACTTTTTAATGTAAAAAAGTAGTTATATTGACATAACTACAATAGTTGGACATTTGGTCTCGTGAAATTTTTTGTAGATTTTGATATGTTCTATAATATTGTGGAACGTTTTTTTGTTCTAGCATCAATACTTTCCGCAGCACATGCGATGAAAGACATTTTATGGCTAATTTTTTTACACCTTGGGTTGTTTTTAGTAGGGATTTCTAAGGATCTCTATTTTTTCTAGTAATAAATACCCTAAGTTGAACTGAAGTTAAACTGATAATGTAGCTTTCTAACGGTAAAAGAATTTTTAAAATCGGTCCAGTAGTTTTTAAGTTATTCATTACATACAGAAATACAAAAAAAAATTGTATATCTAGAAAACTGGACCGAAATTTCAAAATATTGTAGTTTTTCCTTGATTTATAGACTAAACACTAATTATATTCTAAATTTCAAGTTTCTATGTCTGCTAGAAGTGCCTTAGAGTTTTGATGATCGGTCAGTCAGTGAGTGAGTGAGTGACAAATTATCAAACTTTGACTAGTTATAATTCTTAAACTACTGGTTCAAACAGAATGAAATTTGAAATATACCGAGTTTATACAATGCCTGCTTAGTGACTGAAAATTCAGGATTCTAGTTTTATCCACAACGAAGTTATAGGGGGTCGAAAATGGCCCGAACTACTTCGAGAAAAGGATAGTACGGCCGTGCCGCTTTTTGCTGGACTTGGCGGGGGCACTGCCGTGCCCCCAGATTTTGAATTTGAAGTAAAATATTAAATGCTCAGCAATTGTATTAGTATTTTTAAAAGGACGTCAACTCATCTAAGACGTTATACTCACAGATATCCTAGGGCGGTGGTAATTACTTACTATTAGGTAATCCACTTCTGTAGAATATTTATAGTAGATACAATATATACATATTTTCATGTTTTTAAAAATCAAAACCTATTTCTCGTCTGCGGTATTGAAATTTTACCTTGATTTGATTTTCCAAATTAACCATTTAGTCCAGCAAATTCAGAAAAAACTAAGTCATAGACAAGCGTCTAATCTATCTAACAATACTTTCACAATTCACTCTTAAATAAACTCATTTGAATAACCAAATTAATTATGGATAATCCCATTTGGCTTGTTGCATAAGCCGCACCTCCTCGATGTTTAAACTATCCTATCTGCGGTTGACCTAATCGTCTGCAAATTCTACAATGTACCAAAAGCCACGCGACCGCCACGTGACGGGACAAATTTGTTGTTTTTTCTACATAAATTTATTAAACCAATTCACGGAGCGTGTTAATTGAAGTTGTCGACATACGATGCTCTATTTATGAGGGGTTTTGTGGGAAATATGTAACATCCGCCATCTCTTATGGCCGAATACTCAAACGCTAATCAAAATTGAGATTCACGTAATACTAGTGCTGTCACTTTCATTAAGAAAAATGATATAAGACACAGAGATATCTTACAACTAGAAACTTAAAGCTTTAAAGTTCTTTTTTTATGACTCCCATAAGGCCATTTTTGACCATTTACAGCTACTTGAAAAAGCGCTTAAAATTGTATATTATTATTCTTCAATTTTTCCACTATGTAGTTTTATATTGATAATTCTTATTTACTACCTAAAAACTTATCTTAGATATTAATATTATAAAGAGGAAAGATGTGTTTGTTTCTTTATTACGATCTAACTCAAAAACTACTCGACCTATTTTAAAAATTGTTTTATTATTAGAAAGCTATATCTTCACCGAGAAACATAAGCTATATTTATTTCCAGAAATAATTAGGGATCCCTACTAAAACTTGAAAAATGTAACCCAAGGTGGAAAAAAAGTTGTAGGGAGTAATCTCTGGATCTACTGAATCGATTTTAAAAAATTCTTTCATCAATAGAAAGCTATATTCATAGGCAAGAGTAACATATTTTTATATTACATCTACATTGTGTGTGTTACTATTTTTAAATAAACTTTATCCATAATATTGTCTTTTATTAACGCGAGTATCACACATTTAAATAAAATACTGTATACCGGATTAAAACGCGATTTATTATTTATATTGTTTAAATTATTTATCCCGACGTTTCTGATGCTTTACAGCAACCGTGGTCGCGGGGAGACAGGATCAGAAACGTCGGGATAAATAATTTAAACAATATAAATAATAAATCGCGTTTTAATCCGGTATACAGTATTTTATTTAAATTTTATCCAATTTGGCTTAAGTTGAGAAACACTAATTTCATTTGCTGAGGTAGATAGAACATAATTTTAACAATGAAATCAGATGAATAATAAAAGAGATAAGTTTTTTTAAAGGTTAACCTAATTTTCCACAAGTATAATTTTGACGCTTTATCAGTTCTGCCTTTCCACTGACGTATAAATAACGTTAAAAGAAACATACCACGAAAAACTTGACAATATGGCGTTAAGTTACAAGCACCCCATCGAAACGGCACGCGACATTATGTATTTAAGGGGAAGTTAAACTAGTACACTTTACTAAACGTTTTTCGAGGATTCTGACGAGTACAATAATAAACTTAGTTTACGGGCTCGTTGGCGCGTTCGGTAGAACACCTGCCGTGCGCATCGATGGGTCGTGGGTTCGATTCCCACCGGGAGCATATGCTTATAATTTTCTGTAAGCATGATTTCCCCACGTCTGGTAACTTCGGGAATTGATCAGGTGGGAGGAATATCTAAATTCCGACCGGGTAACGAACCACCGTTCATAGATGGAAAAACCGTGAAGTGCTTATTGCGCGTTTCGGTTTCAGTCTATGGATTTCCGAATGCTCGAAGTAAAAATTAGGTCGACAGCGCATCATTGACTGATGTTCTGTGGCTGAGGTATCACCTACCATCAAGTGAACCTCATGCTCGTCTGTCGATATCTAAAATTAAAAAAAAAAAAAAAAAAACTTATAACTGCGAACTTCGAAATAAAAATACCTACATTAATTTGATTGGCGTTGGGTAGTAAGTACGCCGTGATAATCACGAGTTTGAATCCCACCGGGATGACGTTTTTTGAAAAATATGTTTTTTCCCATGCCTGGTCACTTGGGTAGGAAGAATAATGAAACTTCGAATGAACCGTTTTGCGAAAGCTTGAAATAAAAATAAGTCGACGGCGCATCATTGATTTATATTCTGTGGCTGAGGTATCAGCAATCAATGATATACCTTTAGGTCTACTTCTCATCTCGATAATACAAGTCATCGCGAAGTAGTTTCAGTTTCTATATATAAGCAAGGTAAACACAAAAAAAAAACAAAATTATTACCATCTTAATTATATTTAAAATTCATGTCACACATGCAAAATCTATAATCGAAAACTATAAATATTTAAATAAAATACTATTTACCAGATTAAAACGCGATAATATTATTTATGCCGATGTTTCGGATGCTTTCCAACTACCGTGGTCACGGTAAATAGGTACGAGCACGGTAAATAATATAAATATTAAATCGCGTTGTAATCCGATATAAAGTATTTTATTTAAATGTGTGATACTCGCGTTAATAAAAGACAATATTAATTATTCTATATTCACTCCCAATAGTCGAAAATCAATCGTACCCCACTATTTTACCCCAAAACGACTCCCGAAGTCCCTACCCGTTCTCAGTCACAGTAAATAAAAATAATTACTGTATCGCGAAATTATCTACGATTAATCATAACGGTCTCCGCCCCTAGTGACGCTGCCCTATTTATAGTACCAACTCTTATCTCGAACCAGTTACGTTTTTATATTTATTTATATCTATACTAATATTATAAAGAGGAAAGATTTGTATTTTTGTATGTTACGAATAAACTCAAAAACTTTCACCAATAGAAAGCTACATTTTCAGAGAGTAACATAGGCTATTTTTTGTACCTATATACATTGCGCCCGTGTGAATCCGGGGCGCGTTGCTAGTTCATTCATAAAACAAATTGCAATTTTACTCTCCAAAACTATAAACTTTAATGAAAATTTGTGAATAACAATAATGTTTTATGTAAGGATTAGCCAGAGAACATTATCGATTTTTTCAGAGTTTTTGACGACGTTTATCGAAATCGCAGTTTCGTAATTCTTTCGAAAATCAAAAATTCCATCAAATGCTAATTTAAAAATTTTTAGAGTATTCTTTGACTAATTTCAAGACATTTTTGTCCTTGAACAATTGTTGCTCAACTCTATAGTTTATTAAAAATTTATATTATTACTTATATGAAATTAATTATTTTATAATATAATAAATTATTTATAAAAAAATTTAATATAAAATTAATAATATTATATTAAATTTTTTTTCATTCGGACCGCCATTTTGGCTTACCAAAACGTAAAAAATAATCTCATGAATTTTTAGTTTAGACATCGAGGTCACGATATAGATTGGTTTTATGCATGAAAAAAAATCGACAGGGAACGAATGAATTTTCAAAAAAAAAATTCATCGAAAAATCACGACTTTTTGGCGAATTTTCGATTTTTCTATGGTTTATTTTTTGTTCTGGCCCAATTTTAATCACCATCATTCGAAAGAGCACACCCTAAAACATAGGAAACAGTAGTTCCCGATTTTTTTCTATTTGAATTCATCACGTGGCAACAGCTCAAACTCAGATGTCAAAATTGTGTCCTCTGGGCGCTAATGGGTTAAGCCAGTAAATATTATTTTATTTAAACAAACGTCATTCATTCTAAAAGTTTTTACAAATATAATAAAAATAAGTTTAATAAATTATAAAAAAAATATATATATACTGGGACGTCACTATAAATATGGCACAGTAGATCCGGTCAAATCGAATTCGATCTACGATAACAAAATATTACTCGCTCATATAAATCCGAGAAGTTCCGCCGCTAATACACCCCTCTCACTCGAGCGTACACACCGATGTACGAGTATTAGTCTTTCCTCATTATAATATTAGTATACTATATACTAGATATTACCCGAGACTGTCCGCGCAAACTATAATCGCTGCTAGTATCTTTATAAATTATATTAGCCTTTATTTTATTCTGATGTAACTGTAAATTTTCATCAAAATCCGTTCAGTAGTTTATGCCTGAAAGAGTAACAAACAGCCATCAATACATCCTCACAAAACTCACATTTATAATATTAGTAGGATATTACAACGTTATACCGAGTTTTCACTCTTCCTTTTGACTGTCTTGTATGAAATCAATTAATGACCTATTGTGACTCTACATAAACTATGTAATATGTATCCTATATCTTTCTCTCAAATCTATAAAACTCACTCCGATTTAAACATTTTTATATTCAACCCCACAAAACGAACCCTTCGACAAATAGTGATCTACGCATCTCAATTAACAGTGTAATCAAATAGAATCTTATCTAAAAGCTATCCTCTGTTTGCGTTCACCAAACACGGACCCCTGTACAAACCACTGGTCGAACTGGGCTATCTATATGAGTTCAATTCTATACTAACATTATAAAGAGAAAAGATTTGTTGGTTTGTTACGATTTTACACAAAATCAACTCAACCGAATTAAAAAAAAAAAAAATTATTTTTTTAGTACATCTACATTGTACCCGTGCGAAGCCGGGGCGGATCGCTAGTATGTGCGATCTGTCATTTGTAAACAATTTAACAACCTACAGATCGACTATACACTTGCTCTTGCAAAAACTACTGAACGGATTTTGATGAAACTTTACAGTATTATTGTTTATAGATTAGAATAACATATTATATACCTACTATGATTTATAACAATACTAGTAACACGCCCCGGCTTTACACGGGTGCAATGTAGATGTATTATACACAAAAAATATAAATATAAGATATATAATAATATAATAATATGCCTTTGTTACTCGCTAATAATGTAGCTTTCTATTGGTGAAAGAATTTTTAAAATCGGTCCAGTAGTTTTTTAGTTTATTCATAACATACAAAAATACAAATCTTTTTATAATATTAGTATAGATTGGCCAAATTATAACGATGATTGTCAAGTAAGTTGGATAAAATCCTGCTATCTGAGAACTAGTTCACCAAGCGAAGTGGACACTGGTCAGCTAGTCTTTACATATATACATATAATTATTCTGTACGTGTATGTCACTTAACGACCAAACAGCTGGACTGACTTTGAAGAATTTTTGCCTAAGTTTGAGATCCGGTAGGTGGCGTTGCAATCGATATCAGAATTGTATTTTATTTGTAGCCAACGTTCGGATGGGACAAGATCTATCGGATCCGCCATAAAAATATCTATCCATATATGGTTTAAACTGCAAAATGAGCGCTACTTTCAAAGGTTCTTATTCATTAAGTCCGTATTCACTGCGGGAGACCTGTTGAGTAACGTTAAGCAAACACTCCTTGAAATATATGTATATTTTGTGATGAATCATCTTATACTCGTAACTTAATCTGTAGATTTAAAACAAAATCGTTATTATACTAACTATATGACACTATTATTCATTAATTAGATTTGAGCTTACTTTAATTTATTATTTTGACGCTACATACATACAGTAATACCTCGACGTACGCGAACCCGGAGTCGATTCGTCTTTTGATCGAACACGCTACCGCGACTTACGCGAACCCGGAGCGATTTTCAAATCATCCCATAACTCTTGACAGTCGATTATTTAACAGAAATAATATTCGACTCGATTCCATTAACCAAATGGTTATAAAACAGGTGGCACTCTCAGACTACCACCATGGCACAAAGGTTTAAGTACTGTTTTTTTGGTGATTTTTCAGAATAAAGTAGTAAATGTATGAATTTGGCATAATATGTAAAATGAAGTTAAAAAAATGAAGCATAATATGTGAAATTCTAATAAATCATTCGTCGAAATAAAACTAAACTACAATGTACCTAAATAAATTCAATTGAAAGCACGATAAGGCACGCCTTTATCAACATCATATTAGTATGTTATTAAAATAATAATTATTTTACGATAATTTTAGTACCGAACTCAGTGACCTGTGAAATTGTATCATCTCATATGTTAATTTTTAGAGTTCCGTACTGCATACCGAAAACGGAATCCATATAGAATCACTTCGTTATCCGTCTGTCTATCTGTCCGTCAAGTTGAAATACAAATACTGCCTAATACTTACGAAAGCAAGGGCCATTAGTGAAAAAAATCATACTTATAAGTCGATACAATCAAAATATACGGCCTTTTACGCTCTGTTTTTGCCGCATATTTTGACGACATATTAAGGAAATCAAAACCTATAGGGTACTTTCCATAGACCTAGAATCATGAAATTTTTCATGACACATGTCATTCGAACTCAAACATTTCTTCTATAGTTATGACGTTATTTTTTATAGTATTGGGGATAAAACAAGCCTGCTACCTGATAAGAAATCGCAATACCAGCACGCAATACGAATTCCATTGCCGACCTTTTAAATAGTAATAGGCTCTCTTTTTAACCCTAGTCATGCATTTTTCATCTGCATCGATTTTGATGAAAATTAGATCCGGCATTAGATTTTGAAATTCAAAATGGATTCGTGATCAGCAATCCCGAAATCCCCTGGATCCGTATTTTCAGAGGTATTGGTTCAATATTAGAGCTCTGATTTTTTATAAGGGTTTGACCGCTACGGTCCCTCTATGACTGTAAGGATTAAAAGGATAGAGTTACGGAAAAATCGCTGGCGACAAATTTATTGCAATAAAAATCCATGCGGAAGGCAAATAAACATTCTTCTAAAATATTTATTTTTCTGGAAAAAGCATGGGAACTGACGGTTCACATAATCGCACTATCCATTTCAACGGCTGAATATGAGCATCGTGAGTATGACATAAATCTGGCACAGGGCTAAGACCTTAGACCTGACCAAACAAGTCTCTTATACTTAATTCGCCCCCCACAGGGATTCTTATATGGCATAGATTCTTTACCTGTTGAGATTGCGCAATAGGTACATATATACTGCCGTCATAAGGACAAATATATGTTTTTTTTTGAGGTATCAGGTATGAGGTACAGAATAAGTAAAAAAGAGAACTTACTAGTTTTTTCTCAGTATAAATTTTTACGCAGAAATATCCCTTTTCCTCGAGGCAGTATATTTAAGATCTCTTTCCCATTGGGATAGGCAGAGATCACAGATTTACATACGCATTTAAAATATGTGAATATGTTAATCATCATGTAACAAATAAATCTCTCTCCCAAATAAAAATTGTATAAAAAACAGTTTGTTTAATTTCTCCATATTTGACGACACAGTTAAAAGTTTCAAAACTTGAATAGACAGCCGCGATTGGTAGATACGGGTGATTCAGCGCACGCGCACCTGATCAAATAAAATATTTGACGCAAATTTCTTTAAAAAAAGTTTAATATTTAGATTGATATTTAGGTTACATTTCACTAGAAAGTGTCAATATCCAGAAAAAAAATAGTAGCGACATCTACAATATTTCATGATACCATATGGAGCATGGTGTAATGGTTGCAGCTCCTTACAAACATAGTGTAAAACAAAAAACTTGGCGATTAAAAAGAGTGGCGGCGAGTTTATTGCCAGTTCTTCTCGTCCGTTCGACGTCCTTGATTTGAGAAGTGGCTGTAAATGTAAAATTAGAAGCTTTTAATATTTTTTTTGACGTTTATAAGTGTGTAAATTGTGTTACCTAAATGAATAAATGAGAATTTGATTTGATTTAGTACGAAGACGTCACTATTCGGTTATATATTCTGAATCGCGCTATCAAAGTTTCTACGAGCACTGACTACACAATATAACTTCTCGACATCATCCACTGGGGTTAGACTGGTCGAGGATTCTCCCTTTAGGTTGGAGGAAGAACATTCGTTCGATCGCAAATAACTTAATCAATACTGAGCCGTATGTAACAAAATGATCTAGTTCGTTCAACTAGTTCAATCAATTGATTGGTTCAATTTCAAATGAAAAATCAAAATTGATTGAGATCTGTGACGGTGTTCGTTCGTTTCTCTTACTCCCCCTCGGATCGCCGCTACCATGCCTGACTGTAATCGAACGAACGAATCATTTTCAACAAAGTGACCCATTCGATTGCGCAGATTTGAAGATCTGGTTCTTTTGGACCGTTCAATCGCGAACGACACCTTCTTAGTTGGAGGAAGAGCACACCTTCCTCATGGCAATTCCTATAACGTGAACGACCATGGCCTGAAACGCAATAGGACATTACGCGTGCGAAATCGATCCGGCGACCCGAGAGCTAGGCGCAGTAACCCCGCTATCTTATCAGCGCAAGTGTTGTGAATGTTATTATGATTTATACAATTATCTGTGTCTCATTAAAAGTGCTAATTGCTTGTGTTTATAGCTGTTTTATTAATGCGTGACATTTAAGTTTTATTGCGATTAAATACCGCTACTATGTATGTATAATATATAGTATGTCGCTGTCGCGGTCGCAGGGAAATGAAAATAGCGGAGATTCCGCGAAACTGTTAGGGATACCTTGCATTCATTTGCATGATGCCATTTTCTTGTATATACAATAATTTAATGCAATAATTGACATCAAAGAATAGTAAGCAACTACACTAATGACCGAATTCTCGAACGCTAATCAACATTGAGATGTACTTAAAAGTATATCTAACCCTTTCATTACGAAGGTAAAATGAAAGACAGAAACATTTTAAGAAGCTCCCAAGTTTTGATTATCATTTCAGTATTCCGCGGTAAGAAAAGTTTTGAAACAAAACTTGTATAAGAGATCAAGAATGTTACGTGTTGTTTAGACCATGCAAGACATTTATTGCTTCAATTTAATTGTATGCAACAGGCAAGAAACTTGCATCGTGTAAATGGGCCTTAAACTGGGACAACTTTTTACCTAAATTGATCTAGTGATATGACAAAATATCATTTTTTTATTTTTTATGTTAGATATTGACAGAGGAGCATGAGGTTCACTTGATGGTAGGTGATACACCAGCCACAGAACATCAGTCAATGATGCGTCGTCGACCTACTTTTTATTTCGAGCATTCGGAAATCCATAGACTGAAACCGAAACGCGGAATATGCACTTTACTGTTTTTCCATCTATGAACGGTGGTTTTTTACCCGGTCGGAATTGAGTCGGAAGTTATCAGACGTGGGGAAAACATGCTTACATGAAATTATAATAATGTGGGCCCGGTGGGATTCGAACCCACGACCGCTACATTATCAGCGAGTATCACATATTTTGGGTATAGTACATCTTTGTTAAAATGTATGTTTTATCTATAATATAGTTACATCAAATAAACTACTAATTAGCTTTAATCTGTAACTGTATAATCTTTTGTCTATGTAATGTAATTGATTTCCTGTCTTAATAAAGTCTCTTCGCTACTGGCTTTCAACTGAACAACATCGTTTTATTTTATAATAATCTTCAATGTACCTTTGCGAAGCCGGGGCGGATCGCTAGTAATATAATAAATCACGTTTTAATCCGGTAAAAGTTATTTTATTTAATCTGCCTCTGTCAACATGTCAGATAAACTTTCATCCAGTCGTGACATTAATCATAAATCATAAAATTACCATCGAATGACTGACCTCGGCACACTTCGTTACTTCTAGATTGTCTATATCAGGTATTAGTGATGTGCCGGATATCCGTATCCGTAGAAAGACAGGGAGAAGAAATATCTGTAATCCGTATACAAGTAACGTAGGCGTATCTTTTACCTTATTATTTTTCAATACATAGATGATATTCTATAAATAGGTGATTTATTAGTATGAAACTAGTGCGAGTGGTAGTCGAGAGTGGTCGACTTAGGCGAACGTACCTCGATCAGATTGGGGACCTTCTTCAAAAGGGCCAGGTCAAAAGTACTCGAAACCGACGAGTCACGAGTGTGTATGAAAGTGGAAGAAGCAAAGTGGTATGCAAGGATCGGAGCATATGGAATTCCGTGATGTCTGCCTACCGCAATGGGAAAGAGACGTGTATATATAATATATGTATGTACAAACATAAACATTCAGATTATTTTTAATTTCTTAAAATCAAATATTTAGCACCTTTATAATATATCAAACTAAATAACGGTTACCCGCATCGACATCGATTGAGAAAGAAACAAGATCCGTATCCGCGGATCTTTACACCAAATATCCGTATTCGGATCCGTATATATTATTAACGATCCGGCACATCACTAGTATGTACAGACAATCTAGACAAAATGGTTATATCTATCGCACCCTTAGAATAAAAGTGTCCTTACTAAAATTATTTTAATTCCTAGAACTATGTACTATGGTTTATTACGTATGTAATTACAATTTGACGAATTTTCAGGACAAGCGTTTAAAAATTTGGAGTTACGTTGTGCAGATATGAAGAAAAAAAACGTGAAAATGAGCTATTAAAGTATGAATTTAGAGTTTTATTGAGAAAAAATATTAACAATAACAAATGTTATTTGTATTAACAATTTGATTCAAAAGTAAAAAGCTTCTCAAAGACATATAACTAAAACTAGTAGCAAATCGATAAATTTTGTAGTATTTTTTCTTAGATAGAATACCCACAAACGGTATCGATGACATCAAAAACTCAATATAGACATATTTGCAATTACTTGATTGTAGTTTTAGATTATTGCAAATTCTTTATTATACAGTACATATAGAAATGTATACATTGAACGCGACTCATGAAGGAAAGCGATTGTAATGTCAGGAAACTCTCCGCAAGCGTTAATGCAAACGGAAAAAAAACTTGTATAGGTCAATTTTTATATCGTTACAGGTAGAGTTTATATATAGGGTGTTGTTATTGTTTTGATAAATAGTTTAAGTCCGCTCCGACCGTTGCAAACTTTCGCCTCTTCCACTTTCATACACGCTCGTTAGTTTCGAGTAATTTATACTAGGGATGTTACGGAAGTGGTTTTACCGGAACCGAATTCGGAATCGGAGACAGACACAAAAGAGAATTGTGAAATAAAATAAAATTACAAACATTATTCATTCATATCAGTTCAAAAAAGTATACACCTTCCTGGGTGTGATATATAAAAATAAATTAATTTTCTTAAGATTTAAACAGAAGTTAATTAAATAAAATGGCGCTGACCGCGGCCACTGCCGCCGATGTGCTTCAACCTCCGATTTTAACCTCTTGGATTTTAATCTATCGGAACCGAAATCGGAATCGGAGGTGCAAAATCAATCGGAAGTTCCGACTTTTCGGATCGATTCGAAGCTCCGTTACATCCCTGATCTATACAATTAATATTATAAAGGGGAACGATTTAACTCAAAAACTACTCGAACGATTTTAAAAATTCTTTCATTAATAGAAAGCAACATTATCAGCTACTCACATGGGTACATCTACATTGCACCCGTGCGAAGACGACGCTAGTATCCATATATAAGCCGAGAAATACGGAATGCTCATTTCGATATCAGTCTATCAGGATTCCATAATGTTGGTCGAAAATAAAATAGGTCAGCAGCACATAGTTGATTCATTAATCACTTGCAGTTCAGGTATCTCTTGAATTTCTGACACTTTTTTAAGATGAAACAGCTTAAGCCTATTTAGGCTTTGTAATGCTGTATAATATGAAATAAACACTCTGTATATAACGTGACAGGATACAATTAGACCATATACGCGCAAAATGTGTCAATCTATTGTAAAAGATATTTCTTAGCAAGTTATGAGAGACAACGATTTTCGATTTAGTGAATAACTTTGTTATTATATCTGAAGCCTCCATGGCTGAGTGGTATGTTCGTTTCGTTTGACACCGGAACTTCGAGTCTTGGGACAAACAAACAAACAAAAATATTTCTGCCGGGGAGGACTCAGAAGATTTTCGACCTACTTGCCTGTTAAGAAAAATACCAGCGAAACAGACAATTAAACGTTGGCTCCATAGGGGGTCTCGGTAATTCACGTTTTTTATATATTTACTCCGAAATCTTGAAGTAAATGATCGATATCCTTCAGCCGAGAGGAATTAATGTCTTTATTATGTAACAGAAAGCGAACAGCCGGCCTAGCATGACAACCGCGACAAAATTTTGTCGACCATTTTCTGATTTTTTAATCGATTTTCCCTTTATTTCTTCCGTGTCAAACAAGACAAGTACACTTAAAACTCAACTTTTAATGTCAAAAATATATATATATACATATGTCGATCGAGATATATTTAATATCAAAATTGTCCATCTCGAGATATTTTACATCTTAGTTTGTTTCACTCGTCCGCGAGATATCTCGTGATAGTCATGCTAGGTGGGCAGAAGCTACGCATCATCGTTTTGAAGAACCCGAGCGACAGGCAGTTCGATGTCTGACTCGGTTAATATTGATAAGTATTTTTTTAATACAGTATATAAAAACGTGTGCAGACTGTGATAAAACGAGCATGCAACTCATCAGATGGACGCTCACGCAAGAGGATCTGCAGATGCGCCTTCTTGAAGGTACCTAAGATTGGTTTTTGATGGGCTCGTTGGCGCGTTCGGAAGAACACCTGCCGTGGGCCGTGGGTTCGTATACCACCGGGACAACATATTTATAATTTTCTGTAAGCATGTCTTCCCCACGTAACTTCGGGCATTGATCGGGTGGGAGGAATATCTCAATTCTGACCGGGTAAAAAACCACCGTTCTTAGATGGAAAAACCGTAAAGTGCATATTCCGCGTTTCGGTTTCAGTCTGCGATTGCTCGAAATAAAAAGTAAGTCGACTGTGCATCATTGGCTGATGTTCTGTGGCTGAGGTATCACCTACCACCAAGTGAACCTCATGCTCGTCTGTCGATATCTAACATAATAAAATTAAAGTCTCAACTGATTCTACAAAGATATTTCTCAAGTGACTTATACCAAACCCCAACCATCAAACCATATACACTAAACGATCAATCAGTGCAAAAAACTAGTATCATGTCATGTTATTATGATAATAATACGCACGACAGCATTCATGCTATAAGATTTATGTGATGTTACGCTATATGGCCGCTTAACCAATACTATTTTGACCCTAACCACATAACTAAGTATTTTTATATAGTCTACAGTTAGTAATTACCAAGATCTTAGTTGTTATTCGCTCAAAATATATATGTCAACTAAAAAAAAAAATTTAATAAAATACTGTATACCGGATTAAAACGCGATTTATTATTTCTATTGTTTAAATGTGATACTCGCGTTAATAAAAGACAATTCTATGGGCGGTAATTGAAGTCTATGGGCGGTGGTGATTACTTACCATCAGGTAACCTGCTCTGTAAAAAAATCTACCTGTATCTAAATATTCTTTTGGAAAAGGCTATACATCAAGTGCCTAGAAGGCAAAAACGCATGGAGTATCACAACTGTAGATTAACACGACAAAATTGATTTTTAAAGATTCTAGTTTTGGTTTTTAGGCAGAGTAAACACGAGTTACTTGCCGGCTCATAACATTCCCAACCGGTACTTTAAAAATATACGATTCGATAGTGGTGGTAAAAATATTTGAATAAAGTTAATATTTAACTTGTAACAAGTACAAATACCAGTACCCAGCTTACGTTATATCCCCAGTATTTATATCAATAATTTTTAGCTATAATTTACAGACAAATTTACTCAATTTACTGATAACAGATTATTTATAAGTCACAACAAGTGAATTAGAAGAATTTTTATTGTTAAAACTTCAAAAATTCTTACAATTTTAATAAAATCCAGTGCAATTTTTTTAAACGAAAACTATTGGAGAATCCTAGAGCTCATATTTAATACAATGTTTACACAAGTGGTATTAAACTTACAATGGGAACGGCACTTAGTCATGCATTGAACTTATTTGTTTTTGTATTGTGAAACTGCTATTAAAATACACGAGGTGTTAGTTTTAAATAATAAATCTTGTAAATTTATGAACAGATCCAAGAAATGGGGTAAGTGATCAGTTGAAACAAGTATTTCCTTAGGGAGTTAGGAGTAGTAAAACAGTGAACAAAATTTATGTTTAAACATACCTACTATAAAACAGATTCTTTTCCAATACTTAAATAACAATGTTTTTAAAATTTTCATAAAGTTTTGTAAACACAAAAGACAATTTTATTACATTTGCCAAGGTTTATTTGAGTTTTTGATATAACAGAATTTAATTATTTATTTATTTAGAATAGACCCATACCCTGAACCACGAAATATTAGAATTCCATTATCCCCTAATTTTCTTTATTGGCAAGTAGACATGCAGTTATTTGTGTCCTACATAACACAATTTTAACTATATTCTCAGACTTTAGTTTAGTACTTTGCTAGGGATATTTATAATTATTTTTTTTTTCATGTCAGACATCGACAGACGAGCATGAAGTTCACTTGATGGTAGGTGATACTCAGCCACAAAACATCAGTCAATGATGCGCTGTCCACCTAATTTTTACTTCGAGCATTCGGAAATCCATACACTGAAACCGAAACGCACAATGTTCACTTCACGGTTTTTCCATCTATGAACGGTGGTTCGTTACCCGGTCGGAATTTCGATATTCCTACCCACCTGATCAATGCCCGAAGTTACCAGACGTGGAGAAAACATGTTTACAGAAAACTATAAACATGTTGTCCCGGGTGGGATTCGAACCCACGACCCATCGATGCAAACGGCAGGTGTTCTACCGAACGCGCCAACGAGCCCGTCAAAATTAGAGAAATACTAACATCATAAGCCAAAAATTGTATCCAAATCAACCAACACAATAGACTATTTTATATTTCATAATTTCTTGAAAAAACAACATTAACAAAACATCCTACATTTTAAATCAATATTTCCTAATAAATTAATAAGAGCACAGAGGTACATTAGTTTCCTATAATTCAGTATAGTCAAACAGTGCAATGACTCGTACCATAGTTGAAGACATTACAGACAACTGATCATCAATTATAATTCAGCACACAACCAATGGATTCCATTGTATCAATCTAGTGGCCTTGATCTGATTATAGCATTATATATTACATATTGTATGTCAGTAATGAACTGACTGCAAAAATTAGGTTGTGAATAAAATCAATATGATATGTCGCTAACCTATTATTTTTTCAGAAAATATTAATATTGTTTTAAAACTTCTAGGACAACCTCAACAACTCGCTGCAACTCTTGTTATTAGTTTGACAGAAGAACCAGCAATTCCCTTAAGTGTCATAAGCATATATTCCAATCGACAGCGCATCTTTGACTGATGTCCTGTGGCTGAGGTATCACCTACCATCAAGTGAACCTCATGCTTGTCTGTCGATATCTGATATAAAAAAAATTATAAGTGTATGTGCCATATTGATTATTAAATAAATTAATGAATAAAAAAATTAGTTTAGATCTCTAGAGATTGTATGTATGGCCGTATAACTTTGTATGCACATTGTATTAAGAGTCTGAAGGATCCTGGATTTATCACTGGTTCAAATGTACAAAAAATTATAATAAAAAAACAGATCACAAGCCAGCACCGATATAAACAAAGATTATCTGTGAAACATGACTCTGAGATATAGAGCAAATACCAGCATTTTGGGATTTGTCATTTATGTTCAAGTATTAGTAAACAACAATATTACCTACATTCATCAGTTAATAAAAAATAAACTGATTAAGGTTAATAAGAATAGATTGCTTTGCGTTAAAAGAATGCCTGAGTTATTTCATTCAGTAATACATTAACCATGAACACAAGCTCGGCCAGAATTAAGAGAAATATCTATGACACCAGTTTACACTCTCTGTGCCAGTAATGGTAAGGCCACAAGTAAATCCATTGCCTCAAGCTAGGAAACAGTATTGAATCTTTGGTCGGAAAGCTTCCATTGGGAGATTAACTTTACAGATATCCTGCACAGTTATTGAATACTGTACCTTAATTAATTTATGAAATATTAATAATTTAGTTGTAAAAATGTATATTTTATACATGATATAATCTTTGTGTCTTTACTACCTTTGGTTTGGAGGCATACAAATGTCTCTAAATTGTTTTAACATCAAAATGT
Source organism: Anthocharis cardamines (assembly GCA_905404175.1). Lineage (NCBI taxonomy): Eukaryota > Metazoa > Arthropoda > Insecta > Lepidoptera > Pieridae > Anthocharis > Anthocharis cardamines. The sequence continues at coordinate 4,040,314 of FR989979.1, forward strand.
TAGTATTTTACAATCACATTATTATATATTTAGCTTGTTTGAATAAATAAATTTTAGAATTAAAGTAAGAATACAAGTCACAGAAAGACCAGTAATTGTTGGAAAACTCCTAATAAGGGTGATCATAATTATAGTGTAGTGACAAAAAATTATTTTAAAAAATATACTATTTGGTGGCAGAAACAACATACCAGATTGAATAAATGTAAGAGTAACCAGGTCAAAAAATTGTATCAAATTTGATACAGATGTATCTTCAGTTTGGTATTATGGTAAGTTAAATAGTTCTTTTAATTTATGCATAAATATAAAAACAAATCCGAATAAACATATAAACAATATAAAGCCTAAATTAAGTTAACAATTGTTAAAAAGATTCGGAACCGATTTATTTATTTATATAAAAGGTAATTAAACCTAAGCTTGGCATCTAACCTTTGTATATTTATGATTACTAGTGACCAGTCGCCTTCGATGTGTAAATAAACAAATTTAAGCGTAAACACGCGCGTAAAGTGATCATCAAACGGGTGATTCGTGATTATAATTACCAAAAACTAATGATAATTTACAAAATCTTCACTACATGAGTGAGAAAAAATATAACATGATTTTACACTCATTAATATAATAATTTCCATTTTAACCTAACATTACCTGCAACAGCGTCTATAAAGCTTAAATAAACGCTCGAAAAAAAATCTTTCGACACAAAAAACGAACCAAAGCACAATGGACATCCACCTTGACAATCGCTGCTATAACCAAAACATAGGCTTTATAGCCGTTTTCAGGTACCATAGAAGGCTGCAATTTTATTATACACTTGTGTTGATTCTCCCTCGATGATAAACAATTCGTTTCAATGACGTGAAACTACATTTTAAAGCGCATTTTAGAAAAAAGCTGATCGGCTCCTACACTGAATATGGCATAACACGCAAACACTGAATGAATTTCACAATGAAACACTGCACTGGACCGCGAAAGTTCGTTTGAGGAACGCGAGACGGGCCGAGATTTGCATTTTTTCACTCACCTTGTTGTTTATTCGCTATTTTATTAAAACAGTTTTGAAAAACTTCATATAAATGCATAGGCTCGTCATCGCTCGTCGCCATTTTGGAATTTACTGTCCAAATAAACCATAGGCAAAATAGATGGTAATTAAATCAAGCTGTTCCGATTCACGCAGATTATATTGTAGTTATAACTCGATAATTAAAATTAATAAAAAAGAGGTATACTGGATATTTGCTTCAATAAAAAATAATCATAATGTTATCTATTTTATAAAATAAGATATTTTTATAAAATCACTCAAAGTCGCTTCTTCTTTATTTACAATGGAATGCCATAAGAAGTTTCAGTTATAATTAAAAAAACATGGTAACAAACTCAATGCCATATTTTCCTAAGTTTTTCATCAGTATGGAACTTATTAAAATATTAAAATCATTGAAATGCACGCATCCGTAGCGGTGAATGCGTATTGTAGAGCTAAAGGAGTATTGATATTTTAATTTTTTTATGAAATATCATAGACTAGAGAAATTTGATATATTGCCTTATCTGTGCTAAAATTCGCCATGTTTTGAAGATGTTTTGCTACACTTTGACGTAAAGGATTTAGATTTATGAAAAAAGGCTGCCTACAAAATTTTCGAGTGCACTTCAAGAAAAATAAACATAAATTTCACCTACATGTAACATGTTCTCACTGAATTCTATAAACACTCAAAACCAAGTAAGTTGTAATTCTGACGATTCATTGTGGCTCGATAGCCGAGAGAAGAATTGGAATATTATATGAGTAAATCATCTAACCTTCACTGTTTCAGATTCTTATTAGCTTTAGTCAGCTATCATCGCGATATTCTGGGTTATTAAGACATAGAAAAGAGAGCAGTTGTAAAAGCAAAGATGTGAAACAGGCCACAACATATGATGCAACAATTTGTCACGAGAGTTTTCAAGAGGCGCTAAAGAATTTTGATAAGAATGTCTTGCTAGAGATGCGCAGTATTGACGGCCGATCGTTGGCGTCTTGTACTCGAACGAGCCCATTTATTGGGTCCATAGGATCTTCTAAGAAAGTATCTCATATATCTGGTCTTACTTTTGACCAAAACAAAAATGGTTGGACTTCATCAGCACCAACCGTCACGGTAGATTTACGTGGGAAAAAATTTAGTCTTTCAGAGAATTTTGTAGGTGTATTAACTAGAAGTATACAAGATAGTACATTTAAATACAATATTCAAGTAAGGGGGTTCAAAACTGAGAGAAATGTACATGCTGATTTGAAGCGGAACCCAAATCTCTTAAACAGACTGCGTAAGTCTTTGGGTCAGTATGATATACTTAATGTTTTGCTTTGTTAGTAGTATATTTAATTATCTAGTAATAATTAATGGTATATTATGACTTATCTTTAATTTCTTGACAATTCTTAATATTGTTTGTCTGAAAATTGGTGAATGACATTTTTGTGGATCCGTTAAAAAAATAGCTTATGTTATTGTGCATGTCTATGTTGAAAATCCCTACTTCCCTACTTAATAATATTATAAATGTGAATGTTAGTTTGTTTGTGATGCTTTCACGCCAAAACTACTCAACCGATTATCATGAAATTCTGAACACATATTCTTAGAGGTATTAGAAAGGTCATATAAGGAAAACTATATTTATTACGTAGGTTAAAAAAAATATTTTAGCTACAATGCACCAGCGCAAACCCGGGGAGTTTTGCTAGTATTCTATAATTATCTCAAATGGTCAGATGGTCAGATTGTGATCTGGCCTTTAAAACAAGGCACCATTCTAAGCGATTAGCAACCCACACTACTGATTAGCAAGTATAACTGCATTAGTATAATATAAATAAGCTGATAAACTTTTATACTATAATAGTACACACATTCACACATTTGAATCATACTAATTACTAGTACTAGTTTGACGGGCTCGTTGGCGCGTTCGGTAGAACACCTGCCGTGCGCATCGATGGGTCGTGGGTTCGAATCCCACCGGGAGCACATGCTTATAAGTTTCTGTAAGCATGTTTTCCCCACGTCTGGTAACTTCGGGCATTGATCGGGTGGGAGGAATATCTAAATTCCGACCGGGTAACGAACCACCGTTCATAGATGGAAAAACCGTGAAGTGCATATTGCGCGTTTCGGTTTCAGTCTATGGATTTCCGAATGCTCGAAGTAAAAATTAGGTCGACAGCGCATCGTTGACTGATGTTCTGTGGCTGAGGTATCACCTACCATCAAGTGAACCTCATGCTTGTCTGTCGATATCTGACATAAAAAAAAAAAAAAAAAAAAAAAATAGTATTTTCTATGAAATCTTTGTTTTTTTTTCTCGTTTATATTTTTTTATTATATTAATTACTTAAAGATGTCATGTGGAACATGGTGTAATGGTTGCAGCAATGGAATTTGAATTTGAACTTGTCCTATTTACTTAACAAAGGAAATTCATCTCAGGTCTCAATGTATCAGAAAGTTCAGAGAAGCAGTCCACCGCTGGCCCTGAAGTGGCGCCGAGGTTGGAGAAACTCCTCAATGCAGACTCGGTGCTGTCACACCAGCAGAAGGATAAGATTAAGATTGCTTTCGCTGAGGGCTATTTAGCAGGTAGTTTGATACTCTTCTGCATCCATGGCTCAGTGGTAAGCGCGATGCGATTAGCACCGGAGGTCCGGGTTCGAATCCTGGGAAAACAAGATAATAAAATAAAATTGTTTTGGTTGGGCAGGGCACAGAAGGCTGATCTTGATGATACTTGCCTGAAAAGAAAAATGATCAGTGAAACAAACACAGAAATGTGTCTGTCTCATGCCCCACTAGAATTCGCTTTTTTTGATACTCTTTGATTTGTTAATGATGTAATTTTTACCGAATATAACTATGATTAATTCATAATGGTGTTAGTTGTTACCTTCCAGACAGCCTGTGACCACACTTGCTGTAAATCACTCGAAAGGTTGAGATAATGAATAACAGGTTTATCCGGTAAAAGATATTTTATTTCAATGTGTGATTAAAAGTCCTAAGATTGATTATATCCTCATCTCTAGATTGTAAAAGTGATATGCCCAATATATAATATGTGATGAATAGATTGTTATTTATTTATTCAGTAGAATGGCAAAACTGATTACACTACTAAAATTACAATTTAAAATAAAATAAGCATAAAAATGGAAAAAATAACATTATATTTACAAACATTCATTCAGATCTTCAAATAAATCGCATTCTGCAAATAAATCGCATTCGGGGTATTAATTCAAGAGGTCGTTGAGTGCCGTGAGAGTCCGAGGGATCCGAGTTAGCTCGTGCAACAGTGCGGGAACTGGGTACAGCAAAAAGCCTATGCTTTCTATGACACTTAAATCAGTTTGTTGCTTTTTGTATGAATTAAGTAGGTTGATGACATTGGATTACTGATGTTTCTTTCAACAATGAGTAAGCCTTAACTATAATACAAGATAATTGAAAAAAATGCAATAATAAAAAAAATTGTAAAAATGTTGTAAACAAATTTTCAGGTACCCACCCAGACAACGTCCGTGGTACAAAAGCGTCCAAGTATCTGAAGTTAGTACAACAGCTGCTGACGATAGTCCTGTTTCTTGCCATCTTCGTGAGTCTCATGGCCTCTGTCAGTGGCACTGTCTTCCGGTGAGTTCATTAAACAACATCTATTGTTTTAATTATTTCCAACTACCTACCTATTACATGCATATATCTCTCAATTATTTTCTAAACTTTTTCTTTTTGTGTATCTTTGTATGTTATTATTCTTCGATCAACAATAAATACTATGTCAATGTTATTATTATTATTATTTAACTATTATCTTGCCATCCCAAATAAATGTATTTCATATAATATTTTTTTTTAAATAAATATTTTAAACAGAACTATAATTTTACAGGATTCAACTTGGAAACCAGGTGGAGGTGGACCCCGAAGACATCTCGGTTACATTTGATGATGTGAAGGGGGCTGATGAAGCCAAACAGGAGCTTAAGGATGTTGTGAGTTTATCGTCTACTACACATATGAATTAGAATAGAAATGAATTAACCGAAATTTTTAGTTTTTTGGTAACACTTAAATTATAATCTTATTCACTGAAAATCAGTGAGAAATACTTAGTAGTATCCCATTTTTGGTGGCACTACTCTATTTATATTAAATGTAAAGTTGAATAGTTTTATTAGTTTGTTTAAAGACTTTAAAGTTGTAATAACTTTAAGTGGTGTTTTACCAAAATAAATGTTTTATCAATCTTATCTTCATCTAGATGCCAGATTATCAGATTCGTATGGGACCTAAAAGGTTTTTACATACAATATCAAATACATACATACATACATATACATCACGCCTCTTTCCCATTATACATACATATCAAATAAATGTTACATAATTCATAGAATACCGCTCTGTAATCCGGCGTCGGCTGTGTAAAATGCCGGACTATCGAGCGGGTTACCTGTGTCGCTAGGTACCTTATTATCGAGCGCCTACTGTACCTATCTTTAATTAAAATAATTATAATTTCCAGGTGGAATTCCTCAAGTCACCTGAAAAGTTCTCGTCCCTGGGGGGGAAGTTACCGAAGGGGGTGTTGCTGGTGGGCCCGCCCGGGACCGGCAAGACGCTGCTGGCCCGGGCCGTGGCCGGCGAGGCCGGGGTGCCCTTCTTCCACGCGGCGGGGCCCGAGTTCGACGAGATCCTGGTGGGGCAGGGGGCCCGGCGCGTGAGGGACCTGTTCAGTGAGTGTTGCCAGTGTTGGGTGTGTAATATGTGTAGGAAGGAAGGTGTGCTCTTCCTCCAACAGAAAGTTTAAGACAAAATTTTGGTAAATACTTGATGGTATAATTTTATTCTAAGTGGTAAATGTCACAAATTTTTTTGTGTTTAATGAGTGTTGCCAGTATTGTGTATGCCATATAGTGGTGGAAGGTCTGCTCTCCTCCAACAACAAAAAAAGTTTAAAAACATGTTTTTTTGGAAATACTACTAATTTTAAAATAAGTGGTTAACGTCACAATTTTTTATTAATTTAATTTATTTTTTTATGTCAGATATCGACAGATGATCATGCTCATTCACTTGATGGAAGATGATACCGCAGCCACTGAACATCAGTCAATGATGCGCTGTCAACCTAATTTTTACTTCAAGCATTCGGAAATCCATAGACTGAGACCGAAACGCGCTATTTCCGTAACATTTTTTTTATTAACTCAAGTGATGCGTATTGCTTAAGTTAGCGATAAACACAAAGCTAACATCTCCCAGTCTGCGCGTGCGCGCTGTAAATATAATATTTATTATATTTTATTATGTATTAGGGATATATAATATTTATTTCATTTAAATGATATGTTAATAAAATGTGATATTATTATTTTAATAGCTTATATAAAGAAAAGTTTTTCGTTTACAGAAGCGGCAAAAGAGAGAGCACCCTGTGTTATATTCATTGACGAAATAGACTCTGTCGGAGCCAAGAGGACCAACAGCGTGTTGCATCCGTATGCCAATCAGGTGGGCTATCAATATTGATATTTTACCCTTATACCTTGTATATTTCGTGTTTATCGAAAAAAAACTGTCTCCAAAGACCAAAATCCGGTCTGTAATTAACAAATCCGGCTTGAAGGACCAATGTGTTCTTGAATAAAAATGTATGTCAAATGTTGTGACTGTTTGTTTCAAATATTCAAGACGGCTGAATCGATTTTGATGTCGGTATCATAGGTAGGTCCGATTTTCAAATAGTAATACCGACTTGTAATTATTTAAAAAATACCTATCGTATCTAAATAACTAAGACGATTCTTTGTTTCTAATACAGTTGAGTTAAAATATGTTAGGAGGTATACAGTGATGTGGCTCCATTATGTTATTATAAAAAAACCTTTTTTACCGGATTAAATCTCGATTCATTCATTTTACTATTTATGTCCTGTCTCAAAAGCTTTTCTACAATATTATAAATATATCGCGTTTTAATCCAGTAATTTAAAAAAAAAATAGACATAGACATAACATTTATTACGAACGAAACTCACACACAGAATCACAAAATAATAACAAAAAATTTTGGAACACAATCAAGGTACATTTTTTTAAAGACGAGACGAGTTCTACAGCGCTGGTCATTCTGCCAGAGACCACAATAGTTTGCGCCTCAGACGCGAAAAATAAAATAAAAGGAATAACAAAAATACTATAAAACATAATAATAGACATAGCATTTATTACGAACGAAACACACACACAGAATCACAAAATAATAACAAAAAATTTTGGAACACAATCAAGGTACATTTTTTTAAAGACGAGACGAGTTCTACAGCGCTGGTCATTCTGCCAGAGACCACAATAGTTTGCGCCTCAGACGCGAAAAATAAAATAAAAGGAATAACAAAAATACTATAAAACATAATAATAGACATAGCATTTATTACGAACGAAACACACACACAGAATCACAAAATAATAACAAAAAACATCAAATCAAGGTACATTTTTTAAAGTGTGTAAATGTGTGTGTGCTGTGGTTGTAATTGGCCCTGGCTCAGCATAATGTTGTGAAGCAGACGAGTTCCACAGCGCTAATAGTAAAAATTTAACAGTGAAAGTAAAGAAGTCTTGGAAGATCTGTGTTTAAAAGTATATAGTAAATTTCAAAAATAAAAAATTTAAATAATTGTTACTAAGACTACTATAAGAAATAAATATTTTTGGCGGATTAAAAACTAGATTTCGTGGGATTTTTGTTGATTAAAATCAAATTTCCTTTCCAGACAATAAACCAATTGCTATCAGAAATGGATGGATTCCACCAGAACGAGGGTGTGATAGTGCTGGGGGCCACCAACCGAAGGGACGACCTCGACCAGGCGCTGCTGAGGCCCGGCCGGTTCGATGTTGAGGTCAGGGCCTCTAATATTACTTATTCTATAAGATACTTTCTTTAAAATCTTATGACGGACTCGTTGGCGCATTTGCTAGAACACTTACGTTTCGCACACATCCGACCGGGAAACGAACTACTGTTCATAGATGGAAAAACCGTGAAGTGCACATTGCGCGTTTCAGTTTTAATGGATTTCCGAATGCTCTAAGTAAAAAGTAGGTCGACAGCGCATCATTGACTGATGTTCTGTGGCTGAGATATCACCTACCATCAAGTGAACCGCATGCTCGTCTGTCGATATCTGACATAAAAAAAATATATGTTTCCAGGTGTCGGTACCAATACCAGACTATGGGGGCAGATTGGAGATCCTCAAGATGTACGTGGCCAAGGTCGCCTCCCACCCCGAGCTGGACGTGGAGGCGCTGGCGCGCAGCACCACCGGCTTCACGGGCGCCGACCTGGAGAGCGTGGTCAACCAGGCCGCTCTCAAGTGAGTACTATGGGGGCAGATTGGAGATCCTCAAGATGTACGTGGCCAAGGTCGCCTCCCACCCCGAGCTGGACGTGGAGGCGCTGGCGCGCAGCACCACCGGCTTCACGGGCGCCGACCTGGAGAGCGTGGTCAACCAGGCCGCTCTCAAGTGAGTACTATGGGGGCAGATTGGAGATCCTCAAGATGTACGTGGCCAAGGTCGCCTCCCACCCCGAGCTGGACGTGGAGGCGCTGGCGCGCAGCACCACCGGCTTCACGGGCGCCGACCTGGAGAGCGTGGTCAACCAGGCCGCTCTCAAGTGAGTACTATGGGGGCAGATTGGAGATCCTCAAGATGTACGTGGCCAAGGTCGCCTCCCACCCCGAGCTGGACGTGGAGGCGCTGGCGCGCAGCACCACCGGCTTCACGGGCGCCGACCTGGAGAGCGTGGTCAACCAGGCCGCTCTCAAGTGAGTACTATGGGGGCAGATTGGAAAAGCATTATGAGGGTAGATTTACATTTTTGTAACTTGACACTTGTTATGGGCAGGAAAATTCCTATAAGGTAACATGTATTTTTACTTAATACGTTTAGATACCACGTTGCGCATGAGTTAGTATATTATTATGAGGGTAGATTTAAATTTTGTGATACTTGTGTAACCCACAGGGCGGCGATAGAGGGCGCCAAGTCGGTGACGATGTCCCACCTGGAGGAGGCCCGGGACAAGGTGCTGATGGGGCCCGCGCGCCGCAGCCGGCTGCCGGACGACGAGGCCAACGCCATCACCGCCTGCCACGAGGGCGGACATGCGCTGGTGGCCTATTACACCAAGGTACTGCCTGTCTGCCGAGGGTGGACATGTTATATGACGTCGGCGCACACTGAGCGCTCGAGTGGCCGCGTCCGGGCCACAAACTGCGGTAGTGGCCACAAACCGCGCTCGCACACACACACACACATTCGTCAGCTTCACCCCGCCATATGTGTAATAGGGAATATGCACGTGATTACAATGAGAGACAAGAATTTTTTAAATAAACTATTACTTTGAATTACGCTTCCATCAATATTCTTTATTACAATTGCAGTTTTGATAAATTAATTTTTAAAAAGTGCAAATAAACTGTGGGAAATCTAAATATTTGAAGTCAAACGTCATATTTGAGCAAATATGACGTAAATGTCATACCAAACAAAAAAATAATCATCCAAATCCATCCATAACTTACGGAGTTATGGCGTAACAAACATAAATAACAACACAGACGAATTGAGAACCTCCTCCTTTTTTGAAGTCGGTTAAAAATATAAAAAAATACATGCATATTCCCTGTTAGTGGTCGCGTCTAGAGGTTAGTCTTATATAAATTTTGGAACGGTATGAAATTATTGGGTACAAAATAAAATATTCTGACTTTCACCGCGGGTGCCGTGACTGACGCTCACTTTGCTAATCCATGAACATTATTGACAGAATTTAAAATTATTTATGTATATTATTCCCAGATAAGTTTACACTCTACCTCCCGTACCAAGTTTGTGTATTTCTGTGGGCAAAAGTAATTTTTTGTAACATTGCAAAGGAATGAAAACAGTGTATTTATGTTTAAACAGCTTAAAATATATTATATATTAAATAAAAACTATATTAACATCGATCTGTGTCTTCTGACGGAGTCTTATTATCTTCCAGGACTCCCACCCGCTGCACAAAGTGACGATAATCCCGCGCGGCCCGTCGCTGGGACACACCGCCTACATACCCGCTAAGGAGAGGTACCACCTCCTATATACATCATAAGTATATAAATACATAAACAACATTATAATTTGACTTAAATAAATTCATAAAATTGTGCAAAAGAAATATGTAAAAAACCTTAAATAAGTTGATAATATCATTCATTCATTCATTCATATTTCATAAATGATAATATAAATGCTTTATTATTAACTATCAGATATCACGTGACGAAACAACAGCTGTTGGCAATGATGGACACCATGATGGGAGGCAGGGCGGCCGAGGAGTTAGTGTACGGACCTGAGAAAATCACTTCCGGTAACGATACTGCTTAAAGATAACTCACCCGCAGACTCACTACTATACACTCATACTCACAGCCATACACTCTCACTCACAGCTTTACACTGACACTCAAAACCTTACCCTCACACTCAAAGCCATACCCTGGCACTCACAGCCATATCCTGGCACTCACAGCCATACCCTGACACTCACAGCCATACCCTTACATTTTTTTGTAATCTTTGTTGTTTGTTAATTGTTATTTAATTACTTTTTCTAGGTGCGTCGTCAGATTTAAAACAAGCGACGTCAATAGCCATTCACATGGTGCGAGAGTGGGGCATGAGCGATAAAGTGGGGCTCCGCAGCATGGAGGCGCCCAAGAGCGCGTTCCAACAGGAGCAACTGGGGCCCCAGACCAACGAAATGGTGAGGAGGCTATATATATTTTTTTATCAATAAAATTTTAATAGAAATTGTCCCACAAGTGATTTCAGAGAGGGGGAAGTCCAAAAAATAAGTTTTCCAAGTGAAATGAGTAGGATTCAGGCGGTGGTCCCCATACCAACATAACCTAACCTTTATTTGTTTTTGTAAATATTTACCTTTTTATGACTTATTCTATAAATAGTTCATAAGTTATACTTGAGTTGAATACTGCAGGGTGCCCCATTGCTATTATTTTATTATATATTTTTGAACCCCAAAAGCGTGTTAATATGATATTATAAAAAACCAATAAGTATTTGGGGCCCCAGTTTCACCAAAAAAAAAAACTAAATTTTAATCGCCAGGTTGACTCGGAAATTAAGAAAATCTTATCGGAGAGCTACGAACGCGCCAAGGCGATCCTGCGCGCGCACGCCAAGGAGCACAAGGCGCTCTCGGACGCGCTACTCAAGTGAGTGTCGCGACTCACTCGAGTGAGGCTGAAGGTTGTCACTTGTGTGACTCACTCGATTTAATGCGATTGTGGTGACTTCCTCGTGTACGTGAGAGTGTTATGACTCACTCGAGTGAGTGCTGTGACTCACTCCAGTGAGTTCGAGTGTTGTGACTGTCGTTATAAGTGGTTGCTTACTGAATTACATTTTATTCTAATATATCTATGTAGGAGTAACTTGAATTAAGCGTTCAAAGGGCTCTCTTCTAATTTGATTTATATATCGTCGTTGCGCCTGCCAAATTCCATGTGTTTTTTTTTTTATTTATGCACAAAAAATAATCTTCGTTTTATTCTCTATGTGTTACTAAAATCATTTTTGTAATATTCGAACTGGACATGAGTTAAACTAATTCCATATGTGTTTTGAGCGGTAAGTAAAGCTCCGTATGTGAATCAATAATACGTTTTTCGTAGTCTCCCAAAACTATACAAAAATCACATATGAAACTTGTCAGGCGCAGCGACGATATATGAATTTGTATAGGTTCTAACTTCTACCTAGAAGCAACGGGGTTCTTCTAGGTAGAAGGAACGTTTCTAGATTGATTGTCTGACCTAATTATTATTTAATTCGTTGTTTTTACTTTATATATATATTTTTTGTTTGATGTCAGAAATCTCTAACCTAATTTGTAATTGTTAAATTAGTTTATTTACTTAACTGTAATTTTTATTTGTTTACTACCAGATATGAGACGCTGGACGCGGAGGACATCAAAGCGATAATGAGCGGCGAGAAGACAAAGATGGAGAAGCAGAAGAGCAAGGACGGCAGCGGAGCGCCCTCGCCCGTGCCCCAGGCCCCGGGCGCGCCCGTCTCGCCCGGGGCGTTGCTCGGCCAGCCCGCACCTGCCTAGGGTCAGTATAGTCATATCAAGGACGGCGCGGAGCGCCCCGGGCGCACCCGCACGCCCGGGGCGCTTATCGGCCAGCCCGCGCCTGCCTAGGGTCAGTATAGTCATATCAAGGACGGCAGCGGAGCGCCCTCGCCCGTGCCCCAGGCCCCGGGCGCGCCCGTCTCGCCCGGGGCGCTACTCGGCCAGCCCGCGCCCGCCTAGGGTCAGTGTAGGCATATCCCCATATTTTATTGTGATTTTTTGAGGCAAAAAAACTTTATAATAATATTTTCAATGGGCTTGTTGACGCGTTTGGTAGAACACCTTCCTTGCATTCGCAGTTTTGAATCCCGCCGGAATGACATTTCCATAATTTTCTGTATGTCTTCATAATATTGTCTTTTATTAACTCGAGTATCATACATTTAAATAAAAGACTTTATACCGGATTCAAACGCGATTTATTATTTTCTATCCGGTTTTAATCCGGTATAAAGTTTTTATTTAAAAGTATGTCTTCTTCACGTCTGGTCTCTTTTTTTCTGGACAATAAAACGGGTGGGGGAATATTGAAATTCCGACCGGGTAACAAACACCGTTCGATTGAAGGAAAAACTGTGAATTGGATTTGTGCGTGTCGGTTTAAGTCTATAGTTCTGCGGCTTGAGTACCTACCATAAGTGAAACTAACGCTTGTTTATTGATATCTGCCAAAAAACCGAATAGAACTGAATGTTTAGAACCAATTTCCCCAATTTTAGGGTAATTTACCCAATAGATGGTAAAATAAAAAATAATCAGTGGTTTCTGTGCTTGTAAGGCGAATTATATCTCCCAATAATATTGTAACATTGTTTCAGATAACATGCAGCAGTCTGGCGGTAAGCGACGGACGGAGCGGTTAGCGCGTCAGATGTGTACAGACAAACAAACAAACGTTATATATTATACGGAGTGTCTGAAAATTTTGCAGGATATATGATACAATAAAAATAAGTATAACACCCCACACGCCGTTTCCTTTGTAGCTAGTGAAAGGGAATTATTGTTATTCAAATAAATAATGAATATTAAGAGTTTTAGTGTGTTTCATTCATATTTTTACTTTATTCCTATTCCTAAAAGGAATAAAGTTCTATGAGATATGATTTCTACTAATTCCACCCACAAGGGGGGGGGGGGGGGGTCAATTGCTAGTTTTCAATATAGAAGTAAGCACCATCTGTAAAGTTAAATAAATACTATAACTGATAATCTAATGGTTGTTGGAGGGAAAACACGAGTTTTATACAAAAACGTTTATTATATGGTATGCGTGTGTTGGGGCTTCGTGCCGAGCGCCGTGTTCGCGAGCAGCGCCGCCCGCGAGCCCGCGCGGAACACGTGCTCCAGGTGAATGGCCGCGCGGGACGACGACCTGACACGTGCAGACATACAAAACAATTATTTTCATGAATATAATAATACTAATAAACTTTAAAGAATTGCTCACCGGTCCTCCCGTGGAAGCATCGACACTTGACAGTTTAAACGTCGAGGTGGAGGTTGAACCATTATCCTTCTGTGAGGTACAGAATGCGATTATGAGACTGAAAAACCACAAATCTCCAGGTGTTGATGGTGTACCGGGAGAGATATGGAAATACAGTGGATTGGCAGCACATACAAAGCTGTATGAGTTACTTCGCAAAATCTGGGATTTGGAACGTCAGCCAAAGGAATGGAATATAGGAATCGTCTGTCCCATCCATAAAAAAGGATGCAAGAAGAGGTGCACTAATTATAGAGGGATTGCTTTACTTCCAACAGCATATAAGATATTGTCATATGTGCTTCTAAAAAGGTTGGAACCCTATGCGGAACAAGTCCTCGGAGACTATCAGTGTGGGTTTCGACGAAACCGTAGCACTATTGACCAGATCTTCCTTCTCCGACAAATCATGGAGAAAAAATGGGAATATGCTCAAAGCGTTCACTCGCTGTTCGTGGACTTTACCAAGGCATACGACAGCATCGATAGAGACGCCCTCTATAATATATTAAGTAACTTTATGATACCCAACAAATTAGTAAGGATGATTAAAGTGGCAACATCTGAGAGTAACATGCGAGTCAGGGTTGGAGGGGAAATGACGGATGAGTTTGCGGTTAACACAGGACTCAAACAAGGGGATGCTCTGTCGCCTATGTTATTTAATTTGGTGTTAGAGCATATCCTACGAAAGGTATTAGCAATTGAAGGAGGAGTGAAGTTGGGGACCGAACATAAGGTAGCAGGGTATGCAGATGATCTCGCACTACTGGGTAATAATTGCGAAGAAGTCCAAAAATTTGCCAATACACTGGAAGAGGAAGCAAAGAAAGTTGGCCTCAGGATCAGCCAAGAAAAAACGGAGTATTTGCATATGAAGCGATACAAGAATAAACGCATTAGGCGAGATAACCTTCATGTTGGTAATACTTCCTATAAAGGAGTAGCTAAATTCCGATATTTGGGCTGCACTGTAACCGAGGACAATACAAGGGAAGAGGAGATTGATATCCGTATCCAGAACACCTTGAGATGCAGTGCGGCACTTCACAAAGTTTTGGTGTCCAAGCTCCTTAGCAGAAGTACAAAAGTCCGAATATACAATACTGTGATTCGACCAATTTTGATGTACGGGTGTGAGGCTTGGACACTAACTTTGAAGGAGGAACAAAAGCTATTAGTAGCAGAACGCAAAATCATGCGTAAGATCTTGGGACCAACTAGGCGAGAGGATGGGTCATGGAGAGTCCGAAAAAATGCCGAAATTGAAAATCTGGTTGCGCAGCCTAACATAATCGGCGAGTATAAAGCTCATCGAATTCGTTGGGTGGGTCACCTCGAGCGAATGGGAGAGGATCGTGGCGTCAAGATGGCGTACCTTGGGAAGCCGAGCGGCCGAAGGCCAGTGGGCAGACCCAGGTACCGCTGGGAAGACAGGGTGAAGGCAGACCTGCACGAACTGCAAGCTGGCAACTGGCAGGAAATGGCGCAAGACAGAACCCGGTGGAAGACTCTCGTTTCGGAGGCCAAGACTCATTTTGGGTCACTGAGCCAGCGGAGTAAGTAAGTAAGTAAGTAATAATACTAATACATAAGTACTCGTAACCGACGAGAGCGTATGAAAGCATTGATGAAAGTGGTATGTAAGGATCGGAGCATATGGAATTCCGTGATCTCTGCCTACCCCAATGGGAAAGAGGCGTGATGTATATGTATGTATAGTAATACTATATCTATAAACTAGCAACACGTCCCGGCTTCGCATGGCTGCAATATAGATGTACTATACACTAAAAAAAGCTTATGCTAATCGCTGATAATGTAGTTTTCTCATCTTTCTCGGTCCAGTAGTTTTTGAGTAAAATCGTAACAAACAAATAAAATATCTTTCCTCTTTATAATAATAGTACAAATATCGACAGACGAGCATGAGGTTCACTTGATGGTAGGTGATACCCCAGCCACAGAACATCAGACAATGATGGACTGTAGAGCTAATTTTTACTTCAAGCATTCGGAAATCCATAGACTGATACCGAAACGCGCAATGTGCACTTCATGGTTTTTCCACGGTGGTTTGTTACTCAGTGGGAATTTTGCTATTCCTCCCACCCATTTAATGCTCACAGATGGTGGAATACACATTTAATGTTTACAGAAAATTATAAACATGTTGTCCCGGTGGGATTACAATCCACGACCCATCAGTAGGTGTTCTACCAAACACGTCAACGAGCCCGTAAAAAATCATGTAAACTAAGTAAAAAATAGATATCTGACTGTTCGATATAATTTGTGTTAATGTATCAATGTATTCAAAAACAGTATATCACTTTTCACAAGAAGTTTTAAAAAGTTCACAAATCTACTGACCCGCTCCAAGTGGGCGGTGGGTGATGTGCGGTCGCCCCTTCCATCAGTTTGACAGCGAGCGAGTCCCTTATTAGTTCTTCAGCGAAACTCCGTACCGCAGACAACATCACCGCGTGGACCGCACTGGGGTGAAAAAAAAAACAAAAGTTATTTGCGTTTCGTAGGAATAAGTGGTGATGATCTTACTATATGTGATAAATTTCATCAAAATCCGTGCAGCCGTTTAAGAGTGACTGAAATACGCACTTTTTCCATAGGTATTTCCATCTATGAACGGTGGTTCGTTAGCCGGTCGTAATTTCGATATTCCTCCCACCCATTCAATGTCCGAAGTTACCAGACGTGGGAAAGCCATGTTTACAGAAAATTAAAAACATGTCGTCCTGGCGGGATTCGAACCCACGACAAGCCAACAAGCCTTTCAATTTCTTAAAGGTCTAAGGTTACGACTCACCTATAAGAATACCCGTGTCCAACATCCTCGTTTCTCAGCTCCACCCCGATATCAGCACATTTCCTCTCGATGAACAAAAACCTCAGTCTGTCCTCACTATTCACTGGCAGTGGACTCAAACTCACTTTACACTCACTAACACTTTTCACTTTCACTTGTTTCTCACTTGTCACGTCTATTTCCTCGTCGCTGTCAGACAGGACCACTTCATCTGTCACTTTGAACCTGTCACTGTCAAATATTGACAGCGAGGTGACGTCAGACGCGCTCGGGTAGAACTCCTTGATGTTCGACTCCAGCGTTCTGGTGCTTTCCATGACATTCCACGACGACCACTCGTCTGTCTGTCTGTCTGGCGGGGAATGGACGTTTTCTGGCCTGATTGGGTAGTGGCCGTGGAGTCTGGCGAACACCAGTATCTGTTTCGTCCGCCATATTGGTTCTGTGTCCGATTTGAAATTCTCTATCAGAAGTTTGTTGATGAGTTTCGCTCTTGACCACTGAAATTGGAAAATCAATTATTTTTATATGTATAAATCTATACATAATATTAAAAACAGGAAAGATTTGTATTTTTGGATTTTTGTATGTTATGAATAACCTAAAAAATTACTGAACCTATTTTCAAAATCAGCGAGTAACATAGGCTATTTTTTGTGAATAGTACATCTACATTGCAGCCGTGTGAAGCCGGGGCGCGTTGCTTGTGCCTTATATGTATAAATGGAAAATTTTATATGTATCATTGTATTAAGATGGAAAATATATCTGTCTATGTGAGATTAAAAATGGTTTTTAGTTATAAAATATTCCCCGAGTTCTCTAATGTTGACTGTTTCATTGATTACTTTTCTTTAGTAGTTTAAGGGTCTCATGCCAAAACAAACCAGATATCAAATCATTAAAACGCAACCACGGAGGCAACCAAAAAGGAACATTCCCCTATAATAATGATTCTTACCTCGATATTCCGTCGTTTCGCAAAATCCAACTTCCAATATCTCTCATCATTTTCCACCACAAATGGAAAACACTTAACAAAATCGCTATTTTTCACTTCACCACTTATTAAGGGTATTTTCTTCAACAGATAACTAACACTTTGCCTAACATTTCTAAACTTCGGTATTACCTTCTTGAAATCATCGAAATGTTTATCCTTTTCTTCAGTTCTAAAGAAATTATATCCTAAATAGCAATGATCGTTCTCTATGTGATTGGGAAGTCTTTCTAATTTTTGCTCTTGTGCAATTCTAAGTTCAGGTTTCAAAAGCGACACACCTTTTTTTGCTTTCTTCAATCCGTTACTTTTAATGGGACTTATTTTAGCCTTTTGCACGTTCCCTTTTGAATTAATGACGATTTCCTGTACTTTACTTAAATCTAATTTTCTATCCATTTCGAGATAGTATATTTTCCCCGTTGTTGGATCCATATATTTCATGATCCTTTTTTTCCACGGTTCATTTATATCTTTAATTTGTGACGTATCTTTCTCTTTTATGACATTATCATCTCTTCGAACATCTTCTTCTATTTCTTTGTTGACTTCAGCTTTCTCGGGAGTCTCTTGTTTGATATCTTTAACGATCATATCATCCACACTGACAGCGGCTTGCTTTTCAAAGAAATCCACCCAACTGTCATTTTCATTATGATTATCGAATTCAACTGGTTCTTGTTTTATTTCTGTGGGATGTTCTGTGTCTGTGTGTGTTTCTGTATCTGTGTCAGCGTGCGTTTGTGTCTGTGTGTCATCATCTTTATATTCGAATTCCAACATATCCGGAGTGCTGTAAAGCCATACGTCCACTATCGTTTCGGCACCTGAAAGGAATTTGAAATTTAAAAACCAATTTTTTTAGTGTACAGTTTTAAATATTGTTCAGACTTCTTAGCTAGGAGATCTTGTGTTAATGAAGTCAGCTCCTTCCTTATACAAGGACACAATATACACAGTTAGTAAGAGTTTTTCCTATTTATAAGATTGGGAAAAACAAAGGTTTCTAATACCTGAAAAGATTTTGAATTATTGCATTGGAATCGTCAGATAAATGTTTTTTTGGTAGGGCAATCGTGTATTTAAACATTTGAATTATAAGTTATTCAAGACGTTTAACGTAAACGTTTCGTTAATAATAATATAATAATGCATTTTTAACCGCTCGGTTAAAATCGTTAATAACCGGTTTCGCATTTATGGGCTACAGCGACATCTACAGGCCCTAGTTGCGGATAAAAACCAATAGAATGATCTCACCGAGTGTCTGCAGGCCGGTGTACTGGCGGTCCAGCTTGATGGTGTGCGTCACTGTGGCGGGCCGGTTCATGTCGGGGAGGGGGAAGTGCAGCTCCAGCTTGACGGGGAACTCGCCCCAGCCGCGCCGCGATATGTGGAACGGGGGCTTCCTGGGGGGATATTGTGCTGTCAAATTCCCGTGATATGTCATCTATGTGGTGTTAACTCGGATTATTATTATTTTATTGTAGGAGCCTAGTTTGTGATCAATTGGAACAAGAAAACATGCCGAAGTATGTCATCGATAAATCGGAATGAGGTTCTAAAATACTCGTTAACCCGAAGACCGGAAGATGGTGACACAAGATATTTGGTCATTTGTTCCAGTATGGCGGTTCCTCAGGGGTCTAACTATGCAATTACAAAAAGGAAAATTATGGTCATAACGTCGGCACCCACTCACCGCAGGTGCAGTGGGGGCGGGGGTGGGGGTCACTCACCGCAGGTGCACGGTGTGGTGCGGCGCGTACGAGTGGTGCAGCCGCGCGGTGACGGCGCTCAGCACGGCCGCCAGCCCGGGCCGGCGGTGTGGGGGCGGGGGTGGGGGTCACTCACCGCAGGTGCACGGTGTGGTGCGGCGCGTACGAGTGGTGCAGCCGCGCGGTGACGGCGCTCAGCACGGCCGCCAGCCCGGGCCGGCGGTGTGGGGGCGGGGGTGGGGGTCACTCACCGCAGGTGCACGGTGTGGTGCGGCGCGTACGAGTGGTGCAGCCGCGCGGTGACGGCGCTCAGCACGGCCGCCAGCCCGGGCCGGCGGTGTGGGGGCGGGGGTGGGGGTCACTCACCGCAGGTGCACGGTGTGGTGCGGCGCGTACGAGTGGTGCAGCCGCGCGGTGACGGCGCTCAGCACGGCCGCCAGCCCGGGCCGGCGGTGTGGGGGCGGGGGTGGGGGTCACTCACCGCAGGTGCACGGTGTGGTGCGGCGCGTACGAGTGGTGCAGCCGCGCGGTGACGGCGCTCAGCACGGCCGCCAGCCCGGGCCGGCGGTGTGGGGGCGGGGGTGGGGGTCACTCACCGCAGGTGCACGGTGTGGTGCGGCGCGTACGAGTGGTGCAGCCGCGCGGTGACGGCGCTCAGCACGGCCGCCAGCCCGGGCCGGCGGTGTGGGGGCGGGGGTGGGGGTCACTCACCGCAGGTGCACGGTGTGGTGCGGCGCGTACGAGTGGTGCAGCCGCGCGG
The DNA here is from genome assembly GCA_905404175.1 of Anthocharis cardamines. Taxonomy (NCBI): domain Eukaryota; kingdom Metazoa; phylum Arthropoda; class Insecta; order Lepidoptera; family Pieridae; genus Anthocharis; species Anthocharis cardamines. Next base: position 4,060,400 of record FR989979.1, read on the forward strand.
TGACGGCGCTCAGCACGGCCGCCAGCCCGGGCCGGCGGTGTGGGGGCGGGGGTGGGGGTCACTCACCGCAGGTGCACGGTGTGGTGCGGCGCGTACGAGTGGTGCAGCCGCGCGGTGACGGCGCTCAGCACGGCCGCCAGCCCGGGCCGGCGGTGTGGGGGCGGGGGTGGGGGTCACTCACCGCAGGTGCACGGTGTGGTGCGGCGCGTACGAGTGGTGCAGCCGCGCGGTGACGGCGCTCAGCACGGCCGCCAGCCCGGGCCGGCGGTGTGGGGGCGGGGGTGGGGGTCACTCACCGCAGGTGCACGGTGTGGTGCGGCGCGTACGAGTGGTGCAGCCGCGCGGTGACGGCGCTCAGCACGGCCGCCAGCCCGGGCCGCCGCGGGGGGCCGCGCACGTACAGCAGCCACTTGTGCGTGGAGCGGTCCACGCGGGACGAGGGCGGCGCGTACTTCGACGTATTGCCTGCAATATGTAACGTTTAAATAAAATACTGTATACCGGATTAAAACGCGATTTATTATTTATATTGTTTAAATTATTATTATTAGACTTTTTCGGATGCTTTTCAGCAACCGTGGTCACGGGGAGACAGCTCCTGTCTCTAAATGTGTGATACTCGCGTTAATAAAAGCTTTTATGTGAACATATTTTATACAATTTTATTAAAAATTAATATTAATATTCCGGGTGCAGGTAGTTCTAAAAATGTTTAAATAGATGATGAGTTATTGATATGTTCTTTGTCAGTTTTTGGTTATTTTTGATATTAGGAGGTAGTTTGTCAGATTTTTGGGTTGTTGCTGTCAATGATAGGATCTTTGTGTCATTATTATATGAATTATTGTCATTAAAATGATATTTTTCGTTATAGAAGGGAGGGACGATTTAAGAATAAAATTATTCATATCCTTAATTTATCATCAATCAATTTTGAAGAGACTACTGATGCAGGGAGCTGTATTAATGTAGATAATATCAAATGTTTAAACAGACATGGAATGAATTCTCTACCTTTTTATCATCATAAAGTTATAACTAATCATTAAAAAAAACTATTAAACGTCAAGCATGACTCACCAATAATAATTCTATATCTGTGTTTCATCTTATTCCTAGTAATTTCATCGAGGGTGACCACATTTTCCACTTTGGGTTCAATATGCCGAGGGATCTTCTTAGGTCTGCAAGTACTGGCTGTGGAGGTCTCCGGGATGGGCTCGGTGAGTTCTTGGGTCTCCGGGCGAAGGGTCTTCGTTGAGTCTGCCGATATTGTGTAGTTCCGCGTTTGGACCATTGCCTGTTACATGAAATGAAATTTATTTAGTCACTACAAAAAATATATAACTACGGTTATCCTTAAAATATAACTTAACTAAAATAACATTACTCGAATTAAAATAAATGAAAAATACATAAAGTAATAGCTTATGTTACATGCTGATAATGTAGCTTTCAATTGGTTAAAGAATTTTTAAAATCGGTCGAGTCATTTTTGAGTTAAATCATAACAAACAAATCTTTATAATACATTTTACTGTGTGTTTTAAGTATTAAATTGCAATTGGGTAACAAACCACTGTTCATAAATGGAAAATCCATGAAGTTAATATTGCGTTTTTCAGTTTCAGCCAGAATATTGATCTCAAATTATAAAATATGTCATAGCGTATTACAGACTGATATTCTGTAGCTGAGGTGCCACCTACCAAATTTTGATTACAATAATACTTCCAGAATAATCACTTACAGAATAGTCCTTTCTAGTTTTATTTCTTGGTCCTCTGAATTTGAAAATCTCATCCAAATCAGCTGTTTTCTTGCCTAAAAGTTTCCGAACGGACGGATGCAATCTGCGTTGGCCGTCTCGCAGTAACTGTGCCACCTGGAAAATTGCAAACAGATATTTTTAATAACACGGGCTAACAATTTTTAGAACCAGATATCAGATATAGTGTTACGTGTATATATAGTGTGGAACTCTTAGAATTGCTCCAGCACCCTTGGTTATCGCCATAGCTGAAACTAAAAGCGTCAGAAACACGTTTGACGTTATGAAACAGGACCCCAAAACTTAGCTTATCTTGAACTTCCTAGTACAGCAAAATACAGCACAAGATGTGGATAGGTTTTATTTATATTACTACAATACATTCTGAAATGAATTCATGAAGTTAATTCCTTACATGAGTTAAAGGGTTTTTATAAATGTAGATATAATTACTTCCAAACTAGACAAATTGAATCTGGTTTTCAAAATTTTTAAGAACTTTTCCAACATATAAACCATATTCCATGACCATAAAGTGTATGTTAAATACCTCAGTCTTAGCTCTAGGCTCGGTTTGTGCTGCAATGTCATCAGTTACTTGACTGGATGTCAACTGCAGTTTCTGATCTTTGTAGTAATTGTTTACTAGAGTGTATCGAAGATGGTGCAGGTAACGACGGGCTAATGCCATTCTGTAACATTCCATTTTGGCCTTAAATGTTTGAATTATGCATTAATTATGTCTAATTATATTAAATTAATTATTCACCATGTTTCATTGTGTTAGGTAGCATTGACACAAAACAGTGCCGGGACCATCATACAAGTTCAAAAGCCCAGCATGCCGACTTTAACATATTACTCATATAATTTTATAAATAATGATATAAGTTATATTTGACTTATATAATTACTTGAAGGGCATTATTGTTATCTCTTCATGGATGCATTAATATTGCAAGCTGGGCTTTTGGGCTTGTATTGAAGATACAAAGCGCCTGTGTGTTTTTAATAGCAAGAACATAGATTTATATATTATCAATGTCTCATTTACTAAGGATTGTCTCTTGTCTTTTTTATTATATTTTTTTTGCGTATTCATTAACTTTGGTGCAATAATAACAGTTATAATCAGATATATTTGATTTTCATTTCCATCCTCTGCAGTAACATTGATCAGCTATGGTGATCTCACCACTGGACACAAGTAAGTATTTATAATGCAGACAACATCACCCTTTTTTAAACTTACAATATTTGTTAACACACTATCAGTAGACACCATGAGCTCGACTAATATGTCTAGGGCGAAAATGAGAGTGAAGTATAAAAAATGTGCACTTTTTAGAAAACATATAATACCTTCACAACTATCTTCTTCTTAAAAACAAGCATTGGCAAGTGCTTTACTAACACTTAGCATACATTCTCCAAAGAATTATTAAAATCCGTTCAGTAGATCCAGAGATTACACCCTACAACCTAAAAACTCGCAAACTTTACCTCTTTCTAACATTAGTAGATGTTGAGTGTATGAATACACAATACACTACTCAGATATTTATCTTACCTAACCCTATTCTTAGATAATTATTTCACAGCAGACAATACAGGTTACTATTCTCTCATAGAATCATACATTCTTCAATCCAATCCAAAGGTTTATAACCATGAAATCTTTCAAAAAAATACATGCATATTCCAATACTTTCTACATGTTGCTAAGTGCAGCTTATATTCGTATTAGCCAAGACATATAGATGATAAAATCGTAAAGAAAGTGATTATTATTATTATTTTCGCCCATAGGCCAGGCTAAAGTCTTAAGACCATACCGCCTAGTCTTACGTTATATTTTCCTTATATCTTTCTTTAATTATGTCTTGCGTTACTTGTAAAGAAAGTGAATTGAATTTGAAAACAATAAACAACACATGTCAGACAAACATAACAGAGCAAAGTTTTAACAATATTGTTTTATTAAGCTTAGGGTGAATTAATGCGATATTAACAGATAAATACATGAACGAAATCTCAAGAAAGTCTAACCTTTGATCTATGAGTGAAACTTCATTTTCCCTCGACTGAACTTCGTTGCTGAACTCACGGCGAACGATTTGTTTGATTTTTTCAATTCTTTCCTCCTCGGAGACCTTTGGCGGTTCATCTTTTACACAAGCCGGCGCCTCAGGATAATCTGGATCATGATATTCTTCTTTCCCATCCATTTTCAGTAATACACTTATTCACTTGCAACGCCCTGTTAATAATTATATAGCCAAAAAACACTAAACACTTTTGTGAAAGTCAGTTTTTCACATTTCTTACACCGTTCTTTATCTTCAATATCAAACAGGTTTGTTTGAATTATTAATAAATTAAAACAATCCCTTTTTAACCAAACTGTAGGTACATAACCAATTTACGCATTTGACAGCAGTAAGGTCAACAACCGAGGCGCGTTAATCGACAAACGTTATGATTGGACGTTTTTTGGACCGCAAATTGCGGATTTTTACAAAACTCGCGCAGTTTTTTTTGAGTTTGACTTTACAACACATATGAACACAAAACCTTCAAAGGTGACATTCATAGCAACGGTTCTGGTAAACTTACATTTCAATCAAATTATTTTTCAAAACAGAATTAAGTATGTAAGATACGTTTTATTTCGTCAAATTATTGCATTTCCATGAGAAATTTGTCCACCCATCTACATGTACTATATTATGTTGTGAAAACCAAATAATATGTAAATCTGCAATCGTAAAACAGATTTTTGATTAAATTTTTAATCTATGCTAAATGCCAAGTGTTAGTTGTTACAACAGCTGTTAGGCGTGAAATGTGACATTTGTATTTACTGCACTGTTCTCTTCATCTTAGCTTTGTTCGTGTTTGTAGGAATTTACAAGCAAATTCACCAGCCGACGTTTGAAGCGTGATGTGAGGGCTCTATACGAGCGTGCTTCCATGTCTGATTCACAGGCGAGGGGCCAGCAGGCCATGTCTGATTCGAGACGTCCATTCTTCTATCCTGATAGTAGTAGCGACACGGAAGAGTATCGAAGAGACAGCGAAGAACGTCGCAAGCGTCTATCTAGACGAAACAATTTGCCAAACTTACGTAGAAACCCGAATACAATGGCAAAATCGCAGTCTCCTAACGCACCTATTCCATCCACGTCAAATCAAGACCAACCGAAAAATTCTCAGAAAAATCCATTGTGCGAGGACAGGATTACACTGGTGGTAGATAACACCAGGTTTGTGGTGGATCCTGCGCAATTTACAGCACATCCAAATACTATGCTTGGTAGGATGTTTAGTTCTGGTAAGTTTAGCTATTTCATAGATAATTGTAACTCATTTATATCTCAGTTGTTAGCCTGCCAAATAGTTTGATTATTATTTAAAGTGTTACGGAACTGGTGAAATGGTGGCACTTTAGGAGCCATGCTTTTGTTGGTTTATATTATATATTATATTATTATATATAATTCTAGCAACACACCCTGGCTTCACACAGGTGCAATGCAGATGTACTATACACAAAAAATAGCACAGATTTTAATAAATAAATAAATTTTATTTCAAATAAATGAAAAATACAAAAAATAATGTACTATTTTACTTGCTGATAATGCAGCTTTATATTGGTGGAATTTTTAAATCGGTGCAGTAGTTGAGTGAAAGCGTAACAAATAAACTTACAAATCTTTCCTCTTTATAATATTAGTAAAGATCTAACATACAGCTTGCACTACTGTCTTTGAGAACAGCAGTTTGTTGAATTTTCTATTATTTAGAATAGTTTTAACTGTTAGTCAAATGTAAAATGGCTAAGTATGTGAAATCTAGCCAAGTCAATGTTGAGATTCAATAGATCATACATATGTTCTTATAAATAAAATTCGGGATTTCTATAGAACTTGGCACCCATTTAGATCTCAATTCTTTTGTTGATGAAGTAGACAACCTCACTATATCATAATATTGAACTTGGTAAATGATAATATTGTGTGTGTTGTTATTTATAATATGGTGTGTGTCATACATAAATTTCTGTTTATTATAATTAAGAAAAACATAACTCATAAAACAAATAAAGACATGAGTCGATGAAGGGGCTATGTAACATTTCTTTAAAACTCTTTTATGTGTCTCCATAATAATTAAACAATTGTCAAATTTAGTTATTAAATAAACAATCAAGAGAGTTAATAATTGTCAAAAAAATATGTAACAACACGGTTTTGCCCATTTTGTCGATCATTTATAAATTATATCCCTTCATCCTCTCATGTCTTCAAATATGGTATTACTATTTGAGAATTAATTAATTCACTAAAGCAGTTTTTAATTGAATTGCAGTGCAGGGATAAGGAAATAAACTTATGTTATCTCATTAAATAATCAAAACATTATAATTGTTGGCTTAGTAGGATGGCGATGATATAAGATGAGATTAACACTATTTGTCATGTATAAATATTGTAAAATTAAATGACCCTGAAAGTAGCCGACAACCGACGAAAAATTAGTTAAGCTAGGGATATCTAGGGTAATAATAAAGTTACCATTAATTTGAAAGTTGCCACTTTTTTAATGGCTCGAGATCTTTAAGAGGTAGATTTAAATTTTTTTTTTTTAAATTTTTAATTTATTTCATTTATATTTAAAAACCAATTTTTTTTTAATTTTTTGGATGGGGATATCAGCTAAGAAAAATTGTTTTTTTTTCCAAATCAAAGTTCCACATTTTCTTTGTGCTCAAAAGTTTATGTGGACTCTTTTTTTTTGTAAAATATATATAAATATATATATTTAAAAAAATTACAATATAAATATATATTGCTACGGGCTTAATATTTCATACATTTTAGGGCATCCGCGCAAACACGGCGAGTTTCATCCACTGTAAAATGTATGAAATATCGCGCCCGCACGTTGTGGCGGCCACCGGTGGCTAGAAGCTCGATGGCGGCCACTCGAGCGCCGTGTTTGCGCGGATGCACTAAAATGTATGAAATATTGAACAAAATGACATAGTACTACCCCTCGCCGTATTGCTCGAAGCGCGCGCTGCGTGAAGAGACACCGGCCGCGGCGCGATGGCGTGTATTTTTTGTTTATATTGATATTTTTAATTTCGTAATATCTTTTGAATGGAATGTCCGATTTCAATATTCCAAAAAGTAATCAACAGGTATTGAAAGTCGTAAATACAAAATTTATTTGGATAAGAATTAATACAAAGGTATGGATAGCATGGTCTGATTTTGATCGGCATTTTTATCAACTTTTAAAATGTAAAAAAGTAGTTATAGTAACATAACTACAATAGTTAGACATATGGTCTTTTTTGTAGATATTTATATGTTTTAAAATATTGTAGAACTTTTTTTTGTTCTATCATCAATACTTTCCGCAGCGCATGCGACGAACAAAATTTTTTGGCTATTTTTTTTACACCTCGGGTTGGTTTTAGTAGGAATTTCTAAGGATATCTATTTTTTTCTAGTAATAAATATAGCCTATGTTACTCAGCGATAATGTAGCTTTCTATTGGTGAAAGAATTTTTGAAATCGGTCCAGTAGTTTTTAAGTTTATTCGATATATACAAAAATATAAAAATACAAAAATACAAATCTTTCCTCTTTATAATATTAGTATAGATAGTTAATTAATAAGATAAATATTTTGTTATTTTATATAGTTTGATTCGATCGACATTGGTCTGATATAATTCAATTATTATTATAAGCACATCTTTGAACAACAGGCCATCAAACTTACTAACCATTCTTTTAGGTATTGATTTTACCCATCCAAATGAGCGTGGGGAATATGAAGTGGCAGAAGGCATCTCGGCGACAGTGTTCCGTGCAATATTGGAGTACTACCGTGGCGGGACTATACGATGCCCTCCAACTGTTTCTGTGCAAGAACTGAGAGAGGCCTGTGACTATCTGTTGGTGCCTTTTGATGCTAATACTGTTCGATGTCAGGTATGTTATTGGAGAATTAGGTTTTATTTTAAAGATTTGATATACTTTTTTTAAGATAATATAGCTTATGTAATTCCAATCTTCAACAATTAATTTCAATTACAGAAATATGCGAATATTGAAACATTATTTTGACATCTTATGTGTATTATATATTAATTTGCCTCTTTTTTACTGGTTCTGAATATATTATAGATAACCCTAATTTTTAAAAACAAATATTATGGGCTTTACGGCCAGTCAGTAGTTAGACAATCCAAGACTATGTTGACGATAAAGATGTATGGCGCTAATTCAGCTCTGCATGTGCGGCTTCCCTGGCAACTTGCCCTGTGCAAGTGTGTGTATCTCATTTTACACTAATAGTAAAAACTCAATTTTCTTTTGCATTGTATAGAATCTCTGTATACCTTGCATTATATAAACTTCTCAGCCGATTATTACTATTGTAACCGAGTCTTTGTAAGCTAAACCATTGTTGAAAAGAGTGTCCATGGAGTTTCTTGCCGGTTCTTCTCCATGAGACCCACTTTTTGGAACCGTGCAACTAGACGTTTCATAAGAGCCTGCAAAGGCCTATTTGAAATAAAAAACTTTTGATTTGATTTGATTGATTTGAGACTGGTTGGGGTATTTTTTTTCTTATGATGGTGGAATAGGATTATGAATGAATGATAAAACATTATTTCCACAACATTAGATTATACAAAATTTAATATTAAACTAATTTAGAAAACCTAAACTATAAAACAATTATGAGAAAACAAAAAAAGGAGGTCGCTCAGTATTTGGTTGGTGGAAACTACCCGATTTTTTTTATTTTTATGGTATAGGCAAACAAGCTTGCAAATAACATGGTGTTAAGTGATCACCGCTGTCCATAAGCACCCGTAACCTCGGGAACCGCGAGCGTGTAGCCCACCTTCTAGGTGTGAGTTTCTCATTTTGTACCTGGTCGGTATACCAGAATCTCCGTGGTCTCCTCCACGAGCTATCAAACGAAGGTGCTCGTCGCCAGTTCGAGAGCTTCCTGGAGCGTCTCATCCTGCCGCTGATGGTGGAGTCGGCGCAGCGCGGCGACCGCGAGTGCCACGTGGTGGTGCTGCTAGACGATGACTCCGTGGAGTGGGACGAGGAGTACCCGCCGCAGATGGGGGACGAGTACAGCCAGACCGTGCTGTCCACACCGCTCTATAGATTCTTCAAGTATATTGAGAATAGGTGAGTGGATGGATATTGCATGTATGTTATACAACTAGCAATACGCCCTTCGCACGGTTGCAATATAACTTACAATACAAATTACATTATAGAACTTTTAAAATCGGATTCACAACTATCTTCTTCTTAAAAACAAGAATTGGCTTTACTAACACTTATTGTTAGAGAATGTATATTCTTCAATGAATTTTTAAGTTCTGCACTTCCTGAAATTACCTCCTACAATCTCACAAACTTTATTTTTTATATTATTAGATAGATAAATGCAAAGTATGTAGGCCCTAGAATCAGAATATGTCAGTGGAATAAATACAAATGTGTCTGCCCGATGCCCTATTAGGGGACTTCCGATTGTGTGTCTGATAGTTAAAATATTGATTACTAGCAACACGCCCCAGCTTCGCACGGGTGCAATGTAGATGTACTATAAACAAAAAGTACTGATAATGTAGCTTTCTGTTGGTGAAAGAATTTTTAAAATTTGGTCCAGTAGTTTTTGAGTTTATTTGTTAAAACCATACAAATCTTTCCTCTTCATAATAGATATGTATAGATTTTTAATATTATTCTTTTATATTCCAGAGACGTTGCAAAGCAAGTGATGAAAGAACGTGGTCTCAAGAAAATCCGCCTCGGCGTTGAAGGGTATCCCACTTACAAGGAAAAGGTCCGCAAACGACCCGGAGGCCGCGCTGAAGTAATATACAATTATGTGCAACGGCCCTTCATCCACATGTCGTGGGAGAAGGAGGAAGCCAAGAGCCGTCACGTGGATTTCCAGTGTTTCAAGTCGAAATCTGTCACGAATTTAGCTGAGGCCACCGCTGATCCTGTGATAGAGTTGGAGCCGATTAGGGCCCGAGAAGAGGTTGAGGTGCCGGATAATCCAGAAGAACAGCAGGAGGAGCAGTGACTGTTGGTGCCGCGAGCTGTTAAAGTCGTTATGGCCATGTTTTGCTGGTTTTTTTAATGATCTGGTTATGGTGGTCTGCGGGAATAGTGAAGTGAAGTTATCGTTAAACTGCATGGTGAAATAACCTGATTATAAAATTATCATGTTTTAAAATGACTGGGTTGTAAAATGGTCAGGTTATAGTGAAATGACCGGGTTATAAAATGGTCAGGTAATGATTGGTCAGGTTATAGTGAAATGACCGGGTTATAAAATGGTCAGGTAATAATATTGGTCAGGTTATAGTGAAATGACCGGTTTATAAAATGGGCAAGTTATAATTAGATTACAAGGGTTATATAAATGTTCAGGTAAAAGTGATATGATCGGTATAAAATGGTCATATAGGTAGTGAAATAATGGGGTTATATGATTAGGTTACAATGTCATTGTCATGTTATAGTAAATTACTTATAAAGGTTTAATTGGCTTTATCATAGTCATGTTTTTCTAAATAAAAAGTGATTTCCCGAGATTTCACTTTTTGCCTCCTGTACCCTGCCTGACTGAAACAAAGTTTTTCTTAATCTTGTTTATCCCCAGGATTCGAACTCAGGACCTCCGGTACTAAACGCATTGCGCTTACCACTGAGCCACAGAGGTGTTTTGGTAAATATATGGTTGTAAAACTATTAGTTAGGTTATATTTAATTTGGCTGAATGTAAAATGACCAAGTTGAATAATGAAACGACCAGTATATAAAATTACCATTTTACAGTGGTCTGGTCATATTTTGACTGTTAGGTCAAGGTTATAATATACAAAATGGCTGAGGTAATTTTAGTGTTGTATAGGAGTTATTTTGTAGTGTTGCTATTTTGGATAATCGGTCATGATGAGAAGGATACCTGTATCTAAAAAGGTTATGCTTTATATATTTTAGTATTAAATTGAGGATCAGGATGTGAAATATAATAAAAAAAAACCATCTAAGGTTGGAAAAGGGCGATTCTTTTATGTCTAGTTTAAATATTGAAATGTAATCAACCAAATATGTTGTTTTTCAAAACAAGGACTGATAATTATTAAATAGGTGATGAAATTTTGCGAAGGTTTTCATATTTTAATGGATGTCTTGTCCATAATTTATAAAATTTGCCTTTTATTATAAATTATATGCCGAAACTATTTTGCAAGCTTTTCGATCTATTCAGATCTAGGTTAGTTTTTGAGATTTTTTTTTTTAATAAATATAGAACAAAGGCTGCTTTGTTCCAAATCATTTTTTTTCTCAATTTCCATTTGAAATTGAAATAGTTAAGAGAATGCTAGTTTGACTGATTACACGAAAACCTATGTTGGGCTAATTTCCACATATCTTGTTATTTTAAAAAATACATTATAATTCATACATATAATCATACATTTAGACATTATTAATTAGATGCGAAAAACGCAATATCATTAATATGTTGTATTTTATAGGACATTAAAGTAAAAACTATAAAATTGGTAAGTGTGGTTCAAACATGTTGTCACAATGGAGTCTGATTTTTATTTTATAGTTTTTGCTTTAATATTGCTAACTTTTGTAATTGTTCTTTTATAATATACTGATGATATAATAATGGGTGTTTTATTTATTAATAAAAACATTTAATTTCGTATAGGGTCAGAAATAGTAGTCAACAATATTATGATTAATCTAAATTTCTTCTAACTGGTAATTACAAATATGGCTTATAGAAAATTGAAAAACTATATATTTTTTATTTAATATCTTTATTTACTTAACGAATTTTATTATTACAGAACATAATGGGTTAATTAGGACATGTTATTATGTCGATTTTTTTATATAAAAAAAAATTAAGGAAGAAAAGCTTCAAGGTCAGCTTTCATCCCTTAATTCACGCAGATTGTATATTCTTGTCTATGGCATTTCATTCATTTTAGAATCATTTATATTCTGTGATTGAGGGCACAGCCTCAATAACCCAAGGACTTTATATAGATATATAAAGTTCTTGCAATAGCCTCATTCAACTTATTTTTTTTTAATTTTGATGTTTTTGTTTATGGCTACCACACAGATTATATAATTATGTATAATATATCCTACAATACGGGTTTATCTATCATTAAAAATTAAATAAAATCCTGGCTAACGTAAATACCAATATCATAGCTCAGCCCTCGTCCTCGCTCGCTTTTTAATCGCAAATTGACGAACGGATAGCCGATACCTCCAGCTGTGATATTTATCGATGCCTTGCTGTGGTTGATGTCGAGAGCTTGGATCCCCTAGAAAAATAACTCATTAAATTCCTGTCTTCCCGTTATAAGTCCTATTATGGCTAGGCTAGAATCTTGATATTCCATAGTGACCAGGCGTAGACGTACGTAATATGCATTATATCCCCAAAATCTTATCAATTTCTATACACATCATTGACAAATTAGTCGTTCTTGTAACACTGTTTTTTCATTTTTTGTTGTTGTTAGATACCTATCTACAGACGAGCATGAGGTTCACTTGATGGTAGGTGATACCTTAGCGATCGAACATCAGTCAGTTATGCGCTATCGACCTACTTTTTACTTCGAGAGAAATTGGTTTTTTATTCTCTTTGAGGCCAAGTATTACGTAACGGGTTATCTAATAACTACAAAATATCTACTTGAACGGACCCTTTAGATTTTTAGTTCGATCATTTGTGGCCACCCCGAGTAGAGCCCTTATGGTAGACGATATTGGTTATAATCCGCTACCTTATATTTCAGTCTAAACGATCTGAGTTCCTTACGCCCGAAGTAAATTGCAATAAATAGATCAACTGCGCAATACATTTCTCGTAATTACAAAACATCAAGGGAGCTTTATGCCCATCTGTTAAAAACTTACCCGTATCGGTTTATTCGTTGGCGAAGAATAAAAGAAGTTCTTCACCCTCTTGAAGAAAGGCATCGCGTTATATTCCACCTTTTCATGATGTGCAAGAACTACTCTATCCGCCACATTTCCTACTACCAAGTGCGTGCCATCTACTAAAGATAGGCTTAGTATTGTCAAACATATCAAAAGTATTGTTTTCATTGTTTAGAACCACTAAAAATATACTAAAATTGACGAAAATAGTAAGAATGTAATGAAGTAATTTCAAATGCGTTGAGAACTTGTAGTATTTGCTTGGAACTGATTTAAGGTCACGTTATCAAAAGGGCAAGTAGTAACCATGATTCATGTGTTATTGTGGACTTGAGTTGTATTGTGTGTTCATTTGTGAATAATAATGAGCATATGCCGAGCGAACGGAGGCATCTATCGGAGTTTGTATGTTTGTTCGAAAGACATTTATTTGACGAAATTATTACAATGTTGCTAACTTAAAACAATCCTAAAAAAAGGATGGACAAACAGGTTTAATAAATCAAGACATTATCTTTTTCTCTCACTTGTATCATATGATTGCCTGGAAGAAATCGCTGCTTAGCGATAAGGCCGCCAGTTGTACTTTTCCTGAATGTTTCTATGTTTGTATATTTCTAGTGCAATAAAGTTTTAAATAAATAAATAAAACATAAATAGATGACAAATGTATTGAATATGGATCATTAAAAGTATTAAAAAATCTCCAATACTGTTGGAAGATATAGTTGATTCGATTTTCATGAAATTTGATTGACAAGCAATTAATTTTAACACAAGTAAAATATGTCTTTGGACGATGGCAAGATCTTCCTCTAATCTAAATGGAGGATTCTCGTCCACCCAACCTCTGACTGGCCTTAAGGCGCCAGTGGTTAGAGTCGAAAAGTCTTCTATGTATACTAAGTTCTTGGCGGAACGTTGATAGCGCGATTCAGCTTGACTGACGTCTTGGTACAGATACAGTATATAGTTGCAAATATTTAGGTTGTATAATTAAGTTGTAAGATTTAGGTATAAATATGACTGATGTGTTTTATAGGTTCATATATTAACTTGTCATTTATTTGCATCTTATATTAACCTCTTTATTAAATGTAAATACTATAAAAATATACCTACACATGCATTCTCATAAAGTTTCCTTTTTATAAAAATTCGAAATATCTAGGTTTATTTAATATATGGTCACCCTAACATATTAATTAATACTACAAATATGTTGGCACATATTATCCTCAAGCTTTACCAAGAATCGTAACTGGAATACATATTTATATATGATGTCATTAAATGAGAGATCTTAGATATCGACAGACGAGCATGAGGTTCACTTGATGGTAGGTGAAACCTCAGCCACAGAACATCAGTCTATGATGCGCTGTAGAATTAATTTTACTTCGAACCAAAAACTGAACCGAAACTATCAATAGTTCACGGTTTTTCCATCTAAGAACGGTGGTTCATTACCCGTCGGAATTTCAATATTTCTTCCACCCATTTAGTGCTCGAAGTGACCAGGTCTAGGGAAAACATGTTTACAAAAAAATATAAACATCGACAAACATCGACAATCATCGACATCGATCATAAACATATACAAACATATAAACAAGGTTATACCCATCGCGTCCGAAGAGCCCGAGGGCATGTAATAAAAACCCAAGAGATTAAACGAAATTATCAGACACAAATTCTAGTGTTACCAATAAAAACAAGCGTAGCTTTATTTTTAAGATAAATAGATATAAAAAATATGTTCCCGTATTGTACCCCGATTGTTGCTTCTAACGAGATGAGCTCGCAAGAAATACAAATAGTCGTGTGTAGGAAGGAAGGTACCCTTCCTCCAACCTAAAGGTAGGATCCTCGACCAGTCGAACCACTGACTGGCCGGCCCTAAGGCTCCAGTGGTTGATGTCGAGATGTTGTATATATGCTGAGTATATCTCGGAAACACTTTGATAGCGCGATTCAGGAAGCCGTCACTACGGACGCAATTAACAAGTAGTCTCGTGCCCTTTTGACGTGACATGGCATATATACGTCCCTTTTATCAAATCTTTTACTGGTACACAGTTCTGTGGCCGGTTTTATTTGGAGAATCGACTTCAGGACCTCCATTTCTACAAGCAACACGCCAACCACTGAAACATCGAGGTGACCAACCTTGCATTGGAGTCCTATAAACATCCTGACGCATTTTACATTTTTTTTAAAATATCATTCCGAATTCAAAAATTCATTATAATCCTGCTCCAACGCTTTCAAAGCGCCGTTTGTACGAAGCAGCGCGTTCTGTTTCTTTAAATTATCTATGAGAGCATTCTGTTTGTCTATGCGGGTAGTTAGACATTTCACTTTGGCTTCTAGTTGGCAGATGGCTTTCTGATGCGAAGCGGAGAGGTTGCGTGTAGCATCGCGAAATTCCTGTAATTTATATAAATTAAAATCTATAAGAAATTCATCTCAAACAAAACTTTCCTAACATTATAATATAATTATATGTATTTTATACTATTTAAAAATAAATAAATAGGTATGTATCTAAGTAGTCTCGAAGCTACCAAATTTTCGTTTCGATAATGTAATTAGTGAGTAAAATAAGATTCCTAGTTTAAAATAAAGAGTATTGATCACATTTATTGATTTTTTATCATTTACCGATTTTTGGCCCAAATATACCGATTTTACTTGAAAATTCTACCAATTTCGAATCTGACTTTCAAGACTACTGATTGTATAAGGAATCTATTATATAAAAATGACTCTAAAATATAGATTTGTGCTCTTACTTTTTCTGACTGCTTTGCTGTTTCAACTTGTTGCTTTAACGTGGCTATAGTTTCTTCTTGCGAAGCGCACCGAGCCTCCAAGTTAGCATTTTTACATCTTAAGTTTTTGACTTCTGTAGCTAGTTTGTCTGCTATGCTACGTTGTTCTTTATAGAGGCGATCTTTTTCCTGTAAAAAAAAATAAACATAGTTTCCACTAGAGCTGTTTATAGTGAGATCTTAAGACGATAAGTGCCTCAAGAACAAGACATTAATAAAGAACCATAAAATGATGCGCTGTTGATCTATGTTTTATATTATTTCAAACCTAACATATATTTTGACAGAGGCGGCCTTGCCCTGCCCTAATAGAAATCACTAAACAACCGATGGAGAAATTTGACGATGTTGTTAAAGAAATATAATTACGGCTTGATATATTATGTAGTTAAAATATTGTAGCGACATCTATAATCCGCTACAAGAATCAATACGAAGACGTCTAATCCTGAATCGCGGTATATAAATGTTTCCGAGCGCTCAGTATATATATACAACATCTCGACATTAACCACAGCAAGTCAGTGGTTCGACTGGTCGAGGATTTAGGTTGGAGGAAGAACACAGTTCCCTTCCTCCACAATACGTTTTGTCTCGCTCTATCGAATATAAAAAGACTGTAGAACGAAAGAAACAAAACATATTTAAACTATATCAAGCTTCTAATACGTTTATGAATAAAGCCGTTAAAGTATAGGTAGATCAAAACTAATAAATCAGTGACATTTTTTAAAAATCCATCAGTAAATGACTGAGACAACAATTACACTCTCACTAAAGTGTGACGTAATTTTACCTGGCCGATATCGTCGCACCACAGAGGCCCAAGCAAAAATGACTTACTATAAAATAATCGTATCGACAATCCGAAACTTGTATGACAAATCAGTTGAAAATTCATACAAATGACAGGTACGATGTTCAATTCGTTAAACTTATATTATTTGTTTATACAAAAAATTACACTACGCATATTGAAATCGTATAAATGAATTTTCTTCAAAATCATCAAAATATCTCTTACTATCTGAAAGCGTTACTAGTATGCTTGACCGAATATAAGTATATATAATAGTTGGTTGAGAAAAAAATGTCTTTGGGTAACATCATATTTTTTTATAAAATCAAAGAACATATTAGATAAAAAGCAATTAGCATTGATGAAAGTAGAAGAAGCGAAAGTGGTATGTAAGGATCGGAGCATATGGAATTTCGTGATCTCTGCCTACCCCAATGGGAAAGAGGCGTGATGTATTTGTATGTATGTATGCATATTAGATGTACATAGAAGCACAGGCTCATAGAAGCTTACTCTTACGAGCGAATAGTATTGCTGTTGCGCTCTAAAAGCGGCTGGGTGCGAGAGAGTGCGCGCTATGACTCCACGTCAGAGTGTCGTCCACACGGACACTAGCAGCGCCGCGGTGGCTGGGGTGAGAACTACTCTTACCCCAGAGATACAGTGACAAACGCGCGTATATAGCTTATTTTTCTATATTCTTTGATACAACATAAAAAAAATTGTGGTGTTATGATATTTACTTCAACTAGTTCGTTTTTATTATCTTTTCCATGATCATCTGGCACTGATTCTGTGTAAGTAATGTCTTCCGGAAGGGGGTCCTCTGTTTCGTTTGACTCGATTTTAATACAATCAACCATTTCTATAGATTCGCTTGACGTCGAGGGTTCCTCTTGTTTTAATAGTATGTTTTTATAAAATTCAATTTGCTTTTCATTTTCTTCCATTTCTCTTTCAGTTTTCGCCCCTTTTTGACATTCAAATTTATGAGGATATACATTGGGTTTCAATTTTAATAATCCCCCAACTAGTCGATATTTAACTAAATTTTCTGTGTCATTTTCAATCTGTAATAATCATGATAATTATTCACTTCTGTAAAGTCATCAGAATAAAAATAAGGTATAATCAAAATTGACACAACTGCTGATACTTACATCAAAATGATCTTCACACACATACTTAGTGCTTTTAGGTGCAATTAAGTCACGCCTCATTACTTTGCACCATTTCTTTCTTTGATTCATCTCAGACGGTACACGAAAAAACTTTTTATCTGGGGTTTTAACCGTGGTGCTTCGACAAATAGGGACAATACAATATTTGTAGGAATTTTTTTTAGACCACACCATCTTGTAAATAAACAACTCATAACTGCACACAATGAACTGTCAACTGACGAATACTAACTACACTAACTACTACTACTAAGCGAATTTGACCCGCGAAGGTAAGGTACTGTGACGTCACACGCTGGAACGCCGCGTGAAACGAAATGTTTCTTGCGAGCGCAGTAATTCGATAATTTCTTTCATTAGTAGAGATGTTTATAATTGTTTAAATATTTTTGTTAAATCTTATTTAAATTTTGATTTTTCCATCAAATATAATTATAACTTCTCCATTGGGTGAACGATAAATGCGATGTAGATTAAAGACAGAGAGTGAAACGTAACGTAAAACAATAAAATTTCAACATAACCTTAATTTATTACATAAAAAACACAAAAAGGAAAATATAATAACTAAATGTGCATTATCATGAAGGAAAAGTTAACCGAAGGTCACTTCGATATTCCTCCCAAGTGTTAAATAATCGATTTATCCAACTAACAAAAGATCAAAAAAAATTTACTCAGTACTTGTAAATGGAGTACTTATGATTTATCATTCTTTATTTTCACTAATAGAATTTAAAATGATTGGGTTTTTAAGAAGACATACCTCATAACTGATTTTAAACACTTACATAGCTTTTCCACAAACACTAAAATACATATAGCAACACACACTACATATGAAAACTTTAAGGGCAAAATGAAATATTATTTTTTACTGAGTAGGGGGCAAATGGCTAACGTGAACGGTAAGTGATCACCGTCTCCCATAGAAATCTGCAACACCCAAGGGCTTGCAAGTGCGTTGCCAGCCTTTAGGGAAAAACTTACTAGAAAACTACATATATTTGTATTTTTCTAGTAAGTTTTATTAAACTTACATTATATCGGTTAGTAACTGCTGTGTATTTCGCCTTTATATCAGCGGATTCGGACCTTAAATTATTGGCTTTATTGATCAGGACCATTCTCTCACTTTCCAAGCCTGCCAATTGGTTCATATGACCCTCGCATTGTTTACTCTGAAATATGAGATCAATATATTAAATGAAGAAGCTTAAAATTAAAAAAGAAGAATTATATTTCTGAGTTTTTTATTTTATATAAAAAAAAATCTACCTTTAGTATGTAGATAGTAGTCTTGACACATACTTTCAAGATATAAACGCTTTAGCCAATCAAAAAATATGGGACCGACAAGGAAACAGCTGTATTTAAAAATTATTTCTAACAATAAGTAAGAAGTATCCTTATGTTCTGTGTTATTTTGATGAATGTTTGAAGAATAATTGACAGCGCATCATTGACTGATGTTCTGTGGCTGGGGTATCACCTATCATCAAGTGATAGTGCTCGTTTTTATTCAGCTTAAAAAAATGGCAAAAAAAGAAAATACCTAACTATGAATAAAAAAAATTGTTTCCAGGGAGTAATACATATTGGAATTAATAATTAATACTCACAATTTTATCAATAGTAGCCTGTAGCTTGTCTATTTGTTCTTCCATCAATTTAACTTTGGCTGATAAAAATTTACATATATTTTCAACGGTTACTCTGCCTAAAAAAATCAAATGAATTTTTGTTAAATATCTCATGGAATATTAATTATAATTAACCCAGTATTAAATTTTATTCTTATTATATAACAAATTTTGTTATATAATAAGAATAAAATGTTGATGAGATCTGTGCAGGTGGTAGGGTTAGCAATAAGGTTGCTAATTGTTTTAAATATTATTTAAAAAATAGCTTTTTCTAAGCAGTATATATAACATTATATAGTATATGTAAATATTCAATTTAAATCTTTGATACTTGGAAATTAGCTTGAATGTAGATTAAACCAGATTACACCAAAATTTAGTCAACAGTACAATTGAGAATACATATACAAATATAAAAATACTAGGTGACCAGTGTCTACTTCACTGGGCGAAATGGTTCTTAGATAGTAGGATTTCATCAGACTTACTTGACACTCCTTATTAAAATTTTGCCAATTAACTCAATATCATTATAAATTATATTCTAAATGTTAGATGGTAAAGTTTCATCAAAATCCGTTCAGTAGTTTTTGAGGGAAAGAATATGCATGAACAAACATGCTTACAAACTTTCTCATTTATAATGTTAGTAGGAATTTTTAATATTACATAAATCAAGTTAAACTTATGTATATTTGTAGTATGTACATATTATCTTAAATAGAACATTAACATTTGTCTTTTATACTGGCTAATGCAATTCTAAACTATTATATTCTAGCACAGTTTGAAGGCACAATATATTATATGTTAATCCTAGATAATTACATTCTGAAGATCTATAATATACGGACTTTTAGAAAATGGTGTCCAGTACATACCTTTTAAAAACGACTGTGGCAATACATTATCCTTAACATTAACAGACACAAAAGCATATAAAAACTCCATATCGTCATTCTTCTTACTACTTAAGTTACACCATTCACAAACATTTGTGACACAATTTCTTAAATTATTATCTGTATCTTCATTTACATCTGTATGCTCTGTTCCATTTTCAAAACTTTTGACATCAACCTTTTTGGAATTTGAAACTTTTTTAGGTGTTCCGGCAGATTTTCTCTCCGGTGTTGTTATTTTAGGTGTTTCACAAAAGTGTTTTTTTGTAGATCTATTCACTGGGCTTGAGAGACTACCAGAAAATTCGGAAAATATATCTTGCTTTTGCTAAAATAAAAATATACAAACAATGATGAGAACAGAAAATATTCAAAATGATTACACATATTTTGTGTGAAATGAATAAATTACAATGGAAGAAATTTAAAAAGGGAGAAACTTATATTGCCAATTAAATATTTACACAAATATTACATAACAGAAAATGCTAAAATGTATATATACCTTTCAAAGTTTAATATTATTAGATAATAATTTATATTTGTTAATTAGGATAAATGTATTTTTTGTACCTTTATACTCTTTTTAATTACCTCTACTGTTAAATAAATTATTGCTGGCTGTAATGGCTATTTTTATTTTGTTTGATGTCTAGAGGTTTTTCTGGAAGATATTGCATATTGCAATAAGAGCACCCTCTTATCAAATGTTTAGTTAAGTTTTTTGGTTGTTAGATAGTTTTCTGTGATTAATAAAGTATATTCTATTCTGAGGCCATTTGGCCTCTCAGAGGTTGTGACTCAGCTTTTATCAAATAAGGTAAACACAATGCTGGTTTTCAGTCACCCCCATGTACCACATATATTATTATGTATACAATATATTATATAGAACTTGAATCAACTTACATTTCAAGAAAAATATAGAATAAATCTGAACGACAGTTAGTCAACTATGTAATCCACAAAAAATGACATTTCTTTAAAAAATGAGAAATTAAGTTTCTATTCCTAATCACAATGTTGGATTATTCGTCACCACTGCTAAGTAGTCAAAGATAAAAATGCTAGTAATTAATTAAAATAGGTAGGTACTGATAATCTAGAAATCATACAGTCTTTAAATTATTTAAACCCATGTAACACAGTAGCTTGACGAATTCTTCAAAAATATTATGAATTATTTACAGCTGAACAGTAAAAAATAGTACATACCATGACATGTTCTATTTCCTTCATTAATATTTCCGTTTTCTTTTCCAATTGCTTATTGAGTTTCTTGTATTCATTCTCCCTTGCCAATAAATCTTCTGAATCCATCTTTCACACTCACAAACGAATATTTTCTATACAGATTTAAATAGATTCAGTAGAAAGAACTACATTTATGTGTAAAATGAAATAAATACTAAAAATATTTGTCTAACCGAAGCTTTGAATTAAATGTCAATATTTTCTTAATAAAACAAACAAAAACGGTTGCCATAGCAACGCACACTATTATTTCCTTTTGCTACGTTATATTAAAGTCATATGAGCAACTCTCTACGTCGGTACAAATCAAGTTCTTTTTTGTCTTTTTCGTCAAACTGAATACATTTCAATGCATTTAAGATAAGTAAAAACATCATACTAATTTATTTTTAATAAATTCAATGAAATTACTTCATTAATATACTTTATTCGGTTGTTGTTGAAGCGTTGTTAAAGCCATCTAGTTTAAATTTAAGGAAACAGTAGAGTGGAGTGGCACGCGTCAAAAACAGCTGTGCAAGGACCAATCAAAACAGATTTCGCAATTGTCAATAAACATTGCTTATTTGATGACGTTTCGCTTTGTTTTTCCATATGATTCAGAACAGAAAGTTCGCGAAATATAACCACACAAATAAGCATAATTATAATTGATTATGTTTAAAAACCCATCAAATTAAACTCAATACTGTTATTTGACTTTTGATCACTGTGTAAAAAGTGTTTTCCCATAGAGTGCGCGAACGAGAACGCTGACGTGTGAGGGAGATAGATGAAAAGTTTATTTCATTTGTGAGATTTTCAATCGATTTACCAATGAGAACGTACTTGGCACAGCTGACATTTTTTTAGTTCATGACTAAAGCGGCCGCTGTGTGGTCGTGCGCTCATTGCGAAAGCGTTTAAATACCAGAATCAAAGACTTGGACTGCGTTTACGCGTCCCGACATTTTGTTAACTGTGCATAATGTATTGGAAGAGAAAAAGACACAATTATCGGAGTGTTATATTATAGCGTAGGTGTATTGTGTGGGGTTAGACGAGATAGCTTGCTTCAAAAAAGGTAAGTCTTTGTTTTATTTCACTGTAAATGCAAGTGTAATACAACATATGCTTAGATTTCCCTACCACGTTTGATACGCTTTTCTGTCTTGTTCGCACAGTTTGATGTTTTTGCCTTAATTTCCTACGTTAGTTTTAGAAAGTTAATTTAGCGTATAATCCTACCGATTTAGAAATGTGTTTAAGGTATTAATTGTTGTTAATGATACCTAATGAGACAATCACTTTCCATACGGTATAGCAAACATTTTATGCATAAAATAATAATATACAGAATATCAGCTGATCTTAACAGGTATATTTTTTTTCTTGGCAGGTACCTAACGGTTCTGACAAGTTGAACAGCTGTTTTATTTTACAAACAGATTCACGCGATTGTCGTTCTTATTACCATACGTTTAAGAGTAAAATAGACTTCATTTTTTTCTGGATTAACATTGTCTATTGTCCTACTGTAAATAGGGATGTATTTTGGTCGTTGGTATTGAAAATGCGTTTTTTTTTACAAAAAACTGGACATTGTTTTGTACATAATACCTTATCGTTAAGCCAATGGAATCAATAATAATTATGCGCAGTATTTACAAGTTTTGTGTGTTGATGGGTAGGTATTTTGCCATAGTGGCGTACCTATATTATCTGGATAAATCAATAAATGTAACTTGAAAATATGGATTCAACTTGATGTAAGATACGTTTCTGACATTGATGCTTCCTACTTAAGCTGTGGTAACTGTAATTTGAGATGACTAAAAACTACGGTATTGTCTTTTTTTTCATGTAGACATCGACAGACGAGCATGAGGTTCACTTGATGGTAGATGATACCTCAGGCAAACTAGTCAATGATGCGCTGTCGACATAATATTTTTTACTTTGAGTAGGTATTCGAAAATCCATATTGATGCACGCTTTGTCTTCTTATTGTTTTTTAATTAAAAATTAAAATACCACGATATTGTGTCCAAGTCATGATTTAAGAAGGTTTTATTAATATAGATAGAGTTGTGTAATTCTGTGTTTGGCCATGAGATTTGAGTAATTATTTATGTACAATTTAACATATACATAGATATAACAAAAAATACAATACAATTCTTAAATGCTTCTTTTTCATTTCATATTGATTTTGTCGATGTCGATATAAAATGTGAATAGGTAGGGTAATTTAGCCGGTTTTCGTCCACTTAGTGGAATTGCCAGCTTATGGGCTTAAAACTAATATGTTCTACTGGCCCAACTCTAACAAACCGAATTTTTATATAAACTGATATAGTCTATTTTAGGTTTACATTAAGTAGCAAATAATTATAATTAACGTTTTTTTTTATACAAAATGTTTTAGTGAAAAGTACCGATTTCGTTAGCTTTCGTCCAAAAATGTTAGCTTTCGACCTTGTGTAGGCTAGTTTCCGTCCACGGTGTATAAAGCATATCCATTGCACACTTTTCTTATACATAGATTTCTAATTATCACGGATCTCTGCAAGAGCCTTTTTTAAGGCATCCCTGAGGATGCCTTAAAAAGTATCATGGTGTTTTTTTCTAGTTTTTTAGGCGACGACGTCATCTATAAAAATGGGATTTACGAAAAATTAAAATAATAAAATAGGTCCAAACAATATACGCGATTACATCATAAGTGGGTTATATTGCGTATAATCTACACGAATGTAGAAAAAAAGCTAAACGAAAAGTAACATAACGCTGTTTGTGATGGACGGAAACTAAATATTTAACCAGTATTATTTTTCGTCCACTCATGGACGGAAACTAAAGCAATTTTCAACGCATTTTTTATTTTTCGTCCGCAATATTTGAATATATATTTATACTTGCAATACTGCTAAATTGGTGGACGGAAACTAAATATCAGACTAACTAACCATCGAAGATCATTCCATAATGATTTCAACAGATTATTTTCGCATTCCTTATTTTTAACGACTTATCAAACTTCACTTGTATTTTTGTGTTTTCGTCCACGCGGACGAGAACTGAATATTTTGCGAAATAGGTATTTCAGTTTTTGTCCGCCTCTATTTTTAAAGTAATTCTTTAAATGAGTACGAAACACACATTTTAATATGTTCTTTATATCTTTACTTAGTCATTAATACACAAAACATAAGAAATACAACATTAAAAAAACTTACTGCACAGTTAAGTCGTACCACTATTTTTTTTACATTTATGATGAAATGTTCGTAGCTTGGAAACAAGCCTCAGATAGAAGTAGCTTTTGTTTGAGTCTCAACTATAGGTTTTTGCCCCAGTATCGAACTAATAATGTTAGGAAGTGTGTTATCAAATTTTCACTGAGTCACGAGTCACAACTGTTCCGACTGACCTTATTCAAATCCAGACTAATATTAAACATGAGTGTTTGTTTCATAACCATACGGAGCAATGTATCGAGGTGAATTTTGCAGAGATAGTTAAAACCGGTTCAGATTTCGATGTTTTATTAAAGGTTCTTAGAATGTTTCGGTTTCGGTACGATTCCGAGACATCGGTTTTGGGTCCGCACCTTAACCCTAATAGGCCTATTACCAAAATAAAATACGATGTTTCGGCTGACGGATCGTATATTTTCCTATTACGATTTCGATGATCGATCATTCGTAATTAGACATTATGTCTTTCGTTTAACATTACTATGATCGTAATTATAATCGTAAATGGAATTGAAAATAAGTTGGCTGTTATTTCGTTTCGTTCGTTGCGTTTAATTTTGGTATTAAACCTACCGAAGATATGGCTTAAAGCAAAATTATTGCAATTTCATTCAGTTTCTTTGCGTTCCGAAGGGTCGTGGGTTCGTATTCCGCCAGGATGACGTTTAAAATAATGAGTGTAAAATTATCGAGAGTTGACTGTATCACTGTACTGTATTGATTGAAAGGAATTAATATAACAAAACTTGGCACAAGTCTTAGTAGTCGTAGTACTATAGAAAGTGGTGATTCTAAAGACCTTGTCCCGGATTCGATAGCTTCCTGTGACAGTCCGAGGATGTACTTAAAATTAATTGGTATCAGGAATTAGATACACGTCCGTAAGCAACACGCAATCTATGCGGCCTTCGATACAATTGTTGAGTTTTTTCAATTACGTTCTAAAAATACGCCGGCGACGCATCTGAAAATTCTCTGGATTTGCGGATGTTCATGGGCGGCGGTGTTCACTTTCCATCAGGTGAGCCTATAGACTAAAAAATAAAAATTCACGATTCACGTGTGCTCGTTTGCGCTTTTGGTAGAATGCCTATGTGTCGCGGGTTCGAATCTCGCCGGGAGTAGGTACCTACTTCTTTATAATTTTCTGGAAGCACGTCTTTCCTACGCTTGGTCACTTCGGGCATTGAACGGGAGGGAGGAATATCAAAATTCTGACCGGGTATCGAATCACCGTTCATAGATAGAAAAACCGTGAAGTGCACATTTCAAAACAGGGCAAAAGTAGACAGTAGGAGTAAATGTTTCATCAGTCGGTCTAGCTCTGGGGCTACATCAAAATATTGTTTCAAATTCAAATCATTTATTCATTTAGGTAACATAATGTACAGTTATGAAAGTCAATAAAAAATAAAAATTAAATGCTTCTAATTTTACATTTGCTGCCAGTTCTCAAATCAAGGGCGCAGAACGGACGAGAAGAACGGGCAATAAACTCTTCGCCACTCTTTTCGCCAAGTTTTTGTTTTACAAAATGTTTGTAAGGAGCTGCAACCATTACACCATGTTCCATCTTGAAGTATTTAATTATAATAATAAAAAATAAACTAATAAAAAACGAAATTTTGTCCTCTATCGGCAGTAAGCTGAAGGCATCCAAATCGGATGTCGGGAAAAAATAATATTTTTAAATAATTATATTGGGTTTATCATAGTACATAGACCAGTATAAGGTTCAAATACCTGATGTGATAATCAGTAATAATACCCACTTGATAACTTCCTTTAATTCATGTTAATAATAGTTGGACGCTGATAAACAATACAGTGCCAACCCACAGGTTTAAATTTTTTTTTCTCATTTTGAGAAAATTGAGTTCGAAGTTTTAATTAGGTTTTATTAAACTTTTAAAAAATAACACAAAGAATATATTTTTTTGTAATTATTATTATTACGCTAAATGTACATTGCTTTTCTTGGTGGCAATCAAAGTAATATAATTTAGTGCATTATTTTTAAATATTTAGGGGTATCGCATCGTGCCCACTAGTTTTTTCAATATTTTTTGCTATTTAATCGATAAAAATGGTATATATCTCTTTTGAAATATGTACTCCAGCCGGGCTAGCATGACCGCCATGAGATATATCTCGCGCGAGAGAAGACAAACTAAGATGTTAAATATCTCGATATATTATATCTCGACATCGACAATTTTGATAGAAAAGATATCTCGATCGACAAATGTATCTATTTTTGATATTAAAAGTCGAATATTTAAGTGTAATTGTCATGTTAGACCCGAAAGAAATAAAGCGATAGTCGATTGAAACACGAGAAAACGGTAGACAAAATTTTGTCGCGCTTGTCATGCTAGCCCGGCAGCTCATAGGAAGCGATTGGTATCAAAATTTACATTTTTGTCATTTTGTGGGTTGACTCTGTATTGCTTAAAAGCGTCCAGTTGTAACTAAAATTAACTTTATCATGAGTTGTTGAACTTTGCGTTAATTTGCCGATTATTTAGAAATTGTAGTATTCTAAATAGGTCAAGTGTTACTGGCCTGACTCAACCGAGTTTTTTATGCGATGTTTGGTCTAGTTGTGTGAGGTTATCGTGTGATAGTGTATCTCTTGTAGATAAGCCGTGTAGGAGCGATGATTCACGGATGTGGTGACGGATCTTGTATCCAGTTTGACATTATCCGTCTGCGATAGGGTTGCCATCCGTTGGAGTTTCCTCGGATTTGTCCTAGTTTAGAGGGCGTCCGGGGAGCGTCAGGAAGGGTTTATCAAAAAGTTCTTTTTTTTTGTCTAACATCTACATATATTTCTATACTAATATTATAAAGACGAATTCAAATTCAAAATCATTTATTAATTTAGGTAACATAACGTATACTTATGAACGTCCGTGTCAATAAAAGAATACATAGTTATTTAATGCTTCTAATTTTACATTTACTGCCAGTTCTCAAATCAAGGGCGTAGAGCGGACGAGAAGAACTGGCAATAAACTCGCCGCCACTCTTTTTAATCGCCAAGATTTTTGTTTTACAAAATGTTTGTAAGGAGCTGCAACCATTACACCATGCTCCACGTGACATCTTTAAGTAATTAAATAAAATAATAAAAAAATATATATATATAAACGAAAAAATAAGATAAAAATCAAAGATTTGTTCTCTATCAGTAGTAGAATAAAAGAAGTAGAAGAATAAATACGTATAAGCGGTATGATTTCAAGATTGCTTTTGCTTTGGGATACGGGCTTAGAATTGCGTGCATTGCAATTTTAACACCTGTTAGGTTTATAATTATAAGAAATGGAAAGAATACACTATTGCGTCATTAGTTCCGCATAACCAACTCATAACCCAGATAATACAAAGGGCTTAATGAGTTCAATTGAGTCACGTTAATCATACACGTGGGCGTGTGTCACGGCCGCCATTTGCAAATGTCTATTTTGTAAAAATGGAGATCTATGAAGGAATCTTCTACATTTTTCTTTTTTTTTTTAAGTTAGATATCGACAGACGAACATGAGGTTCACTTGATGGTAGGTGATATCTCAGCCACAGAACATCAATGATGCGCTGTCGACCTATTTTTTACTTCAAGCATTCGGAAATACATAGACTGAAACCGAAACACGCAATGTGCACTACTGTTTTTCATCTATGAACGGTGGTTCGTTACAGGTTTGGAATTTCGATATTCCTCCCACCCCACAAGGTGAGCTGATCACCTACCATCAAGTAAACCTCATGCTTCGATATCTACCTTAAAATTAAATACAGACAGCTGTCACCATTTAGTCTGCGCGTGAGCACATGCAAAGTGTATGTATGATAGTGCCGTGACGCAGCAAAGGTGACCCAACCAAAGATTCAGTGTTCGTTATAATCTTTGATATTTTATAAGGTTATAATTTTAATATTGTCTTTTATTAACGCCAGTATCACGCATTTAAAAAAACATCATAACTTCAATAGAGAAGATGGTTTGAGTCTTTGAGACTTTCCAACACTTGGGATCCAGTAATTAAAAATCTAAAACCCAAAGTCAAACATACTAAAAAACAAGGGGAAACTGTTAGTCAATATTATATAATACTAGCGAACCGCCCCGGCTTCGCACGGGTCTAGATTTTTTGACAAAAAAAAGCAGGGGTTGTATGTATTTTTTAATGCCACATTATAAAAAAATAAAAATAAAAAATTTCGTCCAAAAATAAAAAATAATTTTTTTAAGGGTGAACAACCCTTATCACTTAGGGGTATGAAAAATAGATAGTAGCCGATTCTCAGACCTACTGAATACGTATATAAAATTTGGTAAGAATCGGTAAAGCCGTTTCGGAGGAGTATGGCAACGAAAACTGTGACACGAGAATTTTAATAGATGGCGTTAATATGGCAACTTTGTGATATTTCAAATCAGACAGCTGTCATCTTTCAGTCTACCGTTATATAGAATGTACTCTGTGAGTCTACCCATGAACACGGTTGGTGGCACTCGAAATGTCGGGATAAATAATAAAACGCGTTTTAATCCGATAAAAGTTATTTTTTTTAATCAGTATTGGTTGTTTACAAGCAGCAAAATACTGAGTTGAGGCCTTTTGTAACACTAATTTAAGATATTTTATATTATATATTTGTATGTATTCTGTGGTGGCTCATAAATTAATTTATTTCACGTCGGTAGGTCGGGATAAATATTATAATGATTTAATACAATACATTATTATTTACTGTCTAAAAAAAAAACAATTAAAATACCAATAAATGATTGCGACGTTAAAAAACAAAACATTTTAAAATCACCCCCATCCAAATGTCAGGGTGCTCACCTCTAGTTGCCCCTTTCACTCTCAATCAAGTTAAAACTGCAATAATCCTGTTATTTTGCAATGTGATCGACAAAATCGATGTCGATGAATTATTAATCGCCTCACTGTTCCAATTATAGCTCATATGTCGTGGCCCTTTCGTAAGGGTCTCTGAACTTGGCGGTGTCCGATTGTGACGAACGAATAAGTTGCATTTAGATCTGTAGAATCTTTATATTTCACTTAGACCAGGGGTTCTTAAACTTTTGATAGGCATGGATCACTTTCCCAAGAATTTAAAATAAAACAACAAATATTATGAATCACTTGTATGTCCCGGTGAACTTCGTTCCGCTTTAGCAGTCAATGAATGAGCAGATTTTGAATTTAATTGGGATAATAAAAATAAATCAAATATAATAAATATTTTAATGACGTGCCAATAGTTAACTGAGTGGCTGCGGACCCCTGCCAATCATGTCTAAGTGATTTATATGAAAAATAATTAAAAAAAACTAATTATTCTTAATATCAACGCGAGTATCACACATGTAAAATCCTTATAACGGATAGACCACCTGTCGTGTGCTCCGATGGGCTGTGGGTTCATAACAGAATAATACAGGAAAATAAAAAGCAGAAAAAAAAATAATCCGCCATCTTCCGCAATTGACAGCTCACTTCACGCACACTCATATCTTTTTAGTTTTTTAATAATTGATATTAAAAAACAGCATAATATTCCAATCTAGATATATTTTTATTTATGAAGCCAACATTCTGACAGGACAACATCCGCTGGTCTAAAATAATAGAAAAGTCATGTTTGTATTGAAATAAACTCATTTTTTTTTTAAATTAACGTGTGTTGTGCCTTTAAACAATCGGTAAGAGACATTTTATAACTCATTTTGTATGTACAGGAAGCAATACTTATACAAATTAACAAAGAAACAATAATGCGTAGTAATGTCCCTGACATTAAAGGCACTGTGACTGTGTAGAATGCTACATAACACGTGTTTGTATTAAATAATATAATAAAAACAGTTCAAAGTACTGACAAGGGCGTACCTTGTATTATGTAATTCTTGATTTTTATAAATTAAAGTAATCAATTTCTCAAATAAATATTACTTTAATATCTAACAACAGAATAATATATCATTTTTATTATTCTCCATCAGCCGTTTTATGTCGGAGTGACAATTGACATTTTCCCGCCATTTTTCGAACATCCAATGTTAAATGTCAATTGTCACTACGATGTCAACTCATTCAATTTTTTGAAATTAATAAAAATATTATGATAATAATAATAAATCGCGTTAATAAATAATAAATCGCGTTTTAATCCGGTATACAGTATTTTATTTAAATGTGTGATACTCGCGTTAATAAAAGACAATATTAAAATATTATGATCCTAACACTTGATAAATGAACCCTCTAAAGGCTTACCTCATCGCTGTTTATTGCGCAGTTATTTTATTTTTTTATATATAGTAGTAAAAGATATTTAAATTATAAAAAAATATCGATATAATCCACCTCACTAGTACAATTCTAGCTCCTAAAACCTCGCTCCAGTTAAACCAGGTGTTTAATGCTCAGTTCCTTTGTTTCGTATACATAGTTACAGTATTATAAAAAATATCGATAAAACCCACATCACTAGTAAAACTCTAGTTCCAAAGGCCCACGAGCTCACATCTGTTTACTGCATAGTTCTTTTGTTTCAAATATTTACAGTATTAAATATTATCGATAAAACTCACATCACTAGTACAACTCTAGCTCCAAAGGTCTACAACCTCGGAGGGGTTTTTAAACCACATGCATAATGCGTAGTTCTTTTGTGTGTCTCGTAAATACTTACAGGACAAGATGCCAACTTTTGCATTATACGAATTGAGGAAATGACAAATATTTTAAAATTAGCGTATACGGGAGGAGTAAGGTGATTATTTGAAGTGAAAAAGATTTCCGGAGATAGTTAAATATTAGATTATTTGTAGAATCCTATTTTAAAATATATTTTTTTACATATATTTGACATAATGACTTACAAATCTCTTAGCTAATAGGGACAAAAGTGCAGTCTTCAGTCTTTCAGACTAAAGAAGTAAAAACAAACAGAATAAATGCTCAGTCAAACAGACACAGAAATGTGTCTGACCCATGCCTTATTTACTATATTTTAGAGACTTTTATAAGTCCGATTCCTTTTTTTTTAAACAGATTTTTTTTTACACTGTCTTAATTCGCTTCATCAACTAATCAACTTTTAAATATATTGAGTACTTGACACAATTTCCTTGCATTTTTTACGTTATTTTTAACTTACATAGAAAATAGTTTGGATAGGGATAACACTTATGTAATAATATCTAAGGTATGAATAAAAGCTATTTTAGTTATATGAAATGAATACATTTTTTAAAGAAATCATTAGGTTCCTTTTTCCATAGTTACATAGAAACAGTATGGGGATTGATGATAACGACATAAAATAAGTTACCAAGATTGATGGAAAATACATGCTTTGATAACATCATGTTTAACAGAGCTCTATAAATGATTTACATCTCG
This sequence comes from Anthocharis cardamines, assembly GCA_905404175.1. Lineage (NCBI taxonomy): Eukaryota > Metazoa > Arthropoda > Insecta > Lepidoptera > Pieridae > Anthocharis > Anthocharis cardamines. The sequence goes on from FR989979.1 coordinate 4,092,511, forward strand.
CTTGAAATACTAAGGTATTAATTTACTTAAAACTTATGATAAAGTCCAGTGATTATGTGTTGATTAATTATAGAGGCACTCTGATCATGTGTCCTTATCGAAGCACTTACACAATTTTTCTAGGCAGTTCGCGAACACCACACTAGCTCAAAGGGTTTAGTTCGCTTGAGTCTTCTCACTATATCCGTGGGGTCGATGAGCTGGATTGCCTCTACATTCACATGATTATGAAGTCTTTTATGGTGAGTTGCATATGAAAAAAAAGCGTATGTCTATTAAAAAATACGTGTCTTTTATATAGCGTATATATTTTATGTTAGATATCGACAGACGAGCATGAAATTCACTTGATGGTATGTGATACCTCAGCCACAGAACATCAGTCAATGATGCGCTGTCGACCTACTTTTTACTTCGAGCATTCGGCAAACGGTGTCGTCCCGTTGGGTTTCGAACCCACGACACATCGATGCGCACGGCAGGTGTTCTACCGAATGCACCAACGAGCCCGTCAAAAAATACTATGATATAAGTTTTAAAGAGTAATACACACTATACTTGCGAAACAATTTTTTTCTTAATAAATAACTTTATATTTTGGTTAAGTTCCCATACTTAATTAACCGGTTTTCAATCCCTGATTAAACTATCGACAAATTCGCACAGCACTAGTTTAATTTCAACTCGCAATACCGTGTAGGGGTCTGTAACCTCGTGAGGTTTTTTCAAACTGGGTGCGTGGTTTTCTTTTTAACTGTACATGAAGTGCAGGTATCGTATGTATGGGTTACAATTGGTTTCAAGTGTATAAACCAGTTTCTATACAGCGCCATCTAGCGGTGAAAAGGATATTTACTGTCTGTTCAGCCGGCCTAGCATGACTATCACGAGATATCTCGCGGACGAGTGATGATCAACTAATATGTAAGATATCTGGATATATACAACTTATATTATCTTGACATCGACAATTTTGATAGAAAAGATATCTCGATCGACAAATATATCTATTTTTGACATTAAAAGTCGAGTTTTAAGTGTAATTGTCTTTTTAGACCCGTAAGTAATAATGGGATGATCGATCTAATCACGAGAAAACGGTCGACAAAATTTTGTCGTGGTTGTCATGCTAGGCCGCCAGATCTTTTAAGATCTTTTAAGTTTACACTATGGATTCGATGTTCACTCTACGTGGGTTTTGTAAACCATCATAGGTTTTTATGTTTCTTAAACTATACAGTTTGTTTTCATTTATTTTCTGTGTTGGCAATAAAAGTCAAACTTATTTAATAATAACTTACAAGACGTATAAAGTTTTATTATTTTAAAATGGATGAAAACAGTAGAGTTTAAAAAATGTACGTAGTAGGTACCTACACTAACTTTGTTAGTTAACATAATATACGTGGGAGGCTTCGATATACACGATACTAGCTTGTGCTCGCGACTTCGCAATTATCTTTGCGTGCGATCCGCCCCGGCTTCGCACGGGTTTAACGTAGATGTACTATACACTATGCCTATGTTACTCGCTGATAATGTAGCTTTCTATTGGTGAAAAAAATTTTAAAATCGGTTGAGTAGTTTTTGAGTTAATTCGTTACAAACAAACAAATCTTTACTCTTTATAATATTAGTGTTTGATAACAATAACCGTTACTCGCGATATGCGATTTCATTGAAAACTTTGCTCCAGGATAATCTTAATCGAACTGTGAAAACTGCATGCAAAACGTTTCAGTAGTTTCTTAGATAAGCGTGTACGGATAGATCTGAAGACAAAATGAAATAAATCTTAGATGCCCTAGGTCCGCTTGGGGTCTTCGACCTCGACATTGGAAGGTCAAACACCTGAGCAAAAACATCGACACGCTAGTTGGACGCTGTTAAACAATACAGTGTCAACTCACATGGTTGCCATTTTGAGAAAATTGAGTTTGAAGTTTTAATTAGGTTTTATTTAATTTCTTTTAAAAATAACAGAAATTATAGTTTTTTTTTTGTAATTATTATTTTTAACTAAATGTATATCGTTTTTCTTGGTAGCAATCAAAGTAATAGAATTTAGTGTTAAATATGTTAGGGTTTCGTACTCACTAGTTTTTTCAATATTTTTGCTATTAAAATGCTATTTAAATGATATATATCTCTTTTGAAAAATGTACTCCAGCTCATTAGGAAGCGATTGGCATCAAAATTGAAAAGTGAGTTGACACTGTATTGATTAACAGCGTCCATGTATGCCCCATTTCATGCCTCTTTCGGTTGCTGTGTGTGGCTGAGTAGGATGGAGGGTAATTTTTGGGAGCGATATTTCGCAAGTTATGGTTCTTATATCTAAGGGAGTAGTTTTACTATGGCGAGTTCGGAGTAGTATTTTTTACTATAGCGAGTTCGGAGCTCGATGAAAGTATTATAAAACCTGGTTTTCGACCCTGGTTTTGGAAGCCCCGGTATCGAATTTTGCAAGTATATCTCATCTCTACCGGCTTAGCATGACAACCACGACAAAATTTTGTCGACCGTTTCTCGTGTTTTAATCGATTGTCTCTTTGGTCTTCCGGGTCTAACACGACACTTACACTTAAAACTCGACTTCTAATGTCAAGAGTAGAGATATTTGTCGATCGCGATATCTTGTTTATCAAAATTGTCGATGTCGAGATATCATATATCTTAGTTTATCTTCACTTGTAGCTTGAACGCGCTCGGAATAAAACAATGTATGTGCCAAAATTTATTTACTTTAGAATACGTAATTTGATTAAAAAACGGTTTTGGGTAATTTTAAAGTAATTTATTCTTTATCCTTTAAAATAAATTATATTAAATAACTCTTCGGCGTTGTGCCTTGGGATCCAAAAAAGTATAACAATAGACATAACTTCACATAGACATTATTTTTCTATCGAGAAAATTTAATTGAAACATGTTTTTGCTAATATAGTCAAAAAAACAAATCTCAAACTTTCGTATCCATAATCCACACCTCAAAAAGTTACACGTAATAGAAAACCCGCATTTTTCTCAACATATCCCCTTAAATGTAATTCTCAGAAAGATAATTTATTTTTAATGTACTGAGAAACAGATTTTGGCAGTGAAAGGTGCACCGTTGTTACTCATTGATAAGGGCAATCAACTTTATCAATGAAAGCCAGATTGTAAGGAATTATTTTTTGCGAAGTGCAATATCTATATAAATAAAAATCTCGTGTCACTGTCTTTGTGGTCGCATAACTCCGAAACGGCTCGACCGTTTTTTTATGAAAATTTTATGTATTTGATAGTGATCACTGGGTGATTAGGGTGTCCCTATCCAAAATTCTTTTTATTTTCTATTTCTTTGACAAACATTTGATTTGGTCTCATTTTCTTCATAAGTATACTGTATAGTGCGAAGCCGGGTTGAGCAGCTAGTACTTTGTAGTTTTAAATATATTATGTACTTTAAAAATAACATATTAAATTAATATATACTAGCAACACGCCCCGGCTTCACACGGGTGCAATGTAGATGTACTATACACACTGTGTCACTCGCTGATAATAATTAATTAATTAATGTAGCTTTCTATTGGCGAAAGAATTTTAAAATAGCTTCAGTAGTTTTTGAGTTTATTTACAACGTACAAAAGTACAAATCTTTCCTCTTTAGTTTATTTATAACGTACAAAAGTACAAATCTTTCCTCTTTAGTTTATTTATAACGTACAAAAATACAAATCTTTCCTCTTTATAATATTAGGATATATGTATATTTATTAAAAGTACTGAGAGCTTTCATCGAAAATGCTGTTTATTATTTTCATGCGAAGCCGGGGCGGGTCGCTAGTATTGAATACAATAACCTTTCACGTCTTGGACATAGTTACAACCGTACACGTGTTCACGAGTATATTATGTATTAATGTATGTATATTTATTATTAAATCATACATTTCCGCTCATGTCTGATTCATGAACACAGGCGATCTTTAACGGATAAGTATTTATAAATCTTGAAGTCTTCATAAATATTTAAGCTTCGACTTCCTTCAAAATATTATATATACTAGCAATCCGCCCCGGCTTCGCACGGGTGCAATGTATCAGATCATGATAATAAAATCGGTCGAGTAGTTTTATATGGATAATTTTCCCTGTTTTTGCAACATTGTTCACTGATGCTTCGCTCCTATTGGTCGCAGCGTGATGTTATATAGCCTAAAGCCTTCCTCGATAATTGGACTATCCAACACAAAATTTTTCAATTCGAACCAGTAGTTCCTGAGATTAGCGCGAGCAAACAAACAAACTCTTCAGCTTTATAATATATTATTATATATATTGCTGCATGAAAATCAGTTCAGTATTTTTAGAGATCAGATTGAAAAAACAGACGTTCAAAATGTATCGCCAAATCAATCTAATGTATTTTTCTGTATACCAGGGCTCGGGAACCGGTTAATTTACTATAGGAGCTTAACCGAAATAATTCAAAATTCAAATTCAAAAATCATTTATTCATTTAGGTAACACAATTTACACTTATGAACTTATTTTTCCCTGTTCTGTGCTTATGAACGTCAATAAAAATACATATTAAATGCTTCTAATTTTACATTTACTGCCAGTTCTCAAATCAATAAAGGTGTTTGTTAATATTCTTCCGTTTTTATTCACATTTACTGAAAAAAAATTATTCATTTAGGTAACACAATTTACACTTATGAACTTATTTTTCCCTGTTCTGTGCTTATGAACGTCAATAAAAAATACATATTAAATGCTTCTAATTTTACATTTACTGCCAGTTCTCAAATCAATAAAGGTGTTTGTTAATATTCTTCCGTTTTTATTCACATTTACTGAAAAAAATTACTGTGGTAAATTGAGTGTGTATTACTCTTTAAAACTAATATCATGATATCTCACTCGGACACGTATTTTGGAAAATAAAAATTAACCGGTTTCAGTCCTTTTCTGGTAAAATGTTTCAATGTACAGAAATTTTTTTTCTACTGTTTTATTATAATAGGTAAAGTAGTGTTGCTACATCCGAGGTCTATGTAAGTCAAAACAACAGTATAGTGCACCTCAGATTTTTCAATGGATTGCATTTCATAAAGGGTGGCAACCCCCTGTCTAGACGTTTAGACAACCTGTAAGCTAACAGCTGATTTTTGTTTTGTTCCGCTCAGTCGGTTGTTAGTCGTGGCGCGGTGCGGACGCGCGGTTGAAATTGTTTAAATAACGTAAAAAAATACAAAAAAATATAGTGTTTATGTCGTGTGTGTTATGAGTATTTTTTTTAAATTTTAAGTGTTATCTAATTTTGTTTTCATAAAAATACAATCGATTTATAAATATGATTACTGGTGGTTGTAAAATGAATTTATATATTCGCGTTGTCCCAAAACATGCTTTAACCCTTATTAGCTCCAAATTTTAAATTTTAAAACACGCTTACCTGTTTAGTAGAACTGTCACGGACGTGCGATTTTTGTTTATTTTGATCTAATAGGTCTTTTATATATAAAAATCTCTATTTTCGATCTGCAGTAGAATCAGGAGGCAAAAACCAATCAAAGGCATAGTACTAATACTAATACTAGTACTAATACATGGGGCAAATAGACTAATATGACCTCTAAGTTATTTGTCGGTAGTTACAAAATTCACAACTAATCTAATTCAGTCTGTTATTAGCACCTTTACCGAACGCACGTACATATTAGTATGTATAATATAATGTATATATTAATAAATATTACTTTATCTTTTATTACAGTGCCAAGTGTAATGTATAATATTGATATTAAATAAGTTTAGATTTTACATGACATTATATTTTCGTTTCAATTTAAACTGAATATAGAAGATCTTTTTTCTTTTGTTATATTAGTTTATTATAGTATAACTAGGTCAACCTCATATATGAAGTTTTAAACACTTCATTTAAAACTAAACTGTTTTTTAAAATTGACTTTTCCACCAGATTCATAAATCTTTTTAGTTTCCCTACTTTCATCCATCCTCTCTACAATATGGTACATCATATTCTAGTAGATATCTAATATCGCGTGAAACAAGACAGTATTGTGATATTGACTGTGATAATATAGTGATAATGTTTTGTTTATTTGGTCGCAGTAAGTATCGATTTTAATAGCTTACGATTAGATAAGATTACATATTATAATATAGGTTTATTTGATGATAATGTATTTAATTATCAAATAACCTATTTAAGGTTAAACCGATTGGGATACTTGTTAATTTGATTAGACATACATATTTTTGTGTCTCTTTCACTGTTCATTATGCATTAAAGGCAAGCAGTTTATCATTATTATATACCAAGCCCGATAGAAAGTGTTTATTTAAATTTGTTTCCGCAGGTCTAGAATCTTCCGGATGATTCTATCTCAAAAGGTTTTGTCTATTAGTCTTAAATTGGATAAATTACCCTTTATTGGGTAATAACTAATAAGTAAAATAATCCGATACATTACTGCCTACACTATATTTTTAATTAAATAAAAATGTATTTTAACTTTGAATACAGCGTAAATAGCGTAAGTGTAATAGACAATGTTTTAAAGGTCACAAAAAAAGAGAATGTTATTTTGAAACTGTCAAAAATATACAAAAAAAGTTACTCTGTCGAACATTTAAGAATAAATGTTTGACAGTTAACTGCCCCCAGTCAATTGTCATTGTCATCGTGTGACGAGTTTTATATTGACAGACACTTATCGCGCCTAATTTGAGTAAGAGCCTCTTCAGTCACAACGTGTTCAATACATTTAATTGAAGCTTTGAAATAAGAAAAGGATATTTGAGATTTCTAGGATCATATCAACGTATTTCTTTGTTTTTTTTTATGTTAGATATCGACAGACGAGCATGAGGTTCACTTGATAGGTAGGTGATACCTCAGCCACAGAACATCAGTCATGATGCGTTGTCGAAATCCATAGACTGAAACCGAAACTTCACGATTTTTCCATCTATGAACGGTGGCTCGTTACCCGGTCGGAATTTTCGATATTCCTCCTACAGGAAGAGAGACATGCTTACAGATAATTATAAACATGTCGTCCCAGTGGGATTCGAAACCACGACCCATAGATGCACACGGCAGGTGTTCTACCGTACGCGCCAACGAGCCCGTTAAAATAAAATATAAGGATCGGCATACATACATACATACGTAATAGTTTAGGATAGTACACAAGTCCAGAGTAGAGTCTGGTGTCTAGACGGTACCGCGTCTAGTCCCGAACCTAGGTCAACGTTCAGACGACAAAGGATCTGTTTCACACAACTACATATTATATTGAATTCTGTATCCCTTTCGACGGACTGAACTGTTCCTTGATAATTTCTTGTATTCCAGATCAGCTTAATTGGACTTTTTAAAGGCCGACAACGCATCTGAGACCTTCAAGTCGTAGTTGTCCATGGGCGATGGTGATTACTTACCATCAGGTAACCCACCTGCTCGGTTGTCTGCTCTGAAATAAAAAAAAGCTTGAGTGTATTTTAACATAAGATTTGCGGTTGTTGTGTCAATCAAATTCAAATCATTTATTCATTTAGGTAACACAATGTACACTTATGAACGTCAATAAAATATATTAAATGCTTCTAATTTTATATTTACTGCCAGTTCTCAAATCAAGGGCGTAGAAAAGACGAGAAGAACTGGCAATAAACTCGCCGCCACTCTTTTTAAGAGGATATGTTGAGAAAAATGCGGTTTTTCTATTACGTGTAACTTGTTCAGGCTGTGGATTATTGATATGAAATTTTGGAATTTGTTTTTTGACTATATTTCGCAGTGTCGCTCAAAAGGAAAACATGTTTCAATAAAATTTTCTCGAGAAAATAAATGTGAAGTTATGATTATTTTTACACATTTTTGGATCCCAAGGCATAACGGCAAAGAGTTACTTAATTTAATTTATTTAAAAGGGTGTAGAAGAAATGTCTTTATGATTGCTCAAGACCGTTTTTTAATCAAATAAAGTATTATAAAGTTATGAAATGAATTAGTTTTGGCACATACGTTGTTTTATTCCGAGCGCGTTCGTAGGCTTCGCACGGGTGCAATGTAGATGTACTGTACTTCCTGTTCGAATTTCAACTGGTTTTCTTAAAATAGTTTTCTATGGTTTTTTTATTACTGAGCATACAACTGAGCTGATGATTAGCACCACCCATGCACATCAATTAATCTCAGATGTGTTGTGGGCCTTTTACCAAGTGTTTCCTTACATAGTGTTTGTTAAAATAGGAAATTAGAATCGTAAGGGCCTTTTCCAGTAATGCGACACTAGAGATTATTGTCTAGACTCAGCGCGGGTCGTTCAACTTTCTGTACAGCTTTTGATATGTAATGGCAACATTCAACTCAAGTATTACTACTAATAATGCTATTTACCTTTAATAAAATAGTAGAATCAAAATTTCTATACGTTGAAACATATTACCAGAAATGAAGAGGGGACGATTAAACATCTTAAAGGCTGACAACGCATCTGAGACTAAGTCGCGGATGTCCATAGGCCGTGGTGATTACTTGGCATCAGGTAACACACCTGCTCGGTTTTCCGCTCTGTAATAAAAAAAACAAGGGGAACAGTTAAATAAAATACTGTATACCGGATTAAAACGCGATTTATTGTTTAAATTATTTATCCCGACGTTTCGGATGCTTTTCAGAATATTGTCTTTTATTAACGCGAGTATCACACATTTAAATAAAATACTGTATACCGGATTAAAACGCGATTTATTGTTTAAATTATTTATCCCGACGTTTCGGATGCTTTTCAGCAACCGTGGTCCCGCGACCACGGTTGCTGAAAAGCATCCGAAACGTCGGGATAAATAATTTAAATAATAAATCGCGTTTTAATCCGGTATACAGTATTTTATTTAAATCCTTTTCAGAAACCGTGGTTTATCCTACATTGGGCAAACTAAACGTAGCATTTCAAACCGACTTAAGGAACACATTGCGGATATCAAAAACAGACGTCACTCTAAATCAGCAGTATGTGAACACACTCTGGATAAACCAAACCATTACATACGTTTCGACCAACCAAAAATCCTTGCTAAAGAAAGTAGATTCTTTCCCAGACTAGTACGTGAGGCTATTGAAATTAAAAAACATCCTAACTTCAATAGAGAAGATGGTTTGAGACTTTCCAACACCTGGGATCCAGTTATTAAAAATCTAAAGCCCCAAATCAAACATACTAAAAAACAAGAGGACACCGTTAGTCAATATTGTCATAATATAGAAAATTACAGTAAATATCAACTCCGTAGGAATAGATGGCGTTAATATATAATAATTGTAAAACAAAAACTTGGCGATTAAAAAGAGTGGCGGCGAGTTTCTTGCCAGTTCTTCTCGTCCGCTCTACGCCCTTGATTTGTGAACTGGTAGTAAATGTAAAATTAGAAGCATTCAATATTAGTAATATTAGTAATTTAATATGTAGTATTTTTTATTGACGTTCATAGATGTACATTGTGTTACCTAAATTAATAGATTATTTTTTAATTTAATTGAATTAAATATGGCAACTTTGTGACATTTCAAATATAAGACAACTGTCATCTTTCAGTCTCCCGCGACCACGGTTGCTGAAAAGCATCCGAAACGTCGGGATAAATAATTTAAACAATAAATCGCGTTTTAATCCGGTATACAGTATTTTATTTAAATGTGTGATACTCGCGTTAATAAAAGACAATATTAAGGGGAACAGTATTCATAAAAATAATTTTAAATATTTTTGTCTATCTGGTTTTTTCACGCTAATCTCCGAAAATAATGAGCTGTATATTTAACACAAAGATCGAGCTTATTCTACATAAAAACTTTGTTTCGTCTAAATCGGATGTCAATAAAAAAAAGTTATATTCATTTTAATAGCTTGCTTATTAGCCCAAACGAACGAAGTCGCGGGCACAAGCTTGTTAACTATGCCCGATAGAGAGACCCTTACCACCTAGCGGTATGAATATGCTTTACTATGCTGCTGAATTGCTTACTATTCTCATACCTACCAAATATACATAAAAAAAACATAAAAATCGGTCAATCCGTTTCGGAGGAGTGCGACCATAAACACCGTGACAAGATATTTTTATATAGGTACTAGCTGACCGGGCAAACGTTGATTTGCCATGTAAATAATTTAGGGTTGTATGTATTTTTAATACCATATTATTAAAAAATAAAAACAAAAAATTTCGTCCAAGAAATAAAAAAAATTTTTAAGGGTGAACAACCATTATCACTTAGGGGTATGAAAAATAGATAGCAGCCGGTTCTCAGACCTACTGAATACGCATATAAAATTTGGTAAAAATCGGTAAAGCCGTTTCGGAGGAGTACGGTAACTTGGAAATTTTATATATTAGATATTATTTAGGAATGAAATAAAAATTATAATTCTTGTTTGTTTCAGGTGAGTGTATGAAATTATTCCAAGAGTGCGAAGATGAAAAAGAGAAGGAGATAGAGGTATGTGTTTGGAAATTAATGAGCTAAATATCCCTTTTTCGCAAATTTGAGGGCACTTACTTGTTTTTTTTTATGTTAGATATCGACAGACGAGCATGAGGTTCACATGATGGTAGGTGATACCTCAGCCACAGAACATCAGTCAATGATGCGCTTTCGACCTATTTTTTACTTCGAGCATTCGGAAATCCATAGACAGATTAAAACGCGTAATATTTTTTTTTTTTTTTTTATGTCAGATATCGACAGACGAGCATGAGGTTCACTTGATGGTAGGTGATACCTCAGCCACAGAACATCAGTCAATGATGCGCTGTCGACCTATTTTTTACTTCGAGCATTCGGATATATGCACTTCAAGGCTTTTCCATGTATGAGCGATGGTTCTTACCCAGTCAGAATTTTGATATGCCTCTCACCCGTTCCCAAACGTGGAGAAGACATGCTTACAGAAAATTATAAACATGTCGTCCCGGCGGGATTCGAACCCGCAACCCATCGAAGCGCACGGCAGAAAAGCTGTTATCTTTGCTCCATATTAATTGGAGTCGACTAAATTACACGTTCCGTTGCGAATGCACGTTTAAAAATGTGACGCGGTACTTTCACTCGCCTCACTCGACCTGCTTCTACCCGCACCAAGTTTATGTAATCCTGGTACATTGCTGTTAATATATATCAATTAATTTTGTTGTTATGTTGAAATCTAAATTCCGACCGGGTAACGAACCACCGTTCATAGATGGAAAAACCGTGAAGTGCATATTGCGCGTTTCGGTTTCAGTCGATTTTCGAATGCTCGAAGTAAAAATTAGGTCGACAGTGCATCATTGACTGATATTCTGTGGCTGAGATACCTACTAACCTACCATCATACTCATGCTCGTATGTCGATATCTGACATAAAAAAAGACGGATAAAATAACAAAAAATATGCGTTTTTGTAGTCTCGGTACAAAGTTAAAATTTAACACTTATTTTTCTTTTTTTTGTAACGTTTTAAACAGACGAATAACAACACATATGGGTTTATGCTATCCTAGTACAAATTATATCTATGGTAAAGTGTTAAAAACCCCTAACACTTTAAATTATTACTTTAGGGACAAAATTATCTAAGATAATAAATATTTAAATAATATCGCAGTAATTAATATAATATGTGACAATGATATTTTACTAGAATATCATTGATATGTGATGTGATATTATATTTTGTATATTTTCATACTTATTGGGTACCTCGATATGGCTTCCTATCTTGCATATTCGTTGTTAATTACAAACGATAACATTATCAATTTAAATATAAATATGTTTGTACAATGTACATATAATATGTATATAAATAGTTTTTTGAGTGTCAACTGTCTACCACAGACGATAAAAGGTGATAATATTGAGTACTGTGGTTTCCATATGTGGTAGATTTATTTCATTAATATGGCGTATTAAATCTTATCAGTTAATATTTACTGAACATTATGTCAATAAGTATTTTATGCCTTAGTTATATTATTTCATATGGTTATGGTTTGGGCATGTAGAAAGGATGGATGAAAGTAGGGAAACGAAAAAGGTTTATGAAACTGGTGTGAGTGGGAGAGTCGGGAGTGGTCGACCTAGGCGAACGTTCTTCGATCAGATCGGGGACGTTCTGAAAAAGGGCCAGATCAAAAGTACTCGTAACCGTCGAGTGTGTATGAAAGCATTGATGAAAGTAGAAGAAGCGAAAGTGGTATGTAAGGATCGGAGCATATGAAATTCCGTGATCTCTGCCTACCGCAATGGGAAAGAGGCGTGATGTATATGTATGTATGTATATTATTTCCGAGTAAAAATCACGTAAATATTTCCAGCTTTTTAAATAAAATACTTTGTAACGTTTATTATTTATATTATTTATGTCGACGTTTCCGATGCTTTTCAGCAATCGTGGTCGACTTCAGACTTCGTTCAGCCGGCCTAGCATGACAACCGCGACTTTGTCGACCGTTTTCTCGTGTTTTAATCGATTATCTCTTTATTTCTTCCGGGTCTAACATGACAATTACACTTAAAACTCGACTTTTATTATCAAAAATAGATATATTTGTCGATCGAGATATCATTTCTATCAAAACTTTCGATGTCGAGACATAATATATCGAGATATCTTACATATTAGTTTGTCTTCTCTCGTCCGCGACATATCTCGTGGCGGACATGCTAGGCCGGCTGTTATATCTGTCTGTCTTCCAACCTTGTTAATTCTAACATAAAATAAGTATGCAAATCTTGTAATCGACCGTGGCTTGCGGCCTTTAACGAATTTTAAGTTTCTGTGACATTAAACACGTATTTTTAATAATCTGTTTGAAAAAGATTACAATTATTACTCTATGGGTTGATTTTATTCTGCGCAGTTAACACAAAACCACAAAAAAACTCCTGACTCACGGGTCAAGTACCAGGCTGCTATGATTTCTATGGAGGTGAGATCATCTTTGAAGTTCAAATAACAGGTACGCTTTCGGACCTTTTCAAGGTAATCTAATCTTTATACCGTCCCTATTCGAGACCGTTATCACGTGAGATAAAAATGCTTTAAAATAAAAGTAGCAAAATTCGTGCCAAGGTTCAATAAGCTGTTGCGTCAATCGTGCTAGACCACTCGACGCCTATTTCAGAATAAAATCTATGTATAATCTATTGTTAGATAATCTATCTATTATTGTGTTGAAAATAAACAGGCTAAGAACAAAAGCGCTTTATAAAGATAACTGTTTAATATATGGGTTTATTTAAAGCGCTTTAACCTGGAAGTGTATTTTCTGCTCGGCAACAGCGTATCGGTGTCAGAAGGGCTCGGGGGAACTGACGTAAAAGTGCACTTGTTAATCCAATTCTTTAACGTACTAAGAACATTTAAATGCACGCAATTTATAACTCTATTACGACTGAATTATGGTTCGATTTCGATTGTTAGTCCGATTTACCTTGATATTTTTCAATACTACAAGGTCGGGTATGGTTTGATTTTGTAATTGGAAGTTTATCGGAATGTAATAAGGTATATTTTTGCATATCTTTATTTGTGACACGAGGCGATGACTATAGGTAATACGGCGTTTTATGTATATAGAACTCTATGTTAACTGCGATTCGGTGTTTATTTGTGGAAAAACGTTGTTATGTTGGAAAAACGATAACTGTAATTGTGTTAATAAATGGGTTATTTGAATTTCGACTATATTTCATTAGTAATAGAGATGTTTGTTAAAATTTTATGTTTTTTTTTTGTTTCTATTTTGTTAATTAGTATTCTGCAAGCTTATATCTTCCTGGTACTTTTGCGCGAAGTGATTCGCCATTGTTTAGATTTATTAAATAAGTTTTTCTAATGTGTAAATTTATATAAATATTAACAATAATATTATTATTGTTAGTTAAAGGAAAACTTTGTTACGAAAATGAACAAAGAAACATAAACAGACCAAAATAATCTTGCCTTTTATCTAAGAATTAGTGTCTTCCATTACATAGCATGAAGGTCATTTTTTTTTGGTTTTAGACCTCTTTGCCCTGTTTTTAACTTTGAAATAAATTGTAGTGTATCGATGTAGCTAATACCACTTTGGGGGTTAAATATTTGACTTTTGCTTTATTAAAATTATTTTAAGTCGTAGTTGACTTTACATAATTAAAAAACTAATCAATGATTCATTAAAATATAATCATGTCTGTAAAATGTTTTCAAATATATTAGTAATGCAAAATTAGTTTTATATATTCAAAATGGCGTAAATGACTTTATTTCGAAACATCTAGGACACTCGATAGAGACAGACTATATGCAGTAGTGCGTGTAAAAGAGACGACAGTATGGATGTTTGTCAACATTGCGCGCAATTATATATTTAGAATTCTCTTCCGCGTTTTTAATGAAGTGTTGCCACGTTTCTGGAATAATAATGTGCTTGTTTGATGATTAAGATTTAATAATAAAAGGCAGATGGAACGTACGCAATAAATACTATGACGCCGCGTTTGATAATATCTGTAATACTGTATTCCTTCATGATTAAACCGCTCAACTGAATTTGATGAATTTTGATATCAACATGCTAGTTTAAGTACTGATAAGCAATCGAAGTCACAGAAAAAATTACAGTATGGGATATATAGCACTATAAAGCGGACACATTTTTGAGTCTGTTCCACTAATTATTAAGTAGGTCGATATCTGACATAAAAAAATACTTTACAGACCAGTCTTAAATAAAACCGATTTTTGTTTATAAATTTGTTTCCCCGGGACTCAAACCCACAGTCATATAAAATGTGTGACATACAATGTCCGCTTCCTTTTTTACCTCTATCATCTTTTTACATTGATTTTTATTTTATCAGAAATGGCGAGGGGACGATTAAAGAGCAAAATAATGTTTAAAGGCTTTGTCTATCTGTCTGTTTGTTCACGTTAATCCCCAAAAATACTGAACTGATTTTCATGAAGATTTGACACAGATTGAGCTTCGTCTGTCGAATCGAAATCGGATGTAGGGAAGAAAGAAATCTTCATTTAAATAGCTTGCTAAAGTTCAGCTTAAGATGAAGACCACGCGAACGAAGTCGCGGGCACCAACTAGCACAACAATAAAAATGCGATAACATTGATAAAAACTGCATGCAGCTGATAACGGTAGCTGATTAGATATGTTTTTAGGTCACTTTTGAATCGATCAAGACAGTGCCGGCGTTGTGTAATAATAATACACTAATTATTATTTTTTTAAATCTATCTGACTGGTCGGACTTGAATTCGTTATTATTATATTTAATTACTTAAAGTTGTCATGTGGAACATGGTGTAATGGTTGCAGCTCCTTACAAACATTTTGTAAAACATAAAACTTGGCGCTTAAAAAGAGTGGCGGAGAGTTTATTGCCAGTTCTTCTCGTCCGTTCTACGCCCTTGATTTGAGAACTGGCAGTAAATGTAAAATTAGAAGCATAAAATATGTTTTTTTATTGACGTTCATAAGTGTACATTGTGTTACATAAATGAATATATCGTCGCTGCGCCTGACAAGTTCCATATGTGATTTTTGTATAGTTTTGGGAGACTACGAAAAACGTATTATTAATTCACATACGGAGCTTTTCTTACCGGTCAAAACATATATGGAATTAGTTAAACTCATATCCAGTTCGAATATCACAAAAATGATTTTAGTAACACATAGAGAATAAAACGAAGAGTATTTTTTGTGCGAAAACCAAAAATCAAAAAAAATCACATATGGAATTTGGCAGGCGCAACGACGATATATAATAATAATTTTTGAATTTGAATTTTAGAATGATTTTCTAGCTCTAAACTAAAATTGTAATAAAATATATTGATAGAAACGTAATTCTGAAGTAATAAAGTTAATTAAAAGAAATGTTTGTCCCTCATTGGAATCACGTGTATATTCCCAATTACACCCAAGTAACGGTGTTCGCATAACGCCATAGTCACGATTTTTGCTTGTATTTGCGGCGATATTAGATGGTGTCAGGGTTTCGTTAGACTTTTTTTTAAATCAAGGAACATTTTAATTAGAGTTTTGTTTAATAGTGGTAATTAATGACAATTAAAATTTAAGAAGGTTTTTTATGCTTAATAAATGTTTTGTTTTAATTTGTTTTCCATTGCAAATGCAATAGTTGTTGCTGCTAATTACTGTTGCAGTTATTGAAATTAATAATGAGGAAGACTGATTCTATTATTGTTCTTTCATTAGGATTTAAGGAATGAAGGAATAATTTTATGGTAAATGGTCATAAAGGATTGTTTTACTTTAAAAAATAAGAGGATTCGGCCTTTTTACCCAAATCTCCGGCTAAACTGGTTGGTATGTCCGGCATGATTTGGTTTTAAGACCTTTTTTATCGAGAGGACAGTTCCTGGCAACCCTATTCCCAAGTAATTGAAAACATTTTTTTAATTTTTTTTTTAATTAAGCATACTATATTAAGAAACAATAAAACAATACAATCAATATCCTCGTTGCTATTTTGTTTTTTTTCTTAGATAAAGGTTTAAGAAATTATTATTTGTAAGATATAGGTACTATATGTATAATATTTGTTTACAATACATACAATTGGGAAGACACAGACTCCTGAAACACAGTTCATAACTATATCGGGAGTCTGGGTTTATTTATTTGGTGTATTTGAATTGGTTTAAATAATTTTTTTTTTTTTATACCTATAAATGAAAAATTAATGCTTAAACAACAAAAGTGATGAAAATAAAGTAAAATTATATTTAATAATTTTATTAACAATAATCGAAACATCATAATATATAAATTGAGAAAAAAACAAATATAGCATTCTAAAGATTGGAAAGAGGGAACTCCTCTTTTAACTCATTTACTCTCTTCTTAAAAGTACCTTAACTTATAGTGTATTACGACGATTCTGAAGATCTCTGCCAATATCTGCTAGAACTCCGTAGAAATATCTGCAATTTGAGTGCAATACAATGATAATATATTAATTATAGTTTGTTATCGTGACATCAGACGCGATAATACATTGTTTGCATTACAATATATTATGAAATAGTTCGGTGGGACATAATAGGAAGTACTTTAAATTATTATCTTTAGGATTTATTGACTTAGTTATTTAATAATTATAGAATTATCATTAATGTAAAGTCGACGGCACGAATCAAGTCCCACGCCAAAGTCTGGAACCAAACGTGACAGCTTCGCCATCTTATTGTTTGTCAGAATGTGCGATACGAGTTTATTGCGCGCTAAACATTATTGGGAAGTCGAGAGATATCAAGTTGATGGGATGTAAGGTAAAGTTACACTTCTTATTGACAACATTTTGATACACGACAGAGGCGCCACGGCTATCAGAGTTGAGTAGTGGCGTTGACTTTATATATTTTTATTTTTAGTATTTATTATCGTGGAACAATTACTTGAGATAACATTTAAACCCATAAATAAAAGCTTGCGCAACTACTGCGAAACGTCCAAGCCATGCGTTTTTACCGTATGTAGAGTTTGTAGAGTCAGGACTTATAGGTAGAGATATTTGTTTATTATTATAAATGTGGTACAATTATAGATTTAAGGCCGGCTTAAAACGAAATAAACGATTTTTTTTCGATTTAAAACGGTTGGTGTATTTTCATTCATCAACATTTTCTTGATTTTACCGAGGTAGGGATATAACGGAGTACCTATAAACTGTGTATTTTTTTTAAATGTGTGATATACTTATATTGATATATTTAGCGGGTTTGGTTCTAGTTGCTCTAGTGATTTTCAATAAACTAATTAAAAATAAACATAAATTAAAATTTTGTAGGCGAGTTTTCAACCGTTTAAAACGATTTAATTGGGGGTTTAAAACGTTGTTTTACATCTATAGGTACAATCAAGAGCACTTAGAGCTATGGACTTGGGAGGGGCACCGAGGGCTATGATGCGTAGCGCAATTTACTTAGGGGCTTGGCTGTACTAAAGTTCTCATAACTTATTAATTGTGACAGTATTAGGAACTTGAATAATATGGAATAATAAAATTTATCGGAGCATACGTAATTCCGTGATCTCTGTTTACCCCAATGGGAAAGAGGGATGATGAACTTGTGACTCTTGCTAACCAACTTCACATGAAATGTTTTGAGTGAGATTTCATAGACAAATATTTTTCTCTACAATACAACTCTACATACAACTCTAGATTAGTCTTGTCTTGCATTTTTTTTAAATTATTATTTTCCGCGATTCGATCCTATTCCTCCGGTTCTAAATGCAATGCCACGGAGGACATGACGATGAGAGGATATGACGTAAAGTATAATTAAAAATGGCGGATTAAATGTTACTATGCAAATAAATGAAATATCGCCGTGGACCGCTTACTGAGTGACCTACTTTTGAAGGTCAACTTTAATCGCCACCAAAAGTATTATACATTCCAATTAATTATCTTATGGTCCAATTTATTATTTAAAAAAATTATTGTCTTCGGTGTTATGACGTCATAATGATCATATTGTTTTGCGAGAAATAGGAAAAGTTGTTGGTAAAAAAGGTTGTTCCACGTTAAAATAAAGACATAATATAGAACTTGGTTGACTATAGCTACTTAGCTATTATTTTATAGTAAATAATAATTATAAATTAATTAGTAACATAAATATTAAAATATGTAATTTATTTTTTAATGTAAAATATGGATCGACATAGGTCTGAAATAAATAAATAATTATTTTTATACATCTAGCCTAAAACAGATTTTTTTTATTTGGATCACAGATAATAGAGAAAAAAGAATTTGAAGTCTCAAAAGGAGATTCGAACTCTGTCCGTAGACTTTTTTTTTAATATCAATCGAAGAGGCTGTAGCTTCTAAGAGACAAAAGCCTACATTTGAAAGCCTTTGTTCTTTTCTAGCTCAGGCCAATGCCGGGGTGTGGCTTGCAGCGCCCTTGACATACATTTCATGCACCCCCTTCACTACCGCCTCGAGCGCTGTAAGAATAGCCTCGTCTAACTGTAGATGAAATGTCAAGCGTTGTCAGCGCTACGTGGATACACTGCTACATTTCAAGCGCCCTAAATATGAGCGTCTAATGGTATGGGTTGCGTTTCGAGCGCTGTAGTTTAGAAGGGCTGAACTAGGTCGTTGCAGCGTGTTCTATTTTTAAAAGTAGGCCGATAGTAACAGGGGTTCACGGAATTGGGACATATTTGAATCTGTGATTAAAGTTTTTTTATCTGTCCTATTTTGGGTCTATAATTTTTAGTTTTAAATAATTATAATATTTATGAAAAGTGTACTAAAGCGAAGTTACCATTAGCGCAAAATTAATTAATTAAAATAGGGTTTGACTGTCATTACGCAAGAGATTTGACAATTTATGAAATAATATTTACGCTATTTATTCTGTATTTAGAGTCTTTGCAGCAAGCTTGGTCACGGGCAGATTGAAAGGTGAAAGTTGTCTGAATTGAAATTTCACAAAATGGCTACATCACGCCATCTCTTCAAATTTTTCAGAAATAATAAATCGCGTTTCAGTACGTTTAGAGTTTTTTTCATATTTTGAATTATACTTTTCTGTCAGATATTGACAGACGAAATTGATGACCACAGAATATTAGATAATGCGCTCTCGACCTATTTTCTACTTCTAGCGTTCAAGATTCCATTGAAACCAAAACGGGATTACCATCGGTGTGACCAGATATAGAAAAAAAAAATATATATATAATATATATAAAAATATCAAACCCGGCGGGAGTCGAACTACGCTAGATTGATGTACTACTCACGCCAAAATTATACTTATATGTACACATATTATGTCACCTATCCCAATGGGAAAGAGGCCATTGGGATAGGCAGATATCATGGAGTTTCATACGCTCCAAACCTTTTTTTTAGATATCAACAGATGAGTATGAGGTTCACTTGATGATAGGTGATACCTCAGCCACAGAACATCAGTCAATGATGCGCTGTCGACCTACTTTTTCGAGCATTCGGGAATCCATAGACTGAAACCGAAACGCGCAATATGCACTTCACGGTTTTTCCATCTATGAACGGTGATTTCGATATTCCTTCCACCCGTTCCTTGCATACCACTATGGGTACTAAAATGATGATTGTAATTTTTCCAGATGCACAGTAACGATTCACCGCCAGCCAGCGGGCCAGCGCTGCTGCAGCAGCTGGGTCGGCTGATCGTCCGCTCCAGGAGTGGCAGCCCTTCCAGGTCTCTGCACAGGCGACACAAGCTCAGCCCATCCACAAGCACCAGCAAACAGGTGTGTTTTAGGTGTATCGCTGTGAGGAGAGAATTGTTTGCTTTGTGTAATATATGTCCTACATTGAATACAACTGTAGAGGTCAAATGTCTGTACATGGAAAAAAATGCTTAAAACCGAGTCAGGGGGATGTGAGAAGAGAAATAGAATAAATCCCGATTCTTTTTTTTTTAATTTTTTTATTTATCTGTTTGTACGGGCTAATCTCCGAAACTGGTGGACCGATTTACATGAAATTTTGCATCCCCGGTCAACATCTTAGATACTTTTCATCTCGGAAAATTAAATAGTGCCCAACGTATAGGATTTGTTTCTTCGAAATCGGTCTTCAAATGAAGATAACTTTTCTTCCCAACATCCGATTTCGATGAATCGTTTGCCGTTTATTTGCAGATAGTAACCCAACCGAAGCCGGAAGCGGACGAGCCACTGCCGGGAACCGAAGCGCAACTCACCAGCCACGTGCACGCTCTGTGGAACGAGCAGATACCGATTTGCATTGACGTGAGATGACATTTTGTTTATTTTTTAGATCTAGCTTGAACATTTTTGACGGGTTCGGTTGAACACCTACCTTGCGCACCGATGGGTCGCGGGTTCGATTTCGGCCGGGACGACATGTTTATAATTTTCTGTAAGCATGTCTTCCCCACGTTTGGTAACTTCGGGCATTGAACAGGTGGGAGGAATATTGAAATTCCGATCGGGTAACTTACCACCGTTCATAGATGGATAAACAGTCTATGGATTTCCTAATGCTCGAAGTAAAATTAGGTCGACAGCGCATCATTGACTGGTGTTCTATGGCTGGGGTATCACAAAAAGATATATACACGGTATTAAGTTACTCTTTTGTTTTTCGTAAGTATGTTAAAAATTAAAAATCTCTTTTTTAATCGTAATAATCGTAAACAAATGATTTCTAATCGATTTTCACATTCGATAATATTAATAAGGAAATGCGACTTGTTCTCCCCTCTGACAAAATGCCTCCCAATTTTTTCCGAATGCTCGAAGTAAAAAGTAGGTCGACAGCGCATCATAGACTGATGTTCTGTGGCTGAGGTATCACCTACCATCAAGTGAACCTCATGCTCGTCTGTCGATATCTAACATAAAAAAAAGAGCTTTTTTATTATTACTTAACATCCATAACTTTTGTATACGCACCTACTGCAGTGGTTACTCTGTGTTAATAAATAAATAAAAATTGTTTATTTCGGAAAACATGGTTCGATAACTATGTTAGTAATTACAATTTAAAAACTTAAATCTAAGGGTTAGGTTAATGTTTTTGTGTTCAAATTACAGGTCCTCTTAGCACCAGAATGCCAGGAATGCTACGCGTCTATGTGTCGGATGGGAGAAAGCGCATACGACAAGTTGCACTCGCAACAGAGGGGGTTGCTGCTCGAACGATGGACTATGAGGGCTATTACCAACAAGTAAGTAGCACCTTTGATGTGATACGCCCTTCATATCATCGAAAAATTTCGTTCCACAGCTAAAAACCGTCCACATATAATTAATTTACAGTTTTACCATTTTGGTTATCGAGCCGTGTGATATATGCAAAAATAACTTATGTCCAAATAAAAATACAGCTACTTTTACTAAAATGAAAAATATTAAAAAAGGCACTTTATTTGCGATTTTAGTGCGAATTTCTGTGTGACACGAAAACGTGTGTCGTTGTTAGAATATTGCATAAAAAGATATGAAAAGACGACTATAGTCGTCATGACACAAATCCTGGCACTTCTCCATGACGAGTATACTAGTCAAACTCAGTTAACTGGTTAAATGACACATTTGAATCTTAATTTTTTAAATATCTACCGATCCTGATTGAACGCTTTGAAGGATACCGTAATGATCATATAGACCATTTAAATAAAATACTGTATACCGGATTAAAACGCGATTTATTATTTATATTGTTTAAATTATTTATCCCGACGTTTCGAATGCTTTTCAGCAACCGTGGTCGCGGGCAGGGGAGACTTGTCTCCCCGCGACTAATCCGGTATACAGTATTTTATTTAAATGTGTGATACTCGCGTTAATAAAAGACAATATTATCATATAGACCAGTTTGTAGCGTCATCTATGATCCGCTACAAGAATCAATATGATGACGTTCAATCCTGAATCGCGCTATACAAATATTTCCGAGCGCTGAGTATATATACAACATCTCGACTACAACTACTGGGGGCCTTAGGGCCGGCCAGTCAGTGGTTCGACTGGTCGAGGATCCTCCCTTTAGGTTGGAGGAAGACCACACCTCCCTTCCTCTACAAGTTAATAGAATATAGAGATATAGATATTATTGACTATTGTCTAGACATGGGTAACTCAGCGAAATTCCCCTCGCCAACTCAGCAACTCAGGCGCAGTGTAGTGCGTCGGCTCCTTGAGTCAACTCAAAATTGCGCCACGACGCAACAAAATGGGACGCGCAAAGCGAGCAGTGAAACCTCCGAAACGCACGCAACGCCACGCTCATAGTTCACTCAGTGGGTGAGTACTGCGCCGTGCGCCGACACATTATGAATGTGTGAGCTGACTCACCCTGCGCACTGAAGCGTGCCGGCGCAATTGTGCGGCGCAGCGCAGTGTTACCCATGTCTACTTTTGTCCTTCGAGCCGGAATAATATAAAGTTGTTGATACATTTCAGGAACCAGGAGAACCCGTCAGTAATATCATCCCACTGGCTGCTGAACGCGGTCCGCTCGCAGCTGCACTTCTCCCAGCTGTGCGCCTGGCGAGCCACGCTCAACACCGAGGACAAGCCCGCAGAACGGAGGTATAGTAGTACCCGAGCCCCCAGTGGGGCATGGGGCATGGGGCATTTCTGTTTTCCTGCCAGTTGCACTCACAGATTGGTTTGCTGCTCGAACGATGGACTATGACTGACATATGATGTCTGATGATATGATGACTATCATCAACAAGTAACCTTAATTAATGTCATCGAAAATTCGTGTTTCGTGTCACTGCATCGTTACAAACAAGTTTGTGATCAATTTTCTGTGCCCTGCCTGAACAAAACAGTTTTTTTATCATTGTCTCCGGGACTGGGGAAAAGGTTTAAAGGAGATTATTATATATGTTTTGTTACCTGTTTGGATTTAAGGGGTTACATCTAGTCAGAATTTTCGAAAAGAAATCTATTTTTTGTTTTCAACGTATTATACAATTTTAGATGCAGTTACGTCTACGGAAGGGCAGTTGTATGCTCCGGGCATCGATTACATACACACATCTTTCATGCCGCTCAGCCACTGTGCAAAGATTCAAGATAAGATTAAATTTCCAATTATTAATTTACAGACGGAAACTCAGCCGCGAGACATGCAATTTCAAGAAAATCGAAGCAAACTGTGACGAGACGGACCTCAAAGAGCGCAAGCTGAACATCGTTTACTCCATCAAGATCCCGGGCGAGTACTCCGCGCCCGCCTTCCCCCGCCCCCCCACCGACCACACCTTCCCCATCGCGGACATCGGCAACAACATCTACCTCAAAGTATCCCTCGAAAGCCTCCCCAGATTGGACGAAATCCCCCTCGTAAAGTGCACCTGCAAACGAAGAACTAGCATCAACGATGAGGAACTGGTCGGAAAACTCCATGATCTCAGCCTCGGACCAAGAAAATACCCTTCCGATGCGATCAATTCGAACGTTGGCAACACCAGCAGGCGCCTCTCCATCATATCGAACCCTGGCTCCACGGAATATCTATACTCTTCCTGTGATAAAAAGCTACTCGACGACCGCATGTTGACGCCGTGCAGCGAGAGCGGCAAGCACAAGTGCAACTGCGACGAGGAGTCGGATGAGAAGAAACAAGAACTGAAGAAGCCAGACGAGAGGAGATTGAAAGAGATAGCTAAATACAAACGTCGTTTGCGGAAAGAGAGTAAGCTAAAAAAGCTCTGTGATAGCACGTCTTCCGAGGGCGAACTGAAAAAGGAGACTCACACTTCCATACCGATACTCCAAGCGGCCAGGTTCGACAGGTTCCGAGCGATCGGCTGCTACCGGAACCAGACCTACCTGACGCTGCCCGCCAGCCGCGTGGAGGGCCGGTCGCCGTTCGTGGAGACGGCCAACATACAGCCTCCGGAGTACAAGAAGACCAACACGATCGGGACTCAAACGGACGACCTCTCGTGCCAGTGCGGGAGCGCCATTCAGATGAAGTGTGCGGGCTGCGCGGACCGGGGGCTGGTCAGGTCCGAGGGCAGCTACAACTTGGCCTTAATAGAGAACGGGACCAGACGCAAGTACGACGACGACGAACGTTCTCTTAAAAAGCTTAAATGTGATATTAATAGTGATATAAGTAGTGATAAGTGTGATGAAGTTGTTAAACGGCCGAAACTGAGACGGTTCTTCCCGATCGTGGATCGCATAGAGAGAGTTATAAACGATAGATTCGCGAACAACGACATAGCGGAGCTGAACTTGCGTGATGACGACACCGTGTTCTCGGTCAAACCGCAGCCGAAGAGGCAAAAAACCTATTCTATAAGCGAAGACTACGTCTGCTTAGAGAAGTGCGACTACGGATCCATAGACAAGTGTGAGGCGGACTCGCCGAAAGAAGATCCGTTCAAATTTACAGATGCGTTAGAAGATGCAAAGGGAAGGGATGAAGATACGAGAGATGTGAGAGATGGAAAGGGACAGCAGGATGAAGACTGTACGAGAGATGGGAGAGATAGAAATGGACTGCAGGTTGAAGACGATTCGAGAAACGGGAATGATAGAAAGGGACAGCAGGAACAAGACGATACGAGAGATGGGAAAGATAGAAAGGGACAAGAGAACCAGGTGCCGTCTCCGACGGAGATGGACAGGTTCCGGTGGCGGTTCGATTCCGCCGCGTCCATGGTGTTCCACGCGAGCACGGGGCTGCCGCTCACGTCGAGCCCCGCGCCGCTGCGGAGGGGGAACAACTGCTTCGGTTTTGACGATTCGATTAATGGAGTCTCCGGGATTAAAAGGTGAGATTGAAAACATTATATTACCCTTTTAATATTTTTTTTTGATGTCAGATATCGACAGACGAGCATGAGGTTCACTTGATGGTAGGTGATAGCTCAGCCACAGAACATCAGTCAATGATGCGCTGTTTTCTACTTTTTACTTCGAGCATTCGGAAATCTATAGACTATGACTGTCTACGAGTATGAACGGTTCATTACCCGGTAGGAATTTTGATATTCTTTCCACCCGTTTAATGCCTGAAATGACCTAACGTGGGGAGGGCATACTTTTAGAAAAATATAAGCATGTCGTCCGTGCGGGATTCGAACCCACGACCCATCGGTGCACAAGGCAGGTGCCCGCTAAAACCCGTTATATTGTATACTGGTCGGCCGTGGCGTAGATCTATTTGATTTTCATATGCTATGTTACTTTACTATGTTTTACGTACCTCGATCAGATCGGGGACGTTCTGCAAAAGGGCCAGATCAAAAGTACTCGTAACCTTCGAGTGTGTATGAAAGCATTGATGAAAGTTGAAGAAGCGAAAGTGGTATGTAAGGAACCTGGCATATGGAATTCCGTGATCTCTGCCTACCTCAATGGGAAAGAGGAGTGATGTATATGTATGTATGTATGTATGTTACTTTATTGTTGTTACAGTAAACTCATGATGAATCTGAAATAAATGATTTATTATTATTTTTATAATTCTATGAAAATTCATTCGTTTTAATTTAAATTGTGTATTGGTTGAGCTAGATGCTTTTTGTTAGAAGCGTAACTATAGTTTTTTCGTCAGCTCCTCATCTAATATTTTCATACTAAATATATTAAATCCTTCAATAGCGCAATTTATATGTTACATTATCACATTCCAGCGCTTTATTCCACCCGATATCTCCCCCGTCCCCCATCCCGATCTCCCCGGTGTCGCCCCCCCGGCTCGCCTGCCCCGGCGCCCCACACCCTGCCCCCTCCCCGGCCACGCCCCCGCCCCGTGCGCACACGCCGGTGACGTCACAGGCGCACGCGCAGAAAAAGAAGACGCCGATTAGCAAATTGCGAATTGGTCCCAGTACTGGATTGCTTGGTGAGATTTTTTTTTAGTTTTGTCTTATTTAGGACACATATACAGGACAACAGTCGATGGTGCGCTGTCGACTTATTTTTTATTTTGATCGTTTGGAATTCCATAGACTGAAATATGCTTTTAAAGACATTTCCATGTTTGTTTGTTTGTTGTATTTTTTATGTGACTAAATGTTAGTTTTAAGTGTTAACAGCCGTGAAGTGACGTGATTATTTTTTTGAAGATGCATATATTGACAATGTTTAGTTTTATATAAATGTTTAGTAGTACATACTTCTGCTAGATTATCGTGTATTATATTATTTGTAGTTTTTGTGTTTAATCGTAACAAACAAACACATCTTTCCTCTTTATAATATGAGTATAGACAGTGGCTTGCCTTGGTTTCAATAAAGGACAAGCCCAAAAAAGATTAGTGTTATTAGCCCCTAAGTGTTATTTTTCATTTTATTTTACCTTTTTTGTGGCGATCTATTCCAACTCCCAAGCTTTCTTGTACACTTGCTGATTTTCACTAAATACACAGAAGGCTACTACTTGTCTAGTGTTGAGATTGAGAAATACACAAGTTGGGCGTTGGTTTTTAAATGTTAACGATTTTACTTTGTCTTGCTCCTTTTAAAGTTTCATATTAAATGCACGTCAAACCATGCAATGCAGTGCTTGGTCAAACCAAAACAAATAACAATCGTAACATGCTTGAAGTTGCAAACACAAAGCCCGCTGCGCCCGCGCTCATTCAATTCGCACTAACTTCACACATAAAGCCTGGCTTATGTTTGCCTTATATTCGCTCAATTAGATTACATACTTTTATAACTTTCATCTCGAGTTTTGTATGAAGGAAGAGACAGCAAAAGCAAGTCCCATAACAAGCTAACATGCCAGACAGAGATAACACGTCATACGACCGAAATTTCACGAACACGACCCGAATTAAATTTCGGTTTTGTCACCTTCATTTTACATGTGACGATTATTATTAAACATTGCTGACATCATTAGATTATTACCCGTACGATGGCGCAATACACATATCCATGACTGTGAATTTTTTTTTTTATGTCAGATATCGACAGACGAGCATGAGGAATCAAGTGAATTGATGGTAGGTGATACCTCAGATACCACAGAACATTAGTCAATGATGCGCTGTCGACCTAATTTTCACTTCGAGCATGCGGAAATCCATAGATTGAAGCCGAAACGCGCAATGTGCACTTCACGGTTTTTCCATCTATGAACGGTGGTTCGTTACCCGATCGGAATTTCGATATTCCTCCCACCCGATCAATGCCCGAAGTTACCAGACGTGGGATTCGAACCCACGGCCCATCGATGCAAACGGCAGGTGTTCTACCGAACGCGCCAATGAGTCCGTCAAATATTATTATTTTGATATTTTTTTGTTTCAATTGATATGTTATATAATTACGTTAAGGGCATTATTTACTTTTTATGGTTGCATTAATAGGGCAAGCCTGGCTTTTGGGCTTGTATGGTGGTCCCGCCACTGAGTATAGATGATAAACTCCCGAACAACGGTATCGCAGGTAGCTTCGAGGAGTCAGCGCTGAAGGGCCGCCTGGAGCCCGTGGCCACGGTGCACGGGTTCACGGCGGAGCTGGGCGCGTCGGGCGCGTTCTGCCCGCCGCACCGCCGGCTGCCGGTCACCGTGTTCTTCTACGCGCCCGGCGGGACCAACGCGCCCTATATGGTGAGTGCTGCAGTTATCCCCTTTACACGATGCTTTCTTGTCTGTTGCATACAATCAAATTGAAGCTATAAATAACTTGTACTGTCGAAAAAATCTGATCTCTCAAGCAAGTTTGTTTCAATATTTTTCTTGTTGTAAACAATATCGGCGTGTAAACAGTTGGATGTCAATTATTGCTCTTATATGTGCAAGAAAATGGCATAATGTAAAGGGCCTTAATGGTATGCTGTTCTTTCAAAGGGGCGTTCGAGTATTACGTAACGCAATTTCTGAAGATGTTTTGATCTTCCCTCCCCCATGTAACTTAAGGATAGGTTGAACAACATGTAAACTTAAGGATGGGTTGAACAACATGTAAACTTAACGATGGGTTGAACAACATGTAAACTTAAGGATGGGTTGAACAACATGTGAACTTAAGGATGGAATAAACAACATGTGAACTTAAGGATGGAATAAACAACATGTGAACTTAAGGATGGAATAAACAACATGTGAACTTAAGGATGGAATAAACAACATGTGAACTTAAGGATGGAATAAACAACATGTGAACTTAAGGATGGAATAAACAACATGTGAACTTAAGGATGGAATAAACAACATGTGAACTTAAGGATGGAATAAACAACATGTAAACTTAAGGATAGGTTAAACAACATGTAAACTTATATCAGATCAGTGAATCAGTGATAGTTCTATTTGCAATTCCAGGGCCACATCAACCTGGGCCCCGGCGGGTACCGCGTGGCCCGCTCGGGCACCGTGCAGGTCTCGCTGCTCAACCCGCACGGCACGCTCGTCAAGATGTTCGTGGTGCTGTACGACCTGACGGGCATGCCGCCGCTCGCGCGCACCTTCCTGCGGCAGCGCACGCTGTACCTGCCCGCCGGCGCCGACCGGCCCGCGCCGCCGCTGCTGCACAAGTGGCTGCGGTACCTCATACACCTCAGGTGGGCGCGGCGGACGGAGATAGATAGATAGATAGATAGATAGATAGATAGATAGATAGACGGCAGCGCACGCTGTACCTGCCCGCCGGCGCCGACCGGCCCGCGCCGCCGCTGCTGCACAAGTGGCTGCGGTACCTCATACACCTCAGGTGGGCGCGGCGGACGGAGATAGATAGATAGATAGATAGATAGATAGACGGCAGCGCACGCTGTACCTGCCCGCCGGCGCCGACCGGCCCGCGCCGCCGCTGCTGCACAAGTGGCTGCGGTACCTCATACACCTCAGGTGGGCGCGGCGGACGGAGATAGATAGATAGATAGATAGACGGCAGCGCACGCTGTACCTGCCCGCCGGCGCCGACCGGCCCGCGCCGCCGCTGCTGCACAAGTGGCTGCGGTACCTCATACACCTCAGGTGGGCGCGGCGGACGGAGATAGATAGATAGATAGATAGATAGATAGACGGCAGCGCACGCTGTACCTGCCCGCCGGCGCCGACCGGCCCGCGCCGCCGCTGCTGCACAAGTGGCTGCGGTACCTCATACACCTCAGGTGGGCGCGGCGGACGGAGATAGATAGATAGATAGATAGATAGATAGATAGATAGACGGCAGCGCACGCTGTACCTGCCCGCCGGCGCCGACCGGCCCGCGCCGCCGCTGCTGCACAAGTGGCTGCGGTACCTCATACACCTCAGGTGGGCGCGGCGGACGGAGATAGATAGATAGATAGATAGATAGATAGACGGCAGCGCACGCTGTACCTGCCCGCCGGCGCCGACCGGCCCGCGCCGCCGCTGCTGCACAAGTGGCTGCGGTACCTCATACACCTCAGGTGGGCGCGGCGGACGGAGATAGATAGATAGATAGATAGATAGATAGACGGCAGCGCACGCTGTACCTGCCCGCCGGCGCCGACCGGCCCGCGCCGCCGCTGCTGCACAAGTGGCTGCGGTACCTCATACACCTCAGGTGGGCGCGGCGGACGGAGATAGATAGATAGATAGATAGATAGATAGATAGATAGACGGCAGCGCACGCTGTACCTGCCCGCCGGCGCCGACCGGCCCGCGCCGCCGCTGCTGCACAAGTGGCTGCGGTACCTCATACACCTCAGGTGGGCGCGGCGGACGGAGATAGATAGATAGATAGATAGATAGACAGCAGGACTAAAAAAGGGTAGTCTCCGCATTGTGTGGTTAATAGTAGAAAAATACTACGCTGATTTTGAGTCCCCTGGCGTAATATGGCTAAAGTGGGGGCGATACTTCTTAGTTCTCACCCCTGTATTTTTATTGGTAAGGGTAATAGTTATTGGTGGGGGCGTATGGCACTAAACAGTTCTAATCTTTATATTCCGAACGGTAAAGGAGGTCTTACACGTTTGAGTGAATATGATGGGTACAGCTCTTTTGGCTTTAGGAAGGCTAAATAAAAATAGTTCGAAAGCGCACCATTGACTGATGTCCTGTGCTTGAAGTATCACATACCATTTGCGAACCTCGCGCTCCTCTGTCGATATTTAACATTAAAATGGTTGAGAAGACTAATGAAATATTATAGATGTGTTATTTTTTTTAATTTCTTTTCCAGATTCATGACATCGAAGTCAGGGAAGCTCTACCTACACACAGACATTCGCATCTTAGTATCACGGAAAGCCGACGTCGACACGGCTACCGCACATTCCGCCTTATTCCGACCAATACCGACCAATCACAGCGACGCTTCCGCCTCCTCACCCGCGTCGACCAATCAGAGCGCAAAACGGCCGCACGGCGACCAATCACAAGCCGGAACTCAAAACCGGACGCCGAATCGCGTTTTCGGCGGATGTAGTGAATCTGACAGTGACAGTGACTTTAAGCGCGAAATAGGTTATGAAAGTAATGGCGTCTCATACGAGCTTAGGAGTTTCACGTACGCTCCAGAGAATCCTAGATATTCGCCTCGATAGTATTCGGCCGCGGGCGAGTGTGTGTGTGCCTGTATATGTACGTAATCTTGTGTTAATGTATGAACTAATGAAAAGAATATATTTTTGGTTTTATATGTGTGAGTTTTATTTTTATCAGTGGGAAAAATTTAAAGAAATAAAGGAAAAACAATTATTTTAAACAATACTTTCACAATACACTTCAATAATATCAAATTCAATTAAAGTAAAACTAAATTTTTTTGACACTTATAAAAACGTATGTACGTATATCTATATATTGGCATAATATTAAAGACTAGCTGATGCCAGCAACTTCGTTGGCGTAGGCTTCACCTTAAGCTGAGCTTTTGAACAAGGTTTCTTATGATATGATATATTCAATTCAAAGTGGCGAAATAATCAAACTATTTTAGTTACATATCAAACTGTTATTGACACCTGATAATTCAAAAAATTCGACGCGAGTCGGTTTGCATTTTGATGAAACAAAGCCTATATGTTGCCCCGGGCTTTGCTTAATATATTTGTGAAAATTGCATTGCATTGTAAATCGGTTCAGTATCTTCGGAGATTAGCCCGTACAAACAGACAAACAGACAGAGAAACAAAAAATTTAAAAATAATCTGGGTTTCTTCTATTTCTCATCTTACATCCCCCTGACTCGGTTTTTAGCATTTTTTTCTATATACAGACATTTGACCTCTACAGTTTTATTATTTGTATAGATTTAAAAAAGTTAAGAATTATTTAGTTACGTATTAAGGAAAACTATTTTTAGGATTTTTGTACGTTCATATTATGATTCTTATACCGCGAAATGCATGTTTGATTTACAAACATTATTCCAAGGTTATAAAAATGTAAACGATCATGATACAAGAAAAAATAATTAGATTAATAGTAAAATATTTATTTCACACCATACAATAAATAATTAACAACCACACTCGCATATCTCTTAAACTAAAATAAATTAAGATTTACCTAAATAATTTAATATAAATTTAAGTTACAAAAAACACTGGTAAAAAAGTATACAGCTGTAGCTATTTTAAAAAATAAATTAATATTTACAAAAAATGCTCTTAATTGCTATTTACAAACCTTATTTATAATGTTTTCTTTCTTATCTAAAAATAAATAGTTTTCATATTATTTTATACAATCAATTGACAGTAATTAAATAGGAAAAATTGTACTTTAAAAGAATATTAATTGAACCAAATCATTAAAACAAAATGAATATCTATTATGACAGAGTTAACAGTGGTTTGGTGGGATACATCTGAGATTTTTCTTGCTCTCTATAGGGAGACATGTCTGAGTCCAGTTCATCATTTTCCTGTAAAAAAATAGAAAATATAAATGCGGATACTTAAAAGTTGTTATTAGCTACAACACTTGTTATGATTATAATTATCGAGAGTAGCATGACAAAAAAATTGTCGACTTTTTTAATTTCGATATTCCTCCCACCCGTTCAATGCTCGAAATTACCAGAAGTGGGGAAGATAAGTTTAGAGAAAATTTTATGTCATCCCGGTGGAGTTTGACCGCAACCCATCGGTTCGCTAGGCAGGTATTCTAACGAGTCCGTCAAACCCCATACAATATATTTTGTAGTGTAACATTACCTCAGGTATGATACTCCTCGACCAGGGTCCCCACCCCGGTTCCTCCTCATGCTCGTAGTGGTGCTGATGCTGCGCGTGCTCATAGTATATAACCTGCAGACAAATTCCATTGGTCAGGGATTTTATATTCAATTTTAAGGAGACTGCCCACTTCATCGTACTACTTATACGAGTATCATGGGCGTGCTAGGAACGTGTCAGGCAAAAAATATCATTTTTATTGAAAAGTATGAGAGTATGCCATCTGTACCGTTCCACGATCGACCAACACCATGTCAACCACAGAACAGAAGAAGTAAGTAGAAATGCAACGTGTCATAACGCGATTTATTATTTATATTGTTTAAATTATTTATCCCGACGTTTCGGATGCTCTTCAGCAACCGTGGTCGCGGGAGACTGGTTTTAATCCGGTATACAGTATTTTATTTAAATGTGTGATACTCGCGTTAATAAAAGACAATATAACGTGTCATAAGTTGTACCGGATCGACTGTCGCAATTACACAAATGAATGGAGTATTTAAAACTGCACACAGTTACAATTGTTTTCAATTCGTTGTTTTTATTTAACTCAAAATTAGCTAAATTACACTGGTCCTACAATTTATAGTATATCTTAGTGCTTTGCGATAACGGTTACTTTGGTTTAGCGCACAAAGTACATACGACGTTTTGTAATATTAAAACAAACTAATATATAATTACTAAACTAAACTTTATGTGATAGATATAAGGATGATTTTGGCATCTTAGTGCTTTGCGATAACGGTTACTTTGGTTTAGCGCACAAAGTACATACGACGTTTTGTAATATTAAAACAAACTAATATAAATAATTACTAAACTAAACTTTATGTGATAGATATAAGGATGATTTTGGCTGACTTTGATCGATTAAGAGTCACCATGCTTAATTGTGACAAACGCTTGTCATGTCATGTGGAACATGGTGTAATGGTTACAGCTCCTTACAAACATTTTGTAAAACAAAAAACTTGACGATTAAAAAGAGTGGCGGAGAGTTTATTGCCAGTTCTTCTCGTCCGTTCTACGCACAGAACAGACTTATTTTTCCCTGTTCTGTGGTTCTACGCCCTTGATTTGAGAACTGACAGTAAATGTAAAATTAGAAGAATTTAGTTTTTTTATTGACGTTCATAAGTGTACATTGTGTTACCCAAATGAATAAATGATTTGAATTTGATGAAAGTGGAAAAAGCGAAAGTGCAAGGAGCATATAATATATTTTTTATTTCTGCCTACCCCAATGGGAAAGAGGCGTGAAATATATGTATGAAAGTTAACAGCGTTAAATACTGGAGGTTACTGATTGAGAAGTGCGTAAGATAAATGTCGCTTTTTGGCCAGAGTCTTTGTCGTATGCGGAAGAACTAACAGATGGACAAAAATTACATTGATTTATATTAATATACATAGCTATAATATAGATGATGAATATAATTTAACTATAAACATCAGTATGTATATAATATAGAAGAAAAACATATTTCGTTTATTCATATCTAAAAACTATATACTACTAGCGACCCGCCCCGGCTTCGCACGGGTCTAGATTTTTTGACGAAAAAGCAGGGGTTGTATGTATTTTTTAATGCCACATTATAAAAAAATAAAAACAAAAAATTTCGTAAAAAAATAAAAATAAAAAATTTAAGGGTGAACAACCCTTATCACTTAGGGGTATGAAAAATAGATAGTAGCCGATTCTCAAACCTACTGAATACGCATATAAAATTTGGTAAAAATCGGTCAAGCCGTTTCGGAGGAGTATGTCAACGAAAACTGTGACACGAGAATTTTATATATTAGATAGAAGAAAAACATATTTCGTTTATTCATATATAAAGTCTATATAATTAAACAAAACTTTAAAATTATTTCATTTTCCTCACAAAATAGTCAAAACAGGCGAATTTGTCTATATTAATGTTATAGAGAGTTCTTTGTGTGGTTGTTTGTTTGTTAAGATTTAACTATAAAACTACTCGACCGATTTTAAAAATTACTTCACCAATAGAAAGCTACATTATCAGCGACTAACATAGGCATATTTTGTATAGTACATCTACATTGCACCCGTGTGAAGCCGGGGCGCGTTACTATATAAAATAAAGTGCAAAGTTGTCTGTGCAAGGACAATACAGTTGAAAGCACTTAATGCACGCTAACATAAATACCAAAACAAGATGGAGAAGGAAGTTCACGAAGAGAAAGTTTGTGGTGAAACTAGCTTGATTAATACCTACACCGCCTACAGCGGAAGGGAAAATTTAAAAATGACAACTGCATTTATATGGTAGTAGTACCTATAACCTGCTTTTGACCGATTATTATCAATCAAAGCTTTTGTCATTACTACATACAGCCGGCCTAGTATGACAACCGCGACAAAATTTTGTCGACCGTTTTGTCGTGTTCTTTATTTCTAGACAATTACACTTAAAACTCGACTTTTAATATCATAAATAGATATGTTTCTCGATCGAGATCAAAATTGTCGATGTCGAGATATAATATATCGAGATATCTTACATCTTAGTTTGTCTTCTCTCGTCTGCGAGATATCTCGTGGCAGTCATGCTGGTGAATTTTTCAAGTGGGCTTATGGCCAAATCTATACTTCTACTAGCAATCCGCCTCGGCTTCGCACGGGTGAGAGAAAAAAGAATAGCCTATGTAAAATTGCGACTATAATTAAAGATCTAAGCTATCCTATCTCTTAAGTTGGACCAGACTGCTCACGGTGTGCCAATTTAATTTAAAATCGGTTAAGTAGTTTAGGAGTCCATCGCGGACAAACATCGTGACAGGAGATTTATATATATTATAAGATATACTAATATTATAAAGAGGAAAGATTTGTATTTTTGTATGTTATGAATAAACTACTGGACCGATTTTAATAATTCTTTCACCAATAGAAAGCTACATTATCAGCGAGTAACATAGGCTTATCTAGTAACATTTTTGTGTTTTTGCACCCGTGTGAAGCCGGGACATGTTGCTAGTGCGAAAATATAAGTAATATTGAAAAGTACCTACTCAAAGCAGTCTTGAGGTCGATTTTGATGAAAACCAAAACTGTATCATTGGATTTTTGATAAATCAATATTCCGAGCCAGGAATCGAACCCGTTGATTTTGAAATTAGAACATAATGATGACTGCGCTGAGTATGTTGAAATAAATATTAATCATCATTTCGAAGAAAGTGCAGACACTACTTTAAAATACGAAGCAGTTTATTAAAAACCAACATTTTCCTTATTGTTTTTACTTTCCAAAATTCATTTGTACATTATAAGCGACACTTTCGAAAGGTGTAATAACACAATGTGTGCTTTTTTCAAAATCAACGGGTTCGATTCCTGGCGTTTTAGTTAATTTCCTCGAGTTTTAGTTATCATTAAAATTGACCTCGATATTCCTTTGACTTTTCAAGTTTCGCCATTACGCCCACATAAAAAATCACACTGTATACTCTATTTAAATATTATCATAACTAATTCTAGCAAGTATCTTCGGTTCATACTCGTTAGCACGCGCTCTAGATACGCTAATGTGACATTTATGAAAGTAATGTGTGTTCTAGATTATTAATTATAATAATTAAGAACTATACAAGAGTTAAGTATCTATAATTAATTCTTACAAATCTACGAGTGACTATACTTTCGTTTTTAAAAAGCAGATAATAATTAATTTTATATGATTAAAAGAAGGATTAGTGTCGTTTATATCTATACTTATATTACAAAGAGGAAAGATTTGTATTTTTGTATGTTATGAATAATATCAAAAACTACTGGATTGATTTTAAAAATTATTTCACCTATAGAAAGCTACTTTATCAGCGTCTAACATTGGCATACATTTTTTGTGTATAGTACATCTACATTGCACCCGTGTGAATCCGGGGCGGGTTGCTAGTTTCTATGCGAAAGTTGTTTTTAAATTATTTAATGGAGAAGGAAAAAAGCGAAGGAAGCGAATTTCGAAAATCCGAACAAATCTTACCACCGCTTAAGGGACCATCCATAAAGTACGTCACACGTTAAGGGAGGGGAGGGGATCGACGAAGTGTGACTTTGTGTGACAAGGGGTGGGAGGGGTCCTAAGTTTCGTGACGTCACATTTCAAAATCTTAGACGTCTAAGTGTTAAAATGCCAAATATGAACTATTAACGAAAAACTTATAGGAATATATGTAAAATTGCACAATATGTGACGTCACACTAGGGGGTCTCACAAATGTGACCAACAAGGACGGGGGTGGGGTCAAAAAATCACGAAATTAGTGTGACGTACTCTATGGATGACCTCTAATTACGCATCTCCGACGTTAATTTTATGTCAGATATCGACAGATACACATGAGGTTCACTTGATGGTAGGTGATAGTCACAGAACATCTGTCACTCAGTGGCGGGACCCATTTCTGTGTCCGTTTCACTGATGTAAGTAGGTGTAGTACCCTTCTGTGCCCTGCCCAACCGAAACAATTTTTTTATTATGTTTCCCCGGGATACGAACCAAGGACTCCAATACTAAATGCATTGCGCTTACCACTGAGCCCATATTATTTATTTATTGACACGTACCATTGGTGGCATTACAGTTTCCCAATTCGCTCACCGTAGGCCAAAAACGTTAAGTTATTAAAAGTGAAATACTTAATCTAACATGCAATATAAATGACAATACATTTTTAATTTCATAACTTAAATATAACCTAAACAGAAATCAATTAAAGAAAAAAAGTAAGAGTATAAAGGAAGTAACATTATAAACTTCCTTCTGGACTTGAATTTATGAGACCTA
Source organism: Anthocharis cardamines (assembly GCA_905404175.1). Taxonomy (NCBI): domain Eukaryota; kingdom Metazoa; phylum Arthropoda; class Insecta; order Lepidoptera; family Pieridae; genus Anthocharis; species Anthocharis cardamines. The sequence goes on from FR989979.1 coordinate 4,130,065, forward strand.
CCTTCTGAGGCTGCTGATGTTTGTGCTTCAACTCCACCCAGAACCTGGCCAGGTTGATTCCCAGACCGATCAGTGCTATTATGAAGAATTTCACCTGGAAGAGACATTTAATTCTATTTACTTATGCCATTTCTGGTAATTAGAAGTTTAAATGAAATACTTTATACCAGATTAAAACCGCGATTCCTTATTAATTACGACGTTTCGGATGCTTTTTAGGATCCATGGTCACAGGTAGACTAAAAGCAAAGCAAATGTACATAGAAGAATAGGCCTTATAAGCGCGCTTGTCACGGTGTCTCTGGGGTAAGAGTAGTTCTCACCCCAGCCGCCGCGGGCTGCTAGTGTCCGTGTGGACGACACTCTGACGTGGAGTCATAGCGCGCACTCTCTCGCACCCAGCCGCTTGTAGAGCGGTGTTGCCGTTCGCGAGCGAGACAGCGCGAGGGGAGGAGTCAACGGACTGCTTAGATGTGTGTGTCACACCGATACATTGCCGCGCGCTCTACAGGTCAAACGTAGAATTACTTTTCTGTATGGACCTGTTCTTCTATGTACATACATCTTTTTCTTGGTACTACTAACTCAAGAGCTTACCTGCAATTTGAAGGAAAGAATTTGCAGTAGAGTTCCAATCTTGGCCTTCAGAACAGCACCCAGAAGCAGCAGTTTGAGGATCGCCTTCTTCTTCTTCTTCTTTTTACCTCTTTGCTCTACAATGTTAAGCTTTTATTAATAGTGTTTTAAGTATTAAGGTCAGTGGCATAAGTACGAACAACTATAAACAAAATTAAAATTGATTTTAGATCGGTGATGTGAATACTTTCGCGCCTCTGACCTTGGAAAACATCCGACAAAATGTATAGTTATAATTTATTTTTATATATTATTGTATTAGCGGATCTGACAGACGTTATCTTGCTTGAACATTGGCTTCAAAATATAAAAAATATATATTCCTAAAACCCTATCCAACTAAAACATAGCAAAAATTGCATCAAAATGGGTACAGCGGTTTAGGATGAGTTACAGAATAATTATGTATAAGATTGAATATTTCATGTTTTCAAATATATGAAATGAATCTACTTACTATTGATTCTACTATTCATTGAATTGCTCTTTAAAGTTGTAGAATTCTTGAATTTATTTCTATATAGACATAATCTAGTACGAAAACGTCTAATCCTGAATCGCGCTATCGAAGTGTTTCCAAGCGCTCAGTATATTATCAGTTGGTTCAAAGGCTAACTCAATAAGTGTAATTTTGAATAAAAATTAATTTGTCTGTTATTGCTCATTTTAAGCATACATTTACGTTAAGAACCAATTACTAAGTGCGTATTGCGCTTCATAGTTTTGTTATATACGCAATTAGTGCTTTATTATTGCTGTAGGTTTAAAATAAGCAATAGTAGTCAGAATATTTTTACTCTAAATGACACTTAGTGAGTTTTACTTTTGAACCGACGATATACAACATCTCGACATCAACCTGGGGCCTTAGGGCCGGCCAGTCAGTGGTTCGACTGGTCGAGGATCCTCCCTTTAGGTTGGAGGAAGAACACACCTCCCTTCATATCCAGGAAATACAATCGACTGTCTTTATTTAATTTAAAACTATTATTTTAAATATGAAACCAACCTCAAAATTACGAATATGAACTAGTTACATAGAGTAATGTGACTACGGTTAAGGTTGCGTGAGAGAAACGATACGTGAAATTATTCCATTTGAGAAAAGTAAATATCATTGTAGTGTTAAATTAAGTTGCTTTCTAGTAATGTTAACAAGAATATTATAATTCTCAATGTTCAAAGTGTTTTTATACGTGTCTGCATAATCACTTTTAACATTACATCGTTTACTTATTTAAAATTATTCAACAACTTTTACACAGCTTTCATTTTTTTAATGTTTGATATAGACAGACGAGCATGAGGTTCACTTGATGGTAGGTGATACCCCAGCCACAAAACATCAGTCAATGATGCTTTGTCGATAAACATTTTACTTCGAGAGTTCGTAAATCCATAGACTGAAACCGAAACGCGCAAAATGCACTTTCCATCTATGAACGGTGGTGGTTCGTTACCCGGTCGGAAACCCGTTCAATGCCCGAATTCACCAGACGTTTTCGCATGTTATATTTCTAAATACGATAGAAAAAAGAAAATAAATCCGATTAGAATTAGAAAAATTGGGTGGACAATTCGCGTTTTGGTTTCAGACTATGGATTTTCGAATGCTCGAAGAAAATAAAAAAAACAACATACAGTCGAATTGAGAACCTCTACCTTTTTTTGAGTCGGTTAAAAAGTAAGTCGACAGCGCATCAGTGACTGATGTTCTGTGGCTGAGGTATTATCTACCATCAAGTGAACCTCATGCACGTCTGACAATATCTAACAAAAAAACACAACTGACAGAAGTGACAGTTACAAAAGCTTTATCGTACGTCATTTATCATAATATTGATGTTTCATCATAATATAGTGTTTACTACTACAAAAATAAAGTTTGCTACATTTTTCTACTACTACAACTCAGAAGAAATAGTGGTTAACACCACTACACAAACAATTGTCTAAAGTATTTAACTAGTAACTATTAAAAGGAAATCTAAAACAGGAAGATAAGTAATTTAAGTTATGCAAGTTCTGACAAATACAGGAATACTGACGGTAACCAAAGTTGAGTAATACTAAAAATATTTTTAACTCTTAGGAGTCGTCTATTAATTACGTGATGTTTTTAGCAACCTTTTAAACACCTCCCCCCTCCCTGGTGATATGTGGTGAGGTTTTATACTACCCCCCAAACCAAAAAACATGTGTAATTTTTTAGTAAGTCACTTTTTTTTTTTAAACTTTTTTATGTGGTATGTAAGGATCGGAGCATATGTAATTCCGTGATCTCTACCTACCCCAATGGGAGAGGCGTGATGTATATGTATGTATGTATTTTTTTAGTACAAAGTAAGTACATATATTGAAATATTCAGAATATGATTTTTAAATACAATGACACGCGCCGCTGTTTGGTTGAGAAACCGTGCGTTCAACAAAAAATAAATACACGTGATATCTCATTATATCCCCCCTTCCTTGTGATATTTAGTGTTTTTTCCGTACCCCCCCCCCCCCTTTCGGGCCTCACGTGATTAATGGACGATCCCTTATATAAGTTAATGAAAGTAACAGCAATACTCAATTTTGATTAGCGCTTGAGTTTCGGCGAATAGTTTATTCTCTGAAGAGTCTATTTATCACCTAATAGGTACTACTTTTACTCGGAAATTTCTACTACAAGAAAACTCTACTATATATTATTATCTAAGTATGGTAGAGTAAAAAGTACCGGGTTTCATCAGTAAACTACTAAATTAATAGAAACTACTACTAATACTAGAGGCTACTACCGTATCAAAGATACGGGGCCCCTAACTACATGGGCCCCGAACCAGTGTAAGCGAAAATTTACCTTCCATTAGGGCTTCGCAGTTAGCGTGGCCCTTTTCAACACCAAATTTTCACGCAGCAAAATCACCATATTTTGATACAGGGTCCATTAAGGGTAAGTAACTCCCCTGGACATAATATTTATAATCATTTTCAAAATATTTACTCTGTTTTGAAATATATCAAGGTCGATAATTTAGTACTTGAAAAACAAGTCTAAAGTACAATGAATATTGTTATAAGTCTAATTTATAGTGATAATTAAGGAAATTATAGTTGAAATAGATTTTTTTTGCTAAATGTATAGTTACTAGTTGTTGGTACAAAATAAGTTCAGTACTCTTTGAAATAACCCAGTATATAGTATGAATGTGGATTTTGAAATACTTTCCTGCAGCAAAAAGGAAGAAACGCCTAACAATTCCGAAGACGTATTTGATATTTTTGTACCACCAATAATTTAAGAATTCCCTTATAAAATGATTCAATCTATGGTTTCTAGAAGATTTTTAGTCACGACCTATATAGAGATAAACCGTTCACTGCATAATTCGATTAACTGCATCAGTCACATAAAAATTGTGACATAACTGTCGATAATTTTTGAGTATTATCTAAATATAGTATAAAAAGGGATGTTCGTTTGACAGACCACCATATAAATAGGCACGTACCTATATACTACGTATATTTTCATGGAGAAGGTTTTTATTCTAACAACTTTGTTGTAACTCGTCACCGGTTTTTATATGTTTTTATACACCGTTAGATACAGTTGTATATTATGTACAAGCGATCCGCCCCGGCTTCGCACGGGTGCAATGTAGATGTACTATACACAAGCTGTTGTTACTAGTTTTCTTTTGGTGAAAGAATTTTTATAATCGGTCGAGTAGTTTTTGAGTGAAATCGTAACAAACAAACACATCTTTCCTCTTTATAATATAAGTATAGATATGTGTTCTAAAATATTTATTTGAATCTATAATATAAACTCAAATTTAAAAAGAAATATAAATTTATTTATAGCTTTTTCTAGCTATTTTTTTAGGAGTTGATTCATTTTTGTAGCGAACGGCTTTTATACATAGGATATTAATATGTTTATTATAAAAAATCAGTGTCAATTCTACTTCTAAATAGATAATACAAAAATAAAACAGTTTCTTTTCGTATTACTAAAGATTTCCCAGAAAACCATAATGTCATCTATGTAACTTATTACTCTATATAAGTCGTGACCAAATGACTAAACTACTGAGACCCATCACCTGCTACCGAGCTACGATCAGCTAGTCCATTCTCAGCGTTCTCCTTTTCCAAGACATGATCAGCTACCGCGTCAATCGCCCCCTCCCCAATCCTCCACATATCGTCCATAATTCCCCTACTTTCTACGCCCGCCCCCCATTTCTCTGAACCTTTCTCCTCGGCTTGTTTTAACGGCATCACGATAGGATGTAAGTGGATTTTGGGAGGTTTTTGTTTCTTCTTCATCTTCTTTTTCTTTTCGGTGGATGCTGTGATTGTGATGCTGTCCAAACCTCCGTCATGCTTCTTTCTGGCTAACGCTCTGAAACAAAATATATTTTTTTAATTTGTGTACAATACGAAGTGGCGTAGAATGGGGGAGAGGGTACGGTCCGCCCCGGGCGGCACATTGACGGGGGCGGCATTTCACAGGTAACGGTAAAAAAAACAAATTACTTCAACTTTTTTTTATTTTTTGTTACTACATCATCATAATAACAGAGTTTCTGTTTAGATTAGTGTTCTTCAAAGAGAGCCCCATTTTTTTATAATAAATTGCAAATACAAGGGGGCGGCCAATTTGGGATTCGCACCGGGTGCTAGTTAGCTATACTACGCCACTGACAATACGCCCCCGGCTTTGCACGGGTGCAATGTAAATGTATTTGTTTTTTTGTGTAATTTTTGCCTATGTTACTCGCTGATAATGTAGCTTTCTGTTGGTGAAAGAATTTTCAAAATCGGTCGAGTAGTTTTTGAGTTAAATCCTTACAAACAAACAAATCTTTCCTCTTTATAATATTAACTAGCAACGCGCCCCGGCTTCACACGGGTGCAATGTAGATGTAAAAAATGTTATGTGTTATGCCTATGTTACTCGCTGATAATGTAGCTTACTATTGGTGAAAAAAATTTTAAAATCGGTCCAGTAGTTTTTGAGTTTAATCCTAACAAACAAACAAATCATTCCATTTTATAATATTATACAAGCAACGCGCCCCGGCTTCACTCGGGTGCAATGTAGATGTAAAAATATTATGTGTTGTGCCTATGTTACTCGCTGATAATGTAGCTTTCTATTGGTGAAATCGGTCCAGTAGTTTTTGAGTTTATTCATAAGATACAAAAACTCAAAAATACAAATCTTTCCTCTTTATAATATTACTTAGTATAGATAAGGATATAAGTATAGTTAATTTTTGGACACAAATACCATTTGAGGCTTGACCGATTACTGAGGTTTTGACGAAAACCGAATCCTCATTTTTGGCCCACAGATAAAAAAAAAAAAAAAAGAAAAAAAAAAAAATCTTCTTTAAAAAGACGAAGATTTGGAAATGTTACCTTCGCTCCAATATGCTAGAGTGATTTTTTAATTGTATGTAAATATGTGTGTCAGGTAAATTATTCTTGTTTATAAAGCAAAAGCTACAAACAATTTAAATATAACATTATTCAAGTATTTATGAATGTTTATTTATAAGACCTACCACTGGTTTGGATGTCTACCGAGAAGAGACACCAAGAAACTCGATTGTAACTGGTTTAAAAAATAAAATGTTTAAAAAAGATGATTTAAACTGTTGAATGTACGTCAATTTCAATTCCAAGAGATCTTCTAGGTATTTATGAACATATAGTAAACATTTTCCAATAGTTGTTTTAGTGCTACTTAAAATTTAAACAAGCTTATAATATAGATTTGAGGGGAATATAAAACCCTTTTACGTCGTTGAACAGTCAATGCAAACCTGTTATATTGTTGTATTAAAAAATAAAATTATTTAAAAACAAAAACCGATTTCAAAAACTATACGTACATATACGATAGTATGTACAAACTTAAACTAAAGAGTAAAAAAAATATATTTTAATTACTTCAAAGCAAGAGCATTATAAGACAATCAACAAAAATATTGATACTTATATAATATCTATTTAATATTTATTAACAGTTATTTTGTCAATTTAAATAAAATACTGTATACCGACGAAAGGTAAAGTTAACAAACTTTTACTTAAATCAATATGTAAAGAGTACAGTATCACCGTACTAACACTTGTCTGTTTGTTCTGAGTGAAAGCGTTTTTTACGATTAAGTATTTTAAAGAGGTTTTTAACTGACTTCAAAAAAGAAGGATTCAAGAAGGACATTTTAATCCTGCGGTTGGCTGGCATCGACTTAAATTGACAAAATAACTTTGTCTTTTATTAACGCGAGTATCACACATTTAAATAAAATACTGTATACCGGATTAAAACGCGATTTATTATATATATGGTTAAAATTATTTATCCCGACGTAATAATAAATCGCGTTTTAATCCGGTATACAGTATTTTATTTAAATGTGTGATACTCGCGTTAATAAAAGACAAAGTTATTTTGTCAATTTAAGTCGATGCCAGCCAACCGCAGGATTAAAATGTCCTTCTTGAATCCTTCTTTTTTGAAGTCAGTTAAAAACCTCTTTAAAATACTTAATCGTAAAAAACGCTTTCGCTCAGAACAAACAGACAAGTGTTAGTACGGTGATACTGTACTCTTTACATATTGATTTAAGTAAAAGTTTGTTAACTTTACCTTTCGTCCTCAAAGTACTTTGTACTGAGGTACTAAGATAGTTCTAATATCGTGGGACTCAAAATCAAAATCAATCAAAATCAAAAGTTTTTTATTTCAAATAGGCCTTTGCAGGCTCTTATGAAACGTCTAGTTGCACCGTTCCAAAAAGTGGGTCTCATGGAGAAGAACCGGCAAGAAACTCCATAACTACCATACAAGCCAAGGGAAAAAAACTCATAAATGCAACCATACAAAATAAAATAAATTATATAAGTCATATATAACTTATATGATTGCGCAACTATATAAATTATATATTTTTAATTATTACGTTAAATTTAGCTGGGCTTTTGGGCTTGTGATGATCCTGCCACTGAATACATTATATAACGCCTGTAGTTTATTGCTTTATCAACTGTTTACTAAAGTTGTCTTTTTTTAATGGAATAGTGTCTATTACAAATGATTATTAGTCTAGACCAGTGATTCCCAAAGTGGTCTATATCGACCCCTTGGGGTCTATGACAACCTCCAAGGGGTCTACGTCAGCGAAAAAAAATTTGGGGGTCCATGAAATGAAAATGGGGGTCCACGATAGTGGATCTCAACACATACACTGATAGTACCTATTTATTATCTAAATGTTGATAATTTATTATTAAAGCATCAGGTTCATCCTTCTCACTAAAAATATTGACTTATTGCTTATGTTATTTTATTTATAGTTTATTTTATGTTTATTTAATGTTACGTATATTTTACATAACAGATACAAAATTTTATTTTGAGTAGTTTTAATTTAAATTCAATTAATAAATGTATAAATTAACAAGTGTTTTTACTTTAAGTTTTTAACACTAAACTTCACTACAGTTAGAAATGTACAGGAAATCAATATCAGGTAAGTAGGGGGTCTACCCAACACGGAAAAACATGGCAAGGGGTCTACGACACAAAAAAGTTTGGGGAACTCTGGTCTAGACTAACCAAAATTCTAATCAGATAGGTTAATGCATTCTGGTTATCTGTTTTAGGGAGTTCTACACTTCTTTTACGCAATTAAAATAAATCTAAATGCTAAAAAAAAGAAGCAATATGTAAAAATAAATAAATAAAAAGCAGAATTTAAAACCACCTTCAATGTTACCACACCAGTATTCGAGGAAATATTGACGGTAGCGCGAGCTGTAGCAGTCACTGGATATGGATGAAGATAATTTATGTCTATATCTACATATATATATATATATATATATATATATATAGCCATATCAACTTATATATCGTCGCTGCGCCTGACAAGTTCCATTTGTGATTTTTGTATAGTTTTGGGAAACAACGAAAAACGTATTATTGATTCTCATACGAAGTTTTTCTTAACGGTCAAAACACATATGGAATTAATTTCCAGTTCGAATATCACAAAAAAGATTTTAGTAACACATAGAGAATAAAACGAAGATTATTTTTTGTGCAATAAACAAAAATCAAAAAAAAGCACATATGGAATTTGGCAGGCGCAACGACGATATTATAACTCAAGAACGGCTGCACCGATTGTAATGTTGTAATATCTTATTTGTTGGTTTCGTCTATGTTCCGAATAACTATAAGCTATATCTATAAAAATATCGGAAATATCACAAAAAAAATATGCAGAATATTAATTTTAAAAGAAATTCGATTCGGAATTCCGCCATCTTCCCCAACTGACAACTCACGTCACCCTTATAATATGTAGAATAGAATCGAGCCGGGAAATATTAGGTCCTTGTACCTATGAAATTGGCGTTTTATCGAACTTGCGGCTTGCCACCAGGGCTCGGAAACCGGTTAATTTACTATGGGAGCTTAACCGAAATAATAAAGGTTAAAGGTTTTTGTTAATATTTTTTTGTTTTTAGTTATATTTACTAAAAAAAATAGTGTGATTAGTTTAGTGTATGTTACTCTTCAAAACTAATATCATGGTATCTCAGTCAGACACGTATTTTGGAAAATAAAAATTAACCGGTTCCGAGCCCTGCTGGTCACTTTGATCTCAAAAATCCGGCGTTCGGTTAGGAATTCCAAATTCAAATTTTCATCAATTTAAAGCTTTTATTTGTGTTTAGAATGTGGTAATTCATTTGTTTTTGCGCCATTTCATTTTGCTTTGACATCGTTCTGTGCACAATATGTCGTCTGGCGGATCCACTAGTTATGAATAAAACCAGTGAATTAAATTTGTCCACGAGTAGTGAAAGTAAACATTAACATGTGAATATAAACCGGTTTGAATGTGTATGACAAGATAATATACTATATTAAACTCATACAGAATGACAACGCACAATTTAAGAGGATATGTTGAGAAAAATGCGGTTTTTCTATTACGTGTAACTTGTTCAGGCTGTGGATTATTGATATGAAATTTTGGAATTTGTTTTTTGACTATATTTCGCAGTGTCGCTCAAAAGGAAAACATGTTTCAATGAAATTTTCTCTATAGAAAAAAAATGTGAAGTTATGTCTATTTTTACACTTTTTTGGATCCTAAAGCATAACGGCAAAGAGTTATTTCATTTAATTTATTTTAAAGGATGTAGAATAAATGTCTTTAAGATTGTTCAAAACCGTTTTTTAATGAAATAAAGTATTGTAAAGTTATGAAATTAATTAGTTTTGGCACATACGTTGTTTTATTCTGAGCGCATTCAAGCTACAGCTATCTCTTTTTTTTACATGTCTCAAGTAATTATTTCAATCTCGCTCGCTCACATTCAATGGAGCGATTTGTCGGCCTGCGAGCCTCATCGACATAGGCCCTTAAGCTTGTTGGGGAAAAGCTGTTTTCCACACGAATTTCTTGCAGAACTAAGAAGGCTTCAAAATAAATATTTAGACTAAAATATATGGAATCTTGTTGTTGGTTCTATTAGCCTTGACAGCTTAATGCGGATGTGAGTGGCGTTTCAGCCTAAGAGCATCCGTGGAGACTCATATAACTTAAAAATAATTAAGACGTGCCATAGAAAATCTATAGATTCCAGCCTATAGATTTCTGAATGGTCAAAAAATAGGTCTATCATCAAGTGAGCCTTTATGCTATCGATATCCGCCACAGTGTTGCCAGTTAAGAACAATTGTAATTTTAAAATGTTTTTTTAATTTTTTTAGCACCCGAATCTAGAGTAAAATAAATCTATCTTTTCTTTCTCTTCTTTCTTTGTCACTTTGAAAGACTTGAGCGCCATTTGTGCACGACTAGCTCACTAACTAATCTAACAACCCTATTTAGTATGATAATTCGAGTTCTGTTACGCTTTGATGTTGCCACCTAGTACCAAACGATGGGTTACTCTGGCAACACTGATCCACCATGAAAAATCCCACTATGGGACATGTATTCATTATAATTGCTGGTTACTAGCAGTCAAATTGATACATAACCTAAAGTTGCTAATGGATCCTGGACTAGGCGATATAATTATACTATATTTCCAGACGTTTCGAATGCTTTACAGCGGGCGTGCGCACGCGCAGACTGACAAATGACAGCTGTCTGAATAGGAATTTTACAAAGTTGCTATACTAACGCCATCTATTTCTATAGAGCTACTTGCTATAATTCCTCGCAATACTGGCTAACTAAAATATTTGTTTATTGATAGTTTCAGTAGTGCATTTGTTCTATGAAAAAAAATGCCTTGTGTTAATTACTTAAAGATGTCATGTGGCACATGGTGTAATGGTTGCAGCTCCTTACAAAAAAAAATGTAAAACATAAAACTTGGCGATTAAAAAGAGTGACGGCGAGTTTATTGCCAGTTCTTCTCGTCCGTTCTACGCCCTTGATTTGAGAACTGGCAGTAAATGTAAAATTAGAAGCATTTTTTATTGACGTTCATAAGTGTACATTGTGTTACCTAAATGATTTTGAATTTGAATTTGTATGCAAAGCTTTTAGGCGCAAAAGGACTTCTTGTTTGATCCAAGGCGCTTGACTGTTACTGAGGCTTTAAACTATTAAAGTTACTTAGCAAATCAGAATGGCCTGACGTCGAACCCATCTTCACAAATTACAATAATTCCACACGTAATCTCCGATCGTATATGAAGTGAAAGTGAAATTCGGGGTCAGTGAAATTTAACGAATGCCAATGAGTAAGGTGTTCTTTCCTTTTGTAGAACACTCAATTTCACTTTTGAGTCAATCAATATCTATTGTTTAACGAAATATTTAGACTACACAAAACCGTGTGATGTGTGCCGTAACAACTTTTTTTTAATAAATAATGAAGGATGTAATATTAATTGTAGTTTTTTACACTAAAAAGTATATTTTATTATCAGTAACACAGTCTTTCACGCAGTGGCGGCGTAAGGCGTGGGCGACGTGGGCCACCGCCTACGGCCTCTCGGCCCAGGGGGCCTCGCGGCCCAGGGGGCCTCGCGGCCCAGGGGGCCTCGCGCCCCGAAAATTTATGCATTACGTACTTAAAAGCGAACGCACCAAAAAATGTGAATCTTGCCCACATAAAATTTAGGTCTTACGCCGCCACTGCTTTCACGATGTCTATATTAATATACTATATCTAAACTTCTATTCTAATGTATACTAACATTATAAATGTATGTTTGTTTGTTACGATTTAACTTAAAAACTACTTGACCGATTTTAAAAATTCTTTCACCGTTAGAAAGCTAAATCTTTACCGAGTAACATAGGCATATATATTTCCTATCCCTACTAAATCTTCCTGGATCGCTACTAAAACTTGAATAATGTACCCCAATGTGTAAAAAAGTTGTAGGATCTCTGGATCTACGGGACCGATTTTTAAAATTTTTTTCACCAATAGAAAGCTAGATTATCAGCGAGTAACATAGGCTATTTTGTATAGTTCATCTACATTGCATCCGCTTGAAGCCGGGGCGGATCGCTAGTTTTATATATACCTGCATTTTCACATATATTTTTTATATACCAAAATTTTCATCTAACATTAAATTTAAGCTAAGCTACAGTTGAGATACTCCATGTGTTTTTATGTCCTAGCAACACATAACATTTTGAAAGGTTGCTAGAATATCCTGTCTAATTTAATGGTACAGCATCCTACCTGGCCATCCCATTCTGCACCAAGTCAGACATGGAAAGAAGGGATTCCTCAATCTCCTTCCCCAGAACCGACGGCATCTCCTCTAAAGAACGTCCAGAAGACTTCACTTCTGCATCAGCTGCATCTGTAAGAGATAGAGAAGTTATGTAAGAGATCGATAAGTTTTGACAGGTAAAATGTACATACTTCAACAAAATTGACCTTTTTACTCAAAAAAAATATATAAAAATCACATATATTGTATTTTTGTTTTATGAATTTGTTTATTTACTATATACTAAAACTATGAATCTGATAGAACATAATTGCATCGATACGCGAGTAATCGGTAGGTAGATGTAAGGATATCAAAATAAGATGAAAATCTTGCAGTGCCATAACTATGGCGATGCGGTGCCATTGGGGGGGACATAGAAACGACCAGAGGGCCTAGCATGACAACCACGACAAAATTTTGTCGTGTCGTAAGAAAACGGTGTCCGAGTGTGAAACGAAATCCGGGTCAAAACATGACACTTACACTTAAAACTCGACTTCTAATGTCAAAAGTAGATCAAGATATATTTGTCGATCAAGATATCTCATCTATAATGAAATGAAATGAAAAACGTTTATATAACAAAAATAAAATACAAATGAATGAACTCTTATAACTAAAATAAATATCTATCAAGTCGATGTCGAGATATCTTATATCTTAGTTTGTCTTCACTCGTCCGCGAGATATCTCTTGGTGGTCATGCTAGGCGGGTTGATTAACACAATTTTTATATACTTCCTCATTCAAAACTCTACCAAATACTCTATAAAGAAACGTATTTCGATGATAGATTTGTTTGTATTAAAGATTAGAAAATATTTCGAGCGCGCAGATATTGAAGCTCAAATCGGCCCAAAAACGGATAGTTACGACTCTTTTGGCCTATTACCAAAACAAAATACGAAGTTTCGGCTGACGGATCGTAGGTACATTTTACTATTACGAATCCGATGATCGATCATTCGTAATTAGACATTATGTCTTTCGTTTGACATTACTATGAGCGTTTTTATAATCTATACTAATATTATAAAGCAGAAGAGTTTGTTTGTTTGAACGCGCTAATCTCAGGAACTACTGGTTCGAATTGAAAAAATATTGTTGTGTTGGATAGTCCAATTATCGAGGAAGGGCTATAGGCTATATAACATCATGCTGCGACCAATAAGAGCGAAGCATCAGTGAAAAATTTTGCAAAAACAGGGAAAATTATCCATATAAAACTACTCGACCGATTTTATTATCATGATCTGATACATTGCACCCGTGCGAAGCCGGGGCGGATTGCTAGTCGTAAATAAAATTGAAAATGTTTTCTTAATAAGTTAAAATACGAAGTTGTTTTTTCTTTAGTTTCGTTCCGTTTCCTGCGTTCGATTATGGTAATAGACCTACTAGTAACTACTAGTAAAAATGTTTTCTTAATACATAAGTTAAAATACAAAGTTGGTTTTTCTTTAGTTTCGTTCCGTTTCCTGCGTTCGATTATGGTAATAGACCTACTAGTAACTACTAGTAAAAATGTTTTCTTAATACATAAGTTAAAATACGAAGTTGTTTTTTCTTTAGTTTCGTTCAGTTTCCTGCGTTCGATTATGGTAATAGACCTACTAGTAACTACTAGTAAAAATGTTTTCTTAATACATAAGTTAAAATACAAAGTTGGTTTTTCTTTAGTTTCGTTCCGTTTCCTGCGTTCGATTATGGTAATAGACCTACTAGTAACTACTAGTAAAAATGTTTTCTTAATACATAAGTTAAAATATGAAGTTGGTTTTTCTTTAGTTTCGTTCCGTTTCCTGCGTTCGATTATGGTAATAGACCTACTAGTAACTACTATAATAAAATAATAATAAAAATTCTTTATTAACCATTTTTTTTCGTGTACAGTATGAAATGTGGCTCTGACTTCTTATCTAGGAGATCCTGTGTTAAAGAAGTCAGTCCTTCCTTATACAATGACAATATAAATATGTAGTTAATAAGATAATTTTATATTTAAGCAATTAAGAAAGAAAAGAAAAAAGAAAGTAATTTATTGATTTTAGGTCTTTGCCAGCCAGAGGAGAATAATTATGTATATTGGGCGTGTGTTTGTGTGTGTGTTTGTTTGTGTGTGTGTGTGTGTGTGTGTTTGTTTGTTTGTGTGTGTGTGTGTGTGTGTTTGTTTGTGTGTGTTAGTGTGTGTGTTTTAGTGGGTGTGTGGGTGTGTTTGTGGGTGGACATGTGAGTGAATTTTAAATTTATATTGATTTGATTAAGTTTTCGACGCCCTCATAATTGAGGCTAGATAGCCATGAAATAAGGGCCCTCTTGAACGCGTCGTTGTTGAGATTCTTAGTATTAAGCTTCTTATTAAGAACATTGTAAATACGAGGCGCAGCACAGTCATAAAATCTACTCGCAAAGTGGCTTTTAACTAATGGTACGGGACATCTTTGAACGCGTTTATCAGTGGCTTTAAAGGTGGGAACTGTGTAGCGGTGGTAGCGTCGGAGCAAGTTTAATATATATACTTTCCGTACGCTTAGAACATTTAATTCTTTGTAAACTTCTGATGTTGGATGTCTATACGGGAGTTTTAAAGCGACTTTGATAATACAACGCTGCGCACGTTCGACTTCTATTAGGTGAGATTTAGCCATACCTCCCCAGGTACAGATACAGTAGTTGATTAGACTCTCGCACAAGGCTTTATAAGTGAGTTGGATAACCTGTCTGTTTGCAACTTCCCTTAGATTTTTAAATATGTAAATAAGTCGGCGCAGACGTGTAGTGAGATATTCGGCGTGTGCATGCCATTTTAGATTTTCATCTATTTGGACGCCTAGGTACTTTACACGGTTAAGACGGGTTATGCATAGGCAGCTGCATTCAGGTAAGTGACTATGTGGGAGTAGGCGGTTACAAGGAAAGGTATGAAGCTTAATATGGAAACTACTGTCAGGTGAGTTTGCTTTGGTTTTAGAGAAGCATATGTAGTTAGATTTCTTTGCGTTTAGTGATAAGAGACTATCTTCCAGCCACGCAGAGGCTATTGAGAGACCATTTTCAGTGATCGCTTTCAGTGCAGACCAGGACTTTTCATGAAATAGAAGTACGGTATCGTCTGCGAACATGGTAATTTCAGCTCCAGGGATGTGGATATTACAAAGGGGGTTAATATACACTAAAAATAATATTGGCGCAATGGTACTGCCCTGCGGCACGCCATAGGAGCATGTAGATTCCTGGCTCAACTTATCATCCACCTTCACTATCTGCATTCTATTGCTCAGAAAGTCCTGGAACCACTGTAGTACCGTACCCCTGACCCCGACATTCTGCAGTCTTGCTAATAGGATATTCGTGGAGACAGTATCAAAGGCTTTCTGAAGGTCGAGAAAAACTCCTAAGCACTTTTCTCCACGATCCAAAAATGAAGAAATCTGTTGTGTGAGTCTAAGGGTGGCATGTTCAGTTGAGACACCAGGTCGGAATCCAAACTGGTTTTCGGACAGAGTATTATTATTTTGAAGAAATTTGACTAGCCTTTTGGAGACAATTTTTTCTAATACTTTTGAGATCGACGGAAGCAGTGAAATTGGGCGGTAGTTAGATGGAACGGAGTCATCGCCAGACTTGTAAATAGGGACAACAATAGATTTCTTCAGAAGTGATGGAAATATTCCAGTGCATAGACTGAGGTTACAGAGGTATGTTATAGGTTCGGCGAGTACATGACAGAACTTTTGAAGGAGATGTGCCGTTATGCCATCCCATCCGGGAGCACTATTTGTTTTCAATGACCTTATAATATCAGTCACCTCGAAAATATCTGTAGGATGAAGTGTCATGGAGTGACTTGGTCCATTAAGATCAGTTGCTTTCCTCGTAAGGTCGGGTATAGTTTTAGCGGTAGATGTCAAAATATTATCTGCTAAGCTTTGTCCTATTTTAGTGAAAAATTCATTTACAGTGTTAAGTGACTTGTCCTCAGAGTCTTGTATAGAAAGTAAGTTTTTAGCTGATGATGTGTTATTTTGTAGATTACAAACTTCTTTTATTGCCTTCCATGTGCCTCGAATGTTACCAGAACATCGTTGAAATTGGGCAGTGTAAAACTGTGCTTTTTGAGCTTTGATTATCCTGTTACATGTATTTCTATAGCGAGTAAAGTTAGAACGTAATACGACATCATTTGGGTTCTTTTTGGATTTTTTGTGGAGTGCATCTCGTTTTCTTATAGACCTGAGAATACCACTAGTTATCCAGGGTTTAATTATATGGTTTCTATTTGAAGTTGATTTAAAATATGTGCACTCATGTATGGATTTAATTAAAGAGTTTATAAAGATTTCAGTTGCAAGGTTAGTATCGGTTATTTCATAATAATTATGTATGAGCCAGGGTTTTTGGTCTAATTTCTCATTTAATTGTATCATGTTTAATGTAGGTTTTTTAGTTGTGATTGTTTTGGAAAGTGACAGCCCTTCCATGTATAGAATAATAGGTCTATGGTCAGTGATTTCAGGGAGTATTAATGATGTACATGTTTTAGCAGACTTGACCATGAAGTGATCGAGGCAGGATTTGTTACGAGTGGGCTCAGTGATTGCTTGGATAAGACCATGCATAGCCATAAGGTTAAGGTACTCATTGATATGACAGCTTTTGTTTGGATTCATGGTGTCTAAATTGATGTCACCGGTAAAAATAACTTCTTTGGTTTTTATTTGTTGTAATATAGTATCAAGTGAGTCTAAATAATTAGTTGGGTTGAGAAAACAAGGCGGTCTATATGAGCATATTAATGTACATATGTTATTTATTGTTAGAACCAGGCAATTTCCATCAGTTATCGGGGGTTCAAAGAATGTAGTGTTGAATTTTTTCTTTATATATGCTACTATACCGTCATTTTGGTTCAGATAATTCTTTGTGTAATACATGTTATAGGAAGAAATTATGGGTGGTGATAAATTTGTATTAGACCAGCATTCTGTTAATACTATAGCGTCCAATTCCATGTCCATAGTACTAATGTTTGCAATAAGTTTGTCAAAATTGCGATTGATGCTTCGTATGTTTGTTGTTAATACTGAAAAACCTGGTGTTTGGTGACAATTTAAAACATATGGACATTCTGAGAAAGTGCTGATGGTTTGACATTGTATGCTAGAACACTTTAGTATTTCTAGCTCAACATTGTTTTTTAAGAAATCGAATTTTAAATAATATTAGAGAAGTGTGCTTAGTGGTAGGTGCACAATACATTATCAAATAATTATCATACGCAGAAATGTTTGAATATAGTGATGGTCTTGGTATGTTCGGGTTGTGAATAAAGTTCAAGATATATTTTAAAATGTTGTAATAGTGCGAGCAAAATATATAACAACAAGTCGACGGGTAAACAAGGCATTGCGCATAATATTGTTTAAGGCGCTTTGTAATTTCTGTAAAGTTTGTAACTTTTATGTACTTTTGTCTGTTTTTTTTATTGAATATGTAATGGTTTGTGTGATGTGTAATTAATAAATGTGTGGCGGAGAATTTTTTTGTGTTTAGTTGTGTAAAACAGATGTAAATGAGTATTTGGAATCTGGCAGACTTGACACACTTAATTTTAACATTGGCATAATAAAGGGCGAAAAAACAAAATAAATTAACTTTAAATAATAATACTAAACTAACTATTATGATGATTAGTCATATCGGGTTGGTCTTCATCTGATTAAGGTGATCTGCGTTTTTGACAAGAATATGTGAGTCACCTTCCTTTTTACGGATATAGATTCTGTCATTTACCATCCAGCAGAACTTGTAATTCTCATTTTTAGCATACTCTCTAGCTAAATAAAAAAGCCGTTTGTCGATTGGCGTAGAATACTCAGAGATATACACCGGGGATGACTTTCCGTCCAGACCCAGGTGTGAACTATTTATTCTGTTAGTCGTATTAGCCTTGTTGAACTTCTTTACCGCTTCTATAACATTTGTCTTGACCATAGTGTTTGAGAACTCCACGATAAGGGTCGCGTCGACAGATTCTCTTTTACTGGGAAGTCGGTACACATCACGGATGTTATGTCGCTCGTTATCCAAGGCCAAAGTTTTTAATAATGTCTCTGCTAGGCAAAACATGTCCTTCTTCTTTTCATTGTTTTTCTTTGGTAATTTTCGAATTTCTATACTCGTTTTACGGACCGTTCGTTCGATCGTATTGATCCTCTCGTCCATAGAAGTAATTTTTAAGTGTATATCCTTGAAGTTATCCTTAATGTCTTTTATCTTATCTTGCAAGTAATCTATTCTGTCTGTCATGTAGTTAATCGATAATTCAATATCTTTATTAGTGTTATGCACAAAGCCTACACTTTTATCTACGTCGGAGATGCGTTTTTCAATTTGTTCTAGTCGTGAGTTTTGATTTTCTGACATTTTGGCAAACATTTGGACGAGCATTTCTCGCATTTCGGATTTAAATGATGCCAATTCGTCAACTTGGTCATTTGACAAACGACGTCTTTTTTCACTTCTTATCACAATGTTGGTAGAAGCCGCATTACTTTCCTTCTCAGGAGAGTATAGTTGTGGGTCTGAGAGGGTTTTTTGGGTTGTTGGTGGCGAACGCATCATTTTGTAAACAAAAGGTAAATATGTGTTTATTATTATTTATTTTATTCAGTTATAAGTGGGTATTTGATAAAAACAGCTGTTGACGAATGATTCGCGAAACAGTATTTGTTTTGGGATTCACTTTCACTTATGTTGAGTTGAGTAATGTGAGCTCGATAGGTACTCACGTTCCGGTTTCGGTGCAGAATTGTGTCTTATTTCACTGTTTTCTTAAAATGAGACTTAGCTTTTCACTTCAATTTATGCAAATACTCAAATTAAATTTTTACACATTGTACACGTCCGCTCGCGTTGGGTGATCGTGCGGAAGGGGGGGAGGACTAGTAAAAATGTTTTCTTAATACATAAGTTAAAATACAAAGTTGGTTTTTCTTTAGTTTCGTTCCGTTTCCTGCGTTCGATTATGGTAATAGACCTACTAGTAACTACTAGTAAAAATGTTTTCTTAATACATAAGTTAAAATACAAAGTTGGTTTTTCTTTAGTTTCGTTCCGTTTCCTGCGTTCGATTATGGTAATAGACCTACTAGTAACTACTAGTAAAAATGTTTTCTTAATAAATAAGTTAAAATACGAAGTTGGTTTTTCTTTAGTTTCGTTCCGTTTCCTGCGTTCGATTATGGTAATAGACCTACTAGTAACTACTAGTAAAAATGTTTTCTTAATACATAAGTTAAAATACAAAGTTGGTTTTTCTTTAGTTTCGTTCCGTTTCCTGCGTTCGATTATGGTAATAGACCTACTAGTAACTACTAGTAAAAATGTTTTCTTAATACATAAGTTAAAATACGAAGTTGGTTTTTCTTTAGTTTCGTTCCGTTTCCTGCGTTCGATTATGGTAATAGACCTACTAGTAACATGACAATGCGCAATGTCTGCGCTAACAAGTCTGCAGGAAAGTAATATATTTAACAAAATTCCCATCTCAAAAACTACAATGTACAATGTGTTCCCACGCTTGCGATTAATTATTAATTTCACTTTCCATATTGTCTTTTATGTTCTGGAGAAAATAACTGTCATAAATCGATATTTAGAGTGCGCGCCAGATAAGTCTGCGCGTGGCAAACATTGGAACTAAATTTCTTTCGCCATATTGTTTTCCGGAATTAGTGTGCAGCAGTGGCGTTTTTATTCGATTTTATTGGTAATCATCATGCCTAAGGTTATAAAAAGTGCTGGCAGAGATGTTATATTGAAAGTAAAACGTGCTTGTGAAGCAGAACGGCAAAATAAAGGGCCGATTGTACCATTTTCAAAACTTTTTTATTACTTGACAGGTAATTTTTGGGGTGACCAGTACATGGTATTATGTCTTTATATGGGGTATTTTTATACGATACATATTTTTACTCTTTTGTTAGTTAATGATTTAGTTTGTTTTAGGATTTAAACCCCACTGAAAAAAAAGACGTATTGTGGAAAAAAAAATAAGTCAAGCCACAGGTGAAATATCTTCAATCTGAAGCGGCATTTAATTCGATAATGTGTGTCAGCATTTTGAAAAAATCGTAGACCAATATTTTGAATCTGACAGGCTTTTGGACATAGAACTGGACAAATTTATAATTGATCATGCAAGTGACAGCAAAACTTCAAACTCTTCTAATAACGAGTCAAGTGAATCAGAAACATGTGAAAATAGAATGGAAAGATTGACCCACTGATGGACCATAGTTATCCAAAATTTAGAAGTTCTGCTATATACTCGATAAATGATTTACATTAAATATATATATATAAAATTTGGTGTTGTTTTATTTAATTGTAGATTATGTAAATATTTCTTATGGAGCAGGTAAATAAGTGGTTATTCAGTTACAATATGTAACAAATTAAAAAAATATATATATACATATTTTCACTGAGTTTTAGTATGTAATTATTATTCATCACCCTGTAATTGAAATTTACAAATAAAATATTACATTTAGTAGTTATTTCGACGTGATATCTAAATATGTATTTGTTTTCTGTTGTATACTAAGTATACCTAATACGAATTAACATTCAGAATGCCGGTGATTTTTTTTTGGTGTTGCATAGTGGTTGAGAGTTTGCTTTCTATACCTGGCAATATTTGGTACGCCACCCGTCGCGCGCAGACTTATCTGGCGCGCACTTTATCAGTCTGTTTGAAATCGATCTTTATCAGCGCCAGCAAACTCTAAAATAATTTTTGAAACATGATAAATTAAAAAAAAATAACTTTTACCCATTGACATAATACTATTACCCGATTAAATGCGATTTATTATTTATATTATTTATGCCGACGTTTCGGATGCTTTTCAGCAACAGTGGTCACATTTGAAATATCATACTAATCCGTTTTAATTCGGTAATAGTTATTTTAAATGTGTGATACTAGCGTTAATAAAAGACAATATTAAGTGCTACTAATTTCTATGTTTTTTACTGTCAATATTTTGACCTTGCGTTCCGAAATGTCGCGGTTTCGAATCCCGACGGTACGATATGTTTATAATTATCTGTATATAATATATCTTCCCTACGTCTGGTCACTTCGAGTATTAAAAGAGTGGGAGGAATATCGTAACTCTGATCAAGTTACAAACCACCGACCAAGATTTCTTTTTATTTTGAAATAGACTTCTGTGACATGTATCATCTACCTTCTAGTGAACCTCATGCTCGTCTGGCGATATACATCCCTACTAATATTATAAATGCGAAAGTAACTCTGTCTGTCTGTCTGTCTGTTACGCTTTCACGCCTAAACCACTGTACCGATTTTGTTGAAATTTAGTACAGAAGTAGACTAGCTTGAGAAAGGACATAGGCTACTTTTTAGAAATATAGGATTGGAGGGGTTGAAATAGGGGATGAAAAATTGTATGGAATTTCGTTAAATATCGAAGATGACACCATGAAACGTTGTATTTAGGCACTTGATAAGATATAAATAAATATTTGTTCTTGCGTTTTTGAAATTT
Organism: Anthocharis cardamines; assembly: GCA_905404175.1. NCBI lineage: Eukaryota > Metazoa > Arthropoda > Insecta > Lepidoptera > Pieridae > Anthocharis > Anthocharis cardamines. The sequence continues at coordinate 4,152,067 of FR989979.1, forward strand.
CAACCTATGTGGGGATGAAATAGGGGATGAAAGTTCGCAGGGAAGTCCAACCAAATCTATTAATATATTTACTATACGTATATTTATTGGAATCATTTGTCCATATGATTAGTAAAAATGCCGTACAATCAAAGATATCAAAGTAACCAGGGTATCATGAGAGATATGGTGGTAGTTTTAGAAACAAAAACGTAGTTTTTAAAAATGTATTAAAATAAGCAATTTACAGTTAATCACAGCAGTTTGTATGTGTATTATTTGCAAAGTAAACATACTAAAAAATAATATAATAGTATAGCCGCGATCAGAATATTAAAATAGTAAGGAGATTGATGAAAAACTAGGTCGGATAATAAATAAGCTACCCGTAGTACTAATTCTATGCAGACGAAGTCGCGGGCAGAAGCTAGTATTTCATATAGTTACTTCGACTATGTATTTGCGTGTTGTTCCCACGAGAATGTAAGTGCGTGCTCCTATTTCATCATGCCTACTGCTGATAGAGGACAAATCTTTGTTTTTTTTTCTCGTTTATATTCTTTTATTAGGTATTATAGTTAATTACTTAAAGATGTCACGTGGAACATGGTGTAATGGTTGCAGCTCCTTACAAACATTTTGAAAAAACAAACACTTGGCGATTAAAAAGAGAGACTCTCCACAGTTAATTGCCAGTTCTTCTCTTCCGTTCTACGCCCTTGATTTGAGAACTGGCGTTCCTTTATTTTCAACACGCGTTTATCACAAAAAATAATATTGTCAAAAATGAAATCAAGAGAAAGTCTCCGAAATTATATAGAAAGTGTATAATTAATTTGCGAATTATTTAAAACAAATTGTTTTTAAATACCGCGTCCTGATGTAATGGTCGATAATGCATAGTTCTACGTCTCCATTTTACTTTTACCATTCATTTAAATGAATTAAAACGGTTATTAAAAGTAAAAATTGCTTTACAAAAGAAGTTGGAATGATTAAATTTTAAATAGCACCAAAAGCTTCATAGAAACGGACGTTACTAATAAAATATGTATAGAAAATATAAATCCCTATAAGAGTATATTAAGTTTTATATAATGTCAGATATTGACAGACAAGTCTGAGTTTCTATAGGTCCTCAATCATTGGACATCAATGATGCGCTATCGACCTTGTGCTGTCTATGAGTTTCCAAATGCTCGAAGTAAACGTCGACAGCGCATCATTGACTGATGTTCTGTGGCTAAGGTATCACCTACCATCAAGTGAACCTCATGCTCATCTGTCTATATCTAACATAAAAAATCTATATATAGTATTATACAGTTCGCATCTGAGTACCCTTGTGGCCGTAATTTATATGTTTTCAAAGATTCAGAAGATAAGAGGCGACCTTAGTGCTTGTGTTGCCAAAAACAGATGTGAATAAAATATTTTTTTATTTCTACAGAATTAACATGCGTGTACATGAAGAACGGTATACATATGTGAAGGAAATGGCGACAAGTCGGACGAATTTTTGTGACTGTCCTTATAGGTTAAAGATTAATTTATGGAGATAGGAGGGTATATATTATGTGATCGTTAGCGCATTGACAGAGGATAAATCTTAGTTTTTTTTATTATTTTTCGTTTATATATATATGTTTTATTATTATAGTTAATTACTTAAATATGTCATGTGGAACATGGTGTAATGGTTGCAGCTTGGCGATTTAAAAGAGTGGCGGAGAGTTTATTGCCAGTTCTTCTCGTTCGTTTTACGCCTTTGATTTAAGAACTGGCAGTAAATGTAAAATTAGTAGCATTTAATATGTATTTTTTATTGACGTTCATAAGTGTACATTGTGTTACCTAAATGAATAAATGATTTTGAATTGGGAAGTTGTTCTATCTTCCGGTTCCGGTGTGTTTAGATCCCGTCGGGAAGACATGTTTATAGTTTTTTTAATGTTAGATATCGACAGACGAGCATGCGATTCACTTGATGGTAGGTGATACCTCAACCACAGAACATCAGCCAATGATGCGCTGTCGACCTACTTTTTACTTCGAGCATTCGGAAATCCATAGACTGAAATCGAAACGCGCTGCACTTCACGGTTTTTCCATCTATGAACGGTGGTTTGATACCCGGCCGGAATAGTTTCCTGTAAACATGTTTTCTCTTTGTGCAATACATAGATGGGAAACATCAACATTCCGATTGGGTAAACAAACGTTCATAGATAGAAAACTGTAAAACTATTGCGTATTTTGATCTGTTGAGTTAAGAAGACTGATGTATTGCTAGGAGAATGATATAAAAGCTGTAAGGCGTTAGGCTAACAGTGAAAAAAAAGGACATATTTTTAAAAACAGCATAAAAATAGAAATATCTATTGGTGCATTTTTAAAATCGGTTTAGCAGTTTTGAGTTTATTCGTTCCAAACATACAAAAATAGAAATTTTTCCTCTTTATAATATTAGTGTAGTTAAGGAAGTAAAAGAAAATGGAATCATTTTCCTTGAACCTTAATAATTGAAGAAAGAATCTACCTAAATTGCAAGAATCTACCATTGAGATTGTATGAGAATTACAATAATTTTAATATTATGAGCGTTTGAAAGTGTTGAGTATATTGTAGCTGTTATAACTGCACATTCCGCGGTTAGTGAACACTGGGATTCAGTGTGGCCATTGAATTACCGGTTTTATACTTATTTTTTAACAGCCCCTTATTTTTGTTTGTCACGAATAAACTCAAAAACTACTCGACCGATTTTAAAAATTCTTTCACCAATAGAAAGTTACATTATCATCGAATAACATAGGTTATATTTATTTGTAGAAATAATTAGGGATCCCTACTAAAACTTGAATAATGTAACCCAAGGTGGAAAAAGTTTTTGTGTATATTACATCTATATTGTATTTACAGGTGGCTCCATTGATAGTAGGTGATTATGGCTTTGCATAGACAATAGTATATAAGTTATCGTAAACAAAATAAACATATCTTTGAGGTCTTAGTGCCAAAAGAGAAAGTATCATAATGGCTTTTGATCTTGGTTAAATATTCAGAGAGCTACTGCATGCTTGGTAACGATGACATAACGCCCCAAAGACATTTTTTTGCAAAAGACAAATGAATTACATTTTTAGAAGACAACTAGTGGACCCCGCAGACGTTGTTCTGCCACAATTTTGGCTTCGAAATTATATAATTATTCTTAAACAAAAAAGATTTTCCCGCATTTCTGTTGAAATTTTTCCTGAATTTTCTTTGCTATAAACCTCACGGAGTCCGAGACCTTTCCAACGAATGCAAAACCGTGGAAATCGGTTCGTGCGTTCTGGAGTTATAGCGTCAGGAAGGAAAACCCGACTTATTTTTATATAGTAGATGAAAAGGGTTAAAAAACGTTTCCCAAAAAGAAAAAAAATGAGCAATAACATCAATTTTTAATCATTCCCATGTATACCCACCTTGATATAATTAATATCTTTATATATCACCTGGCTTATATAAAGATATTATATTTATTATCTTTACATTAGCCAGGTTCTATATATTATTGCATTGCAAATAGGTCAATATATTAATGCAAAGTTAAATAATTGCCCTTTGTTACAATGGCTTTTCATAATACTGTCTTTTATTAAAGCGAGTATCACAAATCTTATCTTACTAATCTTACTAGTCTTACTAGTCTTATCTTATCTTATCTTACTAATATTATAAATGCGAAAGTTTGTGAGGATGGATGGATGGATGGATAGATGTTTGTTACTCTTTCACGCAAAAACTACCGAACGGATTTTGATTAAACTTTACAGTAATATAGCTTATATATCAGAATAACACATAGGCTATAATTTATAAATAGTTTTTGTATATTGGCCATAATATTACGATAAGTATCAAGTAACTCGGGAAAATTCCTGCCTTCTGAGAGCTATCTTGGCGTGCGCTGCCTAAACCGTTGGAGTTACAAGAATAAAATGTATGGTGGGATTGTTTGTTTTAAATAGTTCTAAATAAAAGTCAGCGATAGTATATATCTACCTTTTATGTGGAAGCCAATATACACTAAACTATGAGCCATAAATACATTTAAATTTGATTCATTTTTTCAATTGCACTTTTTAGAGTATTTAGCTAATTCTTATCAAAATTGATACATTTTTCGCTTTCAGTATTCAATATAAATGAACTTTGTCTTTTACACTAAGTAATTTGGACGAATAGTTTAAAAAATATCACGATAATATTAACTTGAGTGGAGCGCCATTAAGCGGAGACTGATGAAAAAACAGCTCGGTTGTAAAATAAGCTACCTTTAGTACTAATTCTACGCAGACGAAGTCGCGGGCAGACGCTAGTTTATTATAGATTAATGAATTTTATCTATCCAGACGTTTCGAATGCTTTCTAGCAACCGTGGTCATGGACAGACTGAAAGGTAATTTTTTTGAATTTGTTTTTCGTAAAAAAAAATTAAATGTTGAAACAAGTTAGCCACCTGGTCTTTATTATCGCTGATTTCATAGCCCCAAGCTAATAATAATATGAAACAATATAGCTGCGGCTGTCGGAAACCGTGTTACCGAGATCTTGCTTCTGTAAATAATAGTTTATAAGATAACTAGCTTTATTATATGGATTCATTCGTATCTTATGAGTAAAAAAAAAAATGTTCGAAAGAAGTTTAGTTGGAAATTATCTATGGAATAATATGCAGGTTATTTAAAAAAAAAACTTTGACATCACTGTTTTTAGAATATATTTTTTAACAAATTATCTATCAACGGTATAAAATCCTAATGTTAATACCTCGTCTTGTTTTCCTTTTAAAATATAGTAGAGCACAAAAATGGAAAATATTTTTGGAGATATAGTAATAAAAAGTTGTACTTACCTACCTACTCAAAACAAATATATATTTTTAAACAAAATAATTAAATCGAATGCTCTTTTTTGTATAGATATTAATGTAAGTAGTGTTAAATCTTAGCTTTTATTTATGTTTAATTAATTGAAAAACTGGAAATATAAAGTTTTTACTTTTTTTTTATTTTTATATTTATTTATATTAGCAATATTGAATTATTTTACAAAAGATAAATATGTATAATATATATAACAAATATGAAATATACAGGTGCTTGTGTTATTATTATGACAATAATTATTTGAAGTTCAAAAAATACACTTAGTCATGATTTTATGAGTTGTTTGTGTGATGTTTTTATATTATTTATTGTTTTATTTTAAAATGAAGTCATATCCTTTATAAATATTATTATCAGTACAAAAATCTTACCTTGCCACATTCTCCTCTGTTTATCAACTTCCTTGTCCCATCCATCAAGCATTTTCCCCGCCTTTTCCTTAGCACAGACCCATGCATCCTCTCCGCCAAAACAGTCCAAAATCGACATAAAACTAGGCGCAAAATTCTTTCCCATATTCATAACATATTCGTAAGAACTTTCTATTATACTAGCACTATGTACTGTACCAAAAATTAAAAGAAATATAAAAACTTTTTGGTGCGCCATGTCAAATGTCAACGTCAAATTTCACGCGCGTTTTTTTTTTAATTTTGCGCGCGCTCGCACTGTCACGTTCAAGGTTGCACTGGCGGGCGTGTGAGAAAGCAGAGCTATATACATACTACTTTCTTTAAACATCCAGTTTGAATACAGACGGGTTTAATTTAATATCTACTCTGACCTTCTTCGGTACACGGATGTCTTTTTAATGGTGTACAAATTACGATTTTTGACAATTGCAACAGGGATTTATCGTATGAAGTCATTTCATAATGTGCTCTATATTTATTTTGTTTTTTTTTATTGTAAAATTATTAACAAGATTTGTGAATCAGGAAGTATGAATCCAATTCTTATGTAAAAAATACACAATTATTCTCGCATAATTTCGTGATGTTTACCTTGGTTTTGCTGAATATTTTGGAATTTTCTTGTGTATTATATCAACTTAATTATCTTTTTTGATCTATTTGGTTTTTGTATATTAGTTTTTTTTATTAAATAATTGATAAAAAAAATATGTTATATTAAAGCCGGATGTTAAGACACCTAATTATATTGTAAAAATAATTATAGAGAGTACGGCAAACCCTTCCACCTTATTTGTAAATACATGTAACATAATCGATGGCTTGTTGTTTATTTTTTCATATCTCAGTAGCAAGATCCAATTATAACACTAGTTTACAGTGTATCTGTTGCCGATACAATTCTTGCTGTTGTCGACTACTTATGATATGCTAGTTACAAATATATAAGTAGATTTTTTTTTATCAGCTCTAGTTTATGAGTTCCGGGTAGTTACGAAAAATGAAAATTATATGTTAAATACATATAATTTTCATTTTTAACCGTAACTAAGAAAAAATATTATTAAAAAACTTAAACAATCGTTGAGTTCCAAAAAAGTTCACTTTAAAGCTCTGCTCTTATGTGTGGACTTAGGGAAGTAACGTATAGGGCACGTGAAATAGTCAGACATCCAAAAAAACTCTGATAACGCTCCTATATGACGCGTAAATCTTGACGCATACGCTCTCCCTGCTCTTCGCTCATGTCTCCTATTTTTTTTTGAAAACCTATCTTGATGACTACGGAGGAAGTGGAATTTAATGTTCACATTGCATCTCAGAGTTTTTAATTGTAAAAGCAGGTCTGTAGAAGACAGTATAATTTTCTGAAAAGTTCAGTTTTAATTTTCTGACTTTCTGTTTCTGAGAAAGTTCTGCATCATCGATACGAAAGCTGTCCATGCTCTTAATTCGAGCTTACTCATAGAATTTATAAATCCAGTATCTTTGGAAGTTGTATGATATAGGGTCTGTCAAAAATACTGGCTTTAATCTTTTTCATAGTGAACTGAGAAAATTTGTGGCAAATGTAGGAAAAGTAGTTCCCATTTTTATCGAGTGCATTAAAAAACTGTTTCATGATTCTTATTTGAATATGTAGTGGCGGCAAAATAATTCTATTACGAGCTACTAGTTAGTTTTAGACTAAATATTGCTGCCCACTAACCAAACCATAAGTAACAGTCATTCAGATGATTTCGCGGTTCTACCCAAATGGTTGGAGTTCTAAATTTAAAACTACCTTTTTTTCTGCCTTTCCATAATCTTAAATATTCAACTACCTATTTACAAACACAATCAGGAGCCCAAGACTTGTAATTTTAATCCAGCGATATCCCAAAGTAGAAAAAATAGGAGTTTTTAACGCACTCTGATACACCTTTTCTATTTTTTTTAGCACCTAGTCTCCACATATATAGCAAAAATTATGTTGGTAGTTTAAACAACTTCTGCTTGAACCACTCATGTCGCAAAAATTTATAAAATTAATCTTTACACACTGAAACACCCACGATATTAACGAATAAATCAGCATAAATGATGAACGTCGAAAACAAAGATATTCGAGCTGCACAAAATTTTCTGAGGGTATATTTGAAAAGACCATGTCATAAGTAAACAAAATCACCCACAAAATTCACGGCAACAGACAAAAAGTTAAATTTTGTAAACTAGTGTAATAATGCTGAAGACCTTTTACTTCAACACAGTAGTGCTTACACACTGCTGCTTGAAGGCAGAATATATGACGCTGCGGTGGTACCTACATAGACGGACCTAAACACAGTAGTGCTCGCACACTGCTGCTTGGAGGCAGAATATCTGACGCTGCGGTGGTACCTACATAGACGGGCCTAAACACAGTAGTGCTCGCACACTGCTGCTTGGAGGCAGAATATCTGACGCTGCGGTGGTACCTACATAGACGGGCCTAAACACAGTAGTGCTCGCACACTGCTGCTTGGAGGCAGAATATCTGACGCTGCGGTGGTACCTACATAGACGGACCTAAACACAGTAGTGCTCGCACACTACTGCTTGGAGGCAGAATATCTGACCCTGCGGTGGTACCTACATAGACGGACCTAAACACAGTAGTGCACACTGCTGCTTGAAGGCAGAATATCTGACGCTGCGGTGGTACCTACATAGACGGACCTAAACACAGTAGTGCTCGCACACTGCTGCTTGGAGGCAGAATATCTGACGCTGCGGTGGTACCTACATAGACGGACCTAAACATAGTAGTGCTCGCACACTGCTGCTTGGAGGCAGAATATCTGACGCTGCGATGGTACCTACATAGACGGACCTAAACACAGTGGTGCACACTGCTGCTTGGAGGCAGAATATCTGACGCTGCGGTGGTATCTACATAGACGGACCTAAACACAGTGGTGCACACTGCTGCTTGGAGGCAGAATATTTGACGCTGCGGTGGTACCTACATAGACGGACCTAAACACAGTAGTGCACACTGCTGCTTGGAGGCAGAATTACTGATATCCAATACCAAAACAGGTTATGTCGTTTTCAGTTATTAATAGTGGATGTAACGGATAATAATTGATAAACAAAAAAGGAGCACTAACTTGATCAAAAGGTCAGTTGGGAGTCGAGTGACGTATATTTTGTTTGTAGTGGAATTTTAATATTTTTGAAATGTAGACGAATAAATTCTGTTTGTTATTATTCATATTAAAACTACAAATGAAAGGTACACCTTAATAACATATTTATGTATATGAGGCCGGCAACGCATCTGTTATTCCTCTGGTGTTCCAGATCTCTGTTGGGGCTGGTAATCACTTACCATCAGGTGACCCAACAGCACGTTTGTCCCCGTTCTATATAAAAGAAAAAAAATCCTTTATATGTATCACAAACTAGCAACGCGCCCCGGCTTCACACGGGTGCAATGTAGATAAATTATGCACAAAAAATAGCCAATGTTACACGCTGATAATGCGGCTTTATATTGGTGAAAGAATTTTTAAAATCGGTACAATAGTTCTTGAGTTTATTCATAACATACAAAAGTACAAAAATTCAAAAATACAAATCTTTCCTCTTTATAATATTAGTATAGATTTACGAGTAAAGGAAAAAATCCGAAAATCATTTTGTAGTTTTTTTTTGTATGGAATCTCGCTGTTGGCCCTATTGGCCCCTCAGCTTAACATGGACAAGAGTAGCGAGCAGTCTAGACATGGGTAACACTGCGCTGCGCAACGCAATTGCGTCGGCACGCTTCACTGCGCAGGGTGAGTCAGCTCACACATTCATAATGTGTTGGCGCACGGCGCAGTACCCACTCACTGAGTGAACTATGAGCGTGGCGTTGCGTGCGTTTCGGAGGTTTCACTGCTCGCTTTGCTCGTCCCATTTTGTTGCGTCATGGCGCAATTTTGAGTTGACTCAAGGAGCCGACGCACTACACTGCGCCTGAGTTGCTGAGATGGCGCGGGGAATTTTGGGGAGTTACCCATGTCTAGCGAGCACAGTGGCTCAGCCTTGAAATTTGGGGGTTTGCTACGACACGCCTAAGGGCGTCTCCTGCGAGACACGTACCTCGGCTTGGGCTGCCGTTCGAGGGGAGGGAGCTTTAACTGACTCGCCCCCGGCTTACAAAGGAGAACCTTCCCCCTCTATTAAAAATAAAGAGGGGGCCTGAAGCCAATTTTATTAATTGGCAAAATCTTTACTTATATTTATTTGCACGGAACTCTCGATGCGCGAGTCTGACTCGCACTTGCCAAGTTTTATTCCATAATAATAATGGAGCCTAAACAGAGCCATTTACAAAATTCTAGTTAAAATGTTATTACTTAGGAAGAAAATACAAAAGGCGGTATAACTTGGAAGTTATAGAAGTGCAACCCAATTAGTGTAGTAAAGAAACATTGTATTTAAAACCCGTCTGCCACGATTCAATGCCAACCTCTTCTATTAATATAGTATTAAATAAGGAGACTTATTTTTATATACACCTGCCTCGCGTGTCTAAAGGTCGCGGGTTTGAACCCGTCGGGACAACACGTTTATAATTGACCGAAGGGAGGTTGGATGTTGGGCCAGTTCTTCTCGTCCGCTCTACGCCCTTGATTTGAGAACTGGCAGTAAATGCAGAAGCATTTAATATGTATTTTTTTAATGACGTTCATAAGTGTACATTATGTTACCTAAATGAATAAATGATTTTGAATTTGAATTTTCTTCTTTTTTTTTGATTTCAAATATTCGAAGTAAAAAGTCGATAGCGCATCATATGACTGATATCCCCTGTCACGCTCTTCTATCGATTACTAACATAAAATCAAGGACTTTATATATATAACCATAAAATATGCATGTCATATTGGTCCGGAAAAAATTATTATGACCTTTCTTAAAATGGCGATAACGTTTCCTTCCAACATTCGATATCGATGAAACAAAAATGTTGCTCCATATGGAAACTGCATGAAAAGCAGTGCAATAGTTTCGGACATTAGCGCGAAGAAACAGATAGACAGAATTTTTTTATGGTTTATCTTTTACAGACCATTTTCAATTTTTGCTGTATCGGAGCATGTGGAAATCCATCATGTATTTTTTATATATGTATTATATGTTGACAGACGAGCTCGCTTGGTGACATTTTAACAATGACCTATTCCATATTCCAGTCTACTCCAAATATTTAAATATCATCCGCATTTTTATCACTACATATTATTATAAATCAAAGACGCATCTGTCTGTCTGTTCGCGATAAACTCTATGATAGAGATAGAGTGATTCTTGAGGAAGGTTTAAGTATATTATTTTATATTATAAGGATAGCTTACTATACCCATTCTATCCTCTAAAAAAATTAAAAGGACGGACACAGTATTAATCCTTATCCATTTAAATACGTTGGTTATCTTAAAATGTCATGCACATTATTATAGTCTTTTACACCATATAATTTAAATGAATATCTTAGGAGTTATCATGAATGTGATATATTGAATTGAGATATATTATACATATATACATAATACATATACAGTAAATGTAAAATTAGAAGCATTTAATATGTATTTTTTATTGACGTTCATAAGTGTACATTATGTTACCTAAATGAATAAATGATTTATATTTTATTGAATTTTGAATTTGATATATTATTATATCTAAATTCAAGCGCGTTTCTCTCAGACAACAACCAGCAGACAGTCACCATATGACAGACAAAACATGTAGACATAATATTATGCTCTGTATAGCCGGGGTAGGTCGCTAGTATAACATAAAACTATGTTTATTTTCATAAAAAAACCGAACGAGTACAGAATAATAAAAATAATAAAGCCAAATTATTCCATATTTTTTACACAAATGTTTTTTCTGAATGCTCGAAGTTGAAAGTAGGTCGACAGCGCATCATTAACTGATGTTCTGTGGCTGGGGTATCATCTACCATTAAGTGAACCTCAAGCTCGTCTGTCGATATTTAACATATAAAAAAACAATATATACTTAATTAAAATTACTTTTCAAATGTTTGTGTTTTTAGTATTTGCTTATTACCATTTGCTTTATATCTTCTAATTAAGAGATATTGGGGATCTTTGGATGAAGGTCTACTTCTTTCACAACTCTATCCAGTTTTTTTTTTATCGAGGGGAAATGCAGTTTACGCACCCGCTGCGTCGGGGTAGTGCAAGGACGCAGGGAGTGTGGGACTCACCCTACCAGTCTGCCTGATATGAGCCCTCTGCTCCGTCAGCTGGGTTATTGGGAGCTACCCACTAAAACCCCTCACCCCTCAAGCCGCCATAATGGGATCCACGGGATCTCGATAGCATACTTCCGCGAGCCCCGGCGGTCAGGCCAAACGGCCCCCTCCTCGTCCCGCTTGTGCATCCTTCCCATGCTCAACATGGGAGGAGTCCGCGGGACCCACCACTCGCCGGCCTTGAAGACCGGCCAACCCCCGTGCCGAAGCACCACTGCGACTCCGGCGCCACCTCTAGCGCATGGCAATCCTTCGCGTATACCTCACGCAGAAGGAAGCCACGGAGCCGCTCTCCTCTCGGGCCGTTTTACAGTTCTAGACCTAGGCCCAAACCTTCCACCAGCCTTGGAGGCCGGCCATCCCACGTGCCGAAGCACTACTGAGCCCCGAAGAGCTCCCCACAACGACGCCAAGCGCCTTGCCGCTTCCGTCATCCCCTCTTAAGAAAGAGCGGACTGGAAGCGGCCCCACTCCGTCCAAATGGCTTCCAAGCGTGCTGGCTTGCACCCCGGCTACTGAGCTCTCCCGCCACGACAAGGCAAGGCTCATCCATTCTCCTCCAGCAATTTGTTGCACGTCATCAACTCACCGTGGTCTACTTACGCTTCTTTTCCCCGATAATGGTATCTCCTATTGTGAATCCACTTAAACAAAGCCTCTTTCACTTACAAATTCAAAAACTCAACAATAATTATACGGAAACGCGTTTTCTGAGCACATTAAGATGATTCCACTGACTCATAAGGTCATTTAATACTCTATAATTACAAGAGATTATTGTACTGATTAAGCAAGAATATTTAATATTATGGAATTAATATTTTTCTTAGTCTTGATAATGAATAATAATTAAATAAAATGGCGTTGTTTTATAGTACTTTTTATATAATAAAATATAAACAGATTTATGATACCCTGTTCGTGACTGTAAAATAGAAAAAATACGTTTTTTATGACTGCCTAAATCACACACGTTCACAGCGATCAGAATTCACAAGGATTTTTGAAATCCTTGCGTTAAAAAAGTGGAATAATGAATGATCCTAATTTTTAAATTCTGGACCAATTTATATTCATAAGTTCGCAACCAAATCAAGGATAGTGACTTATATTTTTTAATCTTGTACTTAAACGCATTCAAATCATTAAAGAGGTTTACCTCCAAACAGATACACGCGATGACGTTTTGCGCGCTTTGTTTTTTTTTTAAATAAAATTTCAGTAAAAAGGTTTTAATGTATTTTTGTTCTTTTAATTATGTAAAGAGGTTTTATGTTAAGAGTGATATACAGTGTTTGATACATTTTTAAAGTGATAAAAAATGGAAGATATAGAAACAGAATGTTCTGATGTATCACAAAAAAATACATTTTCAATCGGTTCTTTATTACGAACAGTATATCATATTGTCTATTTTTTTGGTCATAGTGCAGTGGCGTGTTGGGGTATTATTATTTGGTGTAACATCAGTGACAAACATATGGAACATCCCGCTATATACTATCTTAAATATTTGGCAATTGCCTTTTTCACTAACTGGAATTTTGTGAGTATACCTACTTATATTTAAATTATTTTCGATAAATATACGAGTATCTATATAGATTTTTTTAAAATATATAGTACAAAACATTAATAATGTCTGTTTTTCAAACACAATGCTTCATTATTACTCACACAGACACACGTAACTTAATCATTTGGATTGATTTTTTTTTGCTAAATTGAATATAAAATTAGAATATATTTCTCATTTCAAAGATTTAACTCCTAAAGTGTACTTGTATCTGTTATATTATTTCTAATTTGATAAATTCAAGTGATTTATTTAAAGAAAATTGTGCTTTCATTGAAAATAATGGAAGATATAGAAACTGTGAGCGTAGAACGAGAAACAAAATCTGTATTTTCGTGGAATTTATTATTTCGAACAGTGTTTCACATCATATATTTTTCTGGTGATCAAATGGTGTTGTTATGGGGTTTCAAAATAGGTGCGCACCTTAAAGAAGTAGAATATGAAAATCCAAATTATTCTGTTATGAAACACATGACGTCAACGTTTTTTACAAATTGGAATTTCGTAAGTAGATTTTTATATTATAATTTTTATTACATTCAGCGAACTCTACTCGTACTTCCGTAAATATTTCCCGGAATACTTATGTGGTACCTATAAAAAAATAGTCTGTCGTTATCTACATATACTAATATAATATTATAAAGCTGAAAAGTTTGTTTGTTTGAACGCGCTCATCTTTTGTGTTGCATAGTCCAATTATCGAGGAAGGCTTTAGGCTATTTTTATATAACATCACGCTGCGACCAATAGGAGCGAAGCATCAGTGAAAAATGTTGCAAAAAAGGGGAAAATTAACAGAAATTGACGCGGACGAAGTCGCGGGCAACAGCTAGTTTGACATAAAATAGATATCTTTTCAGGTCATTTTTAGGGTTCCGTAACCAAAGGGTAAAAAGGGGACCCTTCTGTCCGTCCGTCTTTCTGTCTGTCACCAGGCTGTATCTCAGGAACTGTGATAGTTAGACAGTTGATGTTTTTTAATTGAATTGAATTTAAAAGTGTCATGTCATATATACTTGGAAAACTTTACGGAACGTTTCGGTTTCAGTCTATGGATTTCCGAATGCTCGAAGTAAAAAGTAGGTCGACAGCGCATCATTGACTGATGTTCTGTGGCTGAGGTGTGATACCAACAAGTGAACGTCATGCTCGTCGGTCGATATCTAACATAAAAAAATGACCCTAAAACATGAGCGACTGTTATATTTTTATAGGAATTATATTAGCTTAAATCGTGTACAATGAATATAATTTACGAATCAATATAAAAGAAACGTGCCGATAATCGACAATTATCACGCAGCTATGATAATCTGATATCATTAAGATGTTTATGTTATACTAGCGACCCGCCCCGGCTTCGCACGTGTAGTAGAGCGTATTATGCCTACATGTCTTATGTTGAGGTGGTTTGGGCATGTAGAAAGGATGGATGAAAGTAGGGAAACGAAAAAGATTTATGAAACTGGTGTGAGTGGGAGAGTCGGGAGTGGTCGATCTAGGCGAACGTACCTCGATCAGATCGGGGACGTTCTTCAAAAGGGCCAGATCAAAAGTACTCGTAACCGACGAGTGTGTATGAAAGCATTGATGAAAGTAGAAGAAGCGAAAGTGGTATGTAAGGATCGGAGCATATGAAATTCCGTGATCTCTGCCTACCGCAATGGGAAAGAGGCGTGATGTATGTATGTATGTCTTATGTGTCGTAGAGTCGCGCGCGCATTAATTTTTTTGCCATAATTTCTAAGATATTCATTTAAATTAGATGGTATAATAGATTATAATAATGTGTATGAAGTGTTTAAGTTACCTTACGTGTTTGTTGATTAGGATTCAAAATTCAAAAATCATTTATTCATTTAGGTAACACTTATGAACGTCAATAAGTGAAATATTAAATGCTTCTAATTTTACATTAATTACTCAAATCAAGGGCGTAGAACGGAAGAGAAGAACTGGCAATAAACTCTCCGCCACTCTTTTTAATCGCCAAGTTTTTGTTTTACAAAATGTTTGTAAGGAGCTGCAACCATTACACCATGTTTCACATGACATCTTTAAGTAATTAACTATAATAATAATTTACCGAAAACCTTGACAATTTATATATACCTTCCTCATGAATCACTCTATCTATGGGAGAAAATGGGACGGGAATCCGTTCAGTAGTTTTTGAGTTTACCGCGAACAGACAGACAGACGCGGCGGAGGACTTGTGGTGATAGTGATGTCGACAGACAAGCACGAACTAACCTTAGCCACAGAACATTAGTCAATGATGCGCTGTCGAGCTATTTTTCCTTTCGAGCATTCAGAAATGAGACTGAAAGAGAAATGCGAAACGCAGCAGTCAAAATTGTAATAAATTTTCTAATGACATGGATTTTTTTAATGTTAGATATCGACAGACGAGCATGAGGTTCACTTGATGGAAGGTGATACCCTAGCCACAGAACATCAGTCAATGATGCGCTGTCGACCTACTTTTTACCTACGTTGTATGAAAATTAATTTCTATCGTGCTGAGCGGCTTACCGAAATCATTTTTTTGTGTGTTACAAAACTATATGATAATTCATTGTTAACGTGGAGTTTTTTTTTTAATATTCTGGGTAACATAACCTAGGCGAATTTGACAAAATAGATATTTAAATAGAGATAAAAACTTTTTGCCTCTAAGTGCGCAATGATACTTCACTACGTCACTTACCATTGAATAAAAAAAAAGAACTAATAAAAATGATTGCGTTCTTTTTTCATTAATCAATTATGTAATTGTATTTAATAACTGTTATTATCTATATCTATACATATAATAAAAGAGTAGGATCGAAATTACGCTTCACTAAATATTTTTACCAGAAATTAAGAGGGGTGATAAAAGAAGGGTAGCAGAATGCATAAATGCAATTTTTAAGATTCTTGTCTGTCTGTCTGTCTGTTTGTTCACGCTAATCTCCGAAGATACTGAACCGATTTTCGCGTAATTTATACAAATATATTAAGCAAAGTCCAGGGCAACATATAGGCTTTGTTTCATCGAAATCGGTTGTCGGAAAAAAAAGTTATCATCATTTAAATATTATTTTAAAGGCATCATTTCAACAAATTGCAATGAAAACTGACTCGCGTTGAATTTTTTCGAATTGTCAGATGTCAATCACAGTTTGATATGTAAATGAAATAGTTTGATAATTTCGCCGTTTTTCGATATGTGTTCGTGGCATAGTGGATATACGGTCGTACTACGTAATTTCAGATGCGAGTTCGAATCATCTCTCAGGGAAATATTTCTTTGTATTTAATTTTTTATATTTTTAAAAGAACTAATATTGAAAATAGAAAATGTATTATTGAACTATTCTATTATATAAAAATTTATTTCGCATTTTCATCAATCCTTTCCTTTCCAAGGGAATTAAACAAAAATATCTGAAATTAAAAGTGATCAATTAAATGAAATAAATATAGAGGTGGATATAGTATCTTCCCCACTAATTAAATTTATTAAAAATTAAGTATTTGGCCAACATGGCCATACTATTTTTTTCATTCATTTTACGTTGCATTTCTCCATACCTTCATTTTATTCGTATTTAGACATTTTCTTGGCGGTTTTTTCCATGTGTCGCAAGTATTTTCAAACCCCCGTACAATTTTCGTGCATATATTTAATACGGAAAATGCATTGAATCCAATCTTCGACTGAACTCTGATTAGTGGAAAAAAGACACATATCTGCATTTTGGTGACGTAAAATTTGTTTGGTATTTCTTTTGAATTTCAAATCATCATTTGAACCCCAACCTCAACCACCATTAAACATGTCGATAATATGATGCAAAAGTAACCGTCAATGACTACTCCGATAGCTCTTTCCGAAAAGAATTCACCAAGTACAGAGGATGGAGGATATATAATATGAAGAAAGCTTGCTCAAAAGTTCAGCATAAAGCGATCCCCACGCGAACGAAGTCGCGGGCATCAGCTAGTTTTCAATATAAACTTCAATTAAAGAGATTTCGTTTTTATTTTCCTCATAGGTAAAGCACTATGTATCACTCGGAGGAAAGTGCAATTCCATCCTCGGGTGTATTAAGGCCCTCGTGCCTTAGGGGGGGGGTATTCTAGTCAGAGGGCCAGATTTGATGTGCTTTTTAAAATGCTGTGAATAAAAGACGATAAAGATTTTTATTAGGGTTTTAATCGGTTGTTTATAAAAATAGTAAAAAATAAGAAGGAAAATTAAAAAAAAAACAGATCATAATAATATATTATGTATTACATAATATGTATCTATACTAATATTATAAATGGGAAGGATTTGTATTTTTGTATTTAACGAATAAACACAAAAACTACTGGACCGGTTTCAAAATTTCTTTCACCAATAGAAAGCTACATTATCAGCGAGTAACAACTTAACTTTTTAACCGACTTCAAAAAAGGAGGAGGTTCTCAATTCGTCTGTATGTTGCTTTTTTTTTGTATGTTTGTTACGCAATAACTCCGCAAGTTATGTATGGATTTGGATGATTCTTTTTTTGTTTGGTAGGGGATATTTCAGAGGCGTTCCCATATAATTTTTATCGGCATTGGTTTGGTGCTTTTTTAGAAAATCAACAATAACAAAAATTTACTTATACGTAGATGATATTTTGCTTCGTGGTTCCTTTCACGGCGCTGTCTCATTTGAGCAGCAGGTTTAGTGGTAGGTCTACTAAATTATAATCTAAGGTTTAATGAACTTAAACAAATACACTTCCTACAAAAATTTAGAAAAAAAATTATTTTAAGGCAAAAAACAAAAACTTCAAAACTCCAACTACATATAGTATGTACAAACTTGCACTACAAAGTAAAAAATATTTTTTTAATGACTTCAAAGTATTATTTATTACCAGTTATTTTTGGAGTCGGTGCCACCCAAGAAGGACAGTTTAATCCTGCTTTTGCAACAAATTTTCGAACTGTATGGAGCGGCACCGATTTCAAAAATACTGTTAATGTATAATGCCTTGAAGTAATTAAAATATAATTTTTTAGTGCAAATTTGTACATACTATATGTAGTTGTAGTTTTGAAGTCGGTTTTTGTTTTTTGCTTAAAAATAATTAGTGTTTAGTACATATACATTGCACCCGTGTGAAGCCGGGACGCGTTGCTAGCATATAATATAGAAACAGATTAGTAGGAATTTTTCGCAATAAATGTTTTAATTTGGGCGCGATTGTCACTTGTCCTTCCTTCAAGGTTACATACATTAAATGGCAGACAACTATAATTGTCGTGTAAAAATCAGGATCAGGAAATATAAATAAAAATTAAATTTATTTCATGGTTTTACTTTTATTAAATATATAGTTTTAACTACACTGATATTACTCGTATATAGACGCCAAGTTGTTTTTGTGCGGATACAATTTTACATTTTTATAATTGCTACTTAAGCAATGTACCAATGTATTATATTTAAAAATATAATAATAATATAATAAACAAACTGTGAATTACGATATTAAATAGCAACAACGAAAACGCTTTCTAAGAATTAAAACGCGATTTATTCATTGTTTTGTTAACGTTTCGGGTGCTTTAAAGTAGTCGTGGTCACGGTCAAATCTTCATTTAAATGTGTGATACTCGTTTTAATAAATAATACTGATTTCAACGGTGTCTTTTCACTTCTACATATTACTTCAGGTAGGTGAAACACGAACAATACTTTCAAACTTTTATTGTTATGCGAATTACTCTATCGACTAGACTTTGTGTATCTTTCTTCTATCTGTCTGTATTAATCTATACATATAATAAAACTGTAGAGTTCAAATGTCTGTACATAGAAAAAAAATGCTTAAAACCGAGTCAGGGTAAGAAGAAGAAGAAGAAGGGTATTTTTTTGAAGTTATACTTCTTTAGGCGCGTTATGAAAAAATGATGAGAGTGAAATTTTAAGATGCGCGCGCATCTGTGACACAAAATTAACAGTATGAAGTTGTCTACTTAACCGCTCATTAAGTCTTTATACTTCTTTTGGCGCGTTTGGATGAGAGTGAATTGATGACCTGTGCGCGCACGATGTGAAGTTGGCTACAGAATAGAATTTGATTGATTTTAACATTTTTCTTCGATATTTACTGCAGTTTTGTTTTTAAAAAATTTTCTTCAGACGCCAAAGAAGTATAACTTCTAACGCGTGTACATAAGTACACACATACCTTTTTTGTTTCTCTGTTTGTTCGGGCTAATCTCCGAAACAGGTGGACCGATTTACATGAAATTTTGCATGTTGGTACCTTATATCCCCGGTCAACATTTTAGATACGTACCATCCCGGATAATTAAAGAGTTCTCAACATATAGGCTTTGTTTCATCTAAATCGGTTGTCATCATTTATGAAGACCACGCGAACGAAGTCGCGGGCATCAGCTAGTATATAAAAAAACAGTAGAATCAAAATTTCTGTACATTGAAAAAATTTACCAAAAATGGAGGGGCGACAATTAAAGAAGGTGTAGTTATTATTATTAATACAGTGCAACCTTAATATAACGTACCTCAATATAACGACTTCCTCGATTTAAGAAATTCTTCGTAATCCCCTTGAATTGTCCATAAGAGACAATATAAAATATACCTTTACATTGCGAACATTCTTTGCGTACAACCTCTTAATAACGAATTTTCAACTATCAAGAAAAAGTATTCATACCTCTAATTAACGAATTTTGCCAACCCAAAACCTTTATATAAAGTTTCCACCAATAATATAACTCTTAATCTTATAATGTGATACATGTCTCGACATGTTTCGACACGCTTTTGTTTGTTTGTAATATTGAGGTGAATAAAACTATTCTTTTACCTCTTTATAACGAATTTTAGACCAATCTAACCTCAACATAACAAACCTCAGTTCAACGAATTACTTGATATTACGAATATTTTCTTGTTCCCCTCCGATTTGTTATATCGAGGTTGCACTGTATTATAAAGAGCAAAGATTTTTGTTTGTAACGAATAAACTCAAAAACTACTGGACCGATTTCAAAAACTCTTTCACCAATAGAAAGCTACGAGTAACATCGTGTATAGAACATCTACATTGCACCTGTGTGAAGCCGGGGCGTGTTGCTAGTTTCATCAACTTAATATGTATACGTATGTATTTGCTGCGATACGCTTCTGAACAATATTCATTGATATTATTATTATTTTTTTTTTTTTTTCTGTAAGATATAGACAGACGGGTATGAGTCTCACTTGACGCTAGGTAATACTGCAGTCACACTATATCAGTCAATGATGCGCTGTTGGCCTATTTTTTAATTTTCCTTAGATATCGACTGACGAACATGTGGATAGTAGGTGACGTCGAAAAAAAAACTTTCAAATTCCGACGAATAATAAACACTAGTAAACAACTTTTCCTTTTATATTTTTTTAGCTGTGCAAACATGATTATATGTATTATTTTTAAATATTAAATAAATATGTATATTCATTTAGGAAAGTCGTGTTAATAACAGAAAATTAAAAATGTCCTCGTCGGTATTCGAAGCCGCGACCCATCAGAACACGGTGTTCTTACCAATACACCAAATAGCCCGTCAAAATGTTTATTTCTTAGTCACTAACAACCAAATCAACTATGATGTAGGATATTATTTGACAATGAAAAAAATATGAAATGTAATGAAATGATTTTTTTTTATTTCAAGATACATACAAAAACTTACGTACTAAACAAATTATAAAATATTACAACTGAATATAAAGAACAAAAAAAAACAAAAAAAAAAACAAATTTATTAGAAGATGTGAGGGAGTACCTTGAAAAAGGAGTCAGCTCAGTTTTTGTTGTGCTATCTATCGATAACACAACACTGGTTTTCACAACAATATAAAGGTTGCTACGCTAGGCGAACCGAGCACGAGCCGAACACAATTCGTCTAGTGTGGACCGACTTACAAGCCTCGAACGAGCGCGCTGCGAGCATTTCGTTCATGCTCGGCTGCGTTCCGCCTGTTGTCGGTTTTTTGACGAACACAAAGGGATTTGCTTCGAAAAACTACGTTCGAGGACAGTGATCGTTGTAGGTTCGTTGTAAGTCCAAACTTGAAGCCGCGAACGACTTCTTCCGCTTGTGCTTCGCTCGTGCTCGGTTCGTCTAGCGTAGACCCACCTTAACACACTTTCGTATGTTTCAATTCAAATTCAAAATCATTTATTCATTTAGGTAACACAATGTACACTTATGAACGTCAATAAAAAATACATATTAAATGCTTCTAATTTTACATTTACCGCCAGTTCTCAAATCAAGGGCGTAGAACGGAAGAGAAGAACTGGCAAGAAACTCTTCGTCACTCTTTTTAATCGCCAAGTTTTTGTTTTACAAAATATTTGTAAGGCGCTGCAACCATTACACCATGTTCCACATGACATCTTTGTGTAATTAAATATAATAATTAAAAAAAATATAAACCAGAAAAAGAAACAAATATAAGTGCGTGCTCCTATTTCACCATGCCTACTGCTGATAGAGGACAAACCTTCGTTTGTTTTATTCGTTTTTTTTATTATAGTTAATTACTTAAAGATGTCGTGTGGAACATGGTGTAATGGTTGCAGCTCCTTACAAACATTTTGTACAACAAAAAACTTGGCGATTAAAATGAGTGACGGCAAGTTTATTGCCAGTTCTTCTCGTCCGTTCTACGCCCTTGATTTGAGAACTGGCAGTAAATGTAAAATTAGAAACATTTAATTTTTTTTAGTTGACTTTTTAAGTGTACAAAACTAAATGAATAAATGGTTAGAATTTGAGCAGACACTGAAAATCAGCGTCACACCATTACACAATGCTGAGGCAAATGCTGAGTGGTCTCTTTTAGCCACATCTTTAAAAATATATTTTTTTTTTTTGTTTTTTTTTTTATATTTTGCTTTTAATGTATTATTTCAGTGGTAATGTTAGTTAAGTTAAATTTTAGTTATTAATAATTTTTAATTTCAAACGAGTTTTAAAAGAAAATTAAAAAAATATTTGCAGCAGGAGCAGAAATTATAACTTTTTATTACATAGAGACTATATTTTTGACGGGATCGTTGGCGCGTTCGGTAGAACACCGTGCGCATCGATGGGTCGTGGGTTCGAATGACACCCGGGACAACATGATTATAGTTTTCTTTAAACATGCTTTCCCCACGTCTGGTAACTTCGGGCATTGATCGGGTGGGAGCAATATCTAAATTCCGACCGTGTAACGAACCACCGTTCATAGATGGAAAAACCCTGAAGTGCATATTGCGCGTTTCGGTTTCAGTCTATGGATTTCCGAATGCTCAAAGTAAAAATTAGGTCGATAGCGCATCATTGACTGATGTTCTGTGGCAGAGGTATCACCTAGCATCATGTGAACCTCATGCTCGTCTGTCGATATCTGACAAAAAAAATGAATTTGTTGTAAAATATGTTTATTTTAATTTTTTAATTAGCATTAATTCTTTTGGTATACTTGTTCCGTTGTTCTGTTAATATGAAGTAATTAAGTTAATATTTATCTTCTCTTATTATGTAAGTTTTTTTCAGAAAAATAAAACCTAAATTACACGTATTTAATTGTTATTCTTGGCTCAACATTTTATACCGGGTTCATGACCTTTTGGACTTACGTGAAGCTTTAAGGTACATTATTTTTATTATTAAAATTATTTCTTAATTGAAGGGCTCATTTGCGCGTTTGTTAGAACACTTACCTTGCGAATTGATGGGTCGCGGGTTTGAATTCCGCCGGGACGACATGTTAATTTTCTAAAAGCATGTCTTCACGTCAGGCAACTTCGGGAATAAAACGAGTGGGATTAATATCGAAATTTAGACCGGGTAACGAACCACCGTTCATAGATGGAAAAACCGTGAAGTGCACATTGCGCGTTTCGGTCACAGTCTATAAATTTCCGAATGCTCGAAGTAAGGAGTAGGTTGACAGCGCATTATTGATGTTTTGTGTCTGGGGTATCATCTACCATCAACTGATCTCGTCTGTCAATATCTAACATAAACAAAATTGAAATTCTTGAATATCGTGGGAGGAATATCGAAATTCCGACCGGGTAACGAACTACCGTTCATAGATGAAAAAATCGTGAAGTGCACATTGCGCGTTTCGGTTTCAGTCTATGTTAGAGCCAATAGGAAAAGTGATAAGTGGCCTCAGTAAGAAAGATAATTCAGTTAGTTTAGAATAGAAATACACTGTTAATTAGTGTGTAAGGCTAGATTGCATGTGATTCTAGTGCTTACTTGGTAAGTGCTTGGTTATTAAAAAAATATTGTCTTTTATTAACGCGAGTATCACACATTTAAATAAACATACTAAAAACAAGAGGATATCGTTAGTCAATATTGTCATAATATAGAAAATTACAGTAAATATCAACTCCGTAGAAATAGATGGCGTTAATATGGCAACTTTGTGACATTTCAAAAATCAGACAACTGTCATCTTTCTGTCTCCCCGCGACCACGGTTGCTGAAAAGCATCCGAAACGTCGGGATAAATAATAAATATATTTATTCTCTCTTCACAAAGGTTACCTTAGAACTAAACATAACCATAGTAAAACTAGAACCTAACCTTGGGAGAGACTGGTGCCTGATGTAGGTTTTTAGAAAAACCTGTATTACAGGTCACCAGGGCTCCACCTGCAGCTAGAATTAAAGTTATAATATGTATGAATGTTTTGAAAAAAACAATTGGTAACAA
The DNA here is from genome assembly GCA_905404175.1 of Anthocharis cardamines. NCBI lineage: Eukaryota > Metazoa > Arthropoda > Insecta > Lepidoptera > Pieridae > Anthocharis > Anthocharis cardamines. Next base: position 4,176,062 of record FR989979.1, read on the forward strand.
AAAGAAAGGAAACTTAATATACATAAAAGTAACAAAAAAGTAATTGCAAAATTAATTACGGGTCTAAAAGGTATAAATGAGGAATTTGAGAATGTATTGTAAATGTGTATTTCATCAACGTGTATGTGTATGTATATTGTATATAATGAGTTAAACGTATTCAAGTGTTAGTGAGATGTGTGTTGCGAGTAGGGAATACAATCCCGGGATCCCGGGATCCCGGCCGTTTTTTGGTCCCGTAAATCCCGGGATTGGCCAAGTACAGTTTACAAGTACAGTTACAGTTGCCACAAACAGGTTTATTTTGCATTCCGTAGTCCGTTGCGCCTTGACAATAAACTTGCCTAGATTATATTAAGAGCATTTATTGTAATAAATGTAAAAATAACGACAAAAACAAACCTTAGATACGTTTGTCGTAGACCTTAGAAGGGACGTCCCATCTCGGAATACTTCCATATGATACGCTTTAGGTCATTACCCAACTGGCTAACATCACTCGATCACCTCATATCATAATATTGTATTATATATAAAGTAAGAAGTAGGCTTGGAAGTCAAACATTGGATGTTTTGATATTTCTGCGATTTTATTTTATGTATTTTAAAATTTTAAATAGTTTTTTTGTGTTGTCGTTTTAAAGTAAAGTTTTCAAAAGTAAAGTTTTTATTATTTGGTCTATTTTATTTTCTTAGTAATACTTTTTTTTAAAGAAATTGCACATTTTTTTTCATTTGAGCCCAATTAGAAACCATATAGTCTAATCCCGGGATAGTCCCGGGATCCCGGGATTACGCATCAAAAATCCCGTAATCCCGGGATTGAAAAACAAGCTCGGGATTGTGTTCCCTAGTTGCGAGTCAACTAAGCATGGAATGATAGAGAAGCAATCTGACGGTGAAAACATAATAAGAGAAAGAGAAACAATAATTGGGATGAGATATATTGGCGTTAACTATATAAGGGCAGTCAATAGATTTTCAGTTTTGATGTAGTCCAGTGTTTTCAGATATTTAGTGATGTTTGGAATTTGATTTTGTTTTAGTGTATATATTTCGAGTGTGGTATAAATAATAAATCGTGTTTTAATCCGGTATACAGTAGGTATTTTATTTAAATAGTATCTTAAATTATACTTATGATACATTAATCGCGACAATATTAGCATATTACCTTGACTCTTGTCGCTTCCACAGACGTCATGGTATGTAACTTCAAAAAATAACTTTAATATCTTCGTATAACTCGGCGTGACAACATAGACAAAATGTCGACGAAAAAGACGAAAAAAAGTGCTATTTTTATCAAACTTTTATTTCATGGTGTTGCTATGTGCAATTTCGAGTTTTCGTTCGGGACGGGGTTGCTAGCTATCTATAATATTAGCACAGATCCTAATATTAGTGAAAAGTTTTCGGATTTGAATACGTTGTCGATTTCATCGTTTCATGCGGTAAGCATTCAAATTTTATTTAAAAAAAAATGTATGTAATAAATTTATGTTTTTATCTATACTAAGGAGAAAACATAAACTTGAAGTATCTATACTAAGGAGAAAACATAAACTTGAAGTATCTATACTAAGGAGAAAACATAAACTTGAAGTATCTATACTAAGGAGAAAACATAAACCTTGCGTTCCCATGGGCAGTGGGTTCGAATCCCACCAGGATGATATATTGATAATTTTCTGTAAATCATTTTTCGCTGCGTCTTTTTGACATTCAAGGGGTTGAAGAAATATTAAAACTTCAACCGGGTAACGAACCACCATTCATAAATGGAAAAACCGTGAATTGCATAAATTATGTTCGACTGGTCCTATGAAACCTTTATTTAACGAGAGGAATGGTTTTACGCACCTTCCCTTCATAAAAGTATGTATAGGACCCTGAGATTCGCAATTTGAGGCCACTTAGGGGGTCACTTATTCTACCGCGGCCACTTGCTATAGTCATTTGACCCCTAAAGTTTATGCTATCCAATTTACTTAAAACATCCGCAAATTTCTCAAAATCCGATTGATAAAAGAACTTCCAAACACTTAACCATCCACCTAGGAATAGAATAGGACATGAACGGTGGATGTCTCGACCTTACAACCACATACAGGTTTATCTTGTAAAATCTTGCATTTTCCTTATTAATCTCGCAAGGTTATATGATATCTTGCATTTTCCGTTGTAACCACGAATTGTCCTTCAAAGTTCAAAACCTCTCATCGGCTTACGTTTCTCATCATTCGTTCAGATTTATTAAACATTTCTCGCCGGACATCTTGACATTTAGACAACCTTCCGAACCGGTTAAAATAAAAAAAATGAATATTTTATCTGAATAGAGTTAAAGACTTGGGTTTGCGAGGGTGATATCTCCGTCAATGAGGCATGCTTATGCGAAACAATCGTTTATGTTCTTAAATTATAACTAACTAGCAACGCGCCCGGCTTCACACGGGTGCAATGTAGTAGTATACACAATAATATAGCCTATATTACTCGCTGATAATATAGCTTTCTATTGGTGAAAGAATTTTTAAAATCGGTCCAGTAGTTTTTGATGAATATCATAACATACAAAAATACAATTCTTTTCTCTTTATAATAGTACAGATAAGTGTAGATTGTATCTACTACATATTTACAATATTGTCTAACAATCTAGACTAATATTATAAGGAGAAAAGATTTGTATTTTTCTATGTTTATAACGAATAAACTCAAAAACTACTGCACCAATTTTAAAAATTCCTCCAACAAACGAAAGTTACATTATCAGCGAGTAAGATAGGCTATATATTTTATTATATTGCATCCGTGTGATGCCGGGGCGTGTTGCAAGTTCCAAAACAGAAAATTACAACAGATATCTACTACGTAGGAATAGATGGCGTTAATATTGGAACTTTGTGACATTTCAAATCAGACAACTGTTATCTTTCTGTCTGCCCGCGACCACAGTTGCTGAAAAGCATCCGAAACGTCGGCATGAATAATATAAATGATATCGTTTACTCCGCTAAAACTTATTTTATTTAAATGTGTGATACTCGCGTTAATAAAAGACAATATTACATGTTTACTCTGTGGCTGTTATATGCTCGTCTAGAACCAGAGGTTTCAGTAATTAAGATTAAATTAATATTATGTTTATCAGTAACAAAAACATATATGGCTGCGGAATTTTTTGTCTGTGAACTTGGTTCGCGGAAGGATTATTAATATTGATTGTTAAATTAAACTGTAGTTTTTTTGAGAGTGGTGACGTGCGTCGGTATTGTACCTTCTGAGTTATTATTATTATGTGAGATATCGACAGACGAGCATGAGGTTCACTTGATGGTAGGTGATACCTCAGCCACAGAACATCAGTCAATGATGCACTGTCAACCTACTTTTTACTTTGAGCGGAAATCCATAGACTGAAACCGAAACGCGCAATGTGCACTTCACAGTTTTTCCATCTATGAACGGTGGTTCGTTACCCGTTCGGAGCGATATTCCTCCCACCTGATCAATGCACGAAGTTACCAGACCTGGGGAAATCATGCGTGCAAAAAATTATAAACATGCCGTCCCGGTGGGATTCGAACCCATCGATGCGCACGGCAGATGTTCTACCGAAAGCGCCAACGCCCGTCAATATGCTAGTTTCCAAATATATAAGAAAGTTTATAAATAAATATATATCCCTGATTTTCAGCATTTGCCTGGGTAATTGTTGGAAAGCAAGAAAACACTAAATGAGAATTAAAAATTTAAGAAAATTTTTTTAACATTAAAATATTTTTGTTTTTTTAAGGAAGTCAATGTTTGGATTATGAGACGTAAATGTTGTAAATCTTAATTATAATTATGTAATTTATTTACAGTTAAAATATGTATTTATATTATAAAATATATTTTATTGTTGCGATATTTTACCTCTGTGGTCTATATTTCCTGTGTTATCGATACGAAACATATAATAAAACAATAGAATCAAAATTTCTGTACATTGATTTGTACCAGACATGGCGGGGGGACGATTAAAGAAGGGGAATGGTATTTATAAAAATCATTTTGAACGTCTCTGTCTGTCTGTTTGTACACGCTAATCTCCAAATATACTGAACTGATTTTCAAGTAGCTTTTATATAGGATATATCAAGTTTAGGGCACTATCAAATCTTTGTTTCATCGAAATCGGATGTCGAGAAGTAAAGTTATTTTCACTTAACAGAATTTTAATGCTTAGAAGCTCAGTCTACGGGAACGAAGTCGCGGGCACAAGCTAGTGTATAGTGTATGTTGTTTGACTTGATAATCCAGTAATACAATAAAATATTTAATCATGTATATTGTTATTGATAAATACGGAACATTCAAAATGGGATAAGCGATTTTTTGGCAATTTTTTTTTATTTTCTGTCTTTCTTATTATTTGGTTTTTTTGGTCATTTTGTCTAAATTTCAATCAATTTATTTATTTTTTTTTCATTTATGTTGGCATCAAATAGTCATGTACATACATATAAATAATAATAACAATATATTTCTTAAAAACTAAAGACCTACACCTATAGTGCCCATAAAAGAAACATACAAAAAAAATATGAAAAGTATCGCGTGAAACGTGTTGATTACATGATATTTTAACTATAAACTAGTATGTAATTAAATTAAATTATATTTTTTATAGAGTTAGAGAGATTATATTTTATATTTTTGTTATGTTTTTGAATGACGGTTTTAAGTTTATATACATTCAAGCAAGATAAATAAATCCATAAGAACACCAATATGCAGTTATTATACTCTGAAAAATTGCAAGATTAAACTCGCTTGCCTTGAAGTTTATGGACAAAAACATACTTTTAATATTCCGTAAACACAAATACGACACTAAATTGTGTGATTTTATCAAGATATATGATTTGTCTGTTGTTTTGACATAACTTAAATAGGCATAATATTAATAACTGACTGCTGGCTGACTGTATGATATTCGCGATAACAAAAGACAATATCATAATAAATTAAATCAAAAAATTAATTAAATTTGGTTTTTCATTATGGTTATTTAACCATAATTCATCTATACTAATATAATAAAGAGGAAAGATTTGTATTTTTGTATATTTGTATGTTATGAATAAACTCAAAAACTATTAAGTGCATTATTGTTAAATATTCTAAACATTTCGTGCCCACTAGATTTTTCAATATTTTTGCTTTTAAAATGATTTAAATGATATATAAATCTTTTGTAATATGTACTCTAGATCATAAGGAAGCGATTATTAGCTAAATTTTTGTAGGAAGTGTATTTTTTAAGTTCATTAATCCTTAGATAATAATTTAGTAGACCTACCACTAAACGTGCTGCTCAAATGAGACAGCGCCGTGAAAGGAACCACAAAGCAAAACATCATCTACGTATAAGTAAATTTTTGTTATTGTTGATTTTCTAAAAAAGCACCAAACCAATTTATATGGGACCACCTCTGAAATATCCCCTACCAAACAAAAAAGAGTCATCCAAATCCATCTATAACTTGCGGAGTTATCGCCTAACAAACATAAAAATAAAAGAAGCAACATACAGACAAATTGAGAACCTCCTCCTTTTTTGAAGTTGGTTAAAAAAGCATTTATTTGTCATACATGAGACTTTCATTTAGTATGGTAATAATTTATAGATAATCTCCATCGCTGTCCATTACTGCCTTCCTACTATAATTATTTATCTTGTTACTGTTGTTGTTTCTATAATTTGTTACTTTTATTAATAACTAAGAGCTTCGATCAACATGTTCACAAGCTCTCGCTTGGATGCTGTGTCAAGGGTCACATGCGGAAGGCGGTGTTACTAGACACCGAGAGGTTCCTCTCTCATTTCCTCCCCTGACCTCAATTTAACTTAGGCCCGTGACAACAAATACACCGGTGATAATAATAATAATTGGAGCCGAGATTTTAGATCCCGTGTATGCGATGATATTATTTTGACTATGTGTTTGCGTGTTGTTCCCACGATAATGTAAGTGCGTGCCCCTATTTCACTATGTATAATACTTATAGAGGACTTTTCTGTTTTTTTTTATTTTTTTTATTATTATACTTAATTACTTCAAGATGTCATGTGGAACATGGTGTTGTAGCTCCTTACAAACTTTTTGTAAAACAAAAAATTTGGCAATTAAAAAGAGTGGCGGCGAGTTTATTGCCAGTTCTTTTCGTCCGTTCTACGCCCTTGATTTGAGAACTGGCGGTAAATGTAAAATAAGAAGCATTGAATATATCTAATATATAAAATTTCCATGTCACAATGTTAGTTACCGTACTCCTCCGAAACGGCTTTACCGATTTTTACCAAATTTTATATGCGTATTCAATAGGTCTGAGAATCGGCTACTAACTATTTTTCATACCCCTAAGTGATAAGGGTTGTTCACCCTTCAATTTTTTTTAAATTTTTGAATTGAATTGAATAGAAGTAATAAAAAGATAAAATACGAATTTGATTTGTGCACCATTTTATTTTCACACAGCTGTTTCGTCGCTGAGTTCAAGGCGTTTGTAATCAATGGTTTGAAACCTTTGAGATTTCAAAACATTCCTTCTGTGTAGAAATGATAATAATAAGACTAATTTTAATTTGAATTGCGTCTTGGAATATTTACGATTACGTCATATATTCCAAAGGTGTACATTTAAAAGTATAGCTGTCAGATTTTCTTATGTCAGATATCGACAGATGAGCATGAGGTTCACTTGATGGTAAGTGATACCTCAGCCACAGAACATCAGTCAATGATGCGCTGTCGACCTACATTTTTAGTTTTTACTTCGACTGAAACCGAAACGCGCATCATCACAGTTTTTCCATCTATAAATGGTGGTTCGTTACCCGGTCGGAATTTTGAAATTCCTGTTACCCGTTAATTGCCCGAAGTTATCAGACTTGGGAAGACATGTTTAGAGATTTTTTTTAATAATTTTAATATCCGGCGCGGTTCGAACCCGCTACCCATCGAAGCGCAAGGAACGTTCTACCGAACGCGCCCGTCAACATTTTCCTGGGACTGTGGTACTATCAAATGAGTTTCTCTCATATCGATATCGGTCGTAAAAAATATACAAAGTCGATATACTCGTATTTCGTTAAATATTATATTATCAGTTAAACAAAGGGCAGTTAGATACGACCGAATTGTTGCGTTTCTATAGATTACAGTGTTGTCAGTTTATAAAAAACTCACCAAAACGTTACATTTTCTTTTTTGTTTGGACAACTTTATTTTTTTCTAATCCACTCACTCAAAATAGCAATGACTGATAGAAAATATGGGCTAAAGGCACGGAATTTAATTATCATAAATTCTAAATAAAAATGCGTTCTTGGCTTATATATAACTTACGTGAGATGTGTGTCTGAGATGAGAATCGAATCTATATCTTGTTTATAATATTATTATTCTCTGGTTGTCATTTTTTTCTATATTAAAATAATAATTAAAAAAATATATATCAATGCTGAATCTAAACGAATTTGCTATTACAATTACAACAGGGGTCTCGGTAAAAGATGTAATACAAATTCATAATACTATTATTATTTATAATTAACGCGAGTATCACACATTTATTATTTATAATTAATTCTAACTATGTACACCAAATTGGCCATCTCCATGACAGTGATGCGTTTAGTACGGTCCTGGATTCAAATCCTGGGGAAATAAATTAAAAAAAAAAACAATTTTTCTTTCGGACAAGGCACAGATGGCTACTTACTTAGCTGTAAAGAGATCATGATCGATAAAAGAGACAGAAATGGGTCTGCACCGTGAAAAATGAAATTGGTACTTTCACTTTATATAAACCAAATTCGCCTAATTATTCTGATTAGTATTACTTTGGGATATTTTTTAATTTGTTTTTTGTGAATGCCATATTTATAGAAGATAATATTATAAAAATAATATGTAGGTATGTCATTAATAAACGAACTTTTATTTTGCGCAAACAGCATAATGGCATTTCATTCGAATAATTATTTTCTTAGTCTTTTTTTGAATTTTAGTATCTTTTTCACTTTGTATATTATCTATCATGTTTTTAAATAAAGTTTATATTTCAAAAAAGATACAAAAAAAAAATAAAATTCAAACCAAAATCGATATTGTGGGAAAAAATTATCGTGGGTATTGCAACACAGTAATAGAAATAAATGCATGTACCGTCTTCTTTAAATAATATTAGTCCCCTGTTATCACTCGGGCGACTATTTAGTTTAAGTAGGTATAATATAAGTTTTAAGCAAATCACATCTTATTTGTATATTTTTACTTCAATTAAGTTAGTTTTTAGTTCAGTCATTCACTAAAATGGAAGATTTTATTCTCTTCAGGGAAAATAATCTATTTTATAACGTACTATGTTTTTTAATAACGGAAAACGAGAAATTATTCGATAGAAGTGATGCGAAGTTATATTGGAAAACAGTGTTTCATATATTCGGTATATTACACCATACATATATTGGTATATTTGCTAAAAGTTTGGGTTTAGAGAATAGTTTAGTTCCTGAAATAAAATGTATCTATACATATCGTTTGGCGTACTTGACTGGCTGGAATTTTGTGAGTACTTTTTTATTATAATGAAGGTACCCTATATATTAAGAATATGAATAAGAACAATGTATTCCACAGACACATAAAATAATAAAACCTACATAGTTACATACATATTCACTCACTTGAGAAACATAAAAACAAGTTTTTAATTCGGAAATTTCAACTTAAATATCATTAGTTAAACTCAATTTTTAGAGACGAAGTACCTTATATAGAAAAAAAAAAGCCGTAATTAATATTTGTTATTATATCATACGTATTTTTATCCCTTAAATCATATGTAGGATATGTAATATTTATTTCATATAAATATGTAGGTGACAGATGACATATTTTTGTTTTTAAAGATATAGACGAATGATGTTCCGTCATCAATATTACCTACTTATGTAGTCAGCATCCTACATTATGAATTAAAGGGTTTAATTAAAAAATTAACATTAATAACACCGGCACAAAAAAAAAAATTGTCTGTACACCGGGCGCCACCTATCTACGGGCCGTCAGTCAGTATCAGTTTAGGCCGTCCAGCCTTCAGTTTCAAGTAAATTGCAAAAAACCCCAAAAAATAGCGAAAATTCGATGTTTTGGCAAGAATATTTACCGGCTCAAACTCCCCACAAACGTAACAAAATACATCAGGATTCTTATTGCATAGATGGGAATTGCTTCTTGTAATAGAATACTCTTCAGTAGCCAAGTTTCCCACTACTGAAGAGCTGCAGTCGCTGGATGACGACGCCTGCGGGCCTGCTTTCTCACCCTGACCAGACGCCGATACTGGGTTTACGAATCCCTGCATCGTAAAGTACTCATCACTTGTACCTGCCATGACGGCACACACGCCGTTCACCCAGGGACTCTGCCAGATGGTTCTGTTGCCCACCGTCACCCCGAGGAGGTGACATGTTTGCAAGTACAAGCGATCATGCAACGACATGAAGTCTGCACATCGAAGAAGTTGAAATCCCAACACGATGACAAATTTTTACTAAATAAAGGAAAAGGTGGAAGAAGAGGTATCCACGTCGTAGATCATTTGAGAATGAAACAGTACAATACCGCTAATACAGTAATTTTCGCTATTTTTTGGGGTTTTTTGCAATTTACTCGAAACTGAAGGCTGGACGGCCTAAACTGACTTGAAATTCGTATTCAGCGGGTCGAAAAACATGCCCGTAGATAGGTGGCGCCCGGTGTACAGACATTTTTTTTTTGTGTGCCGGTGTCATTATTCGTTTCTACTTAATAAAATAAGCCTGAATAAGTTCAACATGTCACTAATTCTATAAGAAAATAATTGAAATTATGCTTTTTAAATATCTTTCGATTGGTGGAGTTGATTGGTTGGGAAGTTGAGAGGAGGTTTTATGTAAAAAAATGAAAGTATTATAAACAATAATAACTAATATCAATACTTCTTATTGAGTAAACTATAATTTTCTTAATATAAATGACGGCTAACAATAAAATAAGTTTCAATAATTTACGATTAAATTATTCTTTTGATCAGGTAGGAGGAATATCTAAATTTCGACCGGGTAACGAACCACCGTTCATAGATGGAAAAACGTGAAGTGCATATTGCGCGTTTTGGTTTTAGTCTATGTATTTCCGAATGCTCGAAGTAAAAAGTAGGTCGACAGCGCATCATTGACTGATGTCCTGTGGCTGATGTGTCACCTACCATCAAGTGAACCTCATGCTCGTCTGTCGATATCTAACATAAAAAATGCGTTTGAGTTGTCTCTTCCTGATATTATATTCGAGTCTACGAAAATTGCAAGTCATGAATCTTTCGTTTATTACGAGTATTTGAATAACTGGAACTTTTTAAGCCTACTTTTTTTTAAATTAAAACGAAATATTATTTATTCTACATTCTAAACAAACTATGACTTTCTCAATACCAATAACAATTAAGCAAAAAACAAAAACCGACTTCAAAACTACAACATGCACTAAAAAGTAAAAAAAAATATATTTTAAATACTTCAAAGCATTATTTATTAAAAGTTATTTTTGAAATCGGTGCCGCTCCATACAGTTCGAAAATTTGTTGCAAAAGCAGGATTAAACTGTCCTTCTTGCCTGCTACCGACTCCAAAAATACTCGTACCTACTCTAAATACTAAATACTCGACTCCAAACAAAAAAAGAATCATCCAAATCCATCCATAACTTGCGGAGTTATCGCGTAACAAACATACAAAAAAAAAAAAACAACATACAGACGAATTGAGAACCTCCTTCTTTTTTGAAGTCGGTTAAAAATAGTTTTCAACGTTGTATAAAAAAGCATAAGATGTAACCTAGTAAAAATTTATGTTATTTTCGTCAAAAGTTTCTACTAGAAGTATTTTTTTTTTAAATTCTGTGTAATTAATATACAATAATAATTAATAAATCTAATTTATATTACTTCTTAATATAGTTTCAATTCAGTTTAAACAATCACGTATTACCAGCATGCATTATGTTGTAGTCAATTTAAATAATTTGTTCTTTTTAATTATTGACATAAATCCTTAGATTATTTTTATTAAGTATCAAAAAATAAGACAATTTTAATGAATTTATTAGGATGATCAGTTTAAAAAAATAACAAGTAATCACTATTATTATCTAATGGTAATTCATTATACATTAACGGATTCGAATAGCGCGTTGGGTTAAATTTTAGTTTCATTGGGTCGTGGGATCGAATGCCGCCGGGTCTGAAACATGTTTTGTGGATTAGAGAGTTAGAAGCCGTCTGATATCCGATATAAAATTATAGTACAGACAATAAAGAATATACTTTTATGCCAAAATAAATTGTTACTGCTATGGAAAGGCGTATAATAAGTTAATATTTATTATTTACAGTCAAGTCTCAATTCATATATAATAAAATTAATAGCTCATTTTCATTTAAAAATTTGTAATTATGTTTCAATGGTTATTTATCTTCATTTAAGTGATCCATCTTATGTGCTGTACCCGTGTTTATTTGAGTTGTAACTAGGTGGCGCTAATATTATAAACTTTAAATTAAAATAATCTAAATGTTCATTGTATGACTATTACGTATGGCTTTATTTTTACGACCTATTGAACATCCCTATAATTGTCTTTTTGCTGGGAATAGAACCCGGTACTTCTGGTCCTAAACACAATTCGAATATTAAATAAAAAAACGCGCCCACAGACGGTTTTCATAAATACCAATTTCATATTTGCCCCGTAGCACAATAATTACTCCTGACCTCAAAGTCACAATCTACTATTAAATTGTAACTGATAAAATTAAGACATAATTATGGCTTATCGATAGTTATTGCTATCTTAAAACGTATAAATAGTAATAAGGAAGGTTCATTGCTACTGGGCCATAACACGATCCTTTAATTTTTTTCTTGCCGCCTTGCAAGTAAACGGGACAGCGCGATAATTTTGTACAGAATATGAAATACCAAAGAATGTAGATGTACATAGAAGAACAGGCCCATACAAACTTTTGGCACAGAAAAGTAGTTCTACTTTTGACTTGTAGAGCGCGCGGGAATGTATCGGTGTGACACACACATCTAAGCAGTCCGTTGACAGTTGGCAGTCCGGTGAGGGGAGGACCCTCGCGTTGTCTCGCTCACTCTCACGAACGAACGGCAATAACACTGTAACAGCGGATGGGTGCGAGAGAGTGCGCGCTCTGACTCCATGTCAGAGTGTCGTTCACACGGACACTAGCAGCGCCGCGGTGGCTGGGGGCAGAACTACTCTTACTCCAGAAATACCTTGACAAACGTGCTTATAAGGCCTGTGCTTCTATGTTCTTTGGAAATAAGTACATATATTGTTACTGTTACATAACATTTCAAAGGTTTCGTTGGCGCGTTTGGTAAAAAACCTACCTTACGATCGAAATTTCGACCGGGTAACGAACCACCGTTCATAAATGGAAAACCGTGAAGTGCACAATGCACATTACGCATTTCGTTCTCAGTCTATGGATTTCCGCATGCTTGAAGTAAAAAAAGGTCGCCAGCGCATCATTGGCTGATGTTCTGTGGCTGAAAAAAACCTCAAAAAAAAATAGGGCCAAAGATGGAAGTCACGAGTGATCACGTGCTTGGTCCATAATGTTGAAACTGTTATCGTAACTGATAACACACAAATTCAGCCCTTTGACCGAGTCAATGGCCTTAATGATAACAGCTGTTCCGCTATACTTACCTAGGTGTTACGAAATTAATCTCCAAATATGCTTTGAGGGTCTGAGTTCGATTCCTATCACATATTAGTTAAATTAAATTGAGAGCCTCACGAGTACGACTTTTTTATGGATATCGACAGACGAGCATGAGGTTCACTTGATGGTAGGTGGAGGCCACAGAACATCAGTCAATGATGCGCTGTCGACCTACTTTAACTTTGAGCATTCGGAAATCCATAGACCGAGATCGAAACGCGCAATGTGCACTTTTTAAGCATTGCGTTACATTATTCAAATTTTAGTAGGGATCCCTTATTATTTCTGGAAATAAATAGCCTATGTAACTCAGTGAAGATGTAGCTTTCTAACGGTGAATTTTTAAAATCGGTTGATAAGTTTTTGAGTTAAATCGTAACAAACATCTTTCCTCTATATAATATTAGTATAGATATAAGCTGGCGGATATTTCTCTCCAGAGAGTAGATACGAATGTTTATTTACAATAGAATGGTCGTTCCGTGCACGTCCCGTGAGCACATATGCATACTGGAAGTCTGTAGGAAAGCCTATAAACGACTGGGTTTGGCATTCGGAGGGTGGCTACTTCGGGTGGTGGTGGTATGATGCGTTGGTGAGGAGTCAACTTGAATGTAATTCTAGTGAATCTAGAAAAATAATAATAATATACCTTATGGATAAGAGTTATTACAGTATAACTGATTGTATGTATTATAATAATTAGAGATGAAAGGGATAGTTGTTTGGCCGGATAACGGATACCCGGCCAACCTTGAAGTCGGATAGCCGGATATCCGGCCGATCATAGCCGTTTGGTGCATCTCATCTCAATAATAGGGAATATGCTTGTGATTGCAGTAAGGGTCAAACATTTTTTTAACGAAATGCACACTGCGCGTTTCGGTTTCAGTCTATGGATTTCGGAATCCTCAAAGTAAAAACATAGGTCAACAGCGCATCACTGACTGATGTTCTGTGGTTCAGGTATTAGCATCAAGTGAACCTCATGCTTGTCTGGCGATATCTAACATAAAAAAAAACAGAATAAGAAAGACATTTCAGTAATTCTAATTTTCTATTGTTCACAGTCATTTCAAACCATATTCCTCGGTCTGTCGCTACTGCATGATATATTAGAATGGTCTGGCAAGCACAATGGCAACCTCGGGTCCAAGGTTCGATACTGGCGAGACGTCCTGTTCAGCGGTTGCGTGCTGCCGTTTACTTTGGTAAGTTATTTTTTTTTGTAAGAGAGATATGTTAAAGGCAGGGACTGAATACCGGTTAATTTACTATCGGAGTTATACCGGTATAATAAAGGTTTTTGTTAATATTCTTTTGTTTTTATTCATATTTACTGAAAAAAATACTGTGGTAAGTTTAGCGTGTATTCTCTTTAAAACTAATATCATGGTATCTCACGGCCGAATTCTCGAACGCTAATCAACATTGAGGTGTACTTAAAAGTATCTCTAACTCTTTCATTACGAAGGTAAAATGAAAGACAGAAACATTTTAAGAAGCCCTCAAGTTTTGACTATCGTTTCAGTATTCCACGGTAAGTCAGACACATTTGGAAAATAAAAATTAACCGGTTTCAGTCCCTGGTTGGCGGGGGTTGGGTGGAAGGAGATTTAACCGACACGTCCAATCCGCACCCATCCGCATCTACCCCATATAAATTGCACAAAAACAGAGCTCAATTAAGGATTATTTTAAAACTATATAATTTCATGTTACAGTTATAAAAAATACACGTTTAAAACGTTGATTTGCCATGTAAATAATTTCTAAAAAGTAAACTAAGTAAGTAAAAATTAAGGGTTGTATGTATTTTTTAATGCCACTTTATAAAAAAATAAAAACAAAAAAAATAGTCCAAAAATTAAAAAAAAATTTTAAGGGTGAGCAACCCCTAAGTGATATGTCACTTAGGGGTATGAAAAATAGATAGTAGCCGATTCTCAGATCTACCGAATACGCATATAAAATTTGGTAAAAATTGGTAAAGCCGTTTCGGAGGAGAACGGTAACCAACATTGTGACATGGAAATTTTATATATTAGATGATTTTTTTCTATACAATCCAGTAATCCGAACATTCCAATAATCCGAAACCCTCTGGTTTTTAATAGAGCTGGATTAGTGAGAGTCTACTTTATATCAGGGTTTACCTCTTTTGTGTATGTATAAATTGTGTAAATGAGGATTTTTTTTCCAGTTTGTATCTTCAATGTTCTGGACGGTATACGCTATCGATCGAGAACTGGTGTTCCCTCGTATCTACGATGAGGTAGTACCCTGGTGGTTCAACCATTGTGTCCACACCAATATCCTCATAGTTCTGGCCTTGGAGACACTGCTGCAGCCGAGGAGGCATCCTGCTGATGAGAAGGTGGAACTCACGATTTATTGGGGCGTCGCTATAGCTTATGCTGTTGTGTAAGTATTAAATTTAAAACAAAATACACAGGAACATTTGACGGCCTCGTTGGCGCGTGCGCATCTATGGGTCGTGGGTTCGAATCCCACCGAGACGACATGTTTATAATTTTCTTTAAACATGTCTTCTCCACGTATGGTCACTTTGGGCATTGAACGGGTGGGAGGAATATCGAAATTCCAACCGGGTTACGAACCACTGTTCATACATAGATGGAAAAACCGTGATGTGCACATAGCGCGTTTCGGTTTCAGTCTATGGATTTCCGAATGCTCGAAGTAAAAAGTAGGTCGACAGTACATCATTGACTGATGTTCTGCGGCTGAGGTATCACCTACCATCAAGTGAACCTAATGCTCGTCTGTCGATATCTAACATAAAAAAAGATTTACTTAGTTAAGCAGTACTTACTATGAATGAGATTCACTTACCAACATTTTAACGTTATTTGTTATAATCTATATCATTCATTAGCTTTCTTCCTGTCACAGCGGAGTTATTAAACAGGTCAAAAAAAACAACATTAATTTGAGAACCTCCTCCTTTTTTGAAGTTGGTTGAAAAAGAACACGTTATAGGAGATATCTTAAGCGATTATCAAAACTAACTGATATTTTTTTTCTTTTCAGATACTATACAATATACTTCGCAACCCATCACTGGCTGTACCAAGTATTTGGCGTCATGACCTGGTGGCAAGTAGTTATATACCAACTCTTCATCTGGGGTATGTCCTACATCTTCTATAGACTCCAGTTTCCAATCAACAGACTCTTTCACGGAGAAGAGAGACCGGAGACAGAAACGAACGGAGAGAAGATGGCTAATGGTACGGATAATATCCCAAAAGGAGAGAATACCAAAGTAATAACTAATTTAAAGGCTCCTCCCTTTTCAACACGGTCCTGGAGTTTGAAGTTCAGAAGTCTAAGGAACCATTTTGAGACTTCTCGTCTATGATATAATTAGTTATATGTGCCAATTGTTAAACTTTTGCCAATAAATTTTGTGGCTTTTATTTCGTGCCACTAAATTTTGTGATTTACTTGTTGCCAATAAGTTTTGTCACTAGCTATCTTTGTACTTTCTGCCAATAACTTTATTAGCTGATGTCATCGTAATATTTTTGTCAAGAATGTTTATGGCACTTACTTCGTGCCGATATTTTTTTTGATTTAAGGGTTTCCAATAAGCGGTGGTCTTTGTATTTTCTGCCAATAACTTAATTAGTTGGTGCCATTGTCCAATTTTGTCAAGAATTTTTGAAGCAATTATTTCGTGCCGATAACATTTTTGATTTACGGGTTGCCAATAAGCGGTGTTTGTATTTTCTGCCAATAACTTTATTTTTTAGTTGTAATATATTTGAAGCTTTTAAATTCTTGCCAATTACTTAAATAGCTAATTATATCGTTATTTTTGTGTCTGTATCAAAATGTCAATTATTTTCAAGCTATGATAATTAAGAAGTATTTACAAAAATAATGTAAAGTTAAACGACTCTTCGTTAGCTGTACTTTTATTTATCATTTGTATTACTGCTATTTTGTTGCATAAAGAAATATGTCAATATCAATAATATAAATATATTTTAGTTTATAAGCAAAAAGCTTTTATGGTTTATGATTTCAATTTTCATTTAAATGAATTAACAAATCGAAATACATATTTGTTAATTCATTTAAATGAAAATAAAATTTCCTTTTCGAGAGAATTATTATTATCTTAAAACTAACTAACATATTACACAAACACTAAAATAGATGATATAACGCATACAGTAACACTGGGGCACACTAATAAATAAATATTCGAACAAAGGTTCAGGAGAAACGTCAATATCTTATCGTTTAAGTAGGTAAAGGAGAAATATAATTATTAAAAACAAGGATTTTATATTTATTGTATCAATGAATTATATTGTCTTATATTTTTATTATATTTACTTTTTTATAAAATAATTAATGAATAAATAAGAATAATTAAATATTATCTGATATGGGTGGTCTTGAAAAATAAAATAAACAATTATCGTATTCCTAATTTTATTTTAGAGAAAAACACAAAATAATATACTTACTAGATTAATTATTATTATTACATGAATATTAATTATTATGAAATCGGTACCTCCTAAGTATTTTAATGAGTTTTATGAGAATGAATTGAATTAAGGAGAGCGATTTGAAGGATAATGTTGGATTTTAATGATTTTAAAATATATTAGCTGTTGCCATCGTCATATTTTTGTCAAGAATTTTTATGGCACTTACTTCGTGCCGATATTTTTTTGATATACGGGTTGCCAATAAGCGGCGGTCTTTGTACTTTCTGCCAATAACTTAATTAGTTGGTGCCAATGACATATTTTGTCAAGAATTTTTGATGCACTTATTTCGTGCCAATAACATTACTAAGATTAAGCATGGTATATTAAAAATACAAAATACCTTATGTTAGAAGAAAGTACTTAGGAGGTATTGATATAGTATTAATTTAATTTTGTTTGTTTTATCAATGAGTTGAAAGTTGTAATAGGTATACTGCAGTGAAGTTATTGTAATTAAAAATACTTAAAGGGATTTTGTTAGACGAAACTAACGGCCGAATTAATCGTCAAAATAGTTATGTTCAAGTTGTTTTGTCTCTGTTATCCACTTGATTATAGAAAGAGATATACTGATGGCCGAATTCTTGAACGCTAATCAACTTTGAGGTGTACTTAAAAGTATATCTAACTCTTTCATTACGAAGGTAAAATGAAAGACAGAAACATTTTAAGAAGCCCTCAAATTTTGATTATCGTTTCAGTATTCCGCGGTGAATGCTTTAAATAATTTAAGCTAAGTATATTACGTATTTTGAGTTTGCTCAGACTTTACTTTCATTAAACTATGACGGTTTTATTCATAAGCTTGATATAGTTAAAGTATGTTTTGTCTCGCTCTATCGAATATAAAAAGACTACAGAACGAAAGAAACAAAACATACTTTAACTATTAAGCTTATACTACGTTTATGAATAAGAACGTGAGCCTCTAACATGAACAACTTGCGAGAAAGGCCGGCAACGCATCTGCAAGTTCTCTGGTGTTGCGTATGTTCATTTTCCATCAGGTGAGCTGAGGCTCGTTTGCCCCCCTATACTATACAAAAATAAAAGAAATTTGTATGCAATGGGTGTATGTAGCGTGTACTCGGAGGGAACCGAAAATTTATATTTTTAGGGACTTTGTCTTACTATGAAGTAGAGTCTGAGCAAGTCTGAGAAAAATAATATTAAAAAATTTCCTACAAAGAATAAAATCTTCCATACTGATTGTTATTTTAATGGGTGACTTCAAAGTATTTTTAACTTTTAGATCGAAACGTTGAAGCCGTAATTGCTTAAAGTAAGAAGGTAATATATGCATGATTGTATAACTGTGTAAAAACTTGGTGATAGAAAATAAAATAATATATTCAAAATATTGTATTTATTTCTTATCTTGTCTTTATATAATAATAATAAAAAATATTTATTTCAGACCAATTTCAAACCATATTTTACATTAGAAATTTAATGAAATTAAATGAATTTACGAGATATTTAAAATATTCATGTTATTAATTAATCTATACTTATATTATAAAGAGGAAATATTTGTTTGATTGTATGTTTGTTACGACTTAACTCAAAAACTACTCGACCGATTTTAAAAACTCTGTCACCGTAAATATTTGTTTTATTTTAATTTAATTAATTATTTTTAAAGTTAATTTATATCTAAATATTCTGCGAATATTTCAAGCGTCTACCTGTTGTCGTTATCAATATCGGGCAAAAACGAGCAAATACATTCACATCACATTTGTTGTATGGGAGCGTTCCTTAAATATTTATTTTAATCTGTTTTGCCTCTTGGGAACGGAACCCTAAAAAGAGAAGAAATAAAAAATCTGGTAATTTCCTAATATGTTTATTATTATATTTTACAAAAGTCTTAAATATAATTGTTACAAAATATGTAAAATAATTACAAAGTTTTTCAATATTTTATAAACCAATAATACGCTCAGTGCTTCGTTGAAATTCTTATGTTACATTACTAACTAATAGTTGATATTTTACAAATCAAATTAGACACGGGTAACCTTTGAAAAATACTTAGTAATTACAATATTTAACCTAAGTCTAATTGTATTAACATAACAATTGGCCGTACATTAAAATAAAGTAAAAAAAAAAACAGAAAAATATTTCCTGGTTGCTGAAAAAAAAGTAAGTCTTAGAATTGTTTTTATATATTTTAAATTGAGTATTTCTTTCTTTTGTACGTGATATAAAATTTCTCTTATGATCAACATTAAAAATATAAAAAAATAGCGCAAATATTATGTTAAATGCCAATAATATATTTATAAAAGAAAAAAACTTGTAAATAAAATTTGTACAAAAAAAACATGTAAGAAGTCAAATAGTGTTTTAAACGTAGTATAGCGAGAAGGAATGGGTTAAATTTGATACAAATTGGCAGTGATTAGTGAGTAATTAATCTCAAATATCGTTAAAACTGTAGCCAACGATGCGCTGTCGACCTTTTTATTAAGTGGAGTATTCGGAAATCCATATACCGAAACTAGTAATCCATATTTGAACGGTGGTTTCTATGGATGATATCAGCAGTTGAATGGGCGAAATATGGTTTACTGGTAAATATTTCAAAGACGACGGGATTTGAACCCATCTACTACCGAAACGAAGACGTCTTTCGAGCCAATGAACAAAAGCTTTGAATTACTTAAATTTAAAAATATTATCACTGAAATGCTATACAAATGTTTTTCTTTTTAACACTTTCATGGACAGCTTCGGTTTGATGATTTCCCATACATGTTATATACATGTATGGGAAATCATATCAATAACGTATGTATATCGAGGGGCTCGTTGGCGCGTTCGGTAGAACACCAGCCGTGCGCATCGATGGGTCGTGGGTTCGAATCCCACCGGTATGAAATTTTTATAATTTCCTGTAAACATGTTTCCCACATGTCTGGTAACTTCGCGCATTAATCGGGTGGAAGGAATATCGAAATTCCGACCGGGTAACGAACCACCGATCATAGATCATCAAACTACTCGACCGATTTTAAAAATTCTTTCTTCGTTAGAAAGCTACATCTTCATCGAGTAACATAGGCATATATCAATTACAAAAATAATTAGGGATCCCTACTAAAACTTGAATAATGTAACCCTAAAGCCTATTTTTGTCATAATATGCACGTACCGCCCTTGAAATTGTTTTTTTTTTCTATTATTAAATGGGGACGGCATAAGAATTCATATATTGGTCCATTTTTCAACTTCTAGATTGATGAATTGTTCAACATAGTATTATATCTCTATATATTAAAATATCCGGATTTTTAGTATAAATTGTTCTTCAGTATATATATTTCAAAATATCAACTCAAAATTGAGTCTTAAAAACGCTTATTTGTTAAATATACAGTTAAAAAAGTATGCGAGTAAGTTTATTTTTACGAAATGTTAATTTAGAAGCTATATTACTCGCTGTATTCTTGAAGCGTTTCCAATATTAAACAAAACCCACAGTATCTTACCGATCACCAAGGGTTTTCGATCTTTCAAAGGTTACTAATCACCAATGGTTTTCGATCTTTCAAAAGTTACCGATCACCAACGGTTTTCGATCTTTCAAAGGTTACCGATCGCCAAGGGTTTTCTATCTTTCAAAGGTTAAATCACTAAGGGTTTTCGATCTTTCAAAGGTTACCGATCACCAAGGGTTTTCGATCTTTCAAAGGTTAGATCACCAAGGGTTTTCAATCTTTAAAATTTTACCGATCAACACCGGTTTTCGATCTTTCAAAGGTTAGATCACCAAGGGTTTTCGATCTTTCAAAGGTTACCGATCACCAACGGTTTTCGATCTTTCAAAGGTTACCGACCACAATTACTTTAAAAGAAGTCCCCCATCTGTCTATACACAAGCTGTCGTGTCGGCCGTGTTAATCCATCGTTGTAGCTTACTTGGGGTTTGAGATAATATGACGTGGGAGTCCGTAGACTAACGCCAGATAATTGCGGACGTTTTCTTATTTGATACTGTGACAATTCAGATGCTGCGTATTGCGGTTCTGGTTGTAAATTATTTCTGAATCTACTGAACGTATAATCTCTGTTGTTGGGAATTATGAAACCACTTGGCACTCTGATGTTTGGCAAATTCGGTGCCAATGCTTCGTTGTATCTCTCATCGTATTCATTCTCTATAGAATCAGCTAGGTTCTGTTTTATCGATACGTCCGGTATTCTCAACGGTTTTCCCGTTGCGGTGTATGGTTTTGATATCTCCGGTTTTGGTTCAAATTTTTGTTTTTCTTGTATTTGGGATAAATATGGTTTTAAATATTCTGCAGGTTTCAATGTTGATTCTAGTTGTTCTTTGATTGCTTCGTAGTTGTCGTTGAAGGTTCTTAAGACTTTTGAGGCTAGGTTTTTGACGTTGTTTTCCGGTGTTGTTGTTGGTGGTTCGGTTTTTACTTCTGTTGTTGTTATTGGTGCTGGAGGGGAGTGTGGTTCTTTTTTATTGTTGTTTTCGTATTCAATATCATCTTCGTCGTAGTATTCGTATTCTTCTTCTGCTTTAGGAACTGTGCTTGGTTTCTCTGTGGCTAAAGTTGTAGTAAGACGTTCGGTTGTCGTAGAAATTGTTGTTGTCGTTGGTTTTGGTGTTGTCGTTGGTTTAGGTGTTGTTGTTGGTTTTGGTGTAGTGGTGGTGGTAGTAGTGGTCGTGGTTGTAGTAGAAGTGGTGGTAGGTTTAGGGGTGGTGCTTGGTGGTGAGTTTAAGTCCTTCCCACCTACCGGTTGTAATCCTCTCGGTAAGTAGGGACTTCCACCCCTAGACGGTAAAAAAGGACGTTTAACAACTTTGACATTTGATTTTACGTCTCTTACTTTTTCTACAATATCGTCTTCTAGCCTAGTTTTTATATTCGGTATTTCTTTTTCATCGTCATAGTAGTAATCGTCGTCTTTTGCTTTTGGTGGTCTCTCGTTTCCCCTTTGGCTATATGTGTATTTAGCTGTCTTTGTCGGAGGTTCATAGTAATATTCTTCATCCTCATAGTCTATGGGTCGTTTAGTCTTTTTTTTTAAATTACTCGGACCAGTTGATCTGGCTGGTTTGAACTTTTCTCTTTCAAGCATCTCTGGTTTAGGACGCTGTTGTATTGTACTGGTTTTAGCAGACGGCATTGGTCTACTAACATCATCATCTTCGTAATCATCGTAATACTCATCATCAGGTTTCGGCGGTACTTTCGCTGTTGAAACGGGAACATAATCATACTTGTCCTTTTCACTTAGTGGTACTGGTCGTTTTATTTTTGGGGGCATTCTGGGTTTGCTGAAAATGCCATGACCATTCGGTTTGACTAGAGGTTGCGTGTCAGGAGCAGTAGGCGCTTGTCTTTTTTCTTCTTGTCTGTCATCGCCATCGTAGTTTCGGTCTGGTTTCAACGAAGGTCTCTCATCCCTTCCTTTATATGGTCTGTCATATAGTCTGCGTCCTTCATTTGAAGGTTTGTCTCTGGGTTTGGAATCACGACTATCATCTAAAGGTCGTCTTTCATCCCTAGGTCGTTTTTCATCTCTTGATCGGAATTCATCTCTTGGTCTTATTTCATCTCTGGGTTTGATTTCGTCTTTGGATTTTCCTTCATCCCGTGGTCTGATCTCATCCCTTGATTTTATTTCATCTCTTGGCCTATTTTCACCACGAGGTCTTATTTCGTCTCTTGGTCGGAATTCATCTCGTGGTCGTACTTCATCCCTGGGTTTTATTTCATCCCTAGGTTTAATTTCATCCCTCGGTCGAATTTCATCCCTTGGTCTGATCTCATCACTTGGACTGTCATCATCTCTGGTCCTATCAGGTTTATCGTCTCTAGGTTCATCCCTTGATCTATATTCATCCCTTGGTCTTTTTGGTCTTCCACCTCTAGGTCTTTCCTCTTCTTCAGGCCTGTATCGTTCTTCTTCTTCATCCTTTGGTTTTGATTGACGTCTGCCTCCTTTATAAGGTCTTCTCTCTTCATCATCATATGGCCTTCTGTAACCAGGCCTTTTTGCTCTCGGTCTTTCATATGGTCTTCTATCGTCATAATCATCTTCAACATCATCACGTGGTCTTGAACGGGTTTCATATCTGTGAAATAGAAAACATAATATTGTATTGAAGAGTTATGATACATAAACTTAGTATATAAAATTATATAATACAAGCGACCCGCCCCGGCTTCGCACGGGTCTAGATTTTTTGACAAAAAAAAGCAGGGGTTGGTAATAGAAGAGTGAAAATATAGGGTTTTATGTATTTTTAATGCCACATAATAAAAAAATACTATAAAAATTAAAAAAAAATTGGGG
Organism: Anthocharis cardamines; assembly: GCA_905404175.1. NCBI lineage: Eukaryota > Metazoa > Arthropoda > Insecta > Lepidoptera > Pieridae > Anthocharis > Anthocharis cardamines. The sequence goes on from FR989979.1 coordinate 4,199,782, forward strand.
TGGACACCCCTTGTCACTTAGGGGTTTGAAAGATAGATAGTAGCCGATTCTCAGACTTACTGAATATGAATAAAAATTTCATAAGAATCGGTCGAGCCGTTTCGGAGGAATATGGGAACGAACATTGTGACATGAGAATTTTATAAATTAGATATAGTGTGTGTTAATAACCTGTCATCATAATCATCCTGAGGCCGTCTCTTCCCTGGTCTACCTGGCCGCGGTCTTGATCTTCTGCCGCCTCTGAAATTGGGAAAATAAAGTTATCTATACTAATATTATAAAGAGGAAAGATTTGTATTTTTGTATGTTATGAATAAACTCAAAAACTACCGGACCGATTTCAAAAATTCTCTCACCAATGGAAAGCTACATTATCAGCGAGTCCTCAATATCTTTTTAACAAGTGCCCAATTGACCCTAACATTTAGTGGTTGTTATATTCTTGGGCCCCTCTACCGCCCCACTAAATGCCATTGATATCCCCACACGTCTGAGAGTCAAGGAGACCGACCCCAAACAGAGCTAAGGTGACCCTAACTAGACATGGGTAACACTGCGCTGCGCGGCGCAATTGCGCCGGCACGCTTCACTGCGCAGGGTGAGTCAGCTCATTCATTCATAATGTGTTGGCGCACGGCGCAGTACCCCGCTCACTGAGAGAACTGTGAGCGTGGAGTTGAGTGCGTTTCGGAGGTTTCACTGCTCGCCTTGCGCGTCCCATTTTGTTGCGTCGTGGCGCAATTTTGAGTTGACTCAAGGAGCCGACGCACTACACTGCGCCTGAGTGTCTGAGTTGGCCCAGGGAATTTCGCTGAGTTACCCATGTCTAACCCTAACACTGTTTAGATTTTCTCTAGAATTTAAGTATGATGATGAAGTTAAAAAATACCTTTCTTCATAATCGTATTCATCACGATCCCTGCCGTAGTAATAATCATCATCATAGTAATCATATCGCTGTGAAGGTCGCCGTCTGGGGGGACGCGGTGGTCGGTCGGTGGTGGTCGTGGTGGTGGGGGTGGTGGGTGGTGGTGGCGGCGGTGTGGTGGATGCAGCTTTGTAGAGCGCTTCGTTTCTGAAAAATGAATAAACAAAAACATGTATAATAGGAAGTGGTATGCAAGGATCGGAGCATATGGAATTCCATGATCTCTGTCTGCCCCAATGGGAAAGAGGCGTGATGATATAATTCGATGTTGCCTATATGTCGTAACCGACATTTTTAGCGAAAATGAGTTAAATATACAGTTAGATTCAGATTGTCATTAATAATAATAATAATACTTTATTGCACATGAAATAAAAACAGACATAAAAAAAAATACATTAAAATACACAGTACAAAGGGCGGCCTTATCGCTTAAATAGCGATTTCTTCCAGACAACCCCCGAAGAAAATTACCAGAAGAAAAATACGTAGAGATAAAAATAGGTGGTGCAAATACAGAATTAAAATAAAAAAAAACTAATAAAACGTTACATACAAATTTGAAAAGAATAATAAATAAACACAAACAAAATAACTATAATCAATAAATAACGTAACACATCATCTTCTGTTCCTACATAATTTTAAAAAATGATTGCGCACTTCTTAAGTCATTCTGTTACGACATAATATGCTGTTACCCATCGATATGTATGTATGAATTATAATATTATAGTTCAATTTCATATTTTCGAAGGTACCAATACTTCTGGTATCGATAGATACATCTATGTTTCATTTTTTATATTAGATACCGATAGACGAACAAGAGATTCAATTGATAGTAGGTGATTAGTCAAATGATGCGCTGTCGACCTACTTTTTCGAGCATTCAGAAATCCATAGTCTGAGACCGAAACGCGCAATATTCATTCACGGTTTTTCCACCTATGAACGGTGATAGTTACTCTGGTCGGAATTTCGATATTTCTCCCACCAGTTTAATGCCCGAAGTGACCAAATGTGGGGAAGGCATTTTAAACATATCCCAGCGGGATTCGAACCCGTGACCCATTGGTGCGCAAGGTAGGTGTTCCAAACGCGCGAATGAGCCTGCAAAATTCTGTCTTAATAATTCAGTACCTATTCGAATAATAAACAGAAAAAGGCGCTCCGAGTCCAGTCAACTTTATGAGTACCACTGGAACGATGTAGATACTGTGTGAGATCTACTTGTGCCTCATATCATCTTCTATCGAAAGTCATCTTCAAATATAACTTACCTGTGGAAAAAATTAGCTGAGTTCTTGCAATCTACTTCCGACACGAATTGGCAGATGAAAGTCTTCTGATCGAAGGCGGTGTAGTTCGCGCATAGGAAGTCATATCGGGTGCCGAACAGGCAGTGATGGTACACCTGAAATGTTTTAAAGTTTCTTTAGTTTTCAGCTGAGAATACAAATGTTATATTGTTAATAAATTAAGGCATTATATCAAGGTTTAATAATGATGTGAATCACCTAGGTCCTAAGAGATCCCCTCACCCTTCAGCCACTATAATGGGGCCCACGGGATCGCGATAGCGTACTGCCGCGAGCACCCGGCGGTCAGGCCAAACGGCCCCCCTCCTCGTCCCGCTTGTGCATCCTTCCCATGCTCAACATGGGAGGAGGCCGCGGGTTGAATTTTTAGTCAAACTTGTTGACTCACCACTAGTGTTAGTTTTCCGCCTTACGTGCCCTCTGCACAGGTTTCAAACTTCCACCAATATTTATGTTATCAACCCTTCCGGGCGTCAAACATCCCTCAAATTCTCAAACTCCACCAACCATTTCCACACTTTTAAAGCGAGAAACACTTAATGACCAACCTGGGAATGGAACCCGGGACGTATGCTACATACGCAGTTAATCACCTAGGTCCTAGTCATATAAGCATAGGCTAGACACATTTCTGTGTCCCTTTTACTGATCATTAGACAAATCACGTAAAGCCCTATTCGTTACTTCCCGGGTTCTGTTGGTTCATTGACCCAGTATTATATTAAAAATGAGCGGGAACAGGAGACCTATTACCAATCCAAAATACGATGTTTCATCTGACGGATCGTACATTTTCCTATTACAAATCCGATGATTATGTATTTCGTTTGACATTACTATGGTCGTAATTATAATCGTAAAAAGAATCGAAAATATTTTTTCTTAATAAGTTTGAATACGAAGTTGTTTGTTCTTTCGTTTTGTTCCGTTCGTTGCATTCGATTTTGGTAATAGGCCTACAGAACTTGAGGGCTTCTTAAAATGTTTCTGTCTTTAATTTTACCTTCGTAATTAAAAGGTTAGATATACTTTTAAGTACACTTAAATCTATCAAAATTATAACCCTACCTGGCATTTGTGAGGGATTGATGCGTAGAATCCATCATGAAGACCATCACATTTGAACTCCATCGTCTCCGGAGGTGGAACCGATTCAAAGAACGGATATTCAGAGAGATTGTAGCCATTCAGCTCGCGAGGCAGGTTGGGGTCATGAATGTAGTCTATCTGGGGGATTCCAGACAGCTTGGATGTTGTGTTGGTCTCCGCCCCTTCTGCTGTTGTCTCCACCTGAAATAAGAATAATAGCATTTTTTTAATATCAGATATCGACAGACGAGCATGAGGTTCACTTGATGGTAGGTGATACCTCAGCCACAGAACATCAGTCAATGATGCGCTGTCGGCCTACTTTTAACTTCAAGCATTTGGAAATCCATAGACTGCGAAACCGAAACGCGCTATATGCAATTCACGGTTTTTCCAACTATAAATTCCATATAACTGCATTTCTGTAAGTATTTTATGAATAATCTTTGGTGGTAGCCGTGGCGTATTTTAAATCGATGCTTTCTGGGTTTGTATTTTATCGCCTCGTCTATGTTAATATTATAGAGGAAAGATTTGTTTGTTTGTTACGATTTAACTCAAAAACTACTGGACCGATTTTAAAAATTCTTTCACCAATAGAATGCTACATTATCTTATAGTAGATATTTTTTATGTATAGTATCTACATTGCACCCGTGCTAATAAAAAGAGAACAGAAAATGTACAATCAGACGGTTACGTCTCTGTGTCACTTATTACCTATTTTTTATACAGGCAACTAAACTTCTGTGCCCGACCGAAACTATTTTTATTTTCTTACCCCAGGATTTGAATCCGGGACTTATGGTGCACAAACACAAATCCACAACGGTTAAATGATAATAATTACTACTAATTTCATATTTTGCAATGTCCAATTTGGTTTCGCCAAATGTTAGATAACAATTACGAAAGGTGCTCGAACTTAAGCACGAGGAGTTGCGCCACTTCGTAACTTGCCGTCTTTATGACCTTCTAACTCTAAGCCCAGGGTAAATAGGTTACCCACAAAACCAAACTGGATGTTACCTTCTTGCTAAAAGAAGTGGCAAGAACATGTCTGTTAAAAAACAGTTTTTATCATTCATCCATTCATTCGTTACTTCCAAACATAATTCATTCATTAATTCCTTAATTTATTTACATTTATATACCATTCATTCATTCATTGGTTATTCCTTCTTTCATTGGTCACATATTTCATTTATTGACGATATTCTCATGAAGACGACATTAAGAAACTAAAAAATTCGAAATGATAGCCCAAAATAATCAATTATTGTTCTACTCTACGCGCTGTAAATATGAAGCAGTGATCTTATTGCTTATATCAATTTCTTTTTGACACAATAAGAGAAGAAAGTAACAGGATGTGAAGAAGAGATAAATTATCATCTTATCTATAGTTGTCCTAAACTCCATGTCACTTTAGAATGTCCTTCCTCCTGATATTCCTCGTTCCAATAATTTTAAATGTCTGTTATCTCTGGTCCCTTCTCAATTTGTGAATGTCCTCTCCTTTATTATTTTTAACAAATTGAAGTATTAAAATGTTTAATTACTGAATACTATTTATATCTATACATATATTTGTGTCTCTTTTGTGACGTCCTAAGTGTTTGTGTTTTTGTATACTTTTAGCTCACTCCAAGTATCAAAATTCTTAACATTAAACTGTCATCCGTAAGTCAAGTTTCAATATAGATCCTGACATTATAAAATCATTAACTCTACCAAAGAGTAGTATCTGGAAAGAGAAAGAAAATCCAATAATATAATAATTCATGGGTTGAAGGATGAGGAAAAGTCTACATTAGAGTTAATTAAAAAAGTGAAGGAATGCTTTTTACAAGAATTAGAGATAAATGTGGATGACTGGGAAATAAATAAAATATACCGTATTGGGAACATAAATAGAAATGGGAAACCGAGGCCTACACTCCTTTCCTTAGTTACTAGGTGGAAAAAGAACGAAATCATGAGGAATAAAAAGAAATTAAAGGAAATATTTGTAACCGAGGACTACTCAAAGGAAACCTTAGATAAGAGGAAGGCCCTACAACCCCAGCTTATGGAAGAAAGGAAAAAAGGAAATTTTGCCTACATAAAGTATGATCAACTAATTATCAAGGAAAACACTAATAAAAAAGATAAAAGGAAAAGAGAGTTATCTACCTCCCCACAAACTAATTCGCATCCAAAGAAGCAGCAGTCAGTAAACCCATCAACAAACAAAAGAATGAACGCATTTGATATGATGAGAGGTCGATCCCTATCTTACTCGGGAATTCCAGCAACAAAGGAACAATAGCATTTAGACACCGGCGATCGGAAACAACAAACAAATAACAAGCAGTATAATAACACAACAAAAATAAAATACCCTCCCCCAAGCCGACTGGTCCTCGTGGGGGAAAAAGACCACAACCCTCCAAAGATACTCAAGCACACCCCGGATATATACATAGCTACTTTTAATACAAGATCGTTACGAACTACTGAAAAGCGCATCGAACTTGAACTAGCCATAGCAGAAATAAAATGGGACATAATAGGAATAAGTGAAATGAGAAGACACGGTGAAGGGATAGAAGACTACGGGGACTACATCCTACACTACAAAGGAGAGACACCGGGTTTGTATGGTGTGGGCTTCTTAATTAAAAAAAGACTTGCACACAGAATTGAAGAAATCAAAGGGATATCTGAAAGAATAGCAGTGTTGAATATAACGTTACCCATAATTAAAAATGAAAAATGGTCCATCATTCAAGCCTACTCACCAACCGAATCGGATAAGAGAGAAGACATAGTAAAAATTGAAAATTTCTATGAAGACTTACGAACAGCTATTACGAATTCTCACAAAAATATTATTCTAATGGGTGATTTTAATGGTCAAATAGGAAAGTGCAATAATAATGGAGAAGAATACATAGTAGGTAAATACGGACATGGTAAAAGAAGCAAGAATGGAGATAGATTAGTCACCTTGGCTTTAGAAAACAAACTCAGGATCCTCAATAGCTTCTACAAGAAAAAGAAAATAAAGCAATGGACGTGGATTGCCCCAAATGGTCTACATAAAAACGAAATTGATTTCATTATGACCAATAATTCCAAAATAATTCAAGATGTATCAATCATACATAATCTAAACTTTTATTCGGACCATAAAATGGTTCGTGCTAGACTAACAAGCACTCCTGTAAAGATGAAAAGGGTATTTCATAATGATAATTCTTCCTTTATACATATAAATTTTATATATATAATGATAATTCTTCCTTTATACATATAATTTGTACCCATAATGGCGACCAACTTACGGCTAGTTTAAAAGAAACAATAGGAAAAGACAAGGGAAACAACATACTAATTCAAAGCAGGTATGAAAGATTTATAAACAGCTTACAAACAGAAACCAAAAAAGTTAACTCAAGAAGCAAAAAGGTCGTTTCTGATGAGACACAACAGCTGCTACAGGAGAGGAAAGAACTAGTACAAAGGAAAGAAAATAAAATTAACCGTTATAAAATCGCAGAAATTAGTAAAAAGATAAATGAAAATATAAGAAAAGATAAGAAACTAAAAAGGAAAAACACACTGGAAAAACATATCGAGAAGACTGGGGGAATAAAAAAGGCTATTAAAGAATTGAACCCTAAAAAAGATTGGATGCTGAAGGTGAAGACTAAAGACGGAAATTATACAAATAAAAGACTAGAAATACTTAAAACAGCTACAGACTACTACCGAAATCTGTACAAAAGTAACAACCTAAAAGAAAGGATAACTGGAAGAAACACAAAAGACTTTGAACCGATACCAAAAATATTAAAGGAAGAGACAATAAGAGCCATTAATACACAAAAAAGAGACAAGACTCCTGGAACTGATCAAATAACAAATGAACTACTACAAGTTGCCCTACCAACCATTGCCCCTACACTAACAGATTTATTCAATGATATTATAGAGACTGAAAATATCCCTGTAGATTGGACCAAATCAACAATAATATTACTCCATAAAAAAGGAGATAGAGGAGAAATAGCGAATTATCGACCAATCAGCTTGATGTCGAATATCTATAAAGTCTTTTCTAAAATAATTCTGTCCAGAATCACATCTATACTTGATGAAAACCAACCCAAAGAACAAGCGGGGTTTCGTAGCAAATACTCAACAGTGGATCATATACATGTTCTAAGACAAGTTTTACAGAAATACAAAGAATATAATAAAAGTTACTATCTGGCTTTTGTAGATTACAACAAAGCCTTTGATTCCTTAGAACACGAATACATCTGGGAAGCACTGTGTTCTCAAGGTATACAAGAAAAGTACATACGAATACTTAAGAACATATATTCAAAAAGCACAGCTCGAATTAGGCTAGAAACAACGGGAGAGGAGTTTCCTATAGAAAGAGGTGTTAGACAGGGCGATCCAATCTCACCCAAGTTATTTTCGGCAGCCTTAGAGATGATATTTAAAAACCTAGATTGGAATAAAAATGGACTCAACATAAACGGTGAAAACCTGAATCACTTACGTTTCGCAGACGATTTAATTCTATTTTCAGAATGTCCAAAAAAACTAGAGCAAATGCTGCAAGAACTATCAGATCAAAGCATAAAAGCAGGACTTACAATGAACACAACAAAAACTAAAATTATGACTAATGTTTCACAGACATACAACATAATTGTAAACATGGAGAAAATAGAATATGTGGACGAGTATATATACCTAGGTCAGCTAATAGCCACACAGGATACTATGCAAAAAGAAATCGACAGAAGAATCGCTAATACGTGGAAAAGATTTTGGTCTCTCAGCGAAGTTATGAAAAACAAAGACATACCAATTAAAGATAAAAGGAAAGTCTATAACATGTGCATTTTACCATGTCTAACATATGGCTGCCAAACATGGGCATTGACAGAAAAGCTAAACAACAAAATAATGGTATGTCAAAATGGAATAGAGAGAAGTGTAATCGGAGTAAGAAGAAAAGACAAAAATAAGATTAAACAAAATTAAAAACGAAACTAAATTTAAAGATGCGAGTTCAGTTTGCAAAACTCTCAAATGGAAATGGGCGGGACATATGCTAAGAGAGAAAAATGAGAAATGGTCAAAAATAATAACTGAGTGGTACCCCAGGGATGGCAAAAGGAATAAAGGTCGACAAACGAAACGTTGGGAAGATGACCTCAAAAGAGTTGCCGGTCCTGAATGGATCAGAGTTGCAAGAGACAGAGATAGGTGGAAATCTTTGGAGGAGGCCTTTGTCGAAGGACAAGCTGTTGTTGTGAAACCGTTCGTCAGTGATAATTCATATACCCACTGAAATTATAAAAAGTATTGTAAATGTTTGTTAAAACAGCAATAAAGGCTTATATTATATTATATTAACTCTACCAAAAATGGTGGTTATTAACAGAATCTGTGTTTGAGGAAGTTGCCATTAATTAAAAGAAAAAGAGAGAAATTGCTGATGATGTTTGGTATATGGTAGGTGATGCGCTATCGACCTAATTTTACTTCGAGAGAAACCGAAACACGCAATGCATTTCACGATTTTTCCATCTATGAACGGTGGTTCGTAATATTATGGCCTTTTGCAAGGTGAATATCCAACGTTGAAATGAAAAACTTGTTATGAATGTAAAGTATTTAAATAAAAAAGAAAACTCCTACGTCAGTCTGGTCAAGGTCTTATAAAAGGAAACGAAAAGTAGATCACCTCACGCGGAGTGCGTTTCAATCGTTTCCCGTTTTACTTGCTTCATTTCCGGTTCGAGCCTTCGTTAACTAAGGATATTATGTAGCGGATGAATTGATTAAATAATTACTTTTAAAAGAATACGCCATTTTAAAGTGTTAAACTGCTTCGTAAATTGAATCGACCGCGACGGGCTCGTTAGCGCGTTCGGTAGAACACCTGCCGTGCGCATCGACGGGTCGTGGGTTCGAATCCCACCAGGACGATACGTTTATAATTTTCCGTTAGCATGTCTTCCCCACATCTGGTAACTTCGGACATTGATCGGGTGGGAAGAATATCGAAATTCCGACCGGGTAAAGAACCACCATTCATAGATGGAAAAATCGTGAAGTGCAAATAAATACATTTTTTTTGCACTTAGATTACAAATGCTGGCTAATAATGTACTAGGTACAGTATTGTACAGTATAAAGGTCTAACAAAAAGGTATGGTATGGATATAGGGATAACCAACAATAACCATTTAATACTTTACTTTTTACGAGAAATAATGGCTTATTTACGAAGCGATTTTAAGCACGGTACGGATTAATCCTTATCCAATTACTTATCTGAAATACAATTATATAGATCAATAGGGCCTTTAGAGTATATAATTTAAATGAATATCTTAGGTGTTAACACAAAAATATTACGCGGAGAAAAATAAATTCAAGCGCGTTTCCCACACCGATTGATTCAAGACTCGCTTGATCCACAGTCAACGCATCAAGCTGATTCGACCCCAGACAGACACAACTATCTATCTATCTTTCTATCTATCTATCTATAATTAATGAAATGAAATGAAATACATTTATTCGGGACGGCACAGAAGTAAGTAAAAGTACATCATAAATAATACAACTTAAAATATAAACTAACAATTAATAAATATAGGAAGAAGTGCCGCCACGAAAAGGGGAGGTACTCAGCATATGTCAGAGCATAAGCTCTGACGCTGATTTTCAGTAGTCCCCAGTGTGGCAGAAGACAGTAGTGGAAGATAGTTAAAAAAAAATAAAAAATAAAAAGCTATACATATAAACTAATTTGAGTTGAAAGACCTGGATTATATGATTTATTACCTGTGCTTCATCATCTGGACCAGTGATTTCTTCTTCTGGTGCAGCTGTAGTGGTTGAGGTCTTCGAAAAAATGAGGGATGTGGCTCTCACAGCTGACGTGCTGGGAACGCTCGATAGTGCTGTTAGAGCTACACCTGCAATTTGAATTTTTCTTCAAGACAATATGTATATATAAACAACACGCGTACCAGGCGATCATAATAACATAGTGTTATCATTATCCTATATATTACTAGCAAAACGCCCCGGCTTCGCACGGGTGCAATTTAGATGAAAATAAGTTACACGCTGATAATGTAGCTTTCTAATGGTGAAAGAATTTTTAAAATCGGTCAAGTATTTTTTGTATTAAATCGTAACAAAACCGCATAAATTGAAGAAAATGACAAAGTATATACAATACTACCCCTCGCAGCATTGCTCGCTGCGCTGCGCTGCTTGAAGCCGCACCGGCCGCGGCGCGACGGCCGCGGCGTGTATTTTTGTTTGTATTGATATTTTTAATTTCGTAATATCTTTTGAATGGAATGTCCGATTTCAATAATTCAAAAAGTAGTCAATAGGTATTGAAACAGTCTTGGATATGAAATAATTTATTTGGATAAGAATTAATATAAAGGTATGGATAACATGGTCTGATTTTGAACGGCATTTCTTTCAATTTTTTAAATGTTAAAAAGTAGTTATAGTAACATAACTACAATAGCTAGATATATGATCTCGCGAAGTTTTTTGTTGATATTGATATGTTCTATAATATTGTAGAACATTTTTTTGTTCTATCGTTAATACTTTCCGCAGCGCATGCGATGAAAGACATATTTTGGCTAATTTTTTTACATCTTGAGTTGGTTTTAGTAGGAATTTCTAAGGATCTCTATTTTTTTCTAGTAATAAATATAGCCTATGTTACTCAGCGATAATGTAGCTTTCTATTGGTGAAAGAATTTTTGAAATCGGTCCAGTAGTTTCGGAGCCTATTCAATTCATACAAACAAACAAAAAATCAAACCTTTCCTCTTTATAATATTAGTATAGATGTATATATAAATGTCTCGTGTATGTTTGTGGTCGCACTCATCCGAAACGGCTCGACCGATTTTTATGATTTTTTTATGTTTATTTGGTAGGTATGAGAATAGGTCGATTAGGGTGTTGCTATTCAGATTTTTATGACAATATTTTTGTATTTTTTATATTTAGCGTCAAAAATATAAAACCAAATTTTCACTTTATTAATTGAAGTGGGCACAGGTCAAATAGCTTTAATTATGTTTGTTTACCAGATAGTAACAGTTGAAGAAAGACTAGTTGATATATACAGAACGGGAAATGTATGAATTGTAGAGAATATGAAACTACACACTAGCAGAAATCCTTATTGCTTATACGGCGATTGTAATAGTAACCTCGTATAGTAATTTTAACCGACTTCAAGAGAAGGAGGAGGTTCTCAATTCAAATGTATTTTTTTGTATATTTCTTAGCAGATATCTCTGTCAATTTTGAACCAATTTTATATTTTTTTTTCAATTGGGCGTACAAGGACGTCCCATATAAATTTCATATAATATATATTTTTTATATTTACAATTTTTTAGGCGGTGTTATCCGAGAATTCCACGCCCAGGAATCCTCAAATCTAGCGAATAAACTGCTAAGGCGTATTTGGAATAGAATAAGTGAAAAGGAAAATAATCGGTGAAGCGTTGGGCCTTAGGACAATAAATATTTAGTAAGTACGTTGTCGAGTCTCTTAGTGGGGCATGGGGCAGACACACTTCTGTGCTTGCATCACCAATTTTCTATACAGACATGTTGATAATCAGTTTTCTATAACCTACCCGACTGAAATATTTTTAAAACATCCCCGAGCCTCGAACCACAAACATTCGGTTAGCACGCGTAACAGGCGATAATAAAAACATAGTGATAGCATTAGATACTTACAAAATAAACAGATAGACAGCCACCTGTGGCGAGAACGTTTCATGGTTGTACCTGTAACCAAAGAGAAATAAAATTAATAAAACATATAAAACAAAGTCGTGTTAGTTACTCCATTTATAACTCAAGAACGGCTGCACCGATTTTAACGATATCTTATTTGTTGGATTCGTCTATGTCTCGAATAACAGAACAAGATATTGACAAAAAACGAGAAAAAAAGGCTACAAAATTAATTATAAAATAAATTAGGTTCGTAACTCCGCACCATCACTAGCGGTTATAGCTTATTTGTAATATATAATAGAAATCTATATAATAGAAATGGGAAAATAGCATATTTAAATCTTGAATTTATTTTTGGAGCCAACATACTGGCAGAATAACGTCTGTCGGGACCGCTAGTTGTACTCCTACTGTCCTACTAATTATACTAATACTTATAAATCCTACTAATATTATAAATGCGAAAGTTTGCGAGGATGAATGGATGGATGTTTGTTACTCTTTCACGCAAAAACTACCGAATGGATTTCGATGAAACTTTACAGTAACATGGCTTATACATCAGAATAACACATAGGCTACAATTTATAAAGACTTTGTGTAATTTGGCCAAAATATTACGATAAGTATCAAGTAAGTCGGAAAAATTCCTGCCGTCTGAGAGCTATATTGGCGTGCGCTGCCTAAACCGTTGGAGTATGTATCTGAGGCCAATGTTATATATCCCTTTTGAAAAAAAAACATTGCTGTTTACAAAAAACGATCATAAAGTGTACGTCTCCGCTATGCCTTGATAAATAACGTATTCGTCTGATCATCTTGGCATTTCAACGAATATTTTCCTCGACAATCAAATTATATATGGATATGTTTTAAGAACAAAGTATGGGCGACGTTTACCTTGTACTGTTCGTTATATATTCGAGCTATGTATATCAGATACACAGGTTGTTCTAAATAAATGAAAAATCGTTTTTCAGAATAAATAAAGAAATATTTTTTCACTATACATTTTCGTATGAGATATTTACAATAAATATTTGTATTTATGATGCTTGTAACGAATAAACTCAAAAACAACTGGATCGATTTTAAGAATTCTTTCACCAATAGAAAACTACATTATCAACGAGTAATATAGGTTTTTTTGTGGATAGTACATCTACATTGCATCCGTGCGAAGCCGTGGGCGTGTTGCTAGTATTAATATATTTTTAATAGCAACTAATTTGCAAGCCTCTTTCCCTTGTCTAAGAAGTTATTTCACCCTTTAAATATGCATGCCATACCACCATACAAGATTTGGGAAATAAATGTTTTTTATTTTTTCTTTCTTTCTTTCTTGTAAGTTGAAATCAATTTAAAAAGTTTAGGGACAAAATTACTTATTATAAATAATATTGTCCGTATCTTTTTAAATTTAATTTAACTTACAACTTTTGATTTCATACTAATTGGGTTTTAGCACTATATCCCTCGTTATATTTAATTTTGACCAAGATAAATTACCTTGTCCTTGTCAGATTAAAACGCATTTAAGTCATTAAATTATAAATATATTCAGATTCCAGTGATTTTTAAGAATACGAAGAATACAAATTAATCCCTACATAATATAAAACAGTCGCTTCCCACAGTCTGTCCCTTTGTACGCTTACATATTTTAAACTACGCAACGAGTTTTAATGCGGTTTCATCGATAGATAGAGTGATCCAATAAGAAGATTTATACATATTGTTTTGTGTTATATTTGTTGTAATATGACAATAATGAAAAAATGAGAGTTTTCATAGAAAATGATGTCTTATTCTTTTCGTGCGAAGTCGGGGCGAGTCGCTTGTATATTATAAGACTGGGTTACATTTAATATAATTCAATCAATAAATATTTATATTTGTATCTTCCCATTCAAAACTGCATATCCGATTTTATTATGGCTATTAAATCGTGAAAGGTTTCTGGGTTATCCTTGAAATTGAAACAAATATCGTGATTAGAAGGGAAGATGCGCTTTATATACAAAATTCAATTCGTTATTTAGAATAGGGATGTTATGGATATGAAATATCGGATATGAGAGAGAGATAGAGATTCGTCGTAACACATGTACAATTATTGTAATTAAATTTTTAAACTAGTTATATACAAAACGACTACGACGAAACGGTCATGGACTCAGTATAAAGTAGATGGTCTTTGGCTACTTAACCAAAGCCTACCACGCTATGGATACAGGTATGGATATAATTCAAATTAAAAAATCATTTATTAATTTAGGTAACACAATGTACACTTATGAACGTCAGTAAAAAATACAAATTAAATGCTTCTAATTTTACATTTACTGCCAGTTCTCAAAACAAGGGCGTAGAACGGACGAGAAGAACTGGCAAGAAACTCGCCGCCACTCTTTTTTAATCGCCAAGTTTTTGTTTTACAAATGTTTTGTAAGGAGCTGCAACCATTACACCATGTTCCACATGACATCTTTAAGTAATTAACTATAATAATCGAAAAATATATATATAAACGAAAAAATAAATAAAAACAAAGATTGTCCTCTATCAGCAGTAGGAATGGTTATATATAATATTATATCATAACTGTTTCAGATATGTTTACGGATATTCTCTTAATTTCGGTTACGGATATTAGAACCCTAAGTTGCTTATATTTGTTAGCTGTTTAAAATCGGTCCAGTAGTTACAAAGTTAAATAGTTACAAACAATTCATAACCTCATCCCTTCGTCTCCATTCCACTCTCGCACATCCAGACGATCGGGACTCCATCCATTTGTTGTGGATATTCCCCGAAACCGCACAGTTCCTAAATAAAACTGCGATATAATGGAACTCCCTACCGGCATCTGTCTTTCCGGACCACTATAACTTGGGTATCTTTAAGTCCAGGGTGAATAGGCTTCTTCTAGACAGACGTGACATTCCTTAGATCGCATCACCACTTACTATCAGGGATCGCGGTCAAACGTCTGACTATTACGCATCCTTTCCTTATCATGAGAATAATGTGCATGTCAAAAGATACAGGATATTTTTCCATGAGTATTTTTGTGTCATTGATCGTCTCTTCCATATAGGAGAGTATGGAGGTAGATGCAATACCTGCGTGCAAAACCAATCTAAGGCCACTGTATGAGATTGGGAATTCAAGATGGCGTCGGTGCTATAACAATACTAGTAAAAGTCACAATGCAAGGACAGTGCAAGGTGAACGACCTGGGAATGTTTCCTACTGTAGGTATAAAAGGACTATATTGAATGTTAATGAAGGAAATAGTAGTTTAAAGTATTTTTTGTTTTTAGGAGATATCGTGACGGGCCCGTTGGCGCGTTCGGTAGAACACCTGCCGTGCGCATCGATGGGTCGTGGGTTCGAATCCCACCGGGACCACATGTTTATAATTTTCTGTAAGCATGTTTTCCCCACGTCTGGTAACTTCGGGCATCGGGTAACGAACCACTGTTCATAGATGGAAAAGACGTGAAGTGCACGTTGCGCGTTTCGGTTTCAGTCTATGGATTTCTGAATGCTCGAAGTAAAAATTAGGTTGATCATGGACTGATGTTCTGTGGCTGAGGTGTCACCTATCATCAAGTGAACCTCATGCTCGTCTGTCGATATCTGACATAAAAAAAATGAACTGGAACCGAATTGAAAGTCTTGCAGTAATAGAACCACAGAACAGAAGAAGTAGAAGTGGGGTGTGTCATTTGTACCGGATCGAGTGTCGCCAAATTCACATAAATGAATGGAGTATTTAATACTGCACACAGTTACAATTTTTATTCGATTCGTTATTTTTATTTAACTCAAAACTAGATAAATCACACTGGTCCTATAATTGATAATAGGTATATCTTAGTGTTTGGCAACGGTTACTTTCGGCTTAGCGCATAAAGTACATACGTTTTGTAATATTAAAACAAACTAATATATAATTACTAAATTAATCTTTATGTGAAAGATATAATTATGATTTTGGCTGACTGTGATCGAGATTGAGACACGCCTGCCACGCCTACTTCGCACTTCTACTTATATTTCCTTTTCTGTGAATAGAACGCTACACTATCTTTGATATAGGCCTTATCTTTTATATTTATAAGTTATTGTAGTGGAATAATAAAGAAACTTGACTGGCTTCGAGTATTTATTTTTTTATGTTAGATATCGGCAAACGAGGGTGAGAAAAACTTGGTGGTATGTGATATACACAGGACGTCAGATGTGTTTTCGACCTATGTTTTACTTTGACCATTCGGAAATACATAAACTCATACACATCAAAACGTACAAGATGCACAACGGTTTTTCCATCATGAACGGTTATTCTTTGCCCGGTTGAAATTTCTATATTCCTCCCATCCATTTTATGTAGTACCGGTGGGATTAAAACCTATGACCTATGATATGGTATGACCAACAACAAAAAAACAGCTTTGAAAAATACATAAACATAACTAAAAAGCGTCGATAAAATCCTTTTTTATATCTTTAAAATTTGTATAATATCAACCGGTTTCGTATGTTTCGTTTAAAAGATCCCTTTAAAAATCCAACAAGCAAAGATGCGAACAGAGCACATCACCTTAATAATGTAGGCCAGTTATTTGGTACGGAATCCGAAAAAAATTAATAAATAAACATACAGGTATAATTATGAGACTATTCTAATTGTAAGATAAAAAAAAGAAATAATGTAGTCCAGTTATTTGGTACGGAATCCGAAAAAATATAAATAAATTAAAAAAGGTTTTATTTTTTCCTTACTATTAATACAGGTATAACTATGAGACTATTCTAATTGTAAGATAAAAAAGAAACAATTATATAATATGTATATTATAAAAAAAGAGTAATATAAAAATATCTAATGTAATTAAGAACCGCCTGTCGCGGTAAAAGCGTCGTCTAAACACCGCCACTCTTCCCCTAGCCCTTCTCTCCCTCAGATTTCTGACAGTTACGAAAAAATATATAAAGTTTAATAAAATCTTACGTATGTAAATTAAAGAATTCTCATGTTAAGAGCGTATAAACAGTGTTTTCTATTACTATTTTCGTCACGCTATTTGTAAAGTATCAAATAACAAAGAACAATTATTTATTAATCATACATACAAATAACTAAATAAAATTCAAGTCTGTATAACGTAAGTTTGATACGTTGTCTAACAATATATTTACCTACTCAACACAACTTCACGCTTCCTCAAATAAAATATTATTTACGGCTCGATAATATTATTTAAGGAAATGATCTCTTTTTTTAAAGTTAGTTATCGATAGACTAGCATGAGGTTCACTTGATGGTAGATGATACCCCTTAAGTGGGCCCAACCCGTCTTACTTTCCATACAAAAGCTCGAACGTGATTATGGCGATGTAACCGATTTTTCTTTGAAACTTTTGAACTAATAGGTATCTCGTGCACTATATCTAGGTTTCTATCGAAACAAAATCTCAAAATTTTCAGAAATAAATTCAGTATAAGCCTCCAAAAATCAGCTTTTTTGCAAAAAAAATACCTGAACTTTGGGCGTTCATAATGTACTCATAAATTGTGAAAGTAAATATTTTGTTATGATAGAAACCTTGCAAATATAATGGAGATCATAAATTACAAAAAAATATTTCATAAACTTGTAAAGACTACTGAAAAACACGTATTTCCTAGAACAAGTTTTATGAAATTTCCGCACACTATTTTTCGTTCAATGTTATCGCGTTCTCACTCACTCGTTAGCGGTAGAGGTATGCGCTGCATGAAACAAAAAGCTTTTCAACCATGCTCGCGTTGACGATAGTCGAACCGGGAAGGGCCCTCTTAACATCAGTCAATGATGCGCTGTCGACCTAATTTTTTACTTGGAGCATTCGGAAATCCATAGACTGAAATCGAAACGCGCGGTTTTTCTATCGTTGTGATTAGTTACCCGGTCGGAATTTCGATATTCTTCCCACCCGGAGTAACCAGACGTAGGGAAGATTGCTTACAGAAAATTATAAATATGTCGTCCTCGATTTGAACACACGACCCATTGATGCGCACGGCGTGTTCTACCGAACGCGCCAAGGACCTTATGCTCGTGTGTTATATCTAACACTAGCAATTGCCCCCGCAACCCCCCTTGTGGGTTGAATTTCGTAAAATCCGTTCTTAGCTGACCTCTACTCGGCGAAAGGAATATTCCTACCATATTTCAAGTCGCTACGCCTTATGGTTCCAGAGATATCGTGATGAGTGACTATATAGGTGGAAATCTCTTTTATATATATAGAAGATAAAAAAACCTTAAACTAATGACTAAATATTAAATTTCCAATAATTTAATAGTTAGTAAGTTTATGTATATATAGTATTATATAAAAATATAAGGTATATTTGTCAATCTGAGAATGATATAGCGTTAGAAATAGCTGAAACAATGAACAGTGAAAGTGTGTACCGGAGCGTCACGAATGCGTGTCCATTACTCTCATTTTTTATAATCGGTTAAAAATTCAATTCCTTGCATAATTAATGGCGTCATTAGATAACATTTTTGGCATTTAATAGTAACTTCTAGATGGGTCAAGATTACAGGATTTATGATAACTTGGGTAACTTTGATTGTAATATGGGTTCCGAAAAGCCAAGAACGAATTTTGACTTCAAGGTACACAGGTTCCCAAGTGTTTGAACGTCGCTCGGCCCCCGTGAAAGAAATTCGTAATATTTTGCAAAATAGTGAACATCTATATACCTATATAAAAGAAAGTTGTGTTAGTTACACTGTTTATAACTCAAGAACGGCTGTACCGATTTTAACGATATCTTAATTGTTGGATTCCTCTATGTCCGGAATAAGATATAAGCTATTAAGGGTCAGGGTAAGGCAAAAGACCTTGCTAGTGTAGGCGGAGCGAGCGATTTCTCCCCGCGCAAGCATGCTACCCCCTCATCAAAAGATCGCGACTTTACTGCGCGGCCGCGGCGGCGCGGGCGAATAATGAACTAGCTTGCTCCGCGCCGTCGCGGTCCGGTCGGCACAGAATAACGATAACAGTAGGATCAACGTAATATCTTTACATATTATAAAAATATTGATAGGTGTTTTGTTAATATGTAATTAATAATTATGTAACCGATAATAATAAATTTACTAATACTTATTATAAATGCTAAAGTTTGAGTGGTAGTGTATGTTTGATTCCACGTAGTTCTTAAAAAATTTAGTATTTACTATTTAGGACCTGGGCTAGACATAGAAGAATGAAACTAACTAGAATAAGACTACTTTTCATCAGACATCAACACATTCTGACCTTTCTTTTTATTTAAATTATTTTGGAGTTGAGATAAAAAGTATTTGTAGGCCCAATTTTAATAAATATTCCTTATTATCGGATACATGCAAATAAAGTCGAGTGAAATAGTTAACAATATATCTATTAGATATAAAAGAAAGACGTGTTAGTTACACCATTTATAACTCAAGAACGGCTGCACCGATTTTAGTGAAATTTTATTTGTTGGATTCGTCTATCTTCTGAATAACAGAATAACTATTAAAATATTGAAAAAAATTAGGTAAAAATAGATGCAGTAAATTAACTTTAAAATAAATTAGGTTCGGGCCTCCGCCATCTTTCACAATGCTTATTTAATTATCATATTATTTCTTAATTTATATTATTATTTCTTATTATAATTGATGTCTACTGCAAATCTATATAATAAAAAATGAAATATATTTTATATTATTCTTATATATTGTTAGAGCGCCTCCGTGGCTCAGTGGTAAGCGCGATGCGTTTAGTACCGGAGGTCCTGGATTCGAATCCCGGGGAAACAAGATTTACAAAAAAAAAGTTTTTCGGTCGGGCAGGGCACAGAAGGCTGATCACCTACTTACCTATAAAGATAAATGATCAGTGAAACAGACACACAAAATGGATCTGCCCCATGCGGCATGCCCCATTAGGGGACTCGCGAATTTACTTTTTATATATTGTTGTATTTGATGGGTTCGTTGGCGCGTTCTGTAGAACACCTGCCGTGCGCATCGATGGGTCGTGGGTTCGAATCCCACCGGGACGACTTGTTTATAATTTTCTATAATCATGTCTTTCCCACGTCTGGTAACTTCGGGCATTGATCGGGTGGGAGAAATTTCGACCGGGTAACGAACCACCATTCATAGATGGAAAAACCGCGTATTGCGCGTTTCGGTTTTATTTTATAGATTTCCGAATGCTCGAAGTAATAATTTGGTCGACAGCGCAACATTGACTGAATTTTGAAGTTTTGAAAAAAAAAACTTTTTTTTATGTAATTTGGAATGGAACCCTAAATTTTCACCATTCTTTAATTGAAACCCCTATTCTTTAATTAAGATTGTATGAACATTTTTGCATGAACAATATCCAAATAATACTGACATCATATCAGTATCTACATTGTATCCGTGCAAAGCCGGGGTGGGTCGCTAGTAATAATATAAAAGTTTTACGTGCCTACTTGTTTTGTACTTTTTATACTGTAATGTGCGACTTGGTAATTCCCTACATACCTAAATAAATTTCTTTGTAAGTTTACTAGTTTAGGTATGGCGTAAGTACTAAGTACCTACTAAACTCAGACGACTGGATCGGGGATTTCAATAGTTTTTGGTGGGGTTGGTAGACCACATTCGGTTGGTGGTTGGTAACAAGCGCCGCTTATCGTTAAAAATATATAAAAAAAAAAAAAAAAATATTAAAAAATTCTTAGTCTTATTCATAAAAAAAATTTTTATGCTGTTAAGTTGTCGTTCTGTAGAATCCTATGTATGTATGTTAGGCTATGGGTTACGTGTAACGTTTGCCAATTTCACCTAATTGTTAAGTACTAAAGCAAAATGATTGTTTTGCGATCGCAGTGGCACGCGACGGAACCAAGTTCAAATCCCAGCTGAAGCAATATCATGTATGTTTATTTTATTTAATTTTAACATAATTTTAATATATTTTTTTAAATCTTGTATGTGTTCATACAAGTTTTGATGATTAATAATATTTTAAAGTTTCTTCTAAACTAACATTTATTAATTTATTTTTTTTGAAATTATAGTAGGGATTCTTTGTTATAGCCTAACGAAACGTCCTTTAAAAAACCGACCCACTGAAAAGCTTAATTTTTTTTTTAAATACTTACGCCACCTCTATCTCGTCTCTATTCCTACCGCGTAAAGCAAATTTCTGCCAAAAACTAATTAATACCTAGTAAAAAGATAAGAAAATTAATAAATATCTGGGTAAGTATTTACTTTAGTTTTTGAAATCGGTGACAAACCAACAAACATAAATCAACTAATACTTTAAATTCACGCTCAAATCACAAGTTAGCCGTAGCTTCGTGGTAGCGTTCTCGTCCATCGATCCCATGGTACCGGGTTCGAGACTCAGCAACTCTCTTTTTTTTAAAAAATATCACAATTTTGCTTAAAATTATTTAATATTTTTACGCTTTTTATGTAAAATTATTATGTTTTTTTCATAATCTTACGCCACCAAATTGCGTAAACTTATTTTCATCTTTAAGTCCCTAAGAAATTATGTAGACTTTAAATACCTGAAAAATGTCTACTTTGCTTTAGCCCAATCCTTACTAACATACTGCATATCTTCATGGGGAGGCTGTGCAAAGTCCCATATGCTACGCCTTGAGAGAGCTCAGCGTGCAGTTCTCAAAGTTATTGCTGGGAAACCGCGCCGATATCCGACAGCTGATTTATTCACGCTATGCCAGGTATTGTCAGTCAGACAGCTGTTCATTCTTCAAACCATTATTAAAAGCACACTGAACTTGAATATGTGGAACCATCGAATTCTAAGCGTCGTCCAGATTTAGTGTGTCCTACACTGACCTGCCGAACTGCTATAGCGGGAACTCACTACAATAGGGAATATGCATGTTGTTTAAATTTACTTGATATTTTTTCCCTTGAATCCTTATGGCCCAGATAATATGCCTAAACAATTATTTTCTTATTTAGTTCGTGTTTAATTGCAAAAAATATTAATTAAAATGTGTAAAATAAGGGAGAGAAATTCAAGTTTGCAAAACGCATCACCATTGGTCGAAACAAAACGTGACGTCACCTTACACATTCTGTCATTTATCGGCAGCGATTTATCAATGGCGTCCATTGACATCGAAGATGGCGTCAAACACTGGTTACCATAGTTACCTCACTCTATCCGTCACTGAGCGTGTAATGTGATATCATCCAAAGCCCGCGAAATATGGCCGCGTTTAAACAGATCAAATTTTATCGATGTTTTCAAAGTAATTTTAAAAAATAATTTGGACATTGCCAAGAGTATTTATATTTTTTATTAGGGTAAAATGATGTAACAAGTCGATAAAAAATATAAAAAAAATGCATGCATATTCCCTATTATATCAGTCCTAAACTATATAATAGTGCAAATAAATATTTAAATATCTACCCTTTAACTCTATATCAATGTAAAGCTAAATGTCTCTCTTGGTTACTCACATTGAGATATGATGAAACCGAAGAATTGCTTCAAGTTGTTAGTTAGAAGTATATTCCTAGTTTAATAACTCACACATACACATGCACACACACACACACACGCACACTACCACACACACGCACACACACTTACCCACGAGCACAGACACACGCATAGTACACACACTCTCACACACACACAGCTTACACTGTACACACTACTAGTAAATAAGTATTCTTTGTAATATATGGAACTTTGTCGCATGTTCCGGTGGAGGGCGTTGACACTCGCGCCACAGTGTTATGCTTTTGCGAGTGTCGTCGTTACAATATTGTTATTTTGACACATGTTTTATGTTCCAAATAAACTATTTTTATTTTATTTTATTATTTTTATTTATATTATGTAATTTTTCATTATTTTATCGATTTGTCCGTCTCTCTCTTTCTCTTAGAGGGCTCTGTGCTAGGCTCGTTGTCAGTTAGAAACCGAAAATTCTATGGCACCGGGTTCGAGACCCGGCAACCCTCATTTTTTAACAAATTATCACAATGTTGCATAAAATTATTTAATTTTTTTATGTATCATTATTATGTTTTTTCATAAACTTACGCCATATTATATATTTTTTATGATAAAATCAATATTTATATTTATTGTAAGTATAAATGTAAAATTTTCAGACTTTTTTATCATCCTCACTCGGATGAAATTAGTCGTAAAACAGGCATTGTCTGCAGCGGTTCCAACTATCAAAATTTTGTTTTCCCATTCGTATTGTGATTGTAGATGTCAACCGGGAAATATGTATATCGTTGACCTCGAATAATACTCGCTCGTCTGACAATGTTGAGTCAAACCACGCGTATTTTAATTTTTATCATTTTGTTAATTTTTTTGAAAGTTCGTGATTTTTGTCGTGTATACGTCCAATTCTGTCGATGGTTGCTCAAAAAATACGCGTCCGTTATACCTGAACCTTCGTGAACCTTCTACAGACCCTTTTCGGTTTCTAACTGACAACGAGCCTAGCACAGAGCCCTCTAAGAGAAAGAGAGAGAGGGACAAATCGATAAAATAATGAAAAATTACATAATATGGCATAAGATTATGAAAAAAACATAATAATTTTACATAAAAAACGTAAAAATATTAAATAATTTTAAGCAAAATTGTGATATTTTTAAAAAAAAAAGAGAGTTGCTGGGTCTCGAACCCGGTACCATGGGATCGATGGACGAGAACGCTACCACGAAGCTACAGCTAACTTGTGATTTGAGCGTGAATTTAAAGTATTACTTGATTTATGTTTGTTGGTTTGTCACCGATTTCAAAAACTAAAGTAAATACTTACCCAGATATTTATTAATTTTCTTATCTTTTTACTAGGTATTAATTAGTTTTTGGCAGAAATTTGCTTTACGCGGTAGGAATAGAGACGAGATAGAGGTGGCGTAAGTATTTAAAAAAAAAATTAAGCTTTTCAGTGGGTCGGTTTTTTAAAGGACGTTTCGTTAGGCTATAACAAAAAATCCCTACTATAATTTCAAAAAAATAAATTAATAAATGTTAGTTTAGAAGAAACTTTAAAATATTATTAATCATCAAAACTTGTATGAACACATACAAGATTTAAAAAAATAAATTAAAATTATGTTAAAATTAAATAAAATAAACATACATGATATTGCTTCAGCTGGGATTTGAACTTGGTTCCGTCGCGTGCCACTGCGATCGCAAAACAATCATTTTGCTTTAGTACTTAACAATTAGGTGAAATTGGCAAACGTTACACGTAACCCATAGCCTAACATACATACATAGGATTCTACAGAACGACAACTTAACAGCATAAAAAAAATTTTTATGAATAAGACTAAGAATTTTTTAATATTTTTATTTTATTTTTTTATATATTTTTAACGATAAGCGGCGCTTGTTGCGGCGCGGCCACCAACCGAATGTGGTCTACCAACCCCACCAAAAACTATTGAAATCCCCGATCCAGTCGTCTGAGTTTAGTAGGTACTTAGTACTTACGCCATACCTAAACTAGTAAACTTACAAAGAAATTTATTTAGGTATGTAGGGAATTACCAAGTCGCACATTACAGTATAAAAAGTACAAAACAAGTAGGCACGTAAAACTTTTATATTATTACTAGCGACCCACCCCGGCTTTGCACGGATACAATGTAGATACTGATATGATGTCAGTATTATTTGGATATTGTTCATGCAAAAATGTTCATACAATCTCAATTAAAGAATAGGGGTTTCAATTAAAGAATGGTGAAAATTTAGGGTTCCATTCCAAATTACATAAAAAAAAGTTTTTTTTTTCAAAACTTCAAAATTCAGTCAATGTTGCGCTGTCGACCAAATTATTACTTCGAGCATTCGGAAATCTATAAATAAAACCGAAACGCGCAATACGCGGTTTTTCCATCTATGAATGGTGGTTCGTTACCCGGTCGAAATTTCTCCCACCCGATCAATGCCCGAAGTTACCAGACGTGGGAAAGACATGATTATAGAAAATTATAAACAAGTCGTCCCGGTGGGATTCGAACCCACGACCCATCGATGCGCACGGCAGGTGTTCTACAGAACGCGCCAACGAACCCATCAAATACAACAATATATAAAAAGTAAATTCGCGAGTCCCCTAATGGGGCATGCCGCATGGGGCAGATCCATTTTTGTGTGTCTGTTTCACTGATCATTTATCTTTATAGGTAAGTAGGTGATCAGCCTTCTGTGCCCTGCCCGACCGAAAAACTTTTTTTTTGTAAATCTTGTTTCCCCGGGATTCGAACCCAGGACCTCCGGTACTAAACGCATCGCGCTTACCACTGAGCCACGGAGGCGCTCTAACAATATATAAGAATAATATAAAATATATTTCATTTTTTATTATATAGATTTGCAGTAGACATCAATTATAATAAGAAATAATAATATAAATTAAGAAATAATATGATAATTAAATAAGCATTGTGAAAGATGGCGGAGGCCCGAACCTAATTTATTTTAAAGTTAATTTACTGCATCTATTTTTACCTAATTTTTTTCAATATTTTAATAGTTATTCTGTTATTCAGAAGATAGACGAATCCAACAAATAAAATTTCACTAAAATCGGTGCAGCCGTTCTTGAGTTATAAATGGTGTAACTAACACGACTTTCTTTTATATCTAATAGATATATTGTTAACTATTTCACTCGACTTTATTTGCATGTATCCGATAATAAGGAATATTTATTAAAATTGGGCCTACAAATACTTTTTATCTCAACTCCAAAAAATGTGAAAAGTGAAAATTTAGGGTTCCATTCCAAATTACATAAAAAAAAATTTTTTTTGACCAGCAATAAAAAATATTTTTTGGGGTGGACCACCCTTGACACTTTTAGACATACATGTTTCACCCTTACACTATGAAACATGTATGTATAAAATATACGCCCTATTTCAGACCTACTGAATATACACCCAAAATTTCATAAAAATTGGTCAAGCCGTTTCGGAGGAGTTTTATTACAAAATAAGACAAACAAATTCTTTTATCTGTGAATTCTTTTTTATGTCACATATCGACAGACGAGCATGAAGGTCACTGGATGTTAGGTGATACCTCAGCCACAGAACTTCAGTCAATGTTGCGCTGTCGACCAAATTATAACTTCGAGCATTCGGAAATCTATAAAATACGCGGTTTTTCCATCTATGAATGGTGGTTCGTTACCCGGTCGAAATTTCGATATTTCTCCCACCCGATCAATGCCCGAAGTTACCAGACGTGGGAAAGACATGATTATAGAAAATTATAAACAAGTCGTCCCGATGGGATTCGAACCCACGACCCATCGATGCGCACGGCAGGTGTTCTACAGAAAGAGCCAACGAGCCCGACAAATACAACAATATATAAAAAGTGAATTCGCGAATCCCCTAATGGGGCATGGGGCAGACCCATTTTTGTGTCTGTTTCACTGATCATTTGTCTTTATAGGTAAGTAGGTGATCAGCCTTCTGTGCCTTACCTGACCGAAAGACTTTTTTAAATCTTGTTTCCTCGGGATTCGAACCCAGGACCTCAGGTGCTAAACGAATGGCGCTTACCACTGAATCACGGAGGCGGTCTAACAATCTATATTCTATAAGAATAATATAAATAATGTTTATAACATAGTTATTTCTCTTATAATTTTTTTATAAAATGCTAAGACGTATGCATGGTAATATATTTTGGCGGCAAGACCACGAATAACCCACCCTATTTTCTTGGCATGCTATTTTTACAAAAAATACGAAATACTTTAGATCACTATATTTTTAATTTCAGGACTAGCGGACCCGACAGACATTGTACTGCCAGAATGTTCTTCAAAAAATTTATAACTAGATTTGAATATGCTATATTTTCACTTCTATTATTCTATTATATATATCATAAATTATTACAAATAAGCTATAATAAGCTTGCGCAACGTGAACTGAGTATGAATTGAGAAAATGAAGTTCTGACACAATTTATTTTAAAATTAATTTTATGCATATATTTTTATCCTGGATTATTCCAATATTTTAATAGATATTCTGTTATTCGGGACATAAATGAACCCAACAAATAAGATATCATTAAAATCGGTACAGACGGTCTTGAGTTAATGATAAGACTTTGTTTTATGTATGTCTCGATACTAGAAAATGCTGAATATATGATAGGTTGTACGAAGCGGCACAGGTCCGTCGTCCAGTAAAGCCTGAGGGGCACTGATTCACGCCCACCAGTATGTCCCTCTCACCGCGCAAGAGCCCCGCAATTGCTTGAAAGTAAAAGTCGTATGCGCCAAAAGTATTTTTTCTAATTATATAGAATACCGTTCAAGTAATTCATAATTTTTTCTGGCGAAAATGTTGCCCGTACTTTGTTATATTTTACATATAAATATCAAGCCAATAAGTCATATGGCTTCAGAGGAGAAGGCAAATATATGTTAAAATCAAGGTATTTTAGATATTTTTTTTCATCGAATAAAATATAAGTATTCAAAAAACTGTCATGGCGCTTCGGTTCTTAATGAAATGGAGAATAAGGTGTAAAAATATAAGAATCCTAGGTTTCATATTAGAACAGCAGTATGGTCTCAAAAATGCCGGAAATGTTGATTTTTTTGAGAGACAAGCCTTAAAATATTGGAAAAAATCAGGAAAAAAATATATGCATAAAATTAATTATAAAATAAATTAGATTCGGAACTCCGCCATCTTGACAGCTCACGTCATGCATTCTTAGCTTTTTTGGAATAACAGATGTCCACTGCAAATCAGTGACATATTAGACAATTATAGTGGGTAAATGGGCATATTCAAATTTAAGAATAATTATATAATTTCGAAGCCAAAATTGTGGCAGAAAAACGTCTGCGGTGTCCACTAGTTTTTAATAAAAATAAAAATTTATTAATATTTATATAACATTTTGTATAAAGAATATTGCCATGCGACATAGTACCAATTAAAGCTTGTTACAATTATCTTCTTAAAAATTAACAATGAATTATAATAATCTAGACATAAAATTTGTTTTATTAACGCAAGTATTACCATTTAAATAAAATAACTTTACCGAAATAAACGCGATTTATTATTTATATTATTTAGACATTTCGAATGCTATCCAGCGAATGTAGTCATGGGTAGACTGAAAGATGACAGCTCCTTAGATGTTTCGAATGCTAACGAAAACGAACGTGGTCATAAGTAGACTGAAAGATGACAGCTGTCTAATTTGAAATATCACAAAGTTGCCATATTAGCCAACTATTCCTACGGAGTTGATATTTACTGTAATTTTCTATATTACGGCAATATTGATTAACTGTGTCTAAAGATAAATGAATTTGTATTATATTAGTAGATTGAACAAACGTTTGCAATGCAATTTATAATAGACAAAAACACTAGGAGCTATCTAATGAGGTTTTAATGATAACATTATATAACATCCGCGATATTAGCTCGCAACATTTAGCATCATTTGTGGATATTTCCAATCGGCGTGACGCTTTTCTATGAACAGTGCGTTAGATTAAGAATAAAAATATTATTATTATTTATTTATGATCAGATCGGGGACGTTCTGCAAAAGGGCCAGGTCAAAAGTACTCGTAACCGAGTGTGTATGAAAGCATTGATGAAAGTAGAAGAAGCGAAAGTGGTATGTAAGGATCGGAGCATATGGAATTCTGTGATCTCTGCCTACCCTAATGGGAAAGAGGCGTGATGTATATGTATGTATGTATAAATTTATTGGGTTCAAAACAAACAAACAATAAGAAGAAAAAGAATACAAAGTCAGTTAAACATAGTGCTGGTTTTCAGAACCTCACCGATGTTGAGGCATCAGCCAAAAATGACAAATGGTACAGTAAAACTTAACCTATTTCCTAAGAGATAACAATTAAAAACATTAAATTAAAAATAAAAATAAATTAAAAACGTAAATTGCCTAAAATAAAAACAGGAAACCGTGACTGCAGTGAATATATGTGTAGTTGTGAGTGTGCATCTTGTGTGTGTGTATGTATATTTGTTGTGTAGAGTTCAGAATGCTGTCATTATATTTATAATATATACAACGCAACTAAGCTTCTCCTATAAATTCTTTTATCAGTAGTTAGCCGATCGGATTTTCGATATTCCTTCCACCCTGATCTGTTGAACCACCGTTCATAGATGGAAAAACCGTAAAGTGCATATTGCGCGTTTCAGTCTATGGATTTCCGAATGCTCCAAGTAAAAAGTAGGTCGACAGCGCATCATTGACTGATGTTCTGTGAGTGAGATGTGTTCGTACCATCAAGTGAACCTCATGCTCGTCTTTCGATATCTAACATAAAAAAAAACCCGATCAATGCCGGAAGTGACCAGACGTGACGAAGACATGCTTATAGAAAATTATAAACATGTAGTCCCGGCGGGATTCGAACCCACGACCCATCGGTGGGCAAGATATTTATACTAAAAATGCCAAAGAGCCCGTCACAAATTTAATACTACCTTTTAGATTAATATGTTTTCACTAATAAAACTTCATAGATACTCCCCTCACTTACCCCATATAATTTTAATACCTTTCCCTGGAAAAAGTATAACAAACCAGTTCAATTTCCGATCACGTAGTAAAACAGTTATGCAACGTGGAAACAGACAGACGTGCCGGCGATACCAACCGCAACCCACTTCTATATAATATATAATCTAATCTAATATATAAAATTCTCGTGTCACAGTTTTCGTTGCCATACTCCTCCGAAACGGCTTGACCGATTTTGATGAAATTTTGTGTGCATATTGGGTAGGTCTGAGAATCGGACAAAATCTATTTTTCATCCCCCTAAATGTTAAGGGTAATCCACCCCTAATTTTTTTTTTTAATTTTTAGAAGATTTTTTTTGTTTTTATTTTTTTATAATGTGGCATTAAACAATACATACAACCCTAAATTTTTACTTTTTTATCACCAACCCCTGCTTTTTAGAAATTATTTACTTGGCAAATCAACGTTTGCCGGGTCAGCTAGTGTTAATATATAAAACTAGTTATAACGATATTGTCTAACTAATTTTAAAGCAGTTACATCGATAACTTTTAAATAAAATACTTTAATAACGGATTAAAACACGATTTATTATTTATGCCCACGTTTCGGATGCTTTTCAGCAACAGTGGTCGTGGCAGACTGAAAAATAACAGTTGTCTTATTTGAAAAATGAAATGTCACAAAGTTGCCATATTAACGCCATCTATTCCGATTGTTGATAACTATTTACTGTAATTTTCTATATTGTGGGAAAATTGACTAACAGTGTCCTCTTGTTTTTTAGTATCTGGGGTTTTCGGCATAAATAATATAAATAATAAAATCCGTTATAAAATATTTCATTTAAATTACGTGCATTTTTGTATATGTGTGTGTACATAAGCACTATAGATACAATGAAAAATAATATATCATTAAAATATATAACACAAAACCTTTTTTATGTTAGATATCGATAGACGAGCATGAGTTTCACTTCATGGTAGGTGATACCTCAGCTACAGAAAATCAGTGAATGATGCGCTGTCAACCTACTTTTTACTTCGAGCTTTCGGGAAGGAAATCCATAGACTGAAACCGAAACGGGCAATGTGCACTTCACGGTTTTTCCATCTATGAACGGTGGTTCGTTACCCGGGCGGAATTTCGATATTCCTCCCACCCGATGAATGCTCGAAGACTTTTGGTGAGATTACTAAGCTTGTGCTATTTCAACATGCTTGGCATAGCGCTGGTTATCGGCCAAAAGTACAACAGTAAAAACATAACCTATTACCTAAAAAATTAAAATGCTTTCCGAATACTCGAAGTAAAAATTAGGTCAGAACTGAACACAGAACATTAGTCAATGATGCGCATCATTGGCTGATGTTCTGTGGCTGAGGTATCACCTACCATCAAGTGAACCTCATGCTCGTCTGTCGATATCTGACATAAAAAAAAAATTAACGCTATAACCCTCTTATATTACATATTGTATGAAAGTAAATAAATTATTACTCTCTTTATTTTGACTTAAAAAAAAAATTTCGGAATGCAACACACAAAAGGCAGAGGACACATAATCTACCATTATGGTGAAGTTGGTTACCTACTGGCCTAGTACGTAGTATGGTCATAGAGGTCAATTGACCTTGCTTTAAGGCTCAGTAGGGCTTTCAAATAAAATTAAATATATTTTGAACGTGTTAAGTGCATATCTTGTAAATGTTTCTATAAACTAATTAATTAGTAGTAAAATTAATTAAGTTTCGGAATTTTAATTATTATTTGTGGTAGTTAAACTAATTGGGTCTTATTTTTGAATAGAATCTCACTGTTGACCCTATTGACCTTTACGGATTAACGTAAGTTAACACTGTTTTTTTATGTTAGATATCGACTGACTGAGCATGAGGTTTACTTGATGGTAGGTGATACCTCAGCCACAGAACATCAGTCAATGATGCGCTATAGCGCTCCTTTTTACTTCGAATTCGGAAATCCATAATACTGTGGACCAGCTGTGAAATTTGAGGGTTTGCTACGGCTAAGGGCGTCTCCTGCCAGACATGTGCCTATGGGATACCATAGCAGGATGTATGAGTCCTGTTTTGAGTCTGTTTGATCTGTGTTTTTACTTTTATCAACTGGATTGTGATCCATAATACAGAATATCTGACGCTGCGGTGGTACCTACATAGACGGACCTAAACACAGTAGTGCACACTGCTGCTTGGAGGTAGAATATCTGACGCTGCGGTGGTACCTACATAGACGGACCTAAACACAGTAGTGCACACTGCTGTTTGGAGGCAGAATATCTGACGCTGCGGTGGTACCTACATAGACGGATCTTAACACAGTAGTGCACACTGCTGCTTGGAGGCAGAATATCTGACGCTGCGGTGGTACCTACATAGACGGATCTTAACACAGTAGTGCACACTGCTGCTTGGAGGCAGAATATCTGACGCTGCGGTGGTACCTACATAGACGGACCTAAACACAGTAGTGCTCGCACACTGTAGTTCGGCAAGCAAACTCAGTTACGAACACCCAGTTACTTAAGATTTTAGACAACAATAATTGACCATGATAGCCCGCGTCCTAGGAAAAGGGAAAGTTAGTATTTATATAAAATCTAAAGTTCGCCGTAGACACGATACTTTGAGGTGGTTTTAGCATTAATGCTTTGCGTTTAAAGTAGCTATCTCTAAATAAATATAAGCCGAAAATGTCTATCCTGGATTAGCAATTAGGCTACAAATACAACCCTCTGACTGCGAAGGAATAAGTAGTATTTACAGTAAATATCGTAAAGATACCGAAATTTTCCTCTCATTTAAAACGGTTGTTAAGATCTTCTTTTAATGGTGTCTTTTTAAAATCAAGAGGAATTTAATCTTGAGTATGACCGGTTCAACACTTTCTTTTTATGTTTTATTTAATTCTGTATTGTGAACTATTAATAAAAACCTGGATTGACTGTGTGAAGAATGATATGTGTTTGAAAGGTGTGACTGATGATATGGCGAGTGAAAGGAGAGAATGGAAAAAGAGAACATACTGCGTCGACCTCAAATAAAAAAAAGGGAACAGGGCAGGCAGAAGAAGAACTATTAATAAAAAAACTTAAAGGTTTTAATGCCGTGTGTACGGAGGTCCTCAGAGTGAACGGTTGCTGATAGTGACAAACTTATTTTGTAATATATTGACCTCAATTCGAGAATAAATAAAGCGAAGGCTGACTTTAGCAACGAGTTTGATTATATTTGCGTTAGTGTTCGCTTTCTTCACTTTGATTAATATTAGAATTATTTTAAGGCCTATAACGCATCTGAGACTTTTAAAGTGGTGATTTCTTACTATCAGGTACATTATCATGCTGGGATATCTGCTCTACGTATATAATAAGAAAAAGATAAATATATACAGTTATTTAATAACACGGGTTGAAATTTTTTTGAAGCAGAATGAATCTATCATATTTTAGAAGTAGGTAGGGTTTGGGATTCCCAATCGGCTTCTTGCGTCTTCAAGATATCCAAAACTAAAAGCGTCAGAAACAAGTTATTTGGGGTTTTTGATGTTATGAAACAGGACAAGTAAAGAGTATTTAATATTGTCTTTTATTAACGCGAGTATCACACATTTAAATAAAATACTGTATACCGGATTGAAAGATGATCTTTCTGTCTTCCCGCGACCACGGTTACTGAAAAGCATCCGAAACGTCGGGATAAATAATTTAAACAATATAAATAATAAATCGTGTTTTAATCCGGTATACAGTATTTTATTTAAAAGATTATCTAGTATATTGTTTTTATTTTTATAGTATTTGTATAGTTAGTTACATATTAAGCCTTAAAATATCTGATATATTAGCATGTCTAATTCTTTCTATGTGGGTATACTTCCGAGTTTGAATTCACCTGTATAAAATGGCAGTGTTAATATTAATTTATGTAATTAAATAATATGGTATGACCGGCTCCGTGGTTCAGTTTTTAACATCGAAGATTCTGGTTTCAATTCAATTTCGGTCTGGCAGAATGTACACTTAAGAACGTCAATAAAAAATGCTTCTAATTTTACATTTACTGTCGTTGTTAATTAATCGTCGGGATCTTGTTAAAATTGCTGAGAACGCATAGTGTTGCTCGTGCAGTGATTCGAACAGGAACGATTTGCCACGAACAAGATGGCGCCGTAGCTCAGTGTTACCACAGCGGCGGTTGCAGTGTTGCAAGGTATAAAAATAATGGGTAGGAAATAGAGATTATTTTTGTTATTTAAATTAATTTATATTTTGGCGCTACCACTAGGCAAGTTAACATGTTAGCATGCACTCTACATCTGCCGGCCTAGCATGACCGCCACGAGATATGTCGCGGACGAGAGAAGACAAACTAAGATGTAAGATATCTCGATATATTATATCTTGACATCGACAATTTTGATAGAAAAGATATCTCGATCTACAAATATATCTATTTTTGATATTAAAAGTCGAGTTTTAAGTGTAATTGTCATGTTATACCCGGAAGAAATAAAGAGATAATCGATTAAAACGCGAGAAAACGGTCGACAAAATTTTGTCGCGGTTGTTATGATATAGATAGCAGGCATGCTTGCCAATACTATAGTGAAAATAGCATAATTTCAAAATGAACAAAGAAATATCAACAAAAACATCTCAAGTAGAGGCGCTAATTATACATTCTAATAGCGTACACAACATCGAGAAATATTTGCTTTTACTTAGCTGTTAGTATGCGCTGACAGATTCTATCAATAAGAAATCATTGTTGTCTTTCCATTATATACTGTTTTATCGTATTTTTAAAACCACATAGCATTTAGTTATATAAAATGTTAATTTGATAGACTAAGGTGCTAAAAAAGTTTTTTTTTTAAATAAAGAGTCTTCTGAAAATCATTGTTTTTTATTTATCAAAAGTGGAAAAAAGTAAAGTATCAAAAAAAGTATACAGATTCGTTAAAAATGCCCGTATTGGAGTCAAAAAATAATTTTGATGTTTTGAAATCAGTCTAGTAGTTTTTGAGATAAACCGTAACAAACAAAAAAAATCTTTCCTTTTATAATATTAGTATAGATTAGTTATTATATTGACAGACTGTATATATATAATACTATTTTTATTGCTTAAACAAATATCGGTTATAATATAATATAATATGCAAATATTTAAAAACCATATAATATATACCGAGGTTATTGCAATATATGAGTAATACAAAGCAATACAACTAGTTTTTCATCCGGTTTTCACGATAACTTGTTTACACTGGTATATAGGGTAAATATACTAAGTATTTAGTTCTATGGTTTCAATTAAAATATTCATTATCTGAATAAAAATCGGTGTATTTTTGTTCTCTATACGCTCCTAAACTATTAATCAGATTATGATGAAACTTTGACGAGTTGTTCTGCATACGTTTGTGAAGGTTCTTGGCATAAAACACTTTTTACTATGCGTGGTATTGCAACGTATGTCGCGAACAGCTTATGACTCAGAGGAATGCGCATTGCATTTAGCAACGGAGGTTCGTAGTTTGAATCCCGGGAAGGAAATAAATTTATATTAGCTTATAGTATAATGAAAATTAATTAGACACAAGACTGAGTCTGCCTCAAGCCCCAATAGGAGACTCGAATACGTTACATATTAAAAATCCTAATATTGTATTTTATTAAAGCGCACTCAACTCCGAAGAACTTTTTTTTCGCCTATGAACGGTGGTACGCTACCCGGTCGGTATTTCGATATTCGTTCCACCCTTTTAATACCTGAAGTGACCAGACGTGGGGAAGACATTCTTATAGAAAATTATAACCATCGTGTTCTGCCAAACGCGCCAACAAGCCCGTCAACTTTAAGTAATTTATTTAAAACAAAAAGGGTTTTTTTTAAATCATTTGCTTAAATCTCTAGGATTCCTTCATCGCTCTTTTTTTAGAAATATATATTTTTAAACGTCGTTTCGTTGTTGAAGATTCTAATATACGAAGATGAGGACAGCTAGTATAACAAATGTCATAAGTCACGTAATAAGTCACTGACACACTTACCTACTTATCTCAGCTGTGAGCCGTGAATTGTTCATGAAAATATTATATTATGTAATTTTTTTGTTGATAAATTGGCTTGAATTTTTATTTTTGTTTGTTAAAACATCCATAGATAGAATTATTAAAACTAAAATGAAAATCTATATACCTGAGAAGTTATTGTTTTGGTTAAATAGTTATGACGCGTGAAATGATTATAATTCGCTATAATCAGTGTGATATAATCCATATGCTGAGTGCCAGTCAGTTTAGTATTAGAGGTCGCGGCTTTAAATCCTGGAAATACAATATTAGAAGTAGATCAGGTAAACACATAATATTGTCTTATATTAACGCGAGTATCACACATTTAAATAAAATACTGTTTACCGGATTAAAACGCGATTTATTATTTATATTGTTTAAATTATTTATCCCGACGTTAGTAGACAGTAAATATCAACTCCGTAGGAATAGATGGCGTTAATATGGCAACTTTGTGATATTTCAAATCAGACAACTGTCATCTTTCTGTCTGCCCGTGACCACGGTTGCTGACAAGCATCCGGCACGTCGGGATAAATAATTTAAACAATATAAATAATAAATTGCGTTTTAATCCAGTATACAGTATTTTATTTAAAAGGTGAACACATAGTTACGAATAACTTCGCAGTTGTCTTTCAAAATAATCAGTGAAACACAGAAATGTTTCTGCTCTACGTTGCGTCGCACTTACAAAAGATTTAATGTAACAATAAAGTATTTTTAAAATACTATTTTTAAAAATTAAAATTCACTCACATGTCCACCCACAAACACACCCACTAAAACACACACACTAACACACACACACACAAACAAACACACACACACACACAAACAAACACACACACAAACACACGCCCAATACACATAGTTATTCTCCTCTGGCTGCCAAAGACCTAAAATTAATAAATTACTTTCTTTTTTCTTTTCTTTCTTAATTGCTTAAATATAAAAATATCTTATTAACTACATATTTATACTGTCATTGTATAAGGAAGGACTGACTTCTTTAACACAGGATCTCCAAGATAAGAAGTCAGAGCCACATTTCATACTGTACACGAAAAAAATGGTTAATAAAGAATTTTATTATTATTATTTTAACTAGATACTACTTTAACTACTTGTTTATTCATACATTTATATATGTATATATGAATGAATGAATGAATGAAAAATACTTTATTGTACACCAGAAATTAAATAAACATAAAGTAAAATGACAAAAAAATTGTTCAAAAGGCGGCCTTATTACTAACAGTAATTTCTTCCAGGCAACCATTATAGAAGATTGCTAGGCCGAAAAACTGCTAGGTTGGTGCACTATTCTAATAACACTAAAACTATAAATATTAGTAATATGTCTCTAAGAAACAACTATACTTATAAGAGATTTAAGAACACCTGGACATTATCTTAGTTTTTAAGTAAAGTAATACTGTAGTATTTTAAGTTAGATGTAAATTACTCATTAGCTATTATTAATAATTATTTTTGGCTAGATTGTAATATCATAAAGTTCTACAACATGTAGAGCTTTATACATAAAAAAAAAAAGAGATTTACAACATTTCTTATTTATCAGTATCTCGCAACGAAGGTAATGGGGATTAAGGAAGGGAAAGGTACATACATACATTACATATAAAAAAAATCTCTCCTTGTGTATGTGTCTAATAGGTATAATTTTAATTCTAGTTTATTGCACAAAATTTTTTTATGAAGTATCTTTGTACTTTGAATACCCGGCTGAAATTTCGATATTTCTCCCACCTGTTTCATGCTTGAAGTGTTTGGACACTTTATAGAAAATTCTAAATATGAGCATGCCATGCCATGCTAGAGGATTCAAACTGGTCCTGGCCCTATGAATCAATGTATAAAACGCCAAAGACAGGCTTTTTCCAGGAAAAGTTTTTCTATAGGCGAAGCCGCCGACAAGAACTAGCGATAAATTCGTAATTTATCAGCTATTTCAATATTTCATTTCTCTGTTATGTATGGCGATTTGTTCTATTCAATAATTATACAATGAGTCTATTACACAATGTTAGGTAATACTATTGTATGGGTCAACAAAGGCTGTGCTCAAACCTCGCTTGCGGCTTTAAAATCGTGGACTTATTTTATATTGTACAGCATCAGAAGTTAAGCAGCTTAATAAGTTGGACGGTCTCGTTTGCGTGTTGTACTTTGCGGGTCGCGGGTTCGGATCCCCGTCGGGATGACATATTTATAATTTTCTTTAAATATGTTTTCATCGTTTCGACCACTTTCTCTCTATCATAATGGACACTTGCCACTGAGTGTTAGGATTGTGGCTCACATTTTCTAGATTTTATATTTTATATTATGTTTAACCTTTTTTATATAAAACCTATTTACTGTTTTTTAAAATAAAAAGTTTTTAAAAAGATGACAATATGTACGTCAGCGGACAGAGTGAAAATTTACTTCTTGATGTTAATTTGTAATATTAAACTGAATAAGTTAAAAAATAAATAGTGGTGTTCTGTAAAGAATTTTATTACTTAACTAGCAGTCCACCCTATAGGATCATTAAAAGTTCAACCAGGAAACGAACCAACGTTCGTCGTTAAGTACATATTGTAAGATTTCAGTTTATGGATTTCCAGAAAGATAACTCGACAGTGCATCATTTATGTTCTGTTTCCGAGACCTACCTCACGTTCTTTATATATATATCTATCTTCGTATATACTCGTACATATAAAACAAAGTCATGTTAGTTACAACATTTATAACTAAAGAACGATATTAATGATATCTTATTTGTTGGATTCGTCCCATCAAGGATGTCCCGTATAACGGAGTGACTAAAATTCAATATCGGAAAATTTCAGGAAAATATAATTAATTTTGAAATAAATATGGTCGGAACTCTGCCATCTTCCGCAACTGACAGCTCACGTCACGTCGCGTCGTTTTTATAAAGAAAACCCGGCTTCGCATGGGTCTAGATTTTTGGACAAAAAAAAGCAGGGGTTGATAATAGAAGAGTGAAAATATAGGGTTGTATGTATTATTAAATGCCACATAATAAAAAAAATAAAAAAAATGTTTTGGGGTGGACACCCCTTATCACTTAAAGTTTGAAAGATAGATAGTTGCCAATTCTCAGACTTACTGAATATGCATTAAAAAATTCATAAGAATCGGTCGAGCCGTTTCGGAGGAGTATGGGGACGAACATTGTGACACGAGAATATTATATATTAGACAAAGATAGACGTATAGTTATATAATTCAACATTTAAGGACATTTCTGCTAAAGTTGATTTTCGTTACCAAATTATGCACAAAATGACATCCGGTTGTCCCAAATAATCTTGTTTCTCGAAGGCTAACAACAAATTATCAATTCACATGGTTTTGATCAAACATATTATATGTATTATGAGCTGTTTTTTTATGTACGATATCTACAGACGAGCATGAGGTTCACTAGATGGTAGGTGATACCTCAGCTACAGGTGGGAGGAATATCTAAATTCCGATCGGGTAACGAACTACCGTTCATGGAAAAACCGTGAAGTACATATTGCGCGTTTCGGTTTCAGTCTACGAATTTCCGAATACTCGAAGTAAAAAGTAGGTCGACAGCGCATCATTGACTGATGTAATGTAGCTGGGGTATCACCTAACATCAAGTGAACCTCATGCTCGTCTGTCGATATCTAACAAAAAAAAGCTTAGAATTTGAAATTAAATTTAATAAAAAAAATATATAAAGTTTACAAATGAATAATGAGTATATAGTGACAGTGTAAAAATATATGAAAAAAATAAGTTTTTTATTTTAAATAGATATTGTGTCACATCAGTAAGTCAATATTAATAGATATTAGATAAGGTCAAGTTATCACTTAACAAGAATTCAATAGGTTATACGGTGTCATATTTTTATTTTTTGACTTTTAGATAAAAATAGCCTTAACACATCGCTGATGTAAAAAAATTGTTAAACAAATAAGGTTTTATTACGAGCGTAGGTAGACGAGGTGACATTAGAAATATGTCATTCAATGTCCTTGATGGCATTTTGGTATATATTGCGTTCCTATGAGATGTAGGTTCATTTCCCACCGGGACGACATCTTTATATTTTTAAACATGTTACATATGAAGTAGATCATCAGTGTCTTATGCCTTGCACTAACGAAGCACTTTTTAATTTTTTTTATTCTCCGGGACTCGAACTGGGGTTCTCCAATTGTTATGAGAAGACAAGCTACGCTACAGAGACGGTCACCATTATCCAAAAGCATACATTTGAGTACCTATACAATATAATATGTATATAATACGCCCCGGCTTTTAATACAATGTAGGTGATGTACTATACACAAAAAATAGCCTATGTTACTTGCTAATAATGTAGCTTTTTATTGGAGAAAGAATTTTTAAAATCAATCTAGTAGTTTTTGAGTTTATTCGTTACAAACATACAAAAAAATATTCTCCGTCAAAAAGCGCATTCTTAAAATCTTTAGTTTAGTAACGCCTTGACAAGTGACATTTACATTTAGCAATGAAGTGGCCAATTTATTTGTCATTTATGTAAATGCTAGACACATTGTTTGGAAAATTTTACATAATTTACATATTAGATTTTAGACATAACAAAATGAAGTGAGTCATGAATTTATTGGAAATATTTATATTGACCTCAATTTTTATGTGATCCAACCTCCTACCAACCAACCTCCAACCTATATTTTTAATACTGTAATTCACAAACCTTAGATATATGATTTAATTTTAACGTAACATTAAAACAAAAAAATATATATATTTCTTACTACATATACCTACAGCCTCAAGAGCCACGCGCGTTGAACTCTTTTCTATCGTAACTTAGCCACACGCATTTACTAACAATGTTCGTGAATTACTAACTTGAATCGTGATGAATTGGAGTTGTGTTGAGATCGTTACTATCGGAAATGTTCATTTTGATATAACTTAGCATAGTAAAGTGAAACTCGCGTTCTGGAGATAACAAAATTCAGACTTTTATCATTAGGAGTTGCTAAATCTTAGACTTATTATTAGGTCGACAGCGCATCATTGATTGCTATTCTATGGTTGAGGTATCATCTACCATCAAGTGAACCTCATGCTCGTCTGTCGATATTTAACATAAAACAAAACAGACTTAAGCGTAGTTTAGGATTATAAATTAAAACATAGGCTAAAATAACATCGCATAGTAAAAATATAACAATAACTTATGACTGCCGCGAACTTTTTTTAAGTCAAAAAAGGATATACGCTATCATAATAACTTAACGTTATGGTGT
Source organism: Anthocharis cardamines (assembly GCA_905404175.1). Classification (NCBI taxonomy): domain Eukaryota; kingdom Metazoa; phylum Arthropoda; class Insecta; order Lepidoptera; family Pieridae; genus Anthocharis; species Anthocharis cardamines. The sequence continues at coordinate 4,241,017 of FR989979.1, forward strand.
TTAGACGTCATAATGCACCTGTAAAAATAAAATCAGCCTCAAAGTTGCTGGTGGCGCTATACTGAATAATTAATGTACCTATTAATAGTTAGTATGGACTAGTGTATACATATAATCAAATATTTTTTTCATTTACTAATTCTGATAATATTAGTTGTCTTATTATCATAACTGAAATTTTCAGACAAAGTATTCAATATATTCGATGCATAATAATACTTTGACCAATCGTTGCGACTCCTACTATTTACGGTAATTATTAAAATTATCACTTTCCTTATTCTAAATGAATTAAAAAAGTACTTACCAATTTCTCTGCTCGTAGTTTTAACACAAATGTTCAATATTCTCAAAAAATCACTTTAAAACACTGCACTTCACATATCTATATATACGCTAGCTCAAATAATAATCAAAATAGTAGAAAATTGTGTAAATTACAACGGCGTAGAAAGCGAATTTTAAATATAAGAGGAAAAAGTCTTTTGTAAATTTCAAAACTGTTTGAATAGGTGTGGACTGACTCTCAACTTGCATTTAAATAACTTGACTGAAAAAAAAATATATAGATATAATATTTTTGATAAAAAAGGCTTTTACGGTTGCATAACGGTTTAAGAAGGATAGTTTTATTTATTATATAAAAAATTATACTGTTTTCAAAATAAATATATACTCAGGAGTACTTTAACACTACTAAAATGAAACCCACATTCGAATCCGAAGGCAAAGGCTAGTATAACATATTTTTTTACATAAATGTTGACGTATTTAAATAAAATACTTTCTACCGGACTAAAACGTGATTTATTATTGTTTTTATTGGTCACGGTGGCTGAAAAGCATCCGAAACGTCGAGATAATTACACTAGTTTACAAAATTTAACTTTTTGTCTGTTGCCGTGAATTTTGTGGGTGATTTTGTTTACTTATGACATGGTCTTTTCAAATATACCCTCAGAAAATTTTGTGCAGCTCGAATATCTTTGTTTTCGACGTTCATCATTTATGCTGATTTATTCGTTAATATCGTGGGTGTTTTAGTGTGTAAAGATTAATTTTATAAATTTTTGCGACATGAGTGGTTCAAGCAGAAGTTGTTTAAACTACCAACATAATTTTTGCTATATATGTGGAGACTAGGTGCTAAAAAAAATAGAAAAGGTGTATCAGAGTGCGTTAAAAACTCCTATTTTTTCTACTTTGGGATATCGCTGGATTAAAATTACAAGTCTTGGGCTCCTGATTGTGTTTGTAAATAGGGTGTTGAATATTTAAGATTATGGAAAGGCAAAAAAAAAGGTAGTTTTAAATTTAGAACTCCAACCATTTGGGTAGAACCGCGAAATCATCTGAATGACTGTTACTTATGGTTTGGTTAGTGGGCAGCAATATTTAGTCTAAAACTAACTAGTAGCTCGTAATAGAATTATTTTGCCGCCACTACATATTCAAATAAGAATCATGAAACAGTTTTTTAATGCACTCGATAAAAATGGGAACTACTTTTCCTACATTTGCCACAAATTTTCTCAGTTCACTATGAAAAAGATTAAAGCCAGTATTTTTGACAGACCCTATATCATACAACTTCCAAAGATACTGGATTTATAAATTCTATGAGTAAGCTCGAATTAAGAGCATGGACAGCTTTCGTATCGATGATGCAGAACTTTCTCAGAAACAGAAAGTCAGAAAATTAAAACTGAACTTTTCAGAAAATTATACTGTCTTCTACAGACCTGCTTTTACAATTAAAAACTCTGAGATGCAATGTGAACATTAGAAAATTATACTGTCTTCTACAGACCTGCTTTTACAATTAAAAACTCTGAGATGCAGTGTGAACATTAAATTCCACTTCCTCCGTAGTCATCTAGATAGGTTTTCAAAAAAAAATAGGAGACATGAGCGAAGAGTAGGGAGAGCGTATGCGTCAAGATTTACGCGTCATATAGGAGCGTTATCAGAGTTTTTTTGGATGTCTGACTATTTCACTTATCTGACTGACTTACTTCCCTAAGTCCACACATAAGAGAAGAGCTTTAAAGCGAACTTTTTTGGAACTCAACGATTGTTTAAGTTTTTTAATAATATTTTTTCTTAGTAAATACATATAATTTTCATTTTTAACCGTAACTACCCGGAACTCATAAACTAGAGCTGATAAAAAAAATCTACTTATATATTTGTAACTAGCATATCATAAGTAGTCGACAACAGCAAGAATTGTATCGGCAACAGATACACTGTAAACTAGTGTTAATTAAAACAATATACCTACGCGCGTCAATAAAAGACAATATTATCTCTTTATTATTATATTCCGCCGAAAGTCTTTATCTAACCTTGCAAAATTTCATGTAAATTGGTTTTATAACCCCGGTCAACATCTTAGATACTTTTCATCCCGGAAAATCCAAATCCCGGAGTTCCCAATATATAGGCTTTGTTGCGGCTTAAGCGGTTGTCGAAAAGAAAAGTTATCATCATTTATGAAGTCCACGTGAACGAAGTCGAGGTCATCAGCTAGTTACTATAATAATAATTAAAATTTACAAATAAATTTGTTTCATTTCAAAATATCTGTAATCCGAACATTTCATAGATACGAACAGGGTCTACATTTTGCATGTTTGGATTATTGAGGCCCTAATGTAATTTGTTATAAATTACAAACATTAAAAACACATTGCGAAAATTATTGTCCAGGAAATCTTAATACGTATATAATATTACAGGTTTTATTTCGTAACATGAATTAAAATGACTTCCTCGTAAAACGGGAAATATAAATCAAACTAAAGTTTTCAAAATATATACCATTACTTAAATGCCACTAATAAAGACAGGTACATTAGTGCAATAGACTGGTTTTTCATGAGGTTGCAGTTTCGGTCACTGGATCTATAATATCTTTGATATTTAGTTAAATCAAAGATATTAATTGGTGGTGTTAATTTTTTTTATGTTAGATATCGACAGACGAGCATGAGGTTCAATTGATGGTAGGTGATCAGCCACAGAACATAAATCAATGATGTGCTGTCGACCTACTTTTTATTTCGAGCATTCAGAAATCCATAGACTGAAACCGAAACGCGCAATGTGCAATTCACGGTTTTTCCATCTATGTACGGTGGTTCGTTACCCAGACGGAATTTCGATATTCCTCCCATCCGATTAATGTCCGAAGTTACCAGACGTGGGGAAAACATGCTTACAGAAAATTATTAACATCTCGTCCAGGTGGAATTCGAACCCACAACCTATCGATGCGTACGGCAGGTATTCTACCGAACGCGCCAACGAGCCCGTCAAAATTACACCATTTATAACAATAAGAACCGAGGTAACGATTTCAATGAAATCTCATTTGTTGGATTCGTCTATGTCCCGAATAACTATTAAAATATGGGGAAAATTCGGAAAAAGATATATATACAGAAAATTAATTTTAAAATAAATTGGGTTTGGAACTCCGCCATATATCCATGATAATTGATGTCCACTGCATCAGTGACATATTAGATATTATAGATTTTTATTTTTAAAGCCAACATTCTGACACACAGATGTTCTGTGTTCTGACAGGACAACGTCTGTCCGTCCGCTAGTTAAATATATGTATTTAAAAAACTACATCAACACTGAAAAAACTTGGCGATTAAAAAGAGTGGCGGAGAGTTTATTGCCAGTTCTTCTCGTCCGTTCTACGCCCTTGATTTGAGAACTGGCAGTCAATGTAAAATTAGAAGCATTTAATATGTATTTTTATTGACGTTCATAGGTGTACATTCTGTTACCTAAATGAATAAATGATTTTGAATTTGAAAAACTTAGTCCGAACCACCGTTATATAGCCGTGAAGTACTTCCGTTCAATTCGATGAAAATATAGGTCGATAGCACAACACTGATTTTAAACATATTTATCAACGCGAGGCGAGTATCACACATTTAAATTTAATAAAATAAAATATGATTTATTCATTATATGATATATATACACGACCACGAATAAATCTGTGTGTACGCTGTCTATGTAATTATGTATGTATTACTGCCAATGTACGTGTCTTAAGTTTATTTAACAACAACTTTTTTATAAAGCAAATTTCAAGTCCTTTAAATAAGCTAAAAGATTGACACACTTCTGTGTCTGTTTCACTAATACTTTATATTACAAGTAAGTATATATTTTCTGTTGAAATCGAACTTATGAATAGAACGCAATATTTTATTATGTCACTTTTTCTAAGAAAAAAAAAGTAAAGGTTAAAAAAAAAGTATCGATCAACAAATCGCACTTAACATGGCAACCTCTTAATGTTACAGCAACATGTTATGCAAAATATTATTGAATAGCTCATAAATTATCTACCGTATCTAAAGTTACATCATTTTCAAAATGGCGGAAATTTTGTGTTTATGTGACCTCGCTATGTTTCTCTTTTATACGTTATCGTCCAAAAATATTAGAGTTTTAGATATATTTTTTAAGTTTTATAGGTATACATTAATAAAAATAAAAATCATGCCAAAAAAGGCCTCTTATTATTGATTATAATACATGTTAGCAATAATAATATATATTTTAAATGTATTAAAATACTGAGGTAGATAAATCGCAACACTATTGTATGCCAGTAAATGATCCAATCAAATAAAAAACATGTTTTATATACATTACTAGTTTTTCCAACCCGGCTTCGCACGGCTATACTAATGTAGAAAATGAGACCAATCAAATTTTTGGCAAAAATATCTGGAAAGGCACACCTAGCGGTATGAAATATACTTTACGAACTATTATCATACCTAACAAATACATAGAAAATTTCTTAAAAATTGGTCGAGCCATTTCGGGGTAGTGCGACTACAAACACTGTGACACAGGATTTTTATTTAAGCAATATAAAGTTAGCTACCGTGGGGAAATCGGAATGTTTTCCTGGGATTATTTACAAATGTCATAGAGATCAGCTTTCACCGAACTAAATTTCATTCATATTAGTTCAGTGTTTTAGCCGTGACAACGTAACGTAGTTACTTTCGAATTTAAATTATAAATAGCGATTAAAAGTAAACGTAAAGCCTTGGAAGAGGTAGGCTTTTATCATATGGAAATCCAGTATATATCAATGTTTACTAACTTTCATTATTATATACATAAATAACGTATTTAGTATATATATGGTTTTTCCATTTTAAAGTCTATTAACATGTTTTTTATAGTATAGGAGGCAAAGGAGGCTATCGCTTAACATCCGCAGGTCTTGCAGATATGTTGCCAGCCTTTAAAGAAATGCCTCAGAGTGGTCAATAACAATTTTCATAAGATCCAGAGTGATATTGTAAATAAAAGAGGCTTCGAAGGTGAAATATTTACTCGCTAAAGTTATTTAATTATTATTTTAAGGAATATTTTGCTATTTATAGAAACGTATTTACACTGTGTTTTGCCTGCGGAATCGTTTGCGTTGAAAATAAAGCATTGATTTTTCGAAATAAAAACTTAAAAGAGAAATATTGTATCATTTACGATATCATATCTTTTAACGTTTTAGCACGAAAGTTACAGTAAATTTGGTTATATAATGATATAACTGTAACTTAAAGATAGTAGATAAACCCGTGGGAAGTTTGTTGCTAGTTAATAATATTTAAAATTGCTTTATTTAATTAAAAAATATCTCCAAATGTATCCAACGACCCAGACCAAAAAGGTAGATATTGTCTCTATGATTTATTTATTATTTATGGTTTATAATAGACATACATTAAAAAACCTCTGTGAAATCTATTTTTATAATTATGTATAAATGAAATTATAATCTAAAAAGTATTGTTTTAAAACAACGACTCAAATATATTGCCAAAACGAAAGTATTGAAAAAACAATATAGTAGTGTCATATATTTTTCTCAACCTTCAATTAATTACTAAAATAAAGTCTTGCTTTTAGAAATGCGATAAAAGTATATTTTATTTTGATAGAACGGAAATATTAGAGGTCCCTATAATTTTTTTTTAATATTTCCAATATTAAATAAAACTATTTCTTCTAAAAAATACTAACTTACTCATAATAATTCGATAAAAGTACATTTTAGTTTGATAAAACGGAAATATTAGAGGCCCCTTTTAAAAAAAATATGTAATGAAATATTTCCAATATTAAATAAAACTATTTCTCCTAAAAAATACTAACTTACTCATAATAATACGATAAAAGTACATTTTAGTTTGATAAAACAGAAATATGAGAGTTACGTTTTAGATTACCTTGCCAAAAGTATTAGGTCCAATATAAATAGTAATATCCGCTATGTTATCGATGTACAAAAAAAATGAAAAAAATAAAAATACATAGAGTATTAAAAAAAGGTAGTCAAAGAGCAGAACGCAAATAAAATAAGGAATTTAACACGGATTTGAACCTGTACCTAAGTGAGATAAAATCCACACACTCCACTACACTACTGCACTTTCAAATAGTGAACTGACGGGAACCGAGTTGGCGTCGATCGGTGGACTGTAGAGAGGGGATGTAGGGTGACCATTATTGTACTGTTTTGGAGATTCTTATTTATTTTATACTAGCGACCCGCCCCGGCATCGCACGGGTGCAATGTAGATGTACTATACACCAAAATATAGCCTACAAAATGCACCAAAAAACTATGTTACTCGTTGATAATGTAGCTTTCTATTGGTGAAATAATTTTTAAAATCGGTCCAGTAGTTTTTGAGTTTATTCATAACATACAAAAATACACAAATACAAATCATTCCTCTTTATAATATTATAGTATAGAAGTATATATAATTAAAATGATTAAAAGTACTCGTAACCGTCGAGTGTGTATGAAAGCATTGATGAAAGTAGAAGAAGCGAAAGTGGTATGTAAGGATCGGAGCATATGGAATTCCGTGATCTCTGCCTACCCCAATGGGAAAGAGGCGTGATGTATATGTATGTATGTATGTATGATTCAATCATTATGTATTATTAGGTTAACCGAATCTTTGAAATGGTTATATCAGGAAAGCATATAAAAAGTAATTTCTCAGAATTTGAAAGTACTTTACAGTAAAATGGTGTATAATAAATTAACATTTTTGCTGTGGTTTGTTTCAGCAAATATATAAAAAATGTAAATTAATATTGTTTAATAAATTATCTAAAGCATTACATAATATTCCTGAGTTGGCATTATCTATATATTCTTAAATATTACACGGGCATGATATTAAAGTAATTCAAATAAAAAAAATTTTTTAAATGTTACATAAATAAATCGATAGTATGAGGTTTACTTGATAGTAGGTAATACTTCAGCCACGTAATGTTAATCAATGAAGTGCTGTGAAGCTTTTTTTACTTCGAGCTTTCGGAAATCAATAGACCACTTTACGGTTTTTCCATGTATGAATGGTGGATCGGAATCTCGATATTCCTCCCAATTAATGTCCACTGACTAGACGTGGGGATGACATGTTTACAGAAAACTGTAAACATGTCGTTCCGTTGGAATTTGCACCCACGACCCATCAGAATGGAAGTTCAACCAAACGCGCTGTCAAAGTTCTTTAAAATAAACATTTAACTTAATCTAAATCCCACTTATACATATTTACATACAACTCAGAATAATTATGTAAAACTTTGACATTTCTAGGACTTGTTCCACTACTTTCGAACTCATGGTCATCCTAGCCATTGCGTGCCGCTGACAATGCAGCATTGCGCAGTCGAGAAACCAACGCTCGCATTAACATAAACCAGAATACCTATAATATTATGTTATTTACTGTGTATAAGTGTATAAGGCAATCGGTGTCTTCCAAACTGGTTAAACGAATGTATATGCAGTCGGGTTTTAGATGGGCTACAATATTGCAGGTTAAGGGGAAACATTCGCGGTCACTTTTCAGATGGGTTAACAGAATTGTTATAACTGAGGTGAGACTGTGTTATATTATATTTTAATGAATTCAATGAACCGGACCTGACATGTTCATATATTATTTTGTTATTTCCTACTTACCTACTACTTCTGTTAACATATATAGAAGCTCGAATTAAAAATATAATTGGCCGTCGACCGATCATTGATTAATCATTGTTAGGATAGGGGGCAAACGGGCAGGTGGCTCACGTGATCACCTTAGCCCATAGACAACCGCAAAACCAGAGGGCTTGCAGATGCGTTGCTGACCTTTAAGGAAGATGTAGGCTCGTTTCTTGGAGGCTCGCAAGTCGTATCGGTTCGGAAAAACTGGCGACAACTGGTTCCACAGAGTAGTATTCATATCAATCGAACTGTATATTTGAAATTTTTAGCGAAAATAAGTCAAATATAGAGTTCGATTGATAATGTCAATATGCGACATATATTATGTCGACCTATAGTTTTATATTTTTAAGTAAAATTTTCAACTATCTCCCTACAAGGAAACCACAAAAATAAGAAATAATGAAGGAAATCTTGCACATCCTCGTGAGATATTAATTATTTTACGTTTTATTATTTTAAAAGAACATTTTTGTTTTTTTTTAAGACCAAAGTTTGATTTTTTAATTAAAATTCAAAGTTTTTAGTTTATTCGCGCGTGCGGTATTTAGTATAGCGTAAGAGGTAACAAAATGCTCAAGGTTATTCGCTCCAGGACGCGCCTTAAGGAATGATTCCCCTAAGGACTGTACTATATCAATTTGAATAGTGCAGTAATATTAGCCTTGACTATTAACAGAAGCTGCCCACCCAAGCCTGACAGCACCGTGTCGTGTACACTATTTCCTCCTCAACTTCCTTCCTTTCGTTTCCTCAATAAATTTGAACCATTTGGCCTAATTAGTGACACGCATGTCACGACAGTGTCAAAAAATCATTACAAAGATGTGGTTGACGAAACATGATTTTGAACTGTTTAAATAGATATAATTGTTTTTAAACTTAATATTTTTTTTTTGGAATCTTGGAAATTACACAACACTGTTGTATTTTTTGTATAGAATCTCACTGTTGGCCCTAATGGCCTCTACAGCTTAACGCGGACAGGAGTGTCGAGCACTGTGGCTCAGCCTTGAAATTTGGGGGTTTGCTACGATACGCCTAAGGGCGTCTCCTGCGAGACACGTATCTCGGCTTGGGCTGCCGTAGGAGGGGAGGGAGCCTGAGGGGCTGGACGGTAGCTCACCCATGTGTGGGACTCGCGGAACAAGGGTCCTCGCCTTCGCCGGCGAAGGTGCTATACGCGGGTCTGAGGTGAAATGTCCGCCCGAGCGGAGTACAACACTGTACAGTACAGTAACAGTTTTGTAGTGGCAGTACAAAAAATATGGTCATAATATTCAGTGACGTAGCATGGAAGGGGGGTGGAGTTTGCGGTCCTGCGGGCGGCACTTTGACTAGGGCAGCATTTTACAGATGGCGGTAAAATTATTTGTCATTATTCCCATATACCCAGGGTAATAATCTACGCATGTGTGATGTGAGGTTTCTCAATAACTATTAAATCGATTGCAATAATAAGTGGCCGGCAAATTTGAGATCTGCATCGGGTGCTAGTAACCTATACTATGCAACTGCATAAAATAAGTAAAAGAGGATTAACGTGTATTATTTCGTCACCGCAATGAATTTTATTTAATGGAAATAAAGAAGGCATTTAGTGTCCATATACATCACGCCTCTTTCCCATTGCGGTAGACAGAGATCACGGAATTCCATATGCTCCGATCCTTACATACACTTTCGCTTCTTCCACTTTCATCAATGTTTTCATACACGCTCGTCGGTTACGAGTACTTTTGACCTGACTCTTTTGAAGATCATCTCCGATCTGATCGAGGTACGTTCGCCTAGGTCGACCACTCTCGACTTTACCATTCACACCAGCTTCATGAATATTTTTCGTTTCCCTAGTTTCAACAATCTTTTCTACGAGCCCAAACCAACTCAACACACCTTTCTCAATTCTCGTCACAAAATAGTATTTTACTCCAAAAGTGTCAGTATAATTATGAAATAAATAGTTATATTGTATTTGTATCACTCACAAGTCACATGATGCATAAAATGTGTTCAACAGACCTCAGACACTTTCTCTCGGTTATTAAATTGTCTTAATAATAATTAACTTAGGCGCATATTACCTTTCTGCTGTGCGGGATGAGACAATTGAAAATAATTCTTTAGGCTTATTTAATTGAAATAGACAGACGAGCATGAGGTTCACGTGATGGTAGGTGATACCTTAGCCACAGAACATCAGTCAATGATGCGCTGTCGACCCACTTTTTTTTACTTCGAGCATTCGGAAAAAGTCTTGGAATACTTCGGGTGTAGGAGAACCCTCCTTATTTTCTAGAAGACTAGGGTTTCTTTATGTTCGGGGTTTTCTAGAACTTGTCCTTCTAATTAGAACAAAACACAAACTTCCTTTTTCCTATGAGTTTCTATTGTTCGTAATAATTGTAGGCTTCGCACAAACATGACTTCGAATGATTGCATCTAATTAATGATCATAGAATAATTTGTGAAATTTAACAATCACCTTCGATTTTATGGCCTTATTATTTCGGAGTTTTGAGTTCTGATTTTGATTCAAAGCCAAAATTTTACTTTGATTTTATTGTAGGTATTAGTTTTCACTTTCTTTTACATATTATGTACATATACATCACGCCTCACCCATTGGGGTAGAAAGAGATCACGGTATTCCATATGCTCCGAGCCTTACATAACACTACCGCTTCTTCCACTTTCATCAATGCTTAAAACACCCATTTTCTTTTACCCTTAAAAAACCTACCCTCAGTCTCACAGACCCCACCTTCTGTCCACCACCAGCTACCACTTACGACCATCAGGATCTTATTGATTTCATAAATAATGCTAATTTTACCACCATTTATAGATCGAAAAGCTGCGATGCGCGTTTCAGTTTCAGTCTATGGATTTCCGAATGCTCGAAGTAAATAGTAAGCCGACAGCGCATCATTGACTGATGCACTGTAGCTGAGATATCACCTACCATGAACCATCAAGTGACCCTCATGCGTGTCTGTCTAACATAAAAATAACTTAAGACATTTTAGTTTTTTTACGTTTTAAAGAGACATTTGATAGCAATAATTGTATAGACAAATAAATGTTAATTGTTAAACTCTTGTATACTCATTATTAAGCCTTGTGAATAGAATTCCAACCAATCAGACCATGTTTCGGTTTAGCATGCGACCTGCGCCCGCGCCGCTATAGTTTTGCGTAACCTAGTGAAAGTAAGCACAGTTTTCGTAAACTCGATCTAAAGATTTACTATTTGAGTTTAATCGATTGTTTACTGACAAATTAGCAATAGATTTTAGTTCTAGTTTTTATGAAAGTTAAATTTGAATACTGAATTCTATCAGGAGTACGTAAGTTACACATCTAATATATAAAATTTCCATGTCACAATGTTAGTTACCGTACTCCTCCGAAACAGCTTTACCGATTTTTACCAAATTTTATATGCGTATTCAGTAGGTCTGAGAATCGTCTACTATCTATTTTTCATACCCCTAAGTGATAAGGGTTGTTTCTATTATGTGGCATTAAAAATACATACAAACCTAAATTTTTACTTTTTTATCACCAACCCCTGCTTTTTAGAAATTATTTACATGACAAAACAACCTTTGCCAGGTCAGCTAGTGGTTATATAAAAATGGCGCCAAAAAGGTCAGTCAAATATCAAGAAAGGAGTATTTGTTCCAAAATTTATTCTATAATCTATTACTCTTTTTACTTCGAGAAGTCGGAGACCGACTTAAACACTAATAAACAACGTTTCCTTTGAATATTTTTCGCTATTTTATCTTTACGTACTGTATTTTGTAGAAAAATGTTTATATTGTCCTTAAATACATATTTAAAAAAAAAAAGTTCAATTTATTTGGAAAATAATTTGGGGCCCGGGGGGCTCCTTTTGTTGCCCCAAGGGTTACTGTTACGTGATTTTTGACTCCTTCAGGTTATTTATAAGTTACAAGACACGAAAGGTTACTTATAGGTGATTTTGCGGAATTTTTAATTTCTTACATGAAAACACCTTGAAACGGAATGCAATGTTCATTCGTAGGCAGTGAGTGCAACTTTCAGACGACTAATCCTCTGAGGTTCAATTTCAAAAAACAAGTCTTTCTCTCTCGCACTGACATCTAGCTAAAATTTTCAATCGGCAGCTCGGTAAACTAGGTACCTACCAACAAAAAAAATTAATAAAGGTTATTTTTCATATTAAAAGGTTACTTTTTTATCCATTTAAGGTAACTTTTGACAATACACAGCTGGCAACACTGCTTATCATAGTAGCAAAAGGCTGTGATGTAAATAATACCTAAGTAAACGTTTACATCAGATATTTGGATTGCAGTTTTGCGCAAAGTTGCAACGTCTTGCAAGACGAAGGGTTTGATGCAAGACAAACTTTAGTTCCTTTGTGTTAGATATTGACAGGTGATTTTGGATCACTTCATAGGATGATAATTAGCGATGTGCTGTTGACTTATTATTATTACGTTCAATCGGAAAAGTTTTTTTATAATCGGAAGAATAGTTTACATATAGATAAAATACTCACTTTTTTTTTTTTTTTTTTTATAGCAAACGAGCCTGCGGCTCACCTGATGGAAAGTGAACACCGCCGCCCATGAACATCAGAGGACTTGCAGTTGCGTTGCCGGCCTTTAAGGCTCTCTTCTTGAAGGTCCCCAAGTCGTACCGGTTCGGAAAAATCACTGGCGACATTTTCTATATATATAAATATATACTAGCGACCTGTCCCGGCTTCGCACGGATACAATGTATGTCGATACTGATGTGGTGTCAGTTTAATTTGGATATTGTTCATACAAAAGTACTAAAAAAAAATTAATAATTATCACTTGGTTGTATGAAATATACGTTTACGTCCTATTCTCAGATTTACTGAATATACACACAAAATTTCATAAGAATCGGTCGAGATATTTCGGAGGAGTTTTGTTATAAACACTGTGACACAAGAATTTTATATATTAGAAGATAATATATTGATTGAATATAGTATATAATAATTAATAATATATTTTTTATGACATAAGTGAGTATATTAAATGAAATTGGTTGAATAGTACCAGGATATCATAACATCAGAGGTAGGTGCTTATAAAGGAGATTGTAACGACCTTGCTGAGACATTCTTTAGATTCAAGAACGGACAAAATTAATATTATGTATAAAAATTTGTTGTATATTCTAGATAAGTCTTATGGGGATGTATTTCCGTATATAAATATAAGCCAATAATTCAGTCCAATGAGTTAATTTTAATTCATTCGCCTTCATTTTGTAAATATTAGATTGTATTTTCGCCTTTTGGTTAGAAATTGAGGCAAAATTTGTATAAAAGTTCAAAATGTAAGGATGCTAACTAACCGCGGAATACTGAAACGATAATCAAAATTTGAGGGCTTCTTAAATGTTTCTGTCTTTCATTTTACCTTCGTAATGAAAGGGTTAGAGATACTTTTAAGTACACCTCAATATTAATTAGCGTTCGAGAATTCGGCCATAAAAGTTGCAATTTTTAAATTTAAATTCAAGGTTTAGTAGAGAAAAGCTAATGAAATATAATAAAATTGTATATTTAATAAATGAAAGGACTTACTAATAGCTAGTTGTTAAAAATATAATCGACATCACCTCGCTAATTAACCGACAAAATTTGATAAATCATAAAAAAACTAGAACTGACTAATATACGCGGGAAAACTTTTTCATTTGACATTGACATTTAAAGTTGTCAAATGTTTTTTTGAAGATTTTATGGCCTGGTTACGATACTTTTAGCCAATTCAATTACATTTAATGGCGAACTCGTTCAAAAACTCCAATAAGAGAGTTAGATTTTAAATGAGTTTTTTAGCAATTTACAGAAAACATGTAAATGCCGAAAACACATTCATGAGTCTAAATGTTGAAGATGCTTATGAATTAACCGCAGGTTAGTTTGCCGTAAATTATAATAATTATAATAAAATACTTAAAATAAAAGTTTCAAGTATAAAAAAGAAGTATCAAAGGTGAGACTATATTGTAGAAAAGTGCTCTCTTGCACTAAATAACAGCAAATTTAAAAAAAACCGTTGAAGCTTTAAAATAAATTGCTAAATAATCATTTTGAATTTGAATAAAACCTGTTGTAAGTTAAATTCAAATTAAATTCAAACTCAATTCAATTTTAGAGACAAAATTACCTGAAAAAAATATTAATTATTTAATTAATATTTGTGGTCTTTGTATATCTTAGGTAATTTTGACCCTAAACTTTTAAAATTGAAATTTATGACGTTACTAGCAACACGGCCCGGCTTAGCACGGGAATGCACCCGTAGATGTACTATACACAAAAAAAACCTATAATTTGTAGCCTATGATACTCGCTGATAATTCTCATTACAATGTAGCTTCCTATTGGTGAAATAATTTTTATAATCGGTTTAATAGATCCCAGAAATTGCTTACAACCTCAAAAACTTTACCTCTTTATAAAATTAGTATAGATTAACACCTAGTTATTAGCATCAAAGTACCAGGACATTATGACTACGCAAGAATTCAATATAACCTTGGCTTACAAGAGTTTCGACACGATTATACAAGCACTAGTACTTTACGTAACGCGACAAGTTAACTATCTTAAGTCCTGAGAAAGGGTCTTTATCGACAAGATTTTATATAAAATAAGAAATTAATTACAAACTTTTTAATTTAGAGTTCTACGAAAGTACAGACAGTTAATAAATAATAATCAGAATCATAGGTATCATTTATAACAATATCTTCTTTTTCTTCCTGCCTTGTTCCCTTTTTTTATTTGCGGTCGGCGCAGTATGTTCTCTTTTTCCATTCTCTCCTTTCACTCGCCATATCATCAGTCACACCTCTCAAACACATATCATTCTTCACACAGTCAATACATGTTTTTTTTCAATATAAGGACTATTTTTTATTGTTACTAATTATTGATAAAACAACAATTAGGTACAATCAAAATAGCTTTAAGATAAGTATTTAATATTTTTTTTATAATTATCTAGCAACACTTCGCACGGGTGCAATGTAGATGTACTATACACAAAAAATCTATGACCATCGCTGATAGTGCAGTTTTCTATTGGTGAAAGATTTTTTTAAATCGGTTCAGCAGATCCAGAGATTACCCCCTACAATCTCACAAACTTTACCTATTTATAAGTAAAGTAAGTATAGAAAAATAATGATTGTAACTAAATTATAAAAAAAATATTTTGTTTATTTATTTTAGTTTATTAATTAAAAAATAATCATTTGGACTATTGTAATAACAACATAAACTTAATAAAACAGATGTTTTTCTGTATAATTTAAAAAATAATATTTACCGACTTCTGATGCTGACCGTACAAACGGTCTGTTGGTTTTTAAGGAAATCATTACATATTGGTTACTTTTTATGGAACTTACCAGCAATTAAGGTTTCACCTGCTATATAGTGTTTTTAAGTCTTTTTTATCAAATGTCAAAACATGTCGTCCCAGCGGGATTCAAATCCACGACCATCGGAACGTAAGTTAGATGCGCCAACGAGCCAGTCAAAATAATAATTCCCATATATTATTTTTAATAAATTCAAAACAACCTTTAAGATTTTTTTTGTATTTAAATTTGTTATTTGAATGATTATTAAGGCAGTCTTGACCTGGTTTCGGTCAAAAAAAGGTCAAATTCGTGAAGGAAAATACGAATAAAAATTTAAAATTAATACATTTCTAGAATTTAGAAATCTTAAGGCGAAATGGGATATCTGTATTTCACAGCTTTATTTTATCTAATACATATATAAAATTCTCGTGTCACAATGTTCGTTCCCATACTCCTCCGAAACGGCTCGACCGATTCTTATGAAAATTTTTATGCATATTCAGTAAGTCTGAGAATCGGCTACTATCTATCTTTCAAACCCCTAAGTGATAAGGTCACTTAGGGGTTTGAAAGGTAAGGATCACCCTTAATTTTTTTTTTAATTTTTGGACAAAATTTATTGTTTTTATGTTTTTATAATGTGGCATTTAAAAATACATACAACCCTAAATTTTTACTTTTTTATCACCAACCCCTGCTTTTGAGAAATTATTTACATGGCAAATCAACGTTTGCCGGGTCAGCTAGTATCCATATAAAAATTTAGTAAAATCATAAAAGTTAATACCTACTTATTAAAACGTAACGTGTTTTGCGAAAATATAGAAATAAAATGGCTTTTAGCTTTTAGTTATGAAGAAATTTAATACAAAATCGTAACACCTTGTATTAGCTTTTGATTTTATTCACTTGACATTTGGACCTGGCGACTCGCAGACTGAATAAAATTTCATTAAAATTAGTACAGCTATTTAACCATCCATATGGTCGAAAAAGACTCCCCAAATCAATATAACTAATATTCTTACCAACATTAATGCAACGAAATACAAATTGACGCAAGACAATAAATGACCCGAATGAAAAAGCAGGTTCCATAACAGCATTACCGAAAAAAGTTACAAAACCGTTACGCAACCTTATAGGTGACCATTGCCTGTTGCGAATTAAAAAAAAAAAACGAAATGTCAATCAGAATACCGTTTGAATTTTATAACACATACCACACACGTACACGTACAACACTTTTGAAAATGGAATTGTTCGGTTGATTTTTTTTTATTTTCGTGCACGAAATACGTGCAACGCGGGCAGAGTCGCGCAGACACTAACTTAGTTAATAATTTGATGCCATTTCTCAGAAGTAAGTACGATTGGAACGACATAACGAGTTATAAAATATGTAAGACGTATCGTTCACTTGTGTATACTACACTTTCAACTGTATAGAGGCATATTCATTCTAGATTTGTAGCGTACACCCTGGAAAATGTTTAGGAACATCAGCCGGCCTAGCATGACAACCGCGACAAAATTTTGTCGACCGTTTTCTCGTGTTTTAATCGATTATCTCTTAATTTCTTCCGGGTCTAACATAACAATTAGACTTAAAACTCGACTTTTAATATCAAAAATAGATATATTCGTCGATCGAGATATCTTTTCTATCAAAATTGTCGATGTCGAGATATAATATGTCGAGATATCTAACATTTCAGTTTGTCTTCTCTCGTCCGCGACATATCTCGTGGCGGTCAGGCTAGGCCGGCAGTAGATATGATATATTTCCAGACCTAAAAAGGAAACGAAGAAAAATTATAAAAAAAAAAAACTGACGTGAAAACTATACCTTTGTGTACAACATTAAAAAAATATATTTTAATTACTTCAAAGCAAGAGCCTTAAAGAACTCAACAAAATAATTGATACTTATTTATTAACAGTTATTTTTGAAGCCAACTTGAAAGTTTGTTGCAAAGACTTAAAACTGTCCTTCTTGGTATAGCTTGTGACCGGTTGGCGCGTTTGGTAGAACACCTTCCTTGCGTACCGATGGGTCGCGGGTTCGAATCCCGCCGGGACATGCTTAATATTTTCTATAAGCATGTCTTTCCCACGTCTGGTAACTTCGGGCATTGTGGGAGGAATATTGAAATTCTGACCGGGTAACGAACCACCGATCGAAGATGGAAAAACAGTGAAGTGCATATTGCGTATTTCAATTTCAATCTATGGATTTCCGAATGCGCGAATTAAAATTAGGTCGATAGCGCATAGTTGACAGATGTTCTGTGGCTGAGTGGCACCTACCATCAAATGAACCTAATGCTCGTCTGTCGATATTTAACATAAAAAAGCTAGTTAGAGAATAGACTCAACGCCACCACTCAAGACCGATAGCCGCGGCGCCACTGTCGCGTATCAAAATGTTGTCAGTAAGAAGTGTAACTGTCCCTTACATCTAGGGAATGCAAATCTCGCGAGATTAGGCTCAAGCGAGATCCCGCGAGATTATGAATAACAATCTCGCGAGATCTCGCCAATTTCGAGATCTCGCGAGATTGGCAGTTTTGTGTGTTTTTTTGCAAATAATCATAATATTTGAATAAATTACGAAAAAAATAATAAGTATTATAAGAAGTTTGCACTTAGCACTCAATCTATTTTCCGCTCTCAATCAAGTATTTCCATAATTCTGACACACTCTCATAGTCTTTATAAAATATTCGTAAATCACATAAGAAACTTTTTTTTGCATAAATAACCAAAAATATCGAAAAATATTCGAATGCAATCAAGCTCAATCACGTTAGCTAGCAATAACTATTAGCAAACAAAGCAAATGCGTGCTGATGATGCTGCACGCCGGCTTAATTTTCGACCAATCGTACGCACAAACGAATCTGAGAGACACCTCGTCCCGCGATCGCTACCTCAGGCCGTTGCCTCCCGTGCACCGAATGAAACCGACAGATCGTAACTCCGTCGGTGTCATTCCGCTCTTCCAATAAGGAATTTTATGCTCGAGTGCAATCTAGTTAATCTCGCGAGATCTCGCCCTTTTTTCGTCCGAGATCAATCTCGCTCAAAACGGCCGAGATCTCGCAAAAACGAGATCTCGCGAGAACGAGATTGCATTCCCTACTTACATCCCATCAACGTGATATTTCTCGCCTTCCCAATAATGTTTAGCGCGCAATAAACTCGTATCGCGCATTCTGACAAACAATAAGATGGCGAAGCTGTCACGTTTAGTTCCAGAATTCGCCGTGGGACTTTATTCGTGGCATCGACTTTAGTATAATGTCTAATATATAAAATTCTCGTGTCACGGTGTGCGAGACCGAACTCCTCCGAAACGGCTCGACCTATTTTCGTGATCCTTAGCGTGCATATCGGGCAGGGTGGATATTCGATCAAAATCTATTTTTCATCCCCCTAAATGTTAAGGGTGGTCCACCCCTAAATTTTTTTCTAATTTTTGGACGAAATTTTTTGTTTTTATTTTTTTATAATGTGGCATTAAAAAAATCATACAACCCCTGCCTTGTTTGTCAAAAAATCTAGACCCGTGTGAAGCCGGGGCGGGTCGCTAGTAATATTATATTATCCGTATGTTGTTCTCTTAACCTGCTATTACGGGTTAGAAGAACATCGAATAGATTGTTTGATCTGCTAATAAATAATAGCAAATATCATACAACTATAACATTACTGTGTTTTAGTGACTAGAGAGTTCTAGTCACTATGTTATAGTTTTATGATATTTGCTATTATTTTTTAGCAGGCGTTTGCAAAATAGAAAACAATCTCTCCTTTCGGGCCCTTCCAACTTGTTACCTGGTCTTCCATTATCCTGTCAGACTTTTGGCTTCAAAAAAAAAACTCTACATTAGTGTATGCTATTTTACATCTTCTATTATATGTATAACTAGCTGATGCCCGCGACTTCGTTCGCGTGGGGTTCACTTTAAGCTTAGCTTTTGAGCAAGCTTTCTTCAAATGACATATCCTCCATCCTCTGTACTTGGTGATTTCTTTTGGGAAAGAGCTATCAAATTAGTCATTGACGGTTGCGTTTGCATCATATTATCAACACGTTTAATGGTGGTTGAGATTGGGGTTCGAAGTATGATGACTAGTATTGTCACTGATTCGCACTGGACATATCAATTATCTATTCATATAATAAAACTGTAGAGGTCAAGTAGGAGGTGTGTATGTCAGGTATCGACAGACGAGCATGAGGTTCTCTTGATGGTAGGTGATACCTGAGCTATAGAACATCAGCCAATGATGCGCTGTCGACCTAATTTTTACTTCGAGCATACGAAGATATAATTAAAATCGGTGCAGCCATTCTTGAGTTATAAATGCTGTAACTAACACGACTTAGTTTAATATTTAATATTAAATGTATAGAGAAGATATAATAGGAGTTAATCGGTCAAATGTGATTATAAGTTTAATCGTTATTTGCGTGCATCATAAATCTATTATAAAACATCATGGAAGCTTAATATCATTTAATTAAAGACTTTACATATAATGAAGCCTTTTTTAAACTCCTTTATAGGTTCTAATGCGATGTTTTACTTAACATAATATGGGGTATGGGTCACGGAAAATAAGATCAGACCCATTTATGTGTTTCACTGACTTTTAATGTAAAGTGTGAGCAAACCGTGATCCATGTGGTACGAGATTATGTCAGAATAATTACTATTATTATTATTTTCTTATGTAGCCAAGTTCACATTTCAAGGATCTTCATTCGTCAGTCATTGCTTGTGGCGGCGTCCATGCGTCGGGTTGTCTCTCTCCCTAAAATATGGCGAGGGGGCCGATGGCTGGCCATGCGTCATACTCGTGAACGGGTGCTACTTGTGGTGACAGGTCGAACTTGAATTCGTGTATGCGGTGATGTTAGTTATTTCGGTACTATGTGTTTGCGTGTTGTTCCCCCGAGAATGTGCGTGCTCCTATTTCACCATGCCTACTGCTGATAGAGGACAAATCTTTGTTTTTTATTATTTAAGTTCATTTCTTAAAGATGTCATATGGAACATGGTGTAATGGTTGTAGCTCCTTACAAACATTTTGTAAAACATAAAACTTGTCGATCGATCGATCTGATGTCCTGGTACTTCTTAGAATTCCCAAGTCCCCTAGTGGGGCATGGGGCAGACACATTTCTGATTCACTGATCATAGCTAACTAATATTTCTTAGTATTCTATAGTACCTAATTAGATATGAGATAGAATTTCGATATTCCTATACACTTGTTCAATAATCCAAGTGACCATCAAAGTAGGGAGAAAAAAAGAAAATTATAAATATGTCGTCCAAGCGGCATCGAACATGTGACCCATCGGAACGCAAGGTTTTCTATAAATAAAACACAGTCTATTTTTTTAAAGATGTATTTTATACAAAAATATAAAGTAATGATTGACATTTGGCAATTGGTAATGTTTGGTGTAAATTAACAAATTCCGACTATTACTAGGGTTGCCAAGTCTTCTAACTTAAAAAAAAACTCCTGGTTCCGTTGCAATCTACTTTACATAGATAAAACAGTAGCTGAAATATTTGTACGCGCATAACTTCCGAAAGAGTGCACCAAATTGGATAATTCTTTTTTTTACTTGTAATTGTTAGGACAAGGTTTGTACGAAAGAAAATATTCAAAAAAATCTTACGGAATTGTGAAGAAAAACCATCTCTATAGTATAAAAGTCTCTTTGAAAATATTGACGGATTAATTTTAATTTATTGGTACTGTAAAGGGGATTTGGTCTTATATTCTTCATTAGAATGGCCGAGCGAAGCTGAGTCGGGCAGCTAGTTATAACATACTTGATTCAATAAAAAGTTAGCGGTATGTCAGAGTACCAAAATGATGCCATTGAATTCATGGTAATCCAAACATCACTGTCAGAACCAATAATTCTTATGTTAATATAATACATATATACATACATACAATATATAATATTTAAAACGAAACGAAACGTGTTTTTCTTCGTTAATTATTAAACGGAACCCTGTTTTCGCCAATATAATATGGCATGCAGGGGAAACATAGTCCTATTTTCAAAGTTTTATTAAATATCTAAAACCGAATACATGGATGAAATATTTTTTAAAAAACTCTTAATAATTTTGCAATTTTTGTCCACAATATTTTCTTCCCCAGTAAATTTAAGACAGCATTACTACATATTGTTTTTGTTAATAAATAAATAAATTTTGGTATTTGGCAACCCTATAAATTACACAAACTAATCGATGTCATATAATTAAAGACATCGTTACTCATTTCTGGTTTATGACCAATATAATGAAATTAACTACAACAAAATATATTTACGTAATTTGAACTAAATCACATAAGAGTAACTTTAGAAATACATTTCATAATACATATATACAAGCCTTGTTTTTAATATACATAGTACATACATTTATTTATTTTAACTATATATTATACATACATATTTTATATGTTTAAAATGGTTATTATAGTAACATATTTCCATATTATAATATTTTCTGAAATATTGAAACACTAAAAATTTCAATTTCCGCGTCATTATATTTTACGACTATATATAAAACAAATAAGGTTTATATTTCTACTATTCATATTATAATAAACATATAAATAGTACAGTTAATCAGATTTATTGAACTACAATAAAATAATTAATAACGCCTGTACACATATGAATTCTCATCACACACGTAATTGCTAATTAATTTTATCAGGCGTTATATTTTAATACTAAACTTATATCTATTTTATTTTCTAAATGGTAACTTGATATACTATATTGTATCTAAATATCATAAACATAGGAGATATGGACAAATATATACTTTATCCAAAATATACCAATCAATATGTTTAAATATAATAGGAATGCCCACGTAATTAATAAACAAAAATAAAAGAACTTTTGTCGTACCTACAAAATAAAGTAAGTCTTATTCATAAACGTATTATAAGCATAGTTAAAGTATGTTTTGTTCTGTATATTCGGTAGAGCGAGACAAGATATTTTAACTATATCAAGCTTATAGGTACTACGTGTATGTATAATAGGGATGTTACGGAGCTTCGATTCCGGTTCCGAAAAGTCGGAACTTCCGATTGATTTTGCACCTCCGATTCCGATTTCGGTTCCGATAAATTTCAATCGGAGGTTATAATCGGAGGTCGAAGTACAGCGGCAGCGGCGACCACGATCAGTGCCATTTGATTTAATTTACTACAGTTTAAAATTTAAGTCAATTCGTTTATTTTTATTTTCAACAACTAGGAAGGTGTTTTATTTTTTGAAGTGATATGAATGAAACTGATTTATTTTATTACACATCTCTCTTTTGCTTCTGCCTCCGATTCTGGTTCCGGTTCCGATTCCGGTTCCGATTTCGGTTCCGACAAACCAAATTTAAAAACTCCGATTCCGAATTCGGTTCCGATAAAACCACTTCCGCTACATCCCTAATGTATAAGACCGTTAATTCACAAATTAAGTTTTTTTTATTTAAATTTACATAGACTACACAAATATTGCAACGACATATAGCAAAACTAGTCTTTGAAGTTAAAAAAATAATCAAATACGGCTACTCCAGCTATCTGAAGTGCCAGACAATCAGATGAACATGATATGTTATGGACTCTCATAGCTTTGCCAGTATTTTTTTATGTAAGATATCGACAGACGAGCATGAGGTTCACTTGATGGTAGGTGATACCTCAGCCACAGAACATCAGTCAATGATGCGCTGTCGATCTACTATTTTTACCTCGAGCATTCGGAAATCCATAGACTGAAACCAATAGTAATATACACATCACGGTTTTTCCATCTATGAACGCTGGTTCGTTACCCGGACGGAATTTCGATACTCCCCCTACCCGTGCAATGCCCGATTACCAGACGTGGGGAAGACATGTTTACAGAAAATTATAATCATGTCGTCCCGGTAGGATTCGAACCCACTACCCATCGATGTGCATGGCAAGTGTTCTAATGAACGCGCCAACGAGCCCGTCATAATATCTTCCTATATTTATGACATTTAGATGCTCTCTTTGAAAAGAAACTTATCCTGCGATGAAATTACCAGCTTCATCCTTGTACAGGTCTTCGTTTATTGCATAGTAGGCGGGAGCGCTTGGACAGTCAACCTGGAAAATAAATTAAAAATAGCTCTACTCAATAGTTTTTCTATTATATTTTTTTTTTCATTGTTATTTTTCTTGTCTTTTGACTTGTCCTAACACTTTTAATGCTAGGGGATCAGCGAGTGAGCGACTGAATTAAACTAGTGTCTGTGGATGTGTGTGTTTGTTGTGTGTTGATTTGAGAACTGGCGGTAAATGTAAAATTAGAAGCATTTAATATGTATTTTTTATTGACGTCCATAAGTGTACATTGTGTTACAATAATTTTTGAATTTGAATTGCGTGCTAAATTCCTTGTAAGAAAAATAAAATTTTAAAACTTTATAATCCCCTAGTAGGACATGGGGCAGACACATTTTTGTGTCCGTTTCACTGATATATATTCTTCTGTGCCCTGCCGACTGAAACATTTAATTTTAAAGGTTCGTTCCGCGTCGGTTAGCCGGCCTAGCATGACAACCGCGACAAAATTTTGTCGACCGTTTTTCGTGTTTTAATCGATTATCTCTTTATTTCTTCCGGATCTAACATGCCAATTACACTTAAAACTCGACTTTTAATATCAAAAATAGATATATTTGTTGATCGAGATATCTTTTCTATCAATATTATCAATGTCGAGATATATTATATCTCCATATCTTACATTAGGTATAGTTTGTCTTCTCTCGTCCGCGAGATATCTCGTGGCGGTCATGCTAGGCCTGCAGAAGGCCTAGCACGAACGACTATCGAAAAAGTATTCGAATAGTTAAACTGTCAGTTGTATGAGAAATCATTTGAAATTTCATACAAATGACAGTTGGACGATACTAATACTTTGTCGATTGTCGTTCGTGCTAGGCCCTCAGAGGGGTGAGCACGAACAAGTATCGAAAGAGTATTCGTATCGTCGAACTGTCATTTGTATGAAATTTCAAATAATTTTTCATACAACTGACAGTTTGACGATTCGAATACTTAGTCGATAGTCGTTCGTGCGTACCTACTCTGAATTATATATATTATAAATGAACTTACATTGAAGAACCAATCGCAAACCCTCGTCCTCTGATTGAAGACGGTACCAGCGTTGCAGAGAAAGGAGTACTGGGTGTTACCGCCGATGCTGGGGACACACCAGTGCCATACCTGGAGATTAGAATACAATAAGGATAACCTCATGAGTATGTCTGTCATCTAACACTAGCAACGCGCACTTCACACGGGTGCAATGTAGATGTACTATACACAAAAACTAGCCTATGTTACTCGCTGATAATGTAGCTTTCTATTGGTGAAATAATGTTTAAAAGGATCAGTAGTTTTTGAGTTTATTCATAACATACAAAAATACAAATCTTTTCTCTTAATAATATTAGTATGGATAAACAAAAGAAAAGTAGGAGCTTGGAAATGTGGAGAAGTTACCTGACACTGTGTTTCGGGATCAGCATAGTAGCCAGGAATCTTGTCATCACAAGTAAAGCTGAGTCCTTTTGGGACCTCCTCAAACGCCGGGTAGTCCTCCCCAGGAATATATCCCTCTAAGGACTGAAATTTAAATAAAAAAAATAATTTAATAAAATAGTCTTACTATTTGACGTGCTCGTTGGCGCGTTCGGTAGAACACCTGCCGTGCGCATCGATGGGTCGTGGGTTCGAATCCCACCGGGACCACATGTTTATAATTTTCTGTAAGCATGTTTTCTCCACGTCTGGTAACTTCGGTCATTGATCGGGTGGGAGGAACATCGAAATTCCGACCGGGTAACGAACCACCGTCCATAGATGGAAAAACCGTGAAGTGCACATTGCGCGTTTCGCTTTCCGAATGCTCAGGTCGACAGCGCATCATTGACTGATGTTCTGTGGCTGAGGTATCACCTACCATCAAGTGAACCTCATGCTCGTCTGTCGATGTCTAACATGAAAAAAAAAAACAGTATTTATCAGTAGCAAACGTACCGCTATATTACATTAAGTATACACACCATAATCTTATACGTTTATATTTTCTGAAGATATATATATCTTTTTGAAGTCATCAAATATTCAGGTCTGACATCCCTTGCAAAGTCAACACAAATCAAATTCAAAATCATTTATTCATTTAGGTAACACAATGTACACTTATGAACGTTAATAAAAAAATACATATTAAATGCTTTTAATTTTACATTTACTGCCAGTTCTCAAATCAAGGGCGTAGAACGGACGAGAAGAACTGGCAATAAACTCGCCGTCACTCTTTTTAATCGCCAAGTTTTTTTGTTTTACAAAATTTTTGTAAGGAGCTGCAACCATTACACCATGTTCCACATGACATCTTTAAGTAATTATTTATAATAATTA
Source organism: Anthocharis cardamines (assembly GCA_905404175.1). Taxonomy (NCBI): domain Eukaryota; kingdom Metazoa; phylum Arthropoda; class Insecta; order Lepidoptera; family Pieridae; genus Anthocharis; species Anthocharis cardamines. The sequence goes on from FR989979.1 coordinate 4,267,052, forward strand.
AAAATATGAAGGTATATAAACGAAAAAATAAAATAAAAAACAAAGATTTGTCCAAAAGATAGGGCCTTTTATGCTCCATTTTTGCCGCATATTTTGACACTCGCAAGGAAATCAAAACCTGTAGGGTACTTCCCGTTGACCCTAGCCTCATCATGAAAGCCATAAAGCAATGTATTCGCCAAAAAACGTAAATTTGTAGTTCATTTCTATTGGTAAAATCTTTACTTAACTAAAAGTTTGTACGGAACTCTAGGTGTGCGGCAACGACCCCTGGAGATATGCTCTGCGACCCCTGGAGATATGCTCTGCAACCCCTGGAGATATGCTCTGCGAACCCAGAGATCCCGTAAAGGCGGAAAGTGGGCCGTGGTGTTTTTAGTGGGTAACCGAAAACCGATCTTGTCTCCGAGGAAGCTTAAACGGCCTCGGAGCAGACGCGACGGAACCCCACACTCCCCGCGCCTATGAACCGCCCAGCGTCGGGGGTGTGTCAACACATTTTCACCACAATAAATAAAAAAAAAAAAAGGTGTGCGGCAACGACTCGAACTTGGCCGGTTTTTTATTGTTTTACCAGAGGTTCCCAAACTTATTTTGTCTACTGCCCACTTTGAGAATAAAATTATTTCTTAGCGCCCCCATTTTTTCACCTACTTAAAAACCACTATTACTTCAAATTAAATAAATTTATATTCATTATTGTGTACTTTTACTACAATATAATCCGACCGATTGAAATGATTTTTTTTTATTTATTGAATAAAACAGGACAGATATATGAACTTCGCGGAGAGAAATATCGAACCGAGTTTGAGCAATCTCTTAATTAATATTAGTTGATGTTCACAAGTTGTAGTCGAGAGTCGAGAGCTCAGTCGGTGTCTAAGAGTCCTCCTAGGTAGATGAAATTACAAATCGCCCCCCAAGCCTCTGCACAACGCCCTCTTTTTTTGTGTCTCTTACCGCCCCCCCTTTATACCTGCAGCGCAAGGGGGCATTATCGCCCGCTTTGGGAAACGCTGGTTTAGGCTGACCATGAGCACAACCCGTGTGTTGTGATTGTTGAAGCACGCTTTATAATAATCCTGTTGTTAAATAAAACAAGTATTTTCTCAGCAATTATTAAATTATTTTAATTAACGCCATTAAAATGAAGTCATTTATACTTAGTATTCAATTAGAAGCTTGTTAAAAGAAATTACGATGGAATAATTGTTTTGTTGTGCATTTCGATAAAAAACGATAGGTAGGTACTAGGTAATAAGCCTACTGTTAAAAAAGATAAAAATTTAACCTAAGTTTAGTCATTAGTGGTTTTGCGGAAAAATCAACTAAAACAATTCGACTAAAGCAATTCGTATAAAAAACAATTCGACTAGTAACAATTCGTCTAAAACAATTCGATCGACAAAATTCATCGAGTGGTTCACTATACCGTAAAAAGGAGCCACCACTACAATTAAATTAAAATAAAAGAGCAGCAACTCGTCTAAAACAATTCGACTAAGTGATATGAGTAGGATTCGGTTCTGTAGGCTTATTACGAAAATCGAACGCAACGAACGGAACGAAACGAAAGAACAAACAACTTCGTATTTTAACTTATTTTGAAAACATTTTCAATTCTATCTACGATTATACTTACTATCATAATAATTTCTAAGAAAAGACACAATGTTTAATTGTAAACGACATATCGTTCATCAGATTCAAAATAAAAAAATGTACGATTCGTCAGCCGAAACTTCGTATTTTGTTTTGGTAATAGGCCTCCTGGTTCGCAGTGGTCACCATACCAACATAACCTATCCTAGGTGGTGGCTCCTTTTTAGGGTAAAGTGAACCACTCGATGAATTTCGTCGATCGAATTGTTTTAGATGAATTGTTACTAGTCGAATTGTTTTTAGTCGAATTGTTTTTTAGACGAATTGCTTTAGTCGAATTGTTTTAGACGAATAGTTTTAGTCGAATTTTCCGTAGACGCAATATTGACGGGCTCATTGGTGCGTTCGGTAGAACACCTGCCGTGCTCATCGATGGGTCGTGGGTTCGAATCCCACCGAAAATTATAAACATGTCATCCCGGTGGGATTCGAACCCACGACCCATCGATGCGCACGGCAGGTGTTCTACAGAACGTGCCAACGCGACTTACAAACTTACTTACTACCTAATTAAAATTAACAAATCAGAAAACTAATTAACTAATTAAACTTATGTCATTAAACAAAGAAAAATAAAAAAGATTCAAGGGTATAACTATGTATATCACAAACTATTGTCTCATTTAGATAAAGCGTTGCGCAATGTTGGATAGATTAAAACTCATAAAACTTAATCATAATTTTAAAATTTTCATCAAATGATAATTATTGTATTTAAATTTATAATTATTACAATATACAAATCGATAATACTCTACCAATTGATATTACTGTTATCTTTGAGAAAATTAACATTTATATTAATGGGTTTGTTACGTTTTCAGACCCAAACAGCAGAATCAATTTTGATAAAATTTGATACATTAATGGCTGAAAATATATGTTTTTTTATACCTTGGTAATTCCATTATTTCTAGTCGGGGAGGTCGCCGGCTATTCCTAATACAAATCTATGTACCTTTTTCATTAAAATCCATACTATTGCATAGAAAATTACTCCGTATTGTCGCTAAACAGCTGAAATAATTTCGATAAATTTGCATAGAGATAGCTTGAACCGGGGTACGTTTATATCGGGATATAGGCCAAATACCGATGTACTTATGAAATAATACTCACGGCTATAGAGAAATCGACGAAGTATAGCAATAGTGCTATTACGCCGACAGAACTCAAGTGCAGTCTACATAACCGCGATGCTTTCATTTTGATGGAATTTGAAATCTGAAAAAAAAAATCTCACTTTTATATTGATTTTTTATGTTAGATATCGACAGACGAGCATGAGTTGCACTTGATGGTAGGTTATACCTCAGCCACAGAACATCAGTCAATGATGCGCTGTCGACCTACTTTTTACTTTTAAATCCGTTTCAGTCTGAAACCAAAACGCGCAATATGCACTTCACGGTTTTTCCATCTATGAACGGTGGTTCGTTATCCGGTCGGAATTTCGATATTCCTCCCATCCGTTCAATGCCCGAAGTTACCTACCAGACAGAAAATTATAAAGATGTCGTCCCGGTGGGATTCCAACCCACGACCCATCGATGTGCACGGCAGGTGTTCTACCGTTCGGTAGAACCCCAACGAGACCGTCAATATTATCTATAAAAATGATTCACAAATTGTATATATCGTTATAAATTATATGATATTTATTTATTTAATAGAGTCTACAACAAAGGATACACATAAACATATCTATCTATATATATAAAAGAGATTTCCACCTATATAGTCACTCATCACGATATCTCTGGAACCATAAGGCGTAGCGACTTGAAATATGGTAGGAATATTCCTTTCGCCGAGTAGAGGTCAGCTAAGAACGGATTTTACGAAATTCAACCCACAAGGGGGGTCAAGGGGGCAAATGCTAGTATTATCTAAACTTAATACATTAAGCAAGTCTTTGTGCTCCCTCAATTATAGAAGACTACAGCATTCAATAAAGTTAAAACCGTGTAAGTACATATTATACATAAATACCCTTTTCTGTATCGTTTAATCTAAGTTAAACGATACAGAAAAGGGAAAACATACTAATTTAAAAATAATTTTATAATTTGGCGTGAAGTGCATCAACAATTAACTTTCTTATATTTTAGTGCATCTTGCACTAAAATTTTGATATATATAATTTGATATGATATAAACAATAATACTGTAAAGTTTCATCAAAATCCGTTCAGTAGTTTTAGCGTGAAAGAGTAACAAACATCCTTACACCTCATACTTATAATATTTAAGTAAGTTGAGAAATTTTAATTCGATAAAAATTACATTTAGGTCCATATTCCAAGACGTGTCTCAGTTTTGAATCTAGTTTTGAGATTTGTCAAACTATTATTTCTCTATAGAATGTTGACATATTGACAGTTCTCAAGAATAGATTACGAGTTGAGTAACGTCTTGGAATACGGGCCTTAAGTGGGCCCAACCCGTCTTACTTTCCATACTTTTGTATGGAAAGTAAGACGGCTCGTACGTGATTATGGCGATGTAACCGATTTTTATTTGAAACTTTTGAACTAATAGGTATCTCGTGCACTATATCTAGGTTTCTATCGAAACAAAATCTCAAAATTTTCAGAAATAAATTCAGTATAAGCCTCCAAAAATCAGCTTTTTTGCAAAAAAATTACCTGAACTTTGGGCGTTCATAATGTACTCATAAATTGTGAAAGTAAATATTTTGTTATGATAGAAACCTTGCAAATATAATGGAGATTCTAAATTACAAAAAAATATTTCATAAACTTGTAAAGACTACTGAAAAACACGTATTTCCTAGAACAGTTTTTATGAAATTTCCGCACACTATTTTTCGTTCAATGTTATCGCGTTCTCACTCACTCGTTAGCGGTAGAGGTATGCGCTGCGTGAAACAAAAAGCTTTTCAACCATGCTCGCGTTGATGATAGACGAACCGGCAAGGGCCCTCTTAAACTTAAAATTTAATAGATAAACGACAACGTGGACAGTTTAAAGCGAACTCAACTCAATCATTGTCCATGAGACCAATGATAAAAACCATGTCGTAATTGCCGGCAATTTTTAATTACATTAATGTATGGGACAATGCCATTGTGGGTAGAACAATTGTAACAATTGTTGCGATTTGCTGTTTTGTTACATTATGCAAAAATGTGAGATATTACTATTTTAAAAGATTTTATTTGATATTTTGACAAGCTGTCTCCCACTTCGTAATTATGAAATCTACATATATATCGAACAAGTCATATATAACCGCGACAAAATTTTGTCGACCGTTTTCTCGTGTCTTAATCGATTATCTCTTTATGTCTTCCGCAATTTACACAAATATATTAAGCAAAGTCTGGGGCAATATATAGGCTTTGTTTGATCGAAATCGGCTGTCGGAATGAAAAGTTATCATCACTTAAAGATTATTTTAAAGGAACCATATCAACAAATTGCAAAGCAAACTGACTCGCGTCGAACTTTTTCGAATTATCAGATGTTAATAACAGTTTGATATGGAAATGAAATAGTTTGATTATTTCGCCAATTTCAATATGTAATAGTGGATATGAATATAGCATCTAACATAAAAAAGTAGCTTGGTGAAACGGTTTTTTACGGTCCAGTAGTTATTGAATTAAATCGTAACAAACGAACAAATCTTTCCTTTCAGGCTTTCGACAGCAATGATCCTTATAGCTCGTTTCTCCATAGAATCTAAGGCGTCTGTCGTCTGTGATAAACCTTAAGGTGACACTAGTCGACATTTTTTCCATAGAAATTTCGGGGGGGGGGGGGGGGGGGGTATTACTCCACTATTTAGCACCGTACATGCAAAGTTAAACATGATATCGTTTTAAGTCTCATTATTAATTTTGTCTGTGCGGAAACAGAATAGTAAAATAAAAAACCATGAAAGAGGTAATGACTGCCCCGGTGCGGTGCGGGAGAATAGCATGCTTCCACGCCCACCAGTGAGTTCGAGCCCGCGACTTGTGCTACCTTAATTAGTGTAAATTGTTTGTCTGTTAGATCTTTCCGGTGCAGTACGCGAAATAATAGTGACGACACACCGTGCGAAAGATGATAATATCACAAGTCTGACACACATCTTTGACGTAACTGACCTATTGCGTTGATGACAATGGAGACTAGACTTATGGCCGAATACTCGAACGCTAATCAAAATTGAGTTGCTCTTATATTCTTGCTGTTGTTATTAATATATGTATCTAAAATCTAAAACCTACTTTAAAACTATAACTAGATATAGTATATATTGACGGGCACGTTGGCACGTTCGGTAGAACCTGCCGTGTGCATCGATGCGTAGTGGGTTCGAATCCCACCGGGACATGTTTATAGTTTTCTGTAAGCATGTTTTCCCCACGTCTGGTAACTTCGGGCATTGATCGGGTGGGAGGAATTTCGAAATTCCGACCGGGTAACGAATCACCGTTCATAGATGGAAACAACGTGAAGTGCACATTGCGCGTTTCGGTTTCAGTCTATGGTATAAGTTCCGAATGCTCGAAGTAAAAAGTAGGTCGACAGCGCATCATTAACTTATGTTCTGTGGCTGAGGTAAACAGGCTGAGGGAACATTAAAAAAATATGTACAAACTTAAACTAAAAAGTAAAAAATATATATTTTAATTACTTCAAAGCCTGAGCCTTAAAGGACAATCGGCAACATTATGGATACTATATGTATATCTATTTAATATTTATTAACAATTATTTTATGTAGTTTTGTATAGTACATCCACATTGCACCCGTGCGAAGCCGGGGCGGATAGCTAGTAACTTACTCATGCCTTGAAGAGACCCAAGTTTTATCACAGGTAAGAAGCTTATCTATCTTTTGTACCTTAAAACGTTGCTATATTGTAGAAGTAGATTAATCAAATATATAAAATTCTCGTGTCACAGTGTTTGTAACAAAATTCCTTTGAAACGGCGTGACCAATTATTATGAATGTATGTATTCAGTGGATCTGAAAATAGGACGTAAACTAAATTTCATGGCCTAAGTAAACCACCGCAAAAAAAAAATGTTATGGACAAAAAAATATATGATTTGGCATTAAAAAAACAACCCTAAATTTTCACCCTTCTACCACAAACCCCTATTTTTAATCGCGATTGTAGTATTTTTGTATGAACAATATCCAATTGTTCATACAAAAATACTACATTATCAAATTAAAAGTAGGTCTACAGCGCATCATTGACTGATGTTCTATGGCTGAGGTGTCATCTACCATCAAGTGAGCCTCATGCTCGTCTGTCGATATCTGACATAAAAAAAAAACAAATAATACTGACACCACATCAGTAGTACGTTGTATCCGAGCGAAGCCGGGGCGGGTCGCTAGTTATTCTATAGAAATAGAAATATAAAGAGTAGAATTATCCTCTCAGAAATAAACTTTGTCACGATATAATTGTTATTAAAATTATTTCATTAACCTAGATGAATTCGTGCCGCCGCAGACATTAAAATTGCAATTTGCTTATTTTATATTAAATTACTTTAATTAACATTGCGTTATTTTTATTTAAAATCCAGTCTAAGGGATAAAGTTTACGAAATATCTATCTATACAATGTAAAGTTCTAGGAACTGGTATATCTGGAGGCATGGCAGTGCCACCGCCAAGATAAGACAACGGAAGCGCAGGGCACTATAGCCCGCCTTTTTTTTTTATAGAGGGGGAAGTTTCACAAAACCGAAGGCGAGACGATCTTTTAGAGCATTGTTCTTCTCGCCCTCCCTCACCGGCGGGGCACTTTTACATTTGCCGGGAGAGTGTGGGGTTGGGTCACTCGCGACTGTCTGCTAGCCAGACAGCCTGGTGCCCCGACCCACTAAACCCCCTCTGGCCCCACTTTTCGCCAACTACTACTCACTATAGCCCGCCTAGCATGACCATCAAAGTATATCTCGCGGACGAGTGAAGATAAAATTGTCAATGTCGAGATATTATATATGTCGATTATTATATTTCGATTTGATTGACAAGTAATCTCGATCGACAATCTCTACTTTTGACGTTAGAAATCGAGTTCTAGTTCGTATGTCATGTTAGACCCGGAAGACATAAAGAGATAATCGATTTGTCCTCTATCACTCGTCTTGGTGACTTTCGGAACTCGACTTCTAATTTCAAAAATAGAGATATTTGTCGATCGAGATATCTTGTCTAACAAAGTTATCAATGTCGAGATATAATATACAGAGATATCTTAATCTCTTGATGGTCATGCTTGGCGGGCATAGCTGTCATAGTACCTTTTACATTGTGTGTACATATTCTTTTAAAATCCACATTATTAATAACTGCTATGAACGCACTAAACCACAAGAAATCTGATTAATTCGCTATCGAGTAGACGCAGAAAAACACTAACAAACGTGGAAACTGCGTAGGAACTACATCACATAATATGTATTAAGTTCCGATGTGTAGTAATAGAGGCTGAGTCACAATTACCAAGAGGCTTGACAGTTTTTTAATTCAAATATATCTGTTTTCTCAAATAAATGTTATTATCATCTCTATCAGAAAATAAGTAAGTGCAAGTCACGAAGTAGAATTAAATTTACTTATTTACATACAGTTAGTAACAATAAGAAACAGAAATAATTAGATGCTAATTTTTTTTTTGAACAATTATAAAAAAATGTTAATTTCTAATTTGAACAAACAATAACAAAAGAATGCATTTCGCGCGTTTTTACTTTTACAGAAACCTTTTTTTTATTTGGTCCGCGCAAGGATTATTTTTTACAGCCAGTAACGTTTTCATACAATTTTTGTAATCGTTCTCTTTGGTGATTGAAACATTTATAACAAAATTCAAATCACGTTTACTCCCAAGGGATTAAAAAGCTATTTTGTTCCCTGTTTGAAGCGAATCAAGTTGCTCTCTTTGAATAGATGTTATTAAAAGGTTATTTAAAATATTAAAGAAAAAACACATAAAATAAGGATATTATTTTATTTCACATATGAAATTATGGATTTCTGTTCTGTGGCAGAGGTTTCAACTATTATATTGGCAGGCACGTTGACGCATTAAATTCGATGGGTCGCGACTTCGAAACTCGCTGGGATGAAATTGTTATAATTATCCTCAGAATGCGACCAAAACTCGCATAGTGGTTCGTTACCCGGTAAGAATTTCGATATTCCTCCTTTAATATTATTATATAATATATATTCCTTCAATGCCCGAAGTTAGACGTGGGGAAAACATGCTTACATGAAATTATAATCATGTCGTCCCGATGGGATTCGAATCCACGACCGGTGCGCACGAAAGGTTCTACCGAATGCGCCAACGAGCCCATCATAGTTTGACATTACTATTTCAATTCTATTTACGATCATAGTTTTCTTAATAAGTTAAAATACGAAATAGGTTGTTATTTTGTTTGATTCCGAAATCTAGGCGTTCAATTTTGGTTATAGAACTTTTGGATTAGCTCCCTTCTGATAGTGAGAAGGACTTCAAGTGTAGCCGCCTCCGTGAACGAGTTAATTCACCGAAAATAAGCATGTAGCAGTGGCGTAGCATGGGGGGGGGGGGGGGGCGGAGGGTTCAGTGCCGCCCCGGGCTTCACTGCGGCGGGGGCGGCATTTCACAGGTAACGGTAAGAAAATTACATCCTTCAACGTAATTTTTCGCAAATTTTTTGTTATTTTTATTACTTCATCGTAATGACACAGTTTTAGTTAGTGCTATTCAATAAGAGTACCATTTTTATCATGCCCAAAATTTTATATAATCTATTTCTAAAATAAGGGGCGGAAAATTAGGGATCCGCACCGGGTGCTACTGATTTATGCTACGCCACTGATGTGTAGTTCGCAATCAAATGGGTCACTTTGTTGAAAATGATTCGTTCGTTCGATTACAGTCAGGCATGTTGTGGCGATCCAAGGAAGAGTGAGAGAAATGAAAGAACACAGATCTCAATCAATATTCACTATTGCTAGCTTTGGTATGCTCGTTCATCTTAAATTATACCAATCAATTGATTGAACGGTTCGAACGAACCAGATCATAAGATCTGTTCTTTGTGATCGAACGAAAGAATCATGCCTAACCGAAAATAGGTTATGCGAAATAAAACTCTTTCTAAGTATCAAAAATGAAATATTATAGTGTAATTATATAGCAGTCTGTCTGTGATTCTTAGCAATTGTTTCGACCGCAAACCGCAATACTTGTACTATACAAGTATACAGGTATTATCTTAAGATTTTTCGATGAAACTAGATATATTTTAAACTATGTTATTTATTTTCAAAAGATATCCTACAAACCCTAAAATGTTTAGAATATTTAACAATAATGCACTTAATTCTATTACTTTGAATGCTACCAAGAAAAATGATATACATTTAGTGTAATAATAATAAATACAAAGAAATTTATTATTTCTGTTATTTTTAAAAGAAATTGAATTAAACCTAATTAAAACTTCAAACTCAATTTTCTCAAAATGGCACTGCATTGCTTAACAGCGTCCACTTGATGGTGGGTGACACCTCAGCCACAGAACATCAGTCAATGATGCGCTGTCGACCTAATTTTTACTTCGAGCATTCGGAAATCCATAGACTGGAACCAGAACTCAACTGACTGAACCTCATGCTCGTCTGTCGATATCAGTTACTTGGTTACTTTAAATTATTATTCGTGACTGTTAAAAAATATACATGGTTTAGTGTCAAATACAGACGATTATATAAACCAATTTGAATATAACTGAACGTCTAGGAAGTGTGCAGGAAGTAAAGTACACGCGAGCGCGGCCAAAACAGTGATGTTACAATTAATTATTTGAATTTACTGTGTTTTGTTTATATAACATATACGTTTATTTAGTAATAAAAATGGGATTTTATTTATTTCTGGAAATAGTTTTGCTACTATTGAAACGATATAAGAAATGAATCGTATGACTATGAAAGCTTATTTTTGTAGTAAAAAGCTGTAAATTGTTTGTAACGTTTTATTAGACTTTTGTTTTATTGTAATTCATTATTTGGACAGCCTATTTCTTTCTATATTATTCTTCTGATACTTTTCTCCGGGGTTGTCTGGAAGAGATCGCTATTTAGCGATAATGCCGCTTTTTGTACTGTATAATGTAAGAATTTTTGTAAGTAGTAGTTATAATGTAAGTATATATTGTAATGTAAGTATTTTTAACCGAGTTCGAAAAAGGAAGAGGTCCTCAATTCGAGTATATAGAAAATGTTTTCTTTTTGTATGTTTGTTACGCGATCATTCCGCCAATTATAAATAGATTTTTATTTTTTGTTTGGTTAATTAGATATATAGGTTTGAAATTGATTCGGAGCTTTTTGAGAAAATCAACAAAAACTTATAAAAAAATATTCTTTTTGGTTGATATACTCTTCAGCAAAAGTTTTTGACGAGAACTTTTAATTTCTGTTCAAAAGAACTGTTTAACAGTCATCACAGAAATAATATTTATAAATGTATGTTTTTTTGTATGTTTATTACGATATTACCCTCATCAATACTTTCTGCCCAACGGCGGCGCTGTCTCATTTGAGCATTTTGTCGCGTTTAGTAGGTCTATTATTGCTTCATTGTTTTAACAATACGCGATAAAAATTGATTTCAAAAATGTGGAATATGACTGGCTGAAAATCAGCGCTGTGCAGATCCTGGTTTGTCAGCTTTATGCTGAGCCTGCTGCCTCTTGTCACGAGTTTTAGTATTTAAGCTTATTATTCTTATTAATATCAAATAATGTATGTACTTATAGCAATCTTATTTTATTTTTTTTTAATTTTATTTTTTTTTTATTTATAATTTGGCCATCGCTACAGAAGACAATATAATCTTAATGAAGATGTGCCGGATTACAGGTGTCGAGTTTTATTGTCCTCCTTAGATGCGACCGCACTACATGGTTACATACGTTTCAAATTGGCTCTTACAAATTTGATACATAACAAAAACATAAAAAATAATAATAATAATACATAAAAAAAAGAACATGACAAATAATTACATTATATATTAGACTGCGCGCAAGACGGCGCAGAAGACTTGAGTGCATTTTTAACTTGATATTTAAATTTTAATTTATTTGATTCAAAAATATTGAGATCGATTTTATTCTTGCTAGATGTAAGATCGTTAAAATGGCGACACATGCGAACCAAAGGATTGTAATAAGAAGTGTTGTTTTTGAAAATATTAATGCGGAAGAGTAGTGGGTGTCTGGGATTGGGTTTTATATTGAAGTTAAGGCATGAGATCAGAGCTGGACAGTCAATGTGGAAATTAATAAGCTTGTGTAAAAACATCAGGTCTTGGTGTTCCCGGCGAGTAATATAATATCATATAATATATAATCATATTATTATTATATTAGTTTATAGTAGTTATATATAAGGATTAATAAACTTAAAAAACACACTGTCTACAGAAAAAAAGATGTTAAAAAAAATACGAAAATCGACTTCAAAACTATACCTATAATATGTACAAACAAACTAAAAAGTAAAAAAATATTTTTTTTAATTACTTCAAAGCAAGAGCCTTAAAGTACAATCAACAAAATTATTGATATATCTGTTTAAAATTTATAAACAGTTATTTTTGGAGTCGGTGCCAGCCAAGTTTAATCTTGCCTTTTCAAATTCAAATATAACTTTATTCAAAATAAATTCCAGCACTTTTGTCTCGTTAGTTTTTAAACATAACACCGGTTTAGTCTTAATCTACTAAATATGCTATCTAGCAATATATTTATTTAAATCTAGCTGACCCGGCAGACTTCGTACTGCCAAATATAGCCTGTCAAAATGATTTGTAATGTGTCATTTTTTTGTTCCTACATATTTTTTTTGTCACATGCAATAATTTGCGATCATAGGTAAATAAACACTGCACAAAACACTATATAGGTGACTGCTTGTAATTCAATATGAACTTTATACAATAGCAATAAAGCTCGTTTTAGTTAGAAAACGTTTGTATGGGAAAAAGAAAAGGGCTGTTTTTAGGGTTTTTCCGGCAATTATTCGAATTTTTCTCGCCGTAAACCATCTTTGAACGTCAACGAACATTTTAAAAAAAGAATTGGTCAAATTGGTCCAGGCGTTGTTGAGCGCTTACCAACACATTTTGCGATTCATTTTTATAATATAGAATACAGATTAAAATTACGTACCTAGCTATATTCCACAGATTAACAAAACAACACACTCACTGTTTAGCGATAAGTTTATAACTGAAGCCTTCTACAACGCGATTACATATTTTATAACCACGCATCGCTTAGCGTGGATAAGCCTAATACATTTGTAAATAAAAAGTATCAATTTCATTTCAAACTAGCTGATGCCAGCGACTTCGTTCGTGGGCTTCATCTAGCTTCATATGATATATTCATACCCACTAGTCCACGAATACATATTGAAAGCGGCGAATTAATCAAAATATTTCATTTCCATATCAAACTGTTACTGACATCTGATAATTCTAAAAATTTCAACGAGTCGGTTTGTATTGCAATTTGTTGATATGTTGTCTTTAAAATAATATTTAAATGATGATAACTTATATTGCCCCTTTGTTTAATACGTTAGTGTAAGTATGCCCCGGGCTTTGCTTAATACATTAGTGCATGAAAATCGGTTCAGTATCTTCGGAGATTAGCCCGTACAAACAGACAAGCAGACAAACAGACAGCGAAACAAAAAAAATTGGGTTTGTTCTATTTCTCTTCTTACATCCCCCTGACTCGGTTTTTAGCATTTTTTTCTATGTACACATTTCACAGATATTTGACCTCTACAGTTTTATTATATGTATAGATTGCATCTGCTGGCCAGCACGAGAACCAGTCACTAGAGGGAAAGTGGATTATAGAGGTCACAAATTGGTATACCAGGGACTCAAAAAGAAGTAGAGGAAGGCAAACCTGCAGATGGAAAGACGAAATAAAGGTGACAGCTGGGCCCTACTGGAGAAGAGTGACAGGCGACAGAGTCCAGTGGAGAGAGTTAGAGGAGGCCTTTGCCAAGAGGCATACTGAGTTAAGGGACATTATATAAGTGTGTATTTAGTTAGGTTTTGTTTGTAAAATATGTATTAGTAGTTAAGTTACTCGTATCTACTTTTACTTACTAGCTACCCGCCCCGGCTTTGCACGGGTTTAGATTTCTTGACGAAAATAAGCAGAGGTTGGTAATAGAAGAGTGAAAATTTCGAATCCAAAAATTAAAAAAAAATATTTAAGGGTGAACAACCCTTATCACTTAGGGGTATGAAAAATAGATAGTAGCCGATTCTCAGATCTACTGAATACGCATATAAAATTTGGTAAAAATTGGTAAAGCCGTTTCGGAGGAGTACGGTAACTAACATTGTGACATGGAAATTTTATATATTAGATTTTTCTTTATAAAAATTCAATATAATAGCCTATTTTTTATTAGTATTTGCATATAACCGTATGCTTAGCCTACGCGCAGACTAGAGCCACTAGTGGCGACCACAGCATAGCCACCGGTGCCCGTCACAAGCTACGGGCGTAATATTTCATACATTTTAGGGCATCCGCGCAAACACGGCGCTCGAGAGGCCGCCACCGAGCTTCTAGCCACCGGTGGCCGCCACAACGTGCGGGCGCGATATTTCATACATTTTACAGCTGTGGCTGAAACGCGGCCACCGGTGGCCGCGTCTAGAGGCCGCTTCTAGTGGCGGCCACCGGTGGCTCGAGTCTGTGCGTATGCTTATCCACACAACGCTAGCGCGTCTCTCACGCTCAAGATCGGATCGCACTAGTTGAGAATTTAACCGATTTGTAAATAAACATATAATTATTACAAAAATTCGGACCTTTCATTCGCGACCTTATATTTTACGCTGAGAAACTATTTCTTTGTTATTTAGAACTAGATATAACATTGTATTTAAATTATAATTAATATTTGGTAACAGTTTTATATTAATTATTACAATTGTAGAAAATATTACAAAACAACTGATTTCAATACAAGTGCTTAGTACAAAGGAGACATGGCAGACACATTTCTGTGTCTGTTTCACTGATCATTTTAATTTACAGACTATATTTATAATATTTTCTTTTATTAACGCGAGTATCACATATTTAAATAAAATTTCCATAATATAGAAAGCTACAGTAAATAACAACTCCTTAGGAATCATTGACATAGTATTAAATGATTGAAGTTAGGAATAGTTAATATTGCCACTTTGTGACATTTAATATGGCAACTCTGTGATATTTCAAATCAGAAAATTGACAACTTTTAGTCTGCCCGTGACCACGTTTGCTGGAAAGCATCCGAAATGGTAGGATAAATATTACATAAATCGTGTTTTAGTCCGGTATAAAGTATTATTTTATTTAAAAGCTGTCTTCTGTCCCTTGCTGGACCATATTTTTCTAATTTATGTCCCTGGGCTTCGAGCTCCAGTACTTGACGTAACAAGCAACCACTCAGCGATAAAGCCAATATATTAATATTTGGATAAAAAAAACTAAACTAAAAGTTGTATAATTTTAGCATGAAAAATTTCAAAACACTTTTTAAGAGTCGTGTATGATATTTCTTAAAAAGGTTAGGCATAAGGCACAAGATTAGAGTTCGAGAGATATTTGAAAAATACATTAGTGGGTTTTATCTTAATAATATGACCAATTTTAATATCTTATTTGTTGGATTCGGCTGAGTCCCGAATAATATTTTTCTTTTTATGTTAGATGTCGATAGACGTGCATGAGGTTCACTTGATGGTAGGTGATATCTCAGCCACAGAACATTAGTCAATGATGCGCTGTCAACCTACTTTTTACTTCGAGCATTCGGAAATCCATAGACTGAAACCGAAATGCGCAATGTGCACTTCACGGTTTTTCCATCTATGAGTTCGTTACCCGGTCGGAATTACGATTTTCCTCCCACCCGATCAATGCCCGAAGTTTGTGTTTGTGGGATTCGAACCCACGACCCATCGATGCGTACGGCAGGTGCTCTACCGAACGCGCCAATGAGCCCGTCAAAAAATAACTACAAAAAAAGTAATTATTAAAATATCGAAAAAAATCTGGAAAAAACTTATATGCATATAATTAATTTTAAAATAAATTAGGTTCGGATCTCCGTCGTTTTTTTTTATAACTGAAGTCCCCTCTGTTTATTAGCTTATTACATAAATAAAAAAAAAATTATTTTTACAAATTTTGTAATAAATGATTTCCACTGCAAATCTATACCTACCTAATAGAAGTGGGAAAAAACCAAATTTAAATCTAGGAATATTTTATTGAAGTTATACTTCTTTAGGCGCGTTATGAAAAAATTATGAGAGTGAAATTTTAAGATGCGCGCGCATCTGTGACACAAAATTAACAGTATGAAGTTGTCTGCTTAACCGCTCATTAAGTCTTTATACTTCTTTTGGCGCGTTTGGATGAGAGTGAATTGATGACCTGCGCGCGCACGATGTGAAGTTGGCTACAGAATAGAATTTGATTGATTTTAACATTTTTCTTCGATATTTACTGCAGTTTTGTTTTTAAAAAAATTTCTTCAGACGCCAAAGAAGTATAACTTCTAACGCGTGTACATAAGTACACACATACCTTTTTTTTTATTTTTGAAGCCAACATTCTGGCAGGATAACATCTATCAAATTCAAATTCAAAATCATAATTTATTAATTTAGGTAACACAATGTACACTTATGAACGTCAATAAAAAATACATATTAAATGCTTCTAGTTTTACATTTATTTTTAATTGTCGAGTCCTCTAGTATCTCTATAAATCAAAGACGCTTTCCACCATCTGTCCCTCTATACGCTTAGATCTATAAAACTACGCAACGGATTTTAATTCATACACACATACATATACATATACATCACGCCTCTTTCCCATTGCGGTAGGCAGAGATCACGGAATTCCATATGCTCTGATCCTTACATACCACTTTCGCTTCTTCTACTTTCATCAATGCTTTCATACACACTCGACGGTTACGAGTACTTTTGATCTGGCCCTTTTGCAGAACGTCCCCGATCTGATCGAGGTACGTTCGCCTAGGTCAACCACTCCCGACTCTCCCACTCACACCATATTAATTAATTTTTTAATGTGGTTTTCAATAATAACAGTTGCGATTCTTTTAATAACTGTAGTTTTTAAAACAAAGTAATAAAAAGAGCTTTCGATTATAAAATATATAAAGGTCCTTAAAAAGCCGCATTTAAAAGTGATTTTGAAACAAGATGGCGCATTAATATTCAAAAATTAACAATTTACTTTTACAAAGGTCAGATATTTAAATGATTCAAATGTTGCAATCGTAAAACAGATCGTGGTTGGATTGTTCTTGACCGAAGGACTAAGTCGTTATCCGAGTCCCCTAGTGGGGCATGGGGCAGACACATATCTGTGTTTGTTTCACTGATCATCGCGAAATTATAATGCTAGTGTATTCTATAGTAATTATTAACCAGTATACATTCAACATTGATAGGATATTTGTTACGTGTTGATAAGTGTACATTGTGTTACCTAAATGAATAAATGATTTTGAATTTGAATTTGTTACATATTTCTAATGTCCTGGTACTTCTTAGAATTCGTGGGGCATGGGGCAGACACATAATTCACATACATTTTCTTTAAAGGAAACGATTTTTAACCGACTTCAAAAAAGGAGGAGGTTCTCAATTCGTCTTATGGATGGATTCTTTTTTTGTTTGGTAGGGGATATTTCAGAGGTGGTCCCATATAATTTTTATCGAAATTGGTTTGGTGCTTTTTTAGAAAATCAACAATAACAAAAAAATTCTTATACGTGGATGCTATTATGGTTTAAAGTTCCTTTCACGGCGCTGTCTCATTTGAGCAGCACGTTTAGTGGTAGGTCTACTAAATTATTATCTAAGGATTAATGAACTTTAAAAAATACACTTCCTACAAAAATTTTGAAAAAAAAATATTTTTAAGCAAAAAACAAAAACCGACTTCAAAACTATAACTAAAAAGTAAAAAATAATATTTTAATTACTTCAAAGCATTATTTATTAACAGTTATTTTTGGAGTCGGTGCCAGCAAAGCAGGACTGTTTAATTCTGCTTTTGCAACTTTTCGAACGGTACGGAGCGGCATCGGTTGGGTGGCACCGACTTCAAAAATAACTGTTAATAAATAA
Organism: Anthocharis cardamines; assembly: GCA_905404175.1. Taxonomy (NCBI): domain Eukaryota; kingdom Metazoa; phylum Arthropoda; class Insecta; order Lepidoptera; family Pieridae; genus Anthocharis; species Anthocharis cardamines. The sequence goes on from FR989979.1 coordinate 4,284,969, forward strand.
TGCTTTGAAGTCATTAAAATATTATTTTTTAATTTTTAGTTATAGTTTTGAAGTCGGTTTTTGTTTTTTGCTTAAAAATAATTTTTCACATGTTATATTAATTCTGGAATCGGCATCGATACGACCAGCTTTCAAGAAAAGGCCGGCAACATACTAGCGACCCATACTTACAGGTTACCCTTTACCAACATACACATTCGAACTTGAGACCAGTTTCAGTTCAATTTTTCTTGAATACGAGTAGGTATATTAGGGTGGCCCAAAAAAACCGACTATTTTTTTTTTGAGTCTCGAGTGAAAAAATGTCCAAAGGACAGCTCAAAAAAAAAATTTAAGAGGTCGCTCCAAATTTTTTAAAATTTGATAAATCGTCAAAAATCGTTAATTTTTTTTTCAAAATTTTTTTTCTCGTTACGGTATAATTTAATAGACTAAAAAAGAATGAGATTCTGAAAATTTCAGTTAAAAATTTAAATTTTGAAAGGTTTTTTTTTTGAGCTGTTTTTAGAGAGGGGTCCTTAATCAATCATCAAAAACTAACATTTTATCATTCGAGACTAAAAAAAAAAAATTGTCGGTTTTTTTGGGCCACCCTAAGGTATATACATATAATCGTGAAGTAAGTTCAAGAAAATGAAAACCAGGAACTGAACAATTTATATTTGAATAATAGGTATCTTATTTATCCGAATTTGAGCCTCCAGTTGAGTACTGCCCTGGAAGCGATCGGTCATAATCTAATATTATAAAGAGGAAATATTTGTATTTTTATATGTTTGTAAAGAATAACTCAATTTCAAAAATTATTTCACCAATAGAAAGCTACATTATCAGCGAGTAAGATAGGCTTTTTATGTATAGTACATCTACATTCCACCCGTGTGAAGCCGGGGCGTGATGCTAGTCATAAATAAGTTTATTCTACAGGTCAATATATTACCAAAAGGTTAATAAATATGAGAGAATAGTTAATATTGTGTTTGAGAAACTATCGCATTGCGACCGCGGTTGACGTAACTTAATCGTAATAACGGTATACTATACGCAAATGGTTTCGATACTTGATGACCGACCCTTCCTTTTTTGTTAGATATCGACAGACGAGCATGAGGTTCACTTGATGGAAGGTGATACCCCAGCCACAGAACATCAGTCAATTATGCGCTGTCCACCTATTTTTTACTTCGAGTATTCGGAAATCCATAGACTGAAACCGATACGCGCAATATGCACCTAACGGTTTTTCCATCTATGAACGGGGGTTCGTTAACATGTCGGAGTTTCGATATTCCTCCCACCCGTTCAATGCCTGTAAGCAAGTCTTGCCCACCAGAAGTGTGGAAGACTTGCTTACAGAAAATTATAATACTATAATATAATAAATAAGAGCATTTGGAAATTCATAGACTGAAACCGAAACGCGTAATGTGCATTTCAGTGGTTCGTTACCCGGTCGGAATTTTGATATTCCTCCCACAGTGTTAATGTCCGAAGCGACCAGACGTGGGGAAGACTATTATTTATTATTCGACTTTTTTTTCGACAGCTTCATATTTTAAGCAAGCATCAAGACGTGTTGATCGCAGCATCATTAAATTGCAGAGGAGCTGGGCAAATCACTGTGGGAACTGACACAGTACAGTCGAGAGATTGTATGACCTTGGTACTGATTACAATTGTTTTTGACAGTGTACAGAATTACCGTCTGACCATCGATACTTAGCGAACTATTTCATAGTATTTGAGTCTCATCTGATCTTAGGCTAGATGTAAGAAAGCTCGTTGGCGCGTTCGGTAGAACACCTTCCGTACGCATCGATGGGTCGTGGGTTCGAATCCCACCGGGACATGCTTATAATTTTCTGTAAGCATGTCTTCCCCGCAGTTATAGTCAGTTACCAGAAACTTCGGACATTAAACGGGTGGGAGGAATATCGAAATTCCGACCGCGTATCGAACCACCGTTAATATTATAGATGGGAAAACCGTGAAGTGATTTCCGAATGCTCGAGGTAAAAAGTAGGTCGTCAGCGCATCATTGACTGATGTTCTGTGGCTGAGGTATCCTACCATCAAGTGAACCTCATGCTCGTCTGTCGATATCTAACGTAAAAAAATAACAGGTCTATCGCCTATATTTGGACTTTTGAATTAGGTACTCTATGAGGTTCGAATTTGTTTAAAACAGATTTGACAGAACAAACTATAAGCTAGAAAAAGCTGCTGGAATTTGGGCATATCTCGGAATTTATATCTATACTAATAAAGAAGAAAGAATTGTTTGTTTGTTACGATTTAACTCATAAACTACTGGACCGATTTTAAAAATTCTTTCACCAATAAAAAGCTACATTATTAGTATTTTTGTGTATATTGCATCTACATTGGAGTGCCATATAAAAAGTGCAATAAGTTATCTTATCACTCTGAGCGATCTTTTCCAAACCATAAAAAATACATAGAAATGTAGAGCGAAAGGTTTGTGTAAAACTAAAAACTATATTGAAATAAAGAGTATTTTGATGATTAATAAATGAATAACTTGTTTTTTATACAATATCCCAAAGTAATAATATGTACTTACATATACATCACGCCTCTTCCCGATTGCGATAGACAGAGACACGGAATTCCATATGCTCCGATCCTTACATACCACTTCCGCTTCTGCGTTCATTATATAAATAAGTAATAAATATGATGAAAAGTATAGTAATATAACAAAATGGTCATTGGTTTCTGAAAATGGTTTGATTTGCTTCAAATAACATTGTGATATAATGATTATACAATATTTTCGTTTCTAATGTTTAGATAACCACGAGAAAGTAAGTGTGTAAGGAATACTTTTTTTATATAAGACACACGAGCAAGAGGTTCCCATAGAAACGCACTCCTCTTAAATCCAACAAAGTCGAAATTTCTTATGGTAGGCTCCAGAAAGCAAGTATCTGATCTCGCAAGATTAAGTCCTACAATTACAATTAATTCTTTGCCTATAGCTCAGGTCCCATTGGCAAGAAATCTGGGCGTTGATTTCGATAATCATTTGAGGTTCGAAGACTATGTTACAAATACATATAGTTCGTAATTGCTTTTTCCGTCTCAAGGTTTTATACAATATACGACCTTTCTTAAGTGTCGATCTTCGTATTAGACTTTGTGAAAGCATTGTGCTCTCAAAACTTACTTACGCTCTTCCGGTGTACGGGCCTTGTGTAACTGCCAAAGCACAACGCTTGATCCACAGGGTACAAAATGCATGCGCCCGGTTTTGTGTTACCATACCACCTCGGTCACATGTCACCCCCTACTTGAACAACCTAAACTTTTTATCAATGAAAGGTAGACAAAAATTGTATTTGGCATGTTTATTATTTGATGTGGTATATACTAAGCAACCTGAATATCTATACAAAAAGCTCCTCTGGCGTAGAAATGTCAACAAGAACGAAGTAAGGAGTTGTACTCATGAGCTCGCCATTCCCCAGCATCGGACGGCATCATTTCGTGGGAGTTTTAAATATAGCGCGACGAAATGTTGGAATAATATCCCTCCTCCGTTAAAAAATCTTCAAACAAAATCAAATTTTCGTCGCAGCTACAAAGCACTTCTTCTTACTCAACAAAAATCCCACGAAATTTAGGTTTTAATCCGTCAAAAATATTTATTTATTTATTTCTTATAGTAGTCTTAGTAACAATTATTTTATTTAATTATTTTAATTTTTAATTTTTTAAATTTTCTATATACACACAGATCTTCCAAGACTTCTTTGCTTTCACTGTTAATTTTTTACTATTATTATTTTTTATACTATTTATGTTATTTCTTTTATTTAATTTTTTGCGTCTGAGGCGCAAACTATTGTGGTCTCTGGCAGAATGACCAGCGCTGTGGAACTCATCTGCTTCACAGCATAATGCTGAGCCAGGGCCATTTACAACCACAACACACACACATTTACACAATTTAAAAATTGTACCTTGTTTTGATGTTTTTTGTTATTATTTTGTGATTCTGTGTGTGTGTTTCGTTCGTAATAAATGCTATGTCTATGTCTATGATGGGGGTGATACCCCAGTCACAGAACATCAGTCAATGATGCGCTGTCGACCTACTTATTTTTACTTCGAAAATTCAGTAACCTATAGACTAGACCGAAACGCGCAATATGCACTTCACGGTTTTTCCATCAATGAACGGTGGTTCGTTACCCGGTCGGAATTTCGATATTCCTCCCCCCAGTTCAATGACCGAAGTGATCACATGTGATAAACAAAATGATAAGCATATCGTCCCGGCGGGATTTGAACCCGCAACCCAAGTACACAAGATAGGTGTTGTACAAAACGAGCCCATGTGCTCCGATCCTTACATACCACTTTCGCTTCTTCTACTTTCATACACACGTCGATTAAAAATACCATAGACTTGGCTTTTTTAAAAATTGTCCCCATTCTAATCGAGCAATATACGTCTTCTTACATAATTGCTAATATATTTTGGCAGGCGTTTTTATTACTAGTCACCTGTCCAAGGTAGCAGTTTACATCACACCTTTAAAACTAAAGTGACCCAATCTTAAATAATTTATTGGTAGTATACCCTAAAAATATGTACTAAAACTGGGGCCCTGATAGTTGGACCAGACTGACTCTGTCTGGTTTTGTGGTAAAAAAAATGGTTTCGGTCTGGCATTCAGTCTGCGCACGAGCACACACTCTGCAAAGCTCTCGAATCGATATATTATCTAATCTAATATTATAAATTTTGTATGTTTATAAGGAATAAACTCAAAACTACTGATTTGAATAATTCTATATAATATGCATATACCATTAGTAAGCTACGTATCTTATTATCAGCGAGTAAAATAGGCTATTTTTTATGTAAATATATTACATAATATACATACATTGCATCCGTGCGAAGCCGGGGCATGTTGCTAGTCTATACTCTATACTAATATTACAAAGAGGAAAGATTTTATGGAAGTTAGTGCATTACTAATTATTAACTTCCATTTTAATATGATATATAAATGAAACTATTGTATAGCTTGTCCAAGTTTAATGCTTTCTCTTGTAATAACAATTGCTATATATTAAAGTGATGTTCGTTGTCAATTCTTAATCGTCTGATCAACGACCTAACCAAAGAGGTTGATACTGGCGAAGTATTTATTCGCCACATCACCCCCCTACGGAGAAAATAAATCTAAACTTAACATAAAAAGAAACAACTGTACAATACTACTTATTCTAAAGTAAAAATAATAATAATAATAAACTTATAAATCTAAAACATCTCTAAACCTAACCCGTCTACCAGATCTAGTGGTGACAATAGGCGGTGCGGTATTAGAAACGTCTGACGAAGGAATGGGTGAACATACTGGAAATTGAACTGAGGTAGAAGGAGAAAAAGATACGTCTGAATCTAGATGTGCAGGCTTAACACGATCTATGCTGACTGTAGACTCTCTTCCATTCAAATCCAAGGTAAGTGTTTTATCTCTTCGTCTTAAAATGCGAAATGGGCCAGTATATGGAGGTTGTAAAGGACGACGTACAGTATCATCACGCAGCATAACATGTGTCGCCGTTGCCAAATCCTTAAAAACAAAAGAAGACTGTCGAGCATGGCTTGAGGCAGGCACTGGACGTAAGGATTCCATGTGTCTCTTTAGCTGAACTACGAAGTCTGCGACGTCGGTGGAACTCCTCGGTTCTTCTGGTGGCATTATAAGTTCTCCGGGTAAACGAAGAGGTTCACCATAAACCAACTCAGCGGACGAAGTATTTAAGTCCTCCTTGAGTACAGTTCGCATACCAAGAAGTACGAGAGGAAGGGCTTTGCTCCACGATTCTGCGTGGCACATTAAAGAAGATTTAATTTGGCGATGCATGCGTTCTACCATGCCATTTGCACACGGATGGTAACTTGTTGTTCGTACTCTCTTTGCTGCGCATACGTTCATGAGACGCTGAAACAAATCTGATTCAAATTGACGTCCTTGATCGGTCGTCACTGTACTAGGTACTCCATAACGAGATACCCAACCAGTAACAAGAGTATCCGCCACTTCTTCAGCAGTAATTGAAGACATAGGCCAGGCTTCTGGCCAACGAGTAAATCTGTCAACTGCGGTTAAACAATATTTAAATCCGTTAGAATATGGAAGTGGACCAATGATATCTATGTGAATGTGGCGAAATCTACATGATGGTGTTTGAAATGAAATGAGAGGTGAATTGATATGTCTGATCACCTTACTGCGCTGACATTCTAAGCATGACCGAGCCCAGGATCGACAGTCCTTATTAATATTCGGCCATACATAGCGCTCTGCTACCAGACGGATGGTAGCTTTCACACCGGGGTGACTAAGATTGTGTAATCGGTCAAAAGCTGCACGACGATAAGGTAAGGTTAGAAATGGTCGTGGTCGCCCCGTTGAGGTGTCACAAACAACAAAAGTTGTAGTTCCGGGAATCATTATCTTCTCCAACTTCATGGATGAAGACAAATGACAATCGTTAAGTTCCGAATCATTCTCCTGAGATTCGGCAAGTGCTTGAAAGTCTGCCTCCAATGAAATGGACTCAACCCGCGACATAGTATCAGCAACTACGTTGTCATCACCTTTAATGTAACGAATATCAGTTGTAAATTGACTAATAAAGGTAAGCTGATTTAGCTGGGTTGGCGGCAGTTTCTCACGACGCTGTACAAAGGCATAAATGAGAGGCTTATGATCTGTGAAAATGGTCACATGTTGCGCTTCTAATATATGTCGAAAGTGTTGCACGCTCTCGTACACTGCTAGAAGCTCTCTATAATAAGTAGGCCACTCTGCCTGTTTTGCTGTCAGCTTTTTGCTGAAAAATGCGATTGGTTGCCAATCGTTACTAATTTTCTGTTGTAAGCAGGCACCTAAATGAGTGATGGAAGCGTCAGTGAACAAACCTAAAGAAGCGTTCGCATTAGGATGCGATAAGGCTGTGACGTCTGTCAAACTCTTCTTGCAATCAATAAAGCATTGTTCAAGCTCGGGCGTCCATGGAAATGGTTTAGCGCCTTTGCTGTTGGTTGCAGCGACTGCATCGATTAAAGGAGCCTGGTATTTGGCAGCGTTGGGCAAGAACCTACGGTAAAAGTTAAGCATGCCGAGAAATCTACGCATACCTTGCACTGTCTTAGGAAGAGGAAAATCCATAAGAGCGCGGATACGGTCTTCAGGTGGATGTGTACCTGCTGCATTAATGCGGTATCCTAAAAAGGTTACTTCTTGAGCACCAATATTACATTTCGCTGGGTTGATGACTACTCCGTATTCGTCCAGTCGACGGAATAATAGCCTGAGATGTTCAGCATGTTCAACAGCATCTTTGGAGTAAATAAGAATGTCATCTATATAAGCAAAACAAAAATCTAAACCACGAACCACTTCGTCAATGAACCTCTGAAAAGTTTGTCCGGCGTTTCTTAGACCAAATGACATATAAGGGAATTCATAGAGACCAAAGGGTGTAATAATCGCAGTTTTGCAAATATCGTCAGGATTGACAGGTATTTGTTGATAAGCTTTTACTAAGTCCAGAGTACTGAATACTGAGCAACCGGAAAGATTTTGAGAAAAATCTCCTATATGACGGACTGGATAACGGTCCGGAATAGTGCGGGCATTCAAAGCTCTGTAATCACCACAAGGGCGATAAGTGTCATCCTTTTTAGGCACAAGATGAAGTGCAGAAGACCAAGGACTACTGGATGGTCTAGCTGTGCCAACCTTCAACATCTCATCAAACTCTTTCTTCGCTGCACGAAGCTTTTGTTGAGCGAGACGGCGTGGTCGAGCTGAAACTGGTGGTCCATCAGTAGTGTTGATGAAATGCACCGTTGTATGTTTGGGAAATTTAGGAGCACCTGGAGGACGGGTAATGCTGGAAAATTCTTTTAAAATGTGTGAGAAAGGAGAGTCCGGTATCTGAATAAACTTAATACTTTGTTGAGTAATCGAAGATACCACGGTGTTACAAGTTAAACCTGTTTTGTCGTCACGCAATATTCCGTGAGCACAATCCGGTAATAATTGATAGTAGGCAAGGAAATCTGAGCCTATTATTGAAGTCCCCACATCTGCAATAATAAAATTCCATACAAAATCGCGTCTCAGTCCTAAATTTAATTTATATTTTACTGTACCAAAAGTATTAATTTTTGAACCATTTGCGGCAATAACCTCATATGGTAGCGGCTTATTATTTGAACTTGGTAAAAAAAATTTAGGTACGCAAGAAATGTCGGATCCGGTGTCGATCAAAAATCGACGGCCCGAATGCCGATCGGTCACAAAAAGACGGCGACATTTCAACGAGCAATCTGAAGTCGCCTTTACAGACTGCTGCTTGAGTTTCCCTGCTGAGAAACGTTCCAGGAACAGGGTTTAAAACATTTAGTTGCGTTGTTACCGAATCGTTTATGATACCAACATAATTGGTTGCGAGAGCAGGAGCGTGACCGACTCCGACTACGATCTCGGAAACTCGGACCTGCACGCGCACGATCTGTGGTGAGACTCGCGACCAAATGTGTGAGATCAGTTACTTGTTTTTGAAGATTTTTTAATTGTCCTTCGGTTGTTGTATCGACGGAAACTGGTATAGACGTGTTAGCATTAACTAGCATGGGTCTAACAATGACCTCTTGGAGTCTATCTGCTAAATCACCTAATTCCTCAAGAGATTGCTGTTTTTGTGCAGTTAAGATACCTTGTATTTCGTGCGGCAACCTACTCATCCAAATGGTCTTCAATAATTCTGACGGAAAAGATCCACCGGCCAGACCTTTAAGATGGCGAAGAAAGAAAGATGGTTTCCTATCACCAATATGTTCTTTTTCAAGGAGCCTCCGCATCTTTTCTTCATACGACTCTGAAAATACAGCAATAAGAGCATCTTTTAACTTAGTATAGGGATGTTCTGATGGTGGAGTAGTTATTACATCTTCTACCTCAGCCGCAGACTTAGTATCCAGCTGGCTAATTGCATGGTAGAATTTGGTCAACTCTTGTGAGATGCCATTAATGTGGAACTGTGCCTCCAAGCTAGCGAACCACAAACCTGGCCGATCAGGCCAGAAAGGAGGAACACGAATGGACACTCTGTCTACCATGATCTGAGAAGCAGAAGTACTAGCCTTAGGTTCACCAATACCTTCATCAGCCATCATGTTAAATACTAAACAAACAACAAAAACAATAGAAATTAAAATTAAACTATAACATAGAAGTAAAAAAAAACCTTAAGTAACTTACCTAGTACATATTAATTAATATAAAATAAAAATAACACTGACAAAAATAAAAAAAAAACTGTGGCACAAAATTGTACGGAAAATACCAAGATTAGTTCCGAATTAGTTCCGTAGCGTAGCAGTTGCAGTGTGCTGTGCTGAAGGTGGGTGCCGACCAGGCACACGCGCTCGCCGCATGCCAGCGGTCAGGATATCCGTTGTAGCCTTGTTGGCTGTGACTTGATTGCTTTTGGTTAATATTACTCAATATTTCAAGAAACACAATTTATGTTGAGACATTATTGTTGAAAGGACGACATCCAAAACACAGAGCGTTGCTGCGGATGACGTCAGGCTTCTCGATGTTCAGAGAAGTAGGTGTCCTTCTGCGTCACCTTTGTATTTTTGATTTACTTTTCTTCCGTTTTTTATGTTTGTGAGAGTATACCAGAGTCACTACTAGAACTGCGACTGCGTTTTTTCTTTTCTTTTGTCGGGGTCACCAATTATGGAAGTTAGTGCATTACTAATTATTAACTTCCATTTTAATATGATAGGTAAATGAAACTATTGTATAGCTTGTCCAAGTTTAATGCTTTCTCTTGTAATAACAATTGCTATATATTAAAGTGATGTTCGTTGTCAATTCTTAATCGTCTGATCAACGACCTAACCAAAGAGGTTGATACTGGCGAAGTATTTATTCGCCACATTTTGTATGTTTTTTTGTAACGATTAAACTCAAAAACTACTCGACCAATTTTAAAAATTCTTTCACCGATAGAAAGCTACATTATCAGCGAGTAACATAGGCTATTTTGTGAATCGCTAGTAATGAATAAAATGCGTTTTAATTCCTTATATGCTTTTTACATTTAAATGAATTTTAATGACACAAACTCCTGAACGTTTTATTACCAAGATTCCAATCCAATAAACTAACTTGAATTAAACGAATCCTTATAATATGAGTCGGGCATCGAACCCATGACCACTGGAGCATGGGCCCGAGTGACATGAACCGTGTGAAGTCGGTTAAGAGAGGTTATGTGGACTCTACCGGTGTAATGCGAACGCGGTGAATGATACTCTATTTTTTTATTTTATGACTAGTGGACCCTGCAGACGTTGTTCTGCTACAATTTTGGCTTCGAAATTATATAATTATTCTTAAATTTGAATATGCCAATTTACCCACTATAATTGTCTAATATGTCACTGATTTGCAGTGGACATCTGTTATTCCAAAAAAGCTAAGAATGCATGACGTGAGCTGTCAAGATGGTGGACTTCCGAATCTAATTTATTTTATAATGAAGAAAGGGATTTCGTAAGATTTTTCAAAAATTTTTTTACATACAAACCTTCTCCTAAAAATTCTGAAGACAACAAAAAAAAAATTTGCTCAATCGGTCCAGCCGTTCTCAAGTGATGCGAGTACATACATGCGGCATTTTATTTTTATTTATATAGATATTTTGAAAGAAAAAATAACATAATATCCACAAAATACACTATAAAATAAAAGTTAACAATATACAATAAATAAAAACAGTATGGGAAATGGATTTAAGATTATCTGTGTAACAGCACTGTAGTTGGTCATGGTTAGCACTGAATTTCAGCGGCGATGATTTGACATAATATGAGACGCAGTGCGATCTTTAAAAAAAAATAAAAATAAGGAGGTTATATTAACATAATATTATTATAAAAAAACTACAACATACACTTTATATATATTTTTGCTGGCTTTTCCAAAGTGGTTTTTTTTTGTCTAATTTGCTTATAATTTGATATTTTTTTCATAGAGATTTAGCTATATTAAATAATATTTTTTTAATTTTAAAAAGTGAATCTGATGGTAAATGATCAAGGCATGACAACATTATTAGCATGATTACTAGAGAGCTTACAGATGCGTTGGCCGCCTTTACTTTGGTAGTCTCTCAGGCACTATAGTTTAAAATGCCTGTCAATTGCAACAACGTTTAAACATTATTACAACTGTGTTTTTGAACATTAAAACCATAATTAATAATGGGCTTAAAGATGTGTTGGCGGCCTTTACTTTGATAGTCGCTTAGGCACTATAATTTGAAATGTCAAGTAATTAGAAGTAACATTTATTTGTAGTTATTTTCCCACTACATTGATTATTATTATTCGTACAATACAATTACAGTCTTAAATATATCCAGCAATGTATATTTAATGTCCACGATATCGCAAAGTACCAACATTATCTTCTTCTCTAATATATAAAATTCTTGTGTCACGGGGTACGTTATCGAACTCCTCCGAAACGGCTCGACCGATTCTTATGAAATTTTGAGTGCATATTGGGTAGGTCTGAGAATCGGACAACATCTATTTTTCATCCCCCTAAATGTTAAGGGTAATCCACCCCTAATTTTTTTTTTTAATTTTTGGACGAAATTTTTTGTTTTTATTTTTTTATAATGTGGCATTAAAAAATACATACAAACCTAAATTTTTACTTTTTTATCACCAACCCCTGCTTTTTAGAAATTATTTACATGGCAAATCAACGTTTGCCGCGTCAGCTAGTAATGTTCTATAGTAGAGCAACATTTCCTTATAGTGAAAATTAAACACTGTTTCAAAACGCACACTAAGCCCCTTACAACAGGTGGGCACGCACACATAGGTGTTAGATACAGGGTGTTATAAAATATTATTTATTTAAAATATTTCAATAGGTACCATTATTTATTTCAATCAAAACACATATTTGTCTTTGTATTCATCCTCAAACTAGAGAAATGTCTATACTAGTTCTTAATTTCCCCGTAGAAGGGAAGAAAAATAATTATTTTTTGTATAAACTACTTATGACTTTATATACAATATTCGTAACATTAAACATAAATAAAACATGACTATAGATCAGATTTAAGATTGCTGAATTATATCTAAACTAGCAATACGCCCCGGTTTCGCACGGGTGCAATGTAGATGTAGTATACACAAAAAAGTTTTTAAAATCGGTTCATTAGATCCAGAGATTACACCCTACAACCTCACAAACTTACAAACTTTACCTCTTTATAATATTATTATAAATAAAGTTTTGCTTAAACATGAGGAGAGTAATTATTCACGGACCCCCTCCGTGGCTTAGGAAAATGTTTTGGTCGGGCAAAAATGATCAGTCAAACAAACTACAAGGGACTCGGATATTAATTTTTTTTTGTCAGATATCGACAGACGAGCATGAGGTTCACTTGATGGTAGGTGATACCTCAGTCACAGAACATCAGTCAATGATGCGCTGTCGACCTAATTTTTACTTCGAGCATTCGGAAATCCATAGACTGAAACCGAAACGCGCAATATGCACTTCACGGTTTTTCCATCATAAAACGGTGGTTCATTATTCGGTCGGAATTTAGATATTCCTCCCACCCGATCAATGCCCGAATACCAGACGAGGGGAAAACATGCTTACAGAAAATTATAACCATGTCGTCCCGGTGGGATTCGAACCCATCGATGCGCACGGCAGGTGTTCTACCGAATCGCCGGGGTCGCGGTAGTGTACAATAGTTATCCCGCTGCCCCAACATGGCGAAACTGACGGGGCCCTGGTGTTTTAGTGGGTAGGGGGACTCTTCTAGTCCCGACCCCCACAGTCCCCGCGCCAACTTACCATCTGCCCCGGCGCGGGGCCCCGCTAAAAAGGGTTTCACCAGGATAAAAAAAAAAAAAAAAAAAAAGGTGTTCTACCGAACGCGCCAACGAGCCCGTCAAAATTGAAACCTTGACAAAACAAAACAGCCCGTATTTCTTATCACTTGGTTACCTTAGCCCATATGTAATCTACAATTTAATCAATACACTTATAGATAACCGTATTACGTATGTAATAAAGTCTAAATTACATTAAATGTATTTTCATATGTGATACGTGAATGCAATATCCATTTTAAGAGGAGCTTCTTCCTCCCCCTTTTGTACGTGATAATTGCTTGTTGAAAGGGAAAACGCATTCTAATGTATAGGTCAACGAATACTGGTAGTCATATAGCTCGATTTTGAATATAGAATTCGTATTCACAATAGAGTTTCGACGCGGCGCGTGACGGACGCGGCCATTTTGTTTTGTTTTTATTTTTTTTTTAATTCTGTTTTGACGTTTACATAGCAAGAAGGTTTTAAGTAAAAAGTTTTTTATGTTGTGATTTTTGTGTTTTGTTGATGGTAAGTTGTTATGTAACTAATTGTATTAGGGATTATTAGTTTTTAAGTGGATTTGAAATTAATAAGTAGTTAGATGCGTATACAATTCATTAATTACGTTTATCGAAGGTAATACCTACATGTTTATTGAGCATTTGTAAATTAATTTAGTCTTATCATGATAAACAGTTTAGTACTATACCATATCTTTGATATTATACATAAATTATTTATATAATACCTGTTAGGTAATTTAATAATTAATTTACAGTGTCTAAAGGTATAATATTGTGTCAAAAAAACATGTCCCGCTGTGGGGTATGGGCCAAAACATCTATATTAATTAATGTTATCATGTCTATATAATATTTGCCTATAAATGAACCTTCTATGCCCGAAACTGAAACAAATATGTAGATGCTTTTTAGCCCAAAAACACGAGCCTTTCGAAAATACATAGATAGATATGTATATGAAAAATGTATACCTATACCAGTCTTCTATGCCCTCACACACCCAATTTTTATATCTTGTACTTTGTTTTCCTGGGATTCGAATTTGGGACCATTGGTGCTAAACCTATACTACTGACAATAAGCCACGGACGCCGTCAATGCGCACTATGATACCACTAACACAATATGGAGTTAATTGGCCAAATTATAACAAATTTTTCCGACTTACTTGACACTCTCAAGTAGTCAAAACTCGGCTACCTAGTAGCAGGATTATAATTCTGCAATAAGTAGAAAATGTCCAAAACCGGATAATGATCGATGAATGCGCATGAAGTCGCGGGTAAAAGTAGTAGCACATCCAGACGATCGGCATGACTCCATCAATTTGTTGTGGACATTCCCCAAATCCGCACAGTTCGCTTCGCATCCTCATTCCTAATTAAAACTACGAAAGTATGGATCTCCCTGCCGGCTTCTGTCTTTCCGGACCACTATAACTTGGGTATCTTTAAGGCCAGGGTGAATAGGCTTCTTCTAGACAGACGTGCCCTTCCTTAGATCACATCACCACTTACCATCAGGTGGGATCGAGGTCAAACGTATATTATGCTTTAAAAAAAAGTATTTGGGGTGATCTGTGATACAAAAGATGGTTGTATATTATGTATTTCGCTGCTGCAAAAAGGCTATGGTTCAGCTAAAGTACTCCAAGTCAGCTCACACATAGTATCTTCCATTATGGTATTACTGGTTATCACTAGTATCTGTGACGTCATAGATAAGTTAGTAATTCAGGTAGGAATGCTTCAAAAAGTATATATTATAATGCATAAGATATACGCACGATAACGCAGAGTATTGTGTTTTTAATATGTTTTTGTTGTTTAGAGTTTTTTTTTTTGATAAATAAATTAATGAAAAAATGGCATGTAAGTACTGCGATTTTGCATCGAAGGATATCAACATTTCCTCCCAATATTTTATCTGCTTATATATTACTACTACTGTATGGTAACTTCGGCATGCAAGGGGTCCAAGGATCGATATCTATACTAATATCATAAAGAGGATAGATTTGTTTGTTACGATTTTACTCAAAAACTACTCGACCGATTTTAAAGATTCTTTCACCAATAGAAAGCTACATGATCAGCGAGTAACACAACAGTAACTTTTTGTGTATAGTACATCTACATTGCACCCGTGTGTTGCTAGTATATAATATGTATATATTTTAATTATTATAATACTCTTATCATCGACCGGGTATTGCTACCATTTATGAAAAATTCAGTTTATGCATTTCGGAATGCTCAAAGTAAATAAGTCAACAACGCATCATTGACTGACGTTGTGGCTAATTTAGCCGCCATCCTTTACGTTCTTCTGTAAATATCTGATATATTACAATAGGTTTTTCCTACATCAATGACCTGTTATTTAGTATGATTTGAATGCGAGAACAAATGTGATTTTTGAGAGCATTGTTCAACGTTGTTTGAGCGACAATTTAGTCTGACACAGCGTGACGAACAGACAGACGCTGTTATTATCTCGTCTGTTTGTTTTATATCATTCCTAGTTGACTGGCTCAGAAATGGCAAACAGGGAGAACGCCAGCCGGCCTAGCATGACAACCACGACAAAATTTTGTCGACCGTTTTCTCGTGTCGTAATCGATTATCTCTTTATTTCTTCTGGACTTAACATGACACGTACACTTAAAACTCGATTTCTAATGTCAAAAGAAGAGTTGACGATCGAGATATCTATCAAAATTTTCGATGTCAAGATGTAATATATCCCGATATTTTATATCTTAGTTTGTCTTCATCGTCCGCGAGATATTTCTTGATGGTTATGCTAGGCGGGCTGGTTCTAGAAATTGCTATGGCCAACAAAATATAAGAAGAATATATATTAAAAAGTCAATCTTCCCAATTTATTATTGTATACGTTGCTATCCGTTTCACTGATCACTTTTTTCTTCACACTTTTTTTTAAATTTTGTTTCCCTTCAGTGATTGGAATCCGGGACTTCCGGATTTCCTGGACAACGGAAGCGGTCAGTTTTATCCTTTTTAGTTATAAAAATTATATACGAGATATTTCCTATTAATTAACTTATTCAACGTACTGTTGTAAGTAGTGGACCCATCCAATAAGAGAAGAGAGAGGCCGAAAAAACATGGATTGACTGTGTGAAGAATGATTTGAGAGGTGTGACTGATGATATGGCGAGTGAAAGAAGAGAATGGAGAAAGGGAACATACTGCGCCAACCCCATATAAAATAAAAAGGAACAGGGCAAAAAGAAGAAACAAAAGTTGTTCTGCATACACTTTTTTACTTAACGTGGCATTTCTACGTAGGGGAGACAGGGGATTGTTGTAACAGAGGTTAGTAGTAACAACTTAATAACTCAGCCGGTTTCAAATATTTTGTTCCGATTTTGAACTCAATCTGCTCTTTATGACGGGAGGGCTTAGTGACCGGTTTTCAGCAGGAGTACTGTTTTTTGCCACGAAATATAAAAAATATGAGTTCGTAAAATTTGACTACAAGATCATACTGTGTCTAATTGGAAAATGTTTCTATTAATTTTTGTTACGCATTTATTAAACTATCGTATGATAGTACTTTCGCATAACCCAAGCCAATCATTTTATTTTAATAAATATAATTGTTAATAAATTCGGTTTGGGCTAGTTGTAACAAAATTGTGGGGCAAGTTGTAACAGGTTACTACTTGCCCCAAGGCTGCACATTTTGCATTCGCTATTACTTTTCCAGGTTTGTATGTTATTTGTTAAGTTACTTGTTATATTTTAGAATGCGGGATTATAAAAGGTAGTCAAAACGAGCGTCAAAGTCTCAAGAGGTCAATGAACAAGCTGTAAAAGAAGTATTAACAATGGCAAAAAAATTGTAAGGCTGCTGCATTGTTTGAGCTGTGTCACGTATCATTGTTCAGATACATTAAAAAGAAGAATAATTTGCCTCTTACTGTTGGTTATACCCACAAAAACACACTGATCCCGTCCCAGGCTCTTCAGGTATCCAAAATACCGGTTTTTCACTTTCAAAGATTTTAGTTCATAAGAAATACCTTTTTCTTATTATTTGTTGTTATTTTTATAATACAAGCCTTAAATTATGTAATCTGTTGTTTTAATATGACGTTACTACTTGCCCCTTACTAGTTACAACTTGCCCCAAAAACGGGGTAAGTTGTAACAATTGACTTTTTCCACAAAAAGTGCTATAAATACAAATTGATTATAGATTCAGGAAAAAATATTTTGGGAACATATTTTCAAATATATGATTACTCATTTAAAACCATTTTTAAATGAAAATACTCAATAGTTTAGTCACTACATCGAAAGAAGGAAAAAATGTTACAACTAGCCCCTCTCTCCCCTATACCGGGTAATGTATTGCGAAGAAATATTTGTTAATCAGCTGATAGTTTAATCACTGTCTGATATGTTATCTGTTACTTTATCATAGTAAATTTGATCTAATATATCCAACTAAAATATATGTGAAAGTTTATGAAAATGGTGCATATTGTTGATCAAAAAAATTATTTTTAAACAAAAAATAAAAACCGACTTCAAAACTACAAACTTGCACTAAAAAGTAAAAAATAATATTTTAATTACTTCAAAGCATTATTTATTAACAGTTATTTAATAAAAAAGGAACCACAAACCAAAACATCATTTACGTACTTAAGTATATTTTGGTTTTTGTTGATTTTCTAAAAAAGTACCAAACCAATTTCGATAAGAAATATATGGGACCACCTTTGAAATATCCTCCACCAAACAAAAAAGAATAATCCAAATCCATCCATAACTTGCGGAGTTATCGCGTAACAAACATACAAATAAAAAAATTAAAAAGCAATATACAGACGAATTGAGAACCTTCTCCTTTTTTGAAGTCGGTTAAAAACTACGGATGAGGGGTAGAGTACTTATTAGGAGGGTAAATGGAGGTTTTTTGAAATAAAAATAATATTAATTTGCCGGTTTTTAGCTTTAAAATGTTCAAAATAATGTCCACTAGTAAGTACTCAATAACTTTACAGTTTGTCGTTTGTTTTTGTATTATTTTGGTTTGTAGAAAGAGACTTGAGTTTGAGAGTAGCGCCAGTGAATGAAAAATTGAAAGATAATAATCGTAAGCATGTTATGAGGAGAGATGAAAAACATGTATCTAAAAAAGTTTTGAATATGAAAGTGGATATTGCCAGCTCTTCCTGGCAGAAGAACGATTCTGAACCGGTGGTAGTTTTTTAGTTAAAATTTTTTTTTAAAGTG
This sequence comes from Anthocharis cardamines, assembly GCA_905404175.1. Taxonomy (NCBI): domain Eukaryota; kingdom Metazoa; phylum Arthropoda; class Insecta; order Lepidoptera; family Pieridae; genus Anthocharis; species Anthocharis cardamines. The sequence continues at coordinate 4,303,262 of FR989979.1, forward strand.
CAATTATTATATTTTCATCGATTTTTGTATAACCTCAGCGAATGCACGACATTGAAGCCAAGGCGTTTTCTTATCAGCGTTTATCAGACTTGCAATACCTACATTTATAATTAACTAAAGTCACCTTTTTGAAATAATATACCTACTATAATTTCTTTTTCGTTCGGATATATCTTATATTAAGAAACAAAAAAATAAATTTAGACGGGAACGTTAGATTTTTAATTACTGGATCCCAGGTGTTGGAAAGTCTCAATCCATCTTCTCTATTGAAGTTAGGATGTTTTTTAATTTCAATAGCCTCACGTACTAGTCTGGGAAAGAATCTACTTTCTCTTGCAAAGATTTTCGACGAACCGAAAAAAATCTAAAACCCCAAATCAAACATACTAAAAAACAAGAGGACACCGTTAGTCAATATTGTCATAATATAGAAAATTACAGTAAATATCAACTCCGTAGGAATAGATGGCGTTAATATGTAAGGGTTGCAGCTCCTTACAAAATATTTGTAAAACAAAACTTGGCGATTAAAAAGAGTGGCGGCGAGTTTCTTGCCAGTTCTTCTCGTCCGTTCTACGCCCTTGATTTGGGAACTGGCAGTAAATGTAAAATTAGAAGCATTTAATATGTATTTTTATTGACGTTCATAAGTGTACATTGTGTTACCTAAATTAATAAATTATTTTTGAATTGAATTGAATTGAATATGGCAACTTTGTGACATTTCAAAAATCAGACAACTGTCATCTTTCTGTCTCCCCGCGACCACGGTTGCTAAAAAGCATCCGAAACGTCGGGATAAATAATTTAAACAATATAAATAATAAATCGCGTTTTAATCCGGTATACAGTATTTTATTTAAACAGTCAATCCATGTTTTTTTTGGCCTCCCTCTTCCCCTATACCCATCCACTTTCATATTCAAAACTTTCTTAGACACATGCCCTTCATCTCTCCTCATAACATGCCCATACCAAGCCAAACGATTACCTTTCAATTTGTCATTCACTGGCGCTACTCTCCAACTTCCTCTTATGCAAGGTAGGAATTTATTAAAATAAATAAATTTCTTTAATACACTTTGCCAGTCACTTAGATCTTTGAATCAGTTGTTTGTTAATATATTTCATAATTGATTTCCAAGACCCCTATCTTGATTCCTTGGGATTCGAACCCTGGACCTCAAGTGCTAAATACAATGCGTATAGGTACTACTGAGTCTTAGAGGCAGTCAAAAAAGGGGCTTTAAGCATCTGTTTATTTTAATCGAGACAGACGGATTTGCCGTTACAACAGGTGGTAAGGAAGGCTTTTGGGACCCTAATATACAATATACAACTTTTATTTCTTCATTATTGGTGATATTAGTTATTTCGACTATGTGCTTGCGTGTTGTTCCCACGATAATGTAAGTGCGTACTCCTATTTCACCATGCCACCTACTGCTGATAGAGTACATATCTTTGTTTTTTCTTCGTTTATTTTTTATTATTATAATTAATTACTTCAAGATATCATGTAAAACATGGTGTAATGGTTGCAGCTCCTTACAAATATTTTGTAAAACAAAAAACTTAGCGATTAACAAGAGTGGCGGAGAGTTTATTGCCAGTTCTTCTCGTCCGTTCTACGCCCTTGATTTGAGAACTGGCAGTAAATGTACAATTAGAAGCATTTAATTTTTTTTATTGACGTTCGTAAATGTACATTGTGTTACCTAATAGTTAAAGTGGAGATGTATCGAAAGACACAAAACAATGATTTGTAGGAAATAAATCGAATACGAAAACATTTTCGGACATAAAACACGTTGTGCTGACTCAATCAGACCGTAACAGGTGGCAGGTGGTAGGTGGTAGCTAATGGTAGAATCACTCACGCAAAACATGAGGGGATATGCGTAGGGCTGCCACCGTACAGTTAATATCCGGCTAAAAACAACAGGTGTTTTTTTTTATTTACAATTTGATAGACAAGCATGAGGCTTACTATGGTCGATAATTCCACAGACATAGGCAATCAATTTATCAATGATGCGCTGTCGACCTATTTCTTATATTGAAGATACCGATGTTTATATTATATGTATATCAACCTATTTTGTGGATTTTTCATATATTGTTGTTCGTTTCTTGGTAGAAGTTATTGAAAAATTTTCTTTATGTTCAATGAAAAATTCCTCCTACTTGTATAATTTAGACAAAATAAAAAAAAATTGTTAAAAAAAAATTATAAAAATATAATTCATCGGGATTGGAGCCCGTGACCCAATGAAATACGACATATCCTTCCCATCTCGTATCACGTCAACGAGATCTTGAACTTACTTGAAGATAATATTATTATTTCTAATTTATATTTTTGAAAAAAAAAGAGTTTTTTTTTAATAAAACAAAACTTAAGGTATATATAAAATTTGTGTCAAAGTATGTATATCTATGTAGGTAGGTAAGATGAAAATATATGTGAAAAATGAAGAATATTAAATTTGTCTATATAATTATTTTGAAAATGGACTAATATACTATATTTAGGAATTTAAATAATTCCATCACAGTTGACAACCCTATAGTATCTACTTTGTGGGAAAGTGCCCTTTAAACTATTTATTTGTTTATGTGAGATATCGACAGACGAGCATGAGATTCCCCAGCCACAGAAAATCAGTCAACGATGCGCTATCGACCTATTTATTATTTTTTTCTTGATATTTTTTATCAAAATAAAAATAACTTAGATTCGAGTAACGAACTACCGTTCATAGGTTGGTAAGCTCGTAAAGTATAATATATTGCATAAATATTATTCTCAGATATCTTGATGGTAACTAATACTACAGCTATAGAACATCAATAAATGATGGGCTGTTGACCTATTTTTTACTTGAAGCATGAAACATGTGAAATTCATGATTTTCCATTTTTACAAACCAAAAGCATTGAATGAATGAATGATAGAATGATATGAATGATTGAATGAAAACTATTTTTAGTACACCCACGAAAGACAGTAAAAATTATTTTCCAAATAACCTTATGATATATCAGAGGAGACTGAAAATAAGAGTAAGAAGGTGTTACATTATATAAAAAATAATTTTAAATCCAACTAATGTAGAAAAATATAGATATATATATATATACAATTTTAAACATATATACTACTATAGTAACACGTCCCGGCTTCGCACGGGTGCAATGTACCTGGATGTACTATACAAAAAAAGTTGACTTGAATCGTAACAAACATATAAATAAACAAATCTTTCTCTGTATAATATTAATATAGATATATATCGTTTTTTTAAATAGATAAAACATATTCTTTAAGATGAGTGAATCATGGAACAAACACATTTCTGATTGATGATTTGGTAATTATGCAGTTTGGTTACTTTCCGAAAAACGATGGTTTTTTTTTGCTAGACACAGTTGTTGATTGTATCATAATAAGTGATATTCCATCGGTGGAGGCTGAGATTATCCAAAAACTCCATGAGATATGGGGTCTTAAAGCAGTCTTAAATTTTCGCAAAAAAATCGGGAGGGGGGGTGCACACACACTATAGGGTTTTGAAGTTCTAGGTTAGGTTATGTTGGTATGGTGACCACCGCGCACGAGTCTCACCGCGGCAGCGGCCGACGAGTGCCAGAACCGAATCCTACTTATTTTACTTGGCTTAATAAAACAAATTATATTAACGTTGGTAATAGTTTTATTAAGCCAATGGAGTTTTTAGAAAATGTCAACCTCCTCCGATTGAATATCATTTATTATGATACATCAACAACAACAGCAAAAAAAAATCCCATCGTTTTTCGGAAAAGTAACCAAACTGCATAATTACCAATGATTTTTGATTATTTCACTTGTGCCTAAGTAGGTGTGACTCGCCTGACTAAAATAATTGCTTTCTTAATATTCGTATCCAGTAGAGTCTATGGTATCCAGAACCTCGGCTATATCATTGTCATGGTAGTTTTTAAAAATATTTGTATGCATTTTAAATATAATTCTCTTTTTTACAGTTATAAATGATGAGTTGAAAACTTATTCGGAGCATGTACTAATATGGCGGACAAAGAGGGACCCGTCACAATTAGTGACTTACCAATCACATTCCAAGTAAGTTACTTACTACATTTACATATTACACTGGCGCTACCATTTCTTTTATATTCCCTGGAAATTTAGCCAGAACACGTATTGGGTACTTTATCTATATACTTTGACTGCTGAAAAACACAACGTATGTGTTTTACGGCCGAATCGAGTATGCGTATTTAACACGAATGCGTGTTCGAAATAAATCGGGTCTGCCAGTGCGGTAAACACGTTTGCGTGTTATTTGTATCGAGTCGCCGGTACGTGGTTTTACGTGTTTTTAGTCGCACGGCTGTAAAATCTGGGGGCACGGTAGTGCCCCCGCCAAGTCGAGCAAAAAGCGGCACGGCCGTACTATCCTTTTCTCGAAGTAGTTCGGGCCATTTTCGACCCCCTATAACTTCGTTGTGGATAAAACTAGAATCCTGAATTTTCAGTCACTAAGCAGGCATTGTATAAACTCGGTATATTTCAAATATCATTCTGTTTGAACCAGTAGTTTAAGAATTATAACTAGTCAAAGTTTGATAATTTGTCACTCACTCACTGACTGACCGATCATCAAAACTCTAAGGCAGACATAGAAACTTGAAATTTAGAATACAATTAGTGTTTAGTATATAAATCAAGGAAAATCTACAATATTTTGAAATTTCGGTCCAGTTTTCTAGATATACAATTTTTTTTTGTATTTCTGGATGTAATGAATAACTTAAAAACTACTGGACCGATTTTAAAAATTCTTTTACCGTTAGAAAGCTACATTATCACTGAGTAACATAGGGTATTTATTACTAGAAAAAAATAGAGATCCTTAAAAATCCCTACTAAAAACAACCCAAGGAGTGAAAAAATTAGCCATAAAATGTCTTTCATCGCATGTGCTGCGGAAAGTATTGATGATAGAACAAAAAAGCGTTCTACAATATTATAGAACATATCAAAATCTACAAAAAACTTCACGAGACCATATATCCAACTATTGTAGTTATGTCACTATAACTACTTTTTTACATTAAAAAGTTGATAAAAATGCCGATCAAAATCAGACTTTTATCCATACCTTTGTATTAATTCTTATCCAAATAAACTAAGAAAAGGACTATCTACAAAAAGAAATGAGATGCCATCAAAAACATAAATTGTAAAAAAAGCCAAGTCTTGCAACTCAGTTCATCTATCGTAAAAAGTTGTGAGATCCATATAATACCAAGTCGGTCAATTTATTCAGTCTCTTCAGTAGATCCTTTTGTCTTAAGTAATTACATAATAAGCTAACCTAACAATATCTTATAGTGATCATATCAATGCCAATATTAAAAATCTTTGATGTTTAAAATAAATAGATTGACTTGGCAATCGCACTAAACAATCTAATTTAATATAATAGGTATTACTTGTGAGATACATTATGTTTTTAATAAAATAAAAAAAGATACATTGTGATTTCATGCGATAGCCGAGCCAATCTATTTATTTTAAACATCAAAGATTTTGAATATTGGTATTGATATGATCACTATAAGATATTGTTAGGTTAGCTTATTATGTAATTACTTAAGACAGAAGGATCCTTCAGTAGAGACTGAATAAATTGACCGACTTGGTATTATATGGATCTCACAACTTTTTACGATAGAAGAACTGAGTTGCAAGACTTGGCTTTTTTTACAATTTATGTTTTTGATGGCATAGTATTTTCGATAGCAGTCAAAGTGGACGCTGAATGCACAATACAGTTTTGTTATAAAAATATATATGTATATAATTTAAATCGATTTAATACAAAAATATAATTAAAAAAGTTGTCACGAAACCCTAAACAGGTTTAGAATATTTAACAATAACACACTAAATCCTATAACATATATATAATTATTGTAATAATAATAATTACAAACATCTATTTTTTCGGTTATTTTTTAAAATAACATGGTTTAAGTTTATTGACATTGTATTGCTTATCAGCGGTCAATTTGTACGCCATTATTTTTAAATTTATGAATAGTAGTTTTTTAGTCGTACGTACTTTGTTAATCCTGCAACATTTTAAAGCTATATTATCTACTGTATAATTAATTATGTCTCTCTGTTTTACCGTAAAAATGCAAAACATAACGCCAAATACGATCGTAGTAGCGTCCAATAAAACATTAATTAAAGTAGATACCATCATGAGTATTCGCGGTACGTAATGTGTATTTCGTGACTATTAAATACACGCATTGTTTTAGATTTAGTAATGTCGTAATATCTAGACCGGAACGGAATTGCGAATATGCGTTAATTCTTCTCACTTGAAGCATTCGGGTGGGAGGAATATCGCAACTCTCTTGGATAAACCTTGAAGTGGAGATCGCGCGTTTCGACTCGTCTTATTTTATTATTTACTAGCAACGCGCCCCGGCTTCACACGGGTGCAATGTGGATGTACTATACACAAAACATAGCCTATGTTACTCGCTGATAATTTAGCTTTCTATTTTTGAAAGAATTTTCAAAATCGATCCAGTTGTTTTTGTGTTTATTCATAACATACAAAATACAAATATTTCCTCTTTATATGTAATATTAGGAGGGATATTTCGATGGACATAATTTTTACCAAGATGTAGAGTTTATAGTCAGTATCACTGACTCTACGAACTCTCTCTCTAGAGTTATATGTAATTAAGAATATTATTATATATTATGTATTATGTAATATGTAGCATAGAATAAATTAACTCTTACGATGGTAAGTGATACCTCAGCCACAGAACATCAGTCAATGATGCGCCGTTTACCTATTTTTTATTTTAAGCTTTCGGATTAATACTTCTAGGTTTCTGAGAGACGACTTTTTAGTATTGCAGTATATAAATTATTCTTAATGAATAGACCTTGAGGTCAATTATCATTAGCTTTAATCGTTTTAAAGCTGCAATTGTGATGACGCAGCAGTGTTGCCAAGGCCAACCGACGCACAGGAAATTAATCAATGATGCGCTGTCGACCTATATTTACTTCGAGCATTCGGAATCCATAGACTGAAACCGAAATGCATAATGTGCAATGTGCATACAGTTTCTCCATTTATGAACGGTGGTTCGATGATACCCGGTCGGTATTTTGTTTTTTTTTTATTTAGGGGCCGTCCATTAATCACGTGAGGTCGTTTTTCTCATTTTTTGACCCCCCCTCCCCCCTGATGATATTTGGTGAGGTTTGGGACCACTCCCCCCCCCCTGGATCACGTGTATTTTTTTGGAAGTCTATGTAAAGGCTATTTTTGACTGGAAAAAAATATTTAACAAATGGCGTTTTGATTCGAAAAACATTTATATGTATTTGCAATAAAATTAATGAATAATTAATTAATTAATTAATAAATTTTCGCGCCGTTCAAAATTTCGGTTCATAAATAGCGCTTTTTGAGAAAAAATAAATAAAATTAATACACGTGATGTCTAACGAGACCCCCCCTCCCCCCTCGTGATGTTTCGTGATGTTTTCCGTACCCCCTCCCCCCCTTTTGAGCCTCTCGTGATTAATGGACGGCCCCTTATTCGGAAAACAAACAAACTCTTGATTAACAAACAATTTTCCACCTGTTTAATGCCGAAGTTATTCGACGTAGGGAAATAGGTTAATAGAAAATTGAAAGTTGAGTGGGATTCGAAACCGCTACCCATCGGAATGCTAGCAAGCCCTAGTTTGTAATGAGTCCGGTGACATTGGATGACGTCACATCCCTTTGTAACGGTTGGCCCGCTCCAATTATTCATAGACAGTCATCATGTTGATTTACATACATACATATACATCACGCCTCTTTCCCATTGCGGTAGGCAGAGATCACGGAATTCCATATGCTCCGATCCTTACATACCACTTTCGCTTCTTCCACTTTCATCATTGCTTTCCACTTTTGAAGAATGTCCCCGATCTGATCGAGGTACGTTCGCCTTTTTTTTTATATAGGGGGAAGTTTCACAAACCGAGGGCGAGACGATCTTTTAGAGCATTGTTCTTCTCGCCCTCCCTCACCGGCGGGGCTCTTTTACATTTGCCGGGAGAGTGTGGGGTTGGGTCACTCGCGACTGTCTGCTAGCCAGATAGGAGGTACGTTCCCAGCTCGACCACTCCCGACTCTACCATTCACACCAGTTTCATAAATCTTTTTCGTTTCCCTACTTTCATCCATCCTTTCTACATGCCCAAACCACCGCAACATACCTTTCTCAATTCTCGCCACTACATCGTCTTTTACTCCACAACGCTCTCGAATTTTGCCATTTCTTATTCTATCTTTCAGAGTTACACCACACATACTTCTCAAGGCCCTCATTTCCACAGCATTTATTCTACTTTCATGTTTCTTCTGCCATACCCAACATTCACTTCCGTACATCAAGGTTGGGACCAACACACCCTTATGCACTGCTAACCATGCCTTTATGGATAGCAGCTGGCTACTCATTCGGGAGTTCAATGCCCCATTAACTTGATGTCACTCTCCTAAAAACTGGAAATGGAAGTGAACTTTCGCAGGCGTATGCTGAATACGCTACGCTCTTACTAAAGTTTCATCATAATCGGATGTATATTTTAGAAGTGTATAAAGAAAAAAATACTATTCATTTTTATTTATTTAGATTGTACTATAAACTGTTATTATTAGTATAGTACTTATTTTCTTTCTGAATAATCTATGTTATATGGTATTCCAAAGCTATTGTAATAAATGGCGCGATCTTTTCTTTTCTTATCTAGCTTATAAACTGAATTATATTATCTTATCCAAATTTTATCTCATTTTTATGATAACAGTAGTTTTGTTGAATCGAATATGAGAGTACAAAATATATTTTTTTATTATGTATATTTATATTCGATAAAATTTATAAAAAGACATTATATCGTCATGATCGTAGAACAACGACGGTTCTGATTTTTTACGATTTTAGTTTTATTGTATAAAAATCTTTAAAAAATGTCAATTCTCAATAGAACAAACAAAAAATTCGAGTTTGATAAAAACAATCAAGTTATTGCCAAGAATACCAACGGTTCTGCTTTTTCAACGCAGTACAAAAACGCGATTATACCTTAATTTTACTACGTCGGTCGTCCCCTCGGCCTCCCCTCACGGTAATCAGTAAAAAATTAAGATTAAAAAGACACCAAACATAATATTGCCGAGTTTGAACCCGAATAGATTAGCCGTGTTTTAATTATGCATTAAAGACGACTTATCAATCTTTAAAACGCTCTCCTGTAAAGTAGCCGTTTTGCAGATCCGCCGTTGTTCTACGTACTTACATATTAGTAATTTTAGGGCCCAATTACATCGTTTCATATAAAGATCTATACTAATATTATAAATAGGAAAGATTTGTTTGTTTTGATTTAACTCAAAAACTACTCGATCGGTTTTAATAACTCTTTCACCAATAGAAAGCCACATTATCAAGGCGGGATTTTTTTATATAGTACATCAACATTTCACCCGTGCGAAGCCGGGGCGGATTGCTTGTTAAAGATTATTAAAAATAAGAGTTTCAAACATGTCTTTTATGAACGCGAGTATCACATATTTAGATAAAATTATTTTCACCGAATAAAAACGCGATTAATTAATTATATTATTTATCCCGACACGACATTTTAATCCAGTAAATATTATTTTTTATAAGCGTTTCAAATTCAATAAAAAGCAAATTACTTCGTCCACTGAATTATATAATGATTCACTGACCCTCTATTCTATTTTAACATTGTACATTCTGAAATTCATATTCTAAAGCCGAAACGCGCAATCTATTATAATCTGGGTGCACGGTCACTGTGACTTGTTGTAAGGTTAGCGAATTACGTAATAACATAAGACAGAAGGATTCTTAATAGGGACTGACTGACCGACTTGATATTATATGGATCTCACAACTTTTTACGATAGACGAACTGAGTTGCAAGTTTTGGTTTTTTACAATTTATTTTTTTGATGGCATATTTATTTCACGATAGTGACGAGAGAAATAAATGCAATATTTTTAAATTTCCAGGTGAAATATTTGGGGCAAAGTGACGCGCGAGGCCTTTGGGGCATCAAGCACACCAGAAAACCGGTGGATTTGATGGTAGCTGCTGCCAAGGCTCTTCCACCAGGTAATAATTTATCTATACTAATATTATAAAGAGGAAAGATTTGTTTGTTACGATGTAACTCAAAAACCACTGGACCGATTTTAAAAATTCTTCCACCAGTAGAAAGCTACATTATAAGCGGATTTGTGTATAGTACATACCTATACATTGCACCCGTGCGAAGCCAGGGAGTGTTACTAGTATGTTATATATGGAATAAATGTTTATCAATTTCAGGGCAAATCTTACCGATCGTAAAACTCACCATCACAGTGGATGGCGTCCACCTGGAAACCCTCAATCATGGCCCAAAGCGAGATGAATTTGAACATATGACGGTAATTATCTATACTTAATTATTATCTAATGTTATAAAGAGTAAAGAGTTGTATTTTTGTATGTTTGTAACGAATAAACTGAAAAACTACTAAACCGATTTTTGAAAAATCTTTCACTAATAGAAAACTACATTTTTGTGTTGCATCCGGACGTATTGCTAGTTGTATATAAAACGTCGAAATAAATCAGACGAATATTTTACTAAACTATTATTAAAAAGAGGAAAGATTTTTTACGATTTAACTCACAAAGTACTACACCGATTTTAAAAATTCTATCACCGTTAGAAAGCCACATTTTCACCGAGTAACATAATATATGAGCTATATTTATTTCCAGAAATAATTAGGGATCCCTACTAAGACTTGAATAATGTAACCCAAGGTGTAAAAAATTGATATAAAATATCTCATCATGTGGGACAGTGACATTAACTTAGTATTATTATTTCCAGGTTTTCTTCAACATAGAGTCAATATCGTATGGAGTTCAGGACCTGGTGTATACCCGGGTGTTCTCCATGATCATTGTGAAGGACCAGGCTGATGTGAAGGGTCTGAACCCTTTTGAGTGTCACGCCTTTGTTTGTGAGTCGAGGTGAGTAGTTTAATCAGTAAAAAAGTTCAGAGAGTTGGAGGATGTATCGCTGGTTCGAATCCCGCTGGGATGACATGACTATACTTTTTCATTTGTTCAACTTTTAAATTGTCACACCCAAAAACGTCAATCTTCTCGCAAATGAACGATATTTGATATCGAAATCTTTGACACAGTTCCCACAATTCATCCAAATCTTATCTTAGGCTTGGGAAATACTAACTAGGTCATTAGATTGATAAATATTTCGAAATATCTTGTAAAAGAGATATGTCCACAAAAACGCGATTCCTAAGACACTTCCTGCAACCACTACCAGTCGGCCGTTTTACCGAACCGATACGACTTGAGAACCTTCAATAAACGAGCCTATATCTTATTAAAGTTCGGCAACATACCTGCGAGCCCTCTGGTGTTGCGGATGTCTATGGGCGGCGGTGATCACTTACCATCACGTGAGCCGCCTGCCCGTTTGCCCCCTATTCAATAAAAAAATATATTATACTTATAAAGCAAAGCATGTTAATGTGGAATAGGTATTATGGAACTTTGCAAGATGAAAACTATAATTTTAATGAAGATTAATTAGTAGAAGTATAATTTGGGAGTGATATGGGTTTATTTACTGCACATAGAACAACACATTAACAAATTAACAAAGATTTCTTACAAATGAATAAAATAAAAAAATGAATAAAACAGGAATATAAATTTATGTTTGGTAGTTAAAAGGCAGTCTCAGCAATGTGTGGCAAGCCTCAGCCTCACGTCAAAAACTTTCCACACTGATTTTCAGCTGCAGTCGTTTAATAATAGTAATAATATAAAATAAACAAAATTAAATTAACAAATAGAAATGATAACAATAATTAGGAGATAGTGTGCAAACTTATAGCTAACAAAAATAAAAGGATTAAAAATAGCTATATTCAAAATTCAAAAATCTATATTCATTTATTCATTTAGATAACACAATGTACACTTATGAACATCAATAAAAAGTACACATTAAATGCTTCTAATTTTACATTTACTGCCAGTTCTCATTTGAGATCAAGGGCGTAGAACGGACGAGAAGAACTGGCAATAAACTCTCCGCCACTCTTTTTAATCGCCAAGTTTTTGTTTTACAAAATATTTGTAAGGCGCTGCAACTATTACACCATGTTCCACATGACATCTTTAAGTAATTAACTATAATAATAAAAAAATATAAACGAGAAAAAAAAGAAAGATTTGTCCTCTATCAGCATTAGGCATGGTGAAATAAGAGCACGCACTTACCTTCTCGTGTGAACAACACGCAAATACCTAGTCGAAATAACTAACATCACCGCATACACGAATTCAAGTCCGTCCTGTCCCCGCAAGTAGGACCCCACGAGTACGACGCATAGACAGCCATGTTTTTGCCACCTAAACACGGGTAAATTGTATTCTTATTTTGCAGTATGGTCTTCCACTTTACGATCAGATTGAGATAGGAGTGCTATTCTGTTTGCTGCATTTAATAAAAGATTTTAGATTTAAACAAATAAAACTTTGATGGACTGGACTTGACTTGGCCATTCTTATTCTTTTCCAGAAACTCTGCGAGACGGCTAACATATTCCTTGGCTGCCGCGTTCCAGGACTACTCAAGAAGGGTTAAAGAGATGCAGACTTCTCCAGGTACTTACATGCTTATAATTAATTTATGAAGATAAAAGAGAGTTAGTTCTGGATCTACCGCACACGAACATTTACAAATTTATAAGTTATCCTTCCCTCGTTTATATAATAACCCCCTCCAGAATTCGTTTAGCTTTTTCTTTTGTTTTTTGTAAAAACAGTCAAGAATTTTATTTCCGGCTTCGCATGGATGCAATGTAGATGTACTATACATAAAAAGCATGCTTATACATAGCCTGTTACTCGCTGATAATGTAGCTTTCTATTGGGGAAAGACTTTTTAAAATCGGATTTTGAGTTTATTCGTAAACATACAAATCTTCTTTGTAATATTGGTGTAGAAATCAAGCACTTTCTAAATGTAAAGATCACACTATAATTTGAGATAGAAGTCAAACAACTGCGTATGAGATAACAGTATGTAGGATTGAAATTGATTCTGTTCCGTGTAAAATCTTGAAGCTAGTGCAAAATCTAAAGATGGTTTTTTTTCAGAACTGGACGAAAGACCGCCGAGCCAAAAACCACAGAAACGATTCGCGATTGATCTCAGAACGCCTGAGGAAATCGAAGCTGATTTGGAAACGGAAGCGTAGCACGCATTTGCAAGAAGCAGTTATTGCGAACGGTCCAATTTCAATGCTAAGCGATGTGTTAGAGTAGGATTTGTCTTATAGGATATTGTTATTGTCAACACAACACAAACTTGTCCCGAATATTATGTATACATAGAAATCAAAATTGAATTTTGGCCTAAAATGCCCATTTACACAATGCAAGTTTCTTGCTTGTTGCATACGATTAAATTGAAGCAATAAATGACTTACATGTTCTAAGCAATACGTAACATTCTTAATCTGTCATACAAGTTTTATTTTAATACTTTTCTTAGTGTAAACAGTTATTACAATTCTTGGATTTCAATAATTATTATTGCATTAAAATTATTATTATTTAAATTTTATCACGCGTTTATAGAGCCGGATTTAGGGGAGGGCATACGGGGAAACTGCCCGTGGCCCCCATAATAGAAAATTAAGAAAAATCTCTTTCAAATTTTTCTTTTGCTTTCTTTTTTTTTTCGCTATATGGAAGTCAGCGTAAGTATACAGCTTAGCTGTTTTACCTTTAGCTAATGTACTTTGTAGGTGACATGATTATATTGTTGATATGAAAATAATTTAGCGCCAGGATCTACTCCTTTTGTTGCCCCAAAGCCTCCACACCGCTATAATCGGGTTCACCCGGGTTACGTTTACAATAGTTCTAAAAACAAGTACAATACAAAATCTAGTATTCTATGAGTGATACACCATTACGTGGCATAGTGGTCAAACTGATTATAATTTGGCTAGCAACGCGCCCCGGCTTCACACGAGTACAATGTAGTCGTACTATATACAAAAAAGCCTATGTTACTCGCTGATAATGTAGCTTTATATCGGTGAAAGAATTTCTAAAATCGGTGAAGTAGTTTTTGAGTTTATTCATTGCATACAAAATTACAAATCTTTGCTTTGCTATTTGCAATAAGTTGATAAAAATAATCTATTATTACCCATAACAGTTTTTATTGTATCCTATTGTAAATGGTAATACGTAACTGCTGACCGAATGTATTGTTAATTTGGTATTCGTATACCTCCTACAAAACCTACTCTAACTAGCGATCGCGCGTGTCCAAAGCATAATATTATATTGTTATACGTTTATTATTTATTTGTTAAGTTAATGTACATATTACATTCCAAAGAGTGTTGTAGTAATAAATGATTGTGATTAGATATTAATTGTTTTAATTATCTTGGGATCTTACTGGTATTCTGTATTATAACTGCGTGTGTGGTCGAGAGTTTATCCGCTATCCCATGCGTCACGGGTTCGATTCCTAGGTTGATGGTTTGTTCAATTTCTGCTGCACTTATCGATCAGAGTTTGAGAAATTGGTGGATATTTGAAGCCTGTGTTTGAAATCCTGTGAAGATGGATAATAGAATCTAACTTTCGTTAAAAAAAATGTATTATTGTATTCTAATGTATGCAAAAAGTTTCCCAAATGCAAAAAGTATTATTTTTTTTTCAATATATTACGACAAACGAGCATGACAACCTTCAATTAATAATGCACTATCTATTAGAAATAAAAACAAAGTCGAAAATCCAAGATACAATCTTCGCTGCAAGGATTTTCCATTACTAAAAAGTTACTTGATATTCCTCCTTAAAATAAAAAAGTGTAAAATGTTTAGGAAAGGTTAGCTGATATTTTCAGCCTTATAAAGTATTTGTAAAACTAGTAAATGTTAGATATTATATAAATAAATAATAACGAGTGTAATGACTGCATTAGCACTTGCTATAAAATACTCTCCACTATCGTCGAGTATTTAGTTGTCGGTATTCAATGCAGTCTAATATTTAATTACTGTTTGTTTATTTGTTCATGAAGAGCAGAATCGTTCGTTAAATTCAAATTTTTCAAATTCAAAAATCATTTATTCATTTAGGTAACACAATGTACACTTATGAACGTCAATAAAAAATACATATTAAATGCTTCTAATTTTACATTTACTGCCAGTTCTCAAATCAAGGGCGTAGAGCGGACGAGAAGAACTGGCAAGAAACTCGCCGCCACTCTTTTTTAATCGCCAAGTTTTTGTTTTACAAATTTTTTGTAAGGAGCTGCAACCATTACACCATGTTCCACATGACATCTTTAAGTATTTAACTATAATAAACGAAAAAATAAAAATAAATAAAAACAAAGATTTGTCCTCTATCAGCAGAATGTATGGTGAAATATATTCATAATGGTTATTCATTTAGGTGACTAATTTTATATTTACTGCCAGTTCTCAAACCAACGGCGCGAACGGACGAGAAGAACTGGCAATAAACTCTCCGTCACTCTTTTTAATCGCCAAGTTTTTTGTTTTACAAAATGTTTGTAAGGAGCTGCAACCATTACACCATGTTCCACATGACATCTTGAAGTAATTAGCTATAATAATAAAAAAACGAAAAAAATAAAAAAAACAACGATTTGTCCTCTGTCATAAATAATATGATTGGGAATAATATAGTGTCGGAGAGCTGCATATAAAGTAAATAGTGAACTTGACATAAGCCTTCGACACGATATATCAAAATTGAACTACTTATAGCCAATTATTATCAACATAAAACAACGATACACGAATGTCATTTCTATAAATTCTCAAAATTGTTAGTATAAACAGAAACTAAATCATCATAAACTCTAATTTATTCTCGTAAATTCATTCAACAATCGTAATATAAATTTTAATTCATATCTAGCCGTTTCTACTTCTTTTTTATTCTTCTTTATGAAATCCGAGAAATTATCTTCTAGGCCGTTCTTTGAACTCTCTTCTATGAGACCAAAAAGTCTTGACAGACTCAGATGCAGGATGACTTGAAGTAGCTTCCGCTTATCCGCGTTCTTCAAATATAATTCTTTAAGGTCCGTGTGCCATCTTTGATTATTATACGTGGTTACCATGGCGATGTGTTTTATTGCATCGTGCAACTGGAAAATAGTTCTTTGTTTAAATGACACTAAAATATGGTATTGGGATTCTTACTGGGACTATAGTAGGGAATGCAATCTCGTTCTCTTGAGATCTCGTTTTTGCGAGATCTCGGCCGTTTTTAGCGAGATTGATCTCGGACGAAAAAAGGGCGAGATCTCGCGAGATTAACGAGATTGCACTCGAGCATAAAAATTTCTTATTGGAAGAGCGGAATGACACCGACGGAGTTACGATCTGTCGGTTTCATTCGGTGCACGGGAGGCGGCGGCCTGAGGTAGCGATCGCGGGACGAGGTGTCTCTCAGATTCGTTTGTGCGTACGATTGGTCGAAAATTGAGCCGGCGTGCAGCATCATCAGCACGCATATGCTTTGTTTGCTAATAGTTATTGCTAGCTAACGTGATTGAGCTTGATTGCATTCGAATATTTTTCGATATTTTTGGTTATTTATGCAAAAAAAGTTTCTTATGTGATTTACGAATATTTTATAAAGACTATGAGAGTGTGTCAGAATTATGGAAATACTTGATTGAGAGCGGAAAATAGATTGAGTGCTAAGTGCAAACTTCTTACAATAATAATTATTTTTTTGCTAATTTATTCAAATATTGTGATTATTTGTAAAAAATACACAAAACTGCCAATCTCGCGAGATCTCGAAATTGGCGAGATCTCGCGAGATTGTTATTCATAATCTCGCGGGATCTCGCTTAAGCCCCAATCTCGCGAGATTTGCATTCCCTAGACTGTAGTATCTCCAATATGAGTAATCCAATTGATTTGATTTTCGCTAATTAAAATTGAGATTGAGACTTAAAAGTATTCTCACTGTATGGAACAAGCATATTATAGGAGACAGAATCATTTTAAATAGCTCTCAACTTTAAGTAATAACTATTTAATACCACTAAAGGTAAAATTTCTAAGGTCTTTCAACCAACAAACAGTGGTTTGTTACGAACCAAATTTTGATATAGGCATAAAACTTAAAGTAACCAGATGTTTGCAGAACCATATTTATAGTAAATAAAAAAAACATATATGATCCTTTGATGTAAGAATGTTTAAAATCGGACCAGTAGTTAATGAGTTTATTCATAACATACAAATATTTCCTATCTACAATATTATAATATTATTAGTATATTAGTATTGAGCATAGATATAAGTCCTTCAACCGCACTGACATATAAAGGAAATACTCGTATTAATTTATATTATAGGCTGAATTTACAAATTTCGATAATATTTTGCATGTCTGAAAACTTTATAATTGTTATTGTTCTAAATATTATTGAGTTTATATTAATTTGTAAACGTGTTTGGGCAATTAAATAAGTCATACTCACATCATCCAAATGAAACTTAACTTCAGCCAAGAAACTCTGGAACTGGTCAACAATTTCCTTCTTATTTTGAAACTTCAAACTTCTCAAATACGTTGCAAAATTCTTCCATTTTTTCACCGCCGACATAAATCCTTTTTTCTTTTTAATTATTTTCGGAAGCAAACTTTTCTTTTTCATGGTTTTTCTTAGTTCACTCAATGTATTTTGGAGTAATTTTATGTTAATGGTGATTTCATTTGGAGTTGTTTTTGATGATTTGTACAAGTAAATGACGTATTTAAGTAGTTCAAAGTCACTTGGGTGTAAGTTTTGGCCATTTTGTAGTTTTGCTCTGTAAATAATCCAATAAAATAATCTATATAAGACAATGTCAGTTAATATGGAATGATCACTGGTTATATCCATTTTGATAAGGGATAATATGATTTTACTCAAAATACTTTCTTTTCCTAAAATACTTTTAATATTTATTTTTATACTTACTGCAATACAATCTTATCCCACCATATATTATTTCAAGAAATCATGTAACTCATGAAATAATATATGGTGGGATTTCATGAATCACACACCAAAATAGCTCTCAAACAGCAGGATTTTTTCCGACTTACTTGACACTTATTATTATAATTTAGCCAATTAACTTAGTATCCTAATAAATTATTAGCATATATATTATTCTGATGAATATGCAACAATAATTTAAAGTTTCATCAAAATCCATTCAGTAGTTTTTGTGGCAAAGTGTACCAAACATCCATCCACTCATACATCCTCACAAACTTTCACATTTACAACATTAGTAGGAAGTTGGATTTATTTCATGTACTTACGTCAAGTCTTTTAACTTTTCCAATGCCGATTGTATATCAACTGCAGAGCCAAGCCAATCGTAATTAACTAAATTCTCATTATCCATCTTAATGAAATCCTTTAAAACACTAACTGTAGCGTCTAACTCTTCAGATTCATGATTTTCTTTCGATCTTTTTGTATGGTCAATAGGATCTGGTGTTACTGGACTAAAATGTTGTAGTTTAGGATATTTGTATGTGAATTTATTTTTACTTAAACTCAATTCTTGTGAGCTTTGTCTACCAAAATAATAATCTATAGCAATATCATCTTTGTCTTTATCGTCGGCTTGAAATATATTATGTAATTGAAAATCTCTCAGTATGTGTTTCTTAGCTTCGGTCTTCTTTACAGGTTTTATAAAACCAAATCTTTGTTTAGCATACAAAATCTTCCTGACAGCTCTAACGTGATCTTGGACTTTCCCTTTACGGAACAATTCGTAAGGATGATTTCTTTCATTTGTATCAGGAAAATATTTCCTTGGTTCTTCATTAAAAACTTCTCCTTTTATCATATTATACGATTCGTCCTCGTTTCTCCCGAAAAAATAATCCATATCTATGTAGTCATTCGGATTATAATTATCACTATTTGGTATGACAGGTTGTGATTCCAAAATATTGTAGTGATTTTTATGTTTTAAAATGTTATTAACATGTAATTTGTATGGGTTAAATGCGCTATTAGGATTCCTAAATTTAGTTCTTCTATCAATATCTTTGATAAATAATCTTAAATCATTTAATGAATTCTTCGTTTCACCGATATTATCATTTTCGTTAGGTCCTAATCTATTGTAAGAACTGTAGTACGCAAATTTTGGGGAAAAATTATAAACAGGTGCGTAATAGGGATGTTCTTCATCATCATTTTTGGATATAAATTGTGGTCTTTCAGCCGCTGTAAATAAAGTTAAATTTAATGCCATTTTTTTTTACTATTTTGAAGATTTAATCAATTTATTTAAGATAATATGACATTCATATAGTGGAAAATATGTATTAAAGAACATTCAAAAAACTATTTAAGCTCAATGAGAACATTGTATACTTACAAACTTCATAAACATAATAGGTAGATTTATTTGCATTTGGTGCCGATTCAAAATTTTTGATTGTTTGCATATCCTTTATGAAACTGTGGTTTGGTTTAACCAATTCCTTGTGGGGATATTTCTTTCTTGCTCTGTATAAAATATTATTACTCTTTGAATCTGTTTGCATAATATTTTTATTTAAAATTTCAACAGATATATCTTTAGTACTTATTCCTATTTTTGTGTAACTTGTATTACTTAAATTAGGCTTTTCATTTAAGGTAGTAGAAGTCATATGATCAGAATCTTTAATGTCTACCATAGTTTTCTCTGATGTAGTATCTGTAGTATCATTCAAAAATATATTTCTTACAACCGATGTTACTAAATCATTTCCTTCTAAAACTGATTTATTTTTCAATAAGTCTGGATTTTTGTCAATGATATCTAAATTATTATATTCTTTTGAAGTAAATGTAGCAATATTTGATATAGTGGTTGCCTCAGTGATGTCTTTGGTTGTTGTTAATTTAGTCTGTTGCATTTGAGAGTTAATAGTTATATTTGTGGGTAAGTTATTTTCTGAAGAAATTAGTTCTATTGTTTCATTATTATTTTCATTTTCAACTATGCTTTCGTTCCCATTATTTACTTTACGTGACATAAAAACATCAATCTTTGTAGTTGTCGTTGAACTATTGACAGGGACAGAATTTAGAATGGCCTCAGTCGTTAATGATTCCTCTGTTGTAACTTCTAAAGATAATTTTTCACTATTATTCCTTAAGTTTTCATCAAACCTGTCAATGACAGTTGCTTTAATATGGCTTTTTTCTTCACTGTCGTCATAAATAAAAGATTGCCTTAAGTTAATCAAATCACTAGTATTTTTACTGTCAAGTATCGTTTCAGTTTTTATTAAACTATTTTTACTTATGTCGCTTTTAGAAACTTTTTCTGCTTCAGAAGATTGGGCATTTTTATTCTGATTTTCAGTTTTTTTACTACCATCTTCTTCGTCGTACAAAGGCAAAACTGGTATTATATTGTATTCGTTAATATTGCTATCGTTTTGAACATTTCTTCGTTTATCTCTTTTGTTAGTTCGTAAAGTTAAGTCAATGAAATTATTTTCGTTTTCGCTGCTTCTTCTATCATTTGCTTCACTTTTTTGTGTGGTATCTTGATTATCTCTTCTTTCTATTTGTTTATGTCTTTCTTCTTCTAATAGACCCTGAACATATGCAGTATGTGAATTGAGAGCATCATCTGATATATTTACATGTGATTCATTTGGGACATTACTATTGCGATAATCCTCAAGAATCCTTCTTGCAATTTTCTCTAGAAACTCACGCTTTTCATCATCAGGTAATAAATCTATATACTTTTCATCACTGTCGTCGTTAGCAATAATACTTTTAAATAAATATAACATTAAAAGTAGATGGCGCATTTTCACTAAATATCAAGTCATTTTAATTTTACCGTTAGACACTGGGAACGAATTGGTTACATCGGAATATTTGATTGAAAATAATTTTCTGTGATTTAATCAAGCAAGCGAAAAATTAATTACTTCAACATGATGAAACTACGGTATGATAAGGAAATTTAATACTTCATAGAGACTTTTCCATATAAGAGTTCTTAATACTTTTTTTTAAATTTTCATTTAAGATCTAATTTTAGATAACAACTTTTAGGAAGATCTACGGTTGGTTATTAATCTTGCGAATTTTCTGTGACATAGTTTTAGTTAATTGGCGTTAGTTTTATAAATATTCATATACAAAATAATTCCTTGTAAACCATTTCAACAATGCGACAACAAATACATTTATTTTTAAAAAGCTAAGTTGTGAGATTGTCTTAATATACATATAAACAACTGCATTTGAGTGATAGTACTCCAATGCATATAATATACTCTATCTTATATGCATTAAACTCTTTTTTATTTTATTACTTACTCGCTAATAATGTAGCTTTCAATTGATGAAATAATTTTTATTCATAATACAAATCTTTCCTCTTTATAATATTATTAGTCTATATATAGACGCTTAAAATAATAATAATATTAAGCTTAAAATAAAACAAAATAAAAATTATAAGAGGTTAAATTTATTATCACTTGATAATTAAAAGCTATTTACAAAGACCAGCTATCATCTACAACTAAAATTGTTTGTTTTTGTATCTATAAGATCCTCTCCAACCATGCCTGCCCGTTCTTAAATTCCTTTCGGAACCTAATCTTGAATCTTCTAAAGTAGCTTCAGTTTCTGGCAACACAGGCTTAAACTCTTCTACTCTTTCTTCAGGTTGAACTATTTCAACATTGGCGTTACCATCAAACATGCTACCTTCATTAGTAGCACCATCCACACCTCCATCGATTCCTATACCATCTTCCATTTCATTCATTTCTTCGACAGCTTCTTCTATAAGTTTTTCAACCATGTTCTGTTTCTTGCGACTTGGAAAACGTTTTTGATTCTTAACTGTTACATTTTCGGTGTCTTTTGTTGGTTCCTTTTGTTTGTTAGGATTTGATTCTATTTGATTGTTTGGTTCAGTTTCATCCTTTTTATCAGCAATTTTTCCGATTTCCATATTTAGGTCGTAGTATGAGGGTGAATCTTCGCAAGGGATAGAATCTCTTGGTCGTGTGCAGACTAAGACTTCCTGAAATTAAGAAGAAGATTAGGTTAACTTTAGATTAAAGAAGTCTTGGCTTTTAGATGTATTTTTTTTTTTTAATATTTTACTAGGATTTTCATAAGGTTAACTTCAATCTACCACTGCAAATGAATTACAGTATTTCTCTATTTTACACAAATTGTCGCTTTAGAAGTTTTGCCTTTCCACTATATTATGTATAGTTCTGATCCTTAACTGCACGTCCTCATACCTGATTGAAGACAGTTTCGGCTGGACAAATGAAACTCCAGCGGTAAGTAACGTTTCTCCCAGACTGTGTCTGCGACGGAAGGCATACGTGAAATATTTGGCACTCGTTGTCCACGTCCGCGTAGTACCCATAAACACGATTCTCACAGCTGCAAAAAAAAAGAAATGATGTCTTATATCGACAGACGAGCATGAGGTTCACTTGATGGTAGGTGATACCTCAGCCACAGAACATCAGTCAGTAATGCGCTGTCGACCTAATTTTTACTTCGAGCATTCGGAAATCCATACTTCACTTCACAGTTTTTCCATTTATGAACGGTGGTTCGTTACCCGGTCGGTATTCCTTCCACCCGTTCAATGCCCAAAGTTACCAGACGTGAGGAAGACATGCCTACAGAATATTATAAACATGTCGTCCCGGTGGGATTCGAACCCACGACCCATCAGTGCGCACGGTAGGTGATCTACCAAATATCTACCGAAGAATCTGTAGAATATAGTTTCTTTTTTTTATTGATTAAAGAAAAATACATTTACATTATTAATTTATACATTGCAAAAAACCACTAAGGTTTACCGTGCAACGGTATTGAGAATCTTCACGTAAACAGATTGAGTTTTAGTTATTATTTATTTTAGTTACTCTATAACTACAAGGACCATTATTTGACTGCATCTTGGAAAACCTAATGTACCTTACAATTAAGATTTTACCTAGATTTTATATTCCTTTATTTATTTAACTCTTTATTTATTATCTTGGACATGCACATACAAAACACGAAAACTAATATTAACTAGGTATTAAAAGCGATCTAGCGATCTACCTCGGGTTCGCACGGGTGAAATGTAGATACACAAAAGGTACACAAAAAAACATTATTAAAAAATAGCTTATATTACTCGCTGATAATGTAGCTTTCTATTGGGGAAAGAATTTTTAAAATCGGTTCAGTAGTTTTAAATTAAATACAAAAATACAAATCTTTCCTCTTTATAATATTTTCTTTTGGCTTTGTTCTTTTTTTATTTATTTTCAATTTATGTTATTAGGTAATTTAAATTGTTATTAATTGTTTTTAAGCTAAATTATAATTCTTTGTTTTCTATAATAATAAATGTAATGTAATTGTAGATGGATTTGTATTTATTACCTAAGGTATTTAACCTGAAATAAAGGGTAATAATAATAATAATATTGCTTATTAGCAATTTCTCAGCTCGGTGCTGTGCCACCTCTAAGCTACCCTCATTTTCTTCAGGTCATTGACCTACCGATCAAAATCAAAATCAAAATCAAAAGTTTTTTATTTCAAATAGGCCTTTGCAGGCTCTTATGAAACGTCTAGTTGCACGGTTCCAAAAAGTGGGTCTCATGGAGAAGAACCGGCAAGAAACTCCATGGACACTCTTTTCAACAATGGTTTAGCTTACAAAGACTCGGTTACAATAGTAATAATCGGCTGAGAAGTTTATATAATGCAAGGTATACAGAGATTCCATACAATGCAAAAGAAAATTGAGTTTTTACTATTAGTGTAAAATGAGATACACACACTTGCACAGCGCAAGTTGCCAGGGAAGCCGCACATGCAGAGATGAATGATCCACAAGCCTTCCTCTTACTTAAGTTACAATATTCTCACCTAAAAGTATCCGTGATATTCTCCCTTATAGACGTGGCATTGGCCGGTAGATTGAGGGTATCTGCACTTGTTTGATTCGCCATCTCCTGCAAAAAATAAAGGTATCAATGCTACTTAGGTGTCTGTCGCTCAGACAGTTAATGTTTTTTTTTTTTGTAAACTGATGGATGAAAAACGTTTGCATGTAGCTGAGATGAGAATACTGAGGTGGATGTGTGGAGCGACAACATTATATTTAAGATAAGAAATGACTATATAAGAGGAAGTTTGAGAGTAGCGCCAGTGAATGAAAAGTTGAAAGGTAATCGTTTAGCTTGGTATGGGCATGTTGTGAGGAGAGATGAAAAACATGTATCTACAACAGTTTTGAATATGAAAGTGAATCGGTATAGGGGAAGAGAACAAAATTTTTAAATTAGCTGATATAAGACTTACGTATTTTAAGGTGACAGTGTTATCTATCTATGTTAATGATCTAATATAACAAACAATTCATTATTGTTATCTTAATTTAAATGGCAAGGAAAACTTTGCTTGATAGGAATAAAAAATAAAATAAAATAATGGAAGTACGAAATGAGTCTTTTATACCCTGTTCAACAGAAACATTTTAAATAAAATACTGAATACCGGATTAATACGCGATTTATTATTTATATTATTTATCCCGACGCGACGTTTCGGATGCTTTTCAGCAACCGTGTACAGTATTATATTTAAATGTGTGATACTCGCGTTAAAAAAAGACAATTTTAGAAACATTTTATCTGATTTCCCCGGGAGCCGAATCCAAGACCTTCGGTGCTAAACACAATTAATTGCGCCACGAATGCTTTTAAAATAACTCACCAAATATTATAATATATTGTTTAATTGGCCAAATAGCAACTTATAAGAATTGCTAAGCCGTGATAAAATATAAGTTAATATTGTCTTTTATTAACGCGAGTATCACACATTTAAATAAAATACTGTATACCGGATTGAAACGCGATTTATTATTTATATTGTTTAAATTATTTATCCCGACGTTTCGGATGCTTTTCAGCAACCGTGGTCTACAATATAAATAATAAATCGTGTTTTAATCCGGTATACAGTATTTTATTTAAAATAAATAAGTTTCTTAAGATATATTTCTTTTGTAAATTAAAGTATAAATAATAATTATTTCCTCACCCTGAGCATCTTTAAAACTATTCCTCTAGTAGCTTCGAGTTCTATTTCGTCCCCGTTCACACATACTGACACCAAGAATACAATAAGACATCTTATTAACGCAGTCGCCATTTTGAATATGTGCTGGAGCTGAAATATATTTAATTTCATCAAATAATAGCTTTTTTGAAAGGTACCCATTTGGATTGGAATGGGCTTGGATGATTTGAAAGTTATATATATAAAATATATAAGAGGAAAGCCAAAAAATAACACCATGGTAGGTGTGAGCCTCACGCTCGTTTGTCGTTATCTAACATAAAAAAAATACCAGGAGAATTTACAGAATTGTACGACGAAATTTTGAAATGGCCAACTGCAAACGAAAGAGAGCCTCCAAAAGATTTAAAAAAAGTCTAATACTTAATTATCTTTAATTTAAGTATTATTTTTCATTTTAGATACCTAAAATAAAAATTTCTTCAAATGTATATAGTTTTTTTCTTTGAATTATGTTAATTCAATAACATAAATTTCAAAAAGGCACAGCTCAAAAAAAATATCTAAAATATACATACTATATATATTATATATTTATATATAATAACGTTAATATCAAAATATTTCTATAACTTCTATTACTAATTAGCCCCAAAATATAACTCAAAAATGTTTTTTTTTATATTATTTTTTCATTGAAAAGTTAAAAAAAATTTACATGTGCCCTTTTCGAAAGTGCATATTCAGTTCGAGATAATTTATTAGACTTAAAAAGACGGCAACGCACTTGCAAACCTTACACCGTTGCAGATTTCTATAGAAATCACCTATCATCAGAGCCAAAATGACGTTTCTTTTTTTTTATCAGAGAAAAACACAAAACAAAAATATTCATTTAAAAAAAATATATTCAAAGAAGTCATTTGTAACTATTTTGCTAACTAAAAATAATGTACTCACAGTTTATCCTAGTTATAATATTACATTAGCCACTTCACACAACACATAAGACGAAACGTACTAGAATGCAAAAAAAATTATTCATATACGGTCTTTTATAAACCTGCGCGGGAGATTCACGGAATCCGCAATAAGGATTAAGTAGCGTCAGCAAAAAAAATTAATAAATAAAATATTATAAATTAAAGCAAGTACAAATGTAAGATGAACTCCTTTTAAGTTAATATAAGCAGCTTTATGTATCTCACTAAACTCCTCTTAAACCGCTGGATCAATTTTGATGAAAACTTTTTGTGTGGAACTGAGATTGGACGGTTTAAATTAGATGATAGGATTCCAGTACTTTTTCGTATGGTATCTCGCTGTTGACCCTATTGGCTTCTTAGCTTAACTCGGACATGTCCCAGTGGTCGAGATCTTGTATTTTGTATTCTTGTACTCAGCGCTCGGAAACACTTTAATAGCGCGATTCAGGATTAATGACGTCTTCCTACGGATTATAACCGCAGATTGTATAATTTATGTCGCTTAAATATTTCCGGAGCTTTAAGATTTCTGAATACTCGAATTTAAAATTGACTAAGCCGACATCGCATAATTATTTATTGTGGATAACGGTGAATTACCGGTAGACTGAGGTGGCTTGAGCGTAGGATGGCAATTTTGTTTTTTGTTTTAGTTGTTTTATAGTGTTAAATAGTAATGCGTGATGATATATAGAACTGATGTTTTAAACAAATATTATAAAATACAAAAATACTTTTTGACATCAGACAATAGTCTTACAGTCTACTAAATACTCGTATCTTGCTGAAGACATTTACCTCTTCCATTTTATTTTAGAAAGGTTAAGAACTGGAAAAGGTGCCAAAATTTAACAGCCATTTTTTTACATCACATCGGATATCTTTTTAAAATTAAAATCATTTTTTTTGCTGACTCTACTCTGTACCATCGCAATTGTGACATGAAATTTAATACGTTAAACGAAAACAACCTTGACTTTGCAAATCTTCTATCTAACGATGTCATCAATGAGTCAAAATCCCCCAAAAACTTACCCATCCAAAAAATGGCGGCGAGCACCGTCACTTTACATCCGTAATCGATATAAAGATATCAATGATGATGTTACAGTTATGTTGTATAATTAGACATTCTATGAAAATATTGTGTGTGAATGATGTTGCTGATATTCATAGGCGGCCATCACATAATTCACTTACAAATGAGAAATCCATTGATATGTCGGAAAATAATTATTATAATAATCCACCTATTTGACCGGCACATTTGCGTGTTAGTTTATCTATAGATTTATTTTCCGATGGGAGTCGAACCTGCGACCCATGGGTTCGCATCGA
Organism: Anthocharis cardamines; assembly: GCA_905404175.1. Classification (NCBI taxonomy): domain Eukaryota; kingdom Metazoa; phylum Arthropoda; class Insecta; order Lepidoptera; family Pieridae; genus Anthocharis; species Anthocharis cardamines. The sequence continues at coordinate 4,330,953 of FR989979.1, forward strand.
GCTTACTTGCCGGATCGGTAAAAGCAATATTCCGAACTATTGACGATTTGAAAATACTTTTTAAAGTTATTTAAAACTTGTCGGAAATCTGATTCTACTACTTTACTACAACGTAAAGTTGTAGCAAGTTCAATATTGGTGTTAATTACGACCCCGAGCAAGCTATATGACCTCTCCTACCGTTTTTCCTTACCACAATATCTATACTAGAAATATAATATTTATTTGTTTGTTTGTAGATTACGATTTAACTCAAAAACTACTTGACCAATTCTTTCACCAATAGAAAGCTACATTATCAGTGAGTAACATAGTTTTAACATATATATTTTTGTGTACATTTTATTGCACCCGTGTGAAGCCGAGGCCGTGTTACTAGTAGGCTATATGTATATATAATTAATTGATGTTAATAACAATTAATAGAGAATGACTGGACGGTACGAAGTTCGCGGAGACAGCTAATCTACTCGTATACTAATATTATAAAGAGGAAAGATTTTGTGGAGAGGGGTTGTATCGATCGTAGGTAGCAAATAAAACTCTTGATCAGAAGGTATTAATGTGAAGGAATTAATGAATGAATGAATATATTTACAGAAAAAATGATTACATATAAACAATAAAAATGGTACAATAATATAATATGTAAAAGCGAGTTGGTAAAAAATAAGTTGATCTGATTGGTGGATTCAGATCACGCCACATCGCGTGCGTGTGCGAGATGTAAACTTGTTCAAACTTGTCCGCGCCCGCTATTGTTATAAATACGGCACACATCCCGCGGCGGCCTCACATTGCATATCGCGAGCTAGAGCTCGCGCGCGTCGCGCCGCGAGTTCAATCCGAGTCCGCGCGTCGAACGGGTCGCTCCTCACTGCACCGTCGGGGTACCTCCTGCAGCTTGCGCTCGCCGAGTCCTGCATCGCTGATCCTCGCACGTACAGTCACGAAAAATAGTTCTTTTCAGAACTGTCTGCTTCTCTGTTTCTGCGATGATAGACGTCAGCTTGTTGATGAAATAAATATGTTGGTGTTCTCTTATTTTCCTCTTCCTCCTTGGTAATTGTAGCAGACATCAGTTTGATGTCTGTGAGGTAAAGGTAATGAGGTATTGAAGTAGCCTGGTATATTGGCTGCGCAGGTATAAAGGTAATCTGGTATGTAGTGCAAGGTAAAGGTATATGATAATAGTAACTTGACTATTTACGATGGTAAGTATATATGTATGCACCTACATAACTCCCCCTCAAGCGAAGCGTACCGGCAGTTTAATATTGCGGCCGGCACGTGTCCTTGTAGGCACTAAGCTTGTGTGCGTGCGAGTTGTGTTCACTGAAGCGTGACGAGTCGTTGCTCTTGACCTACTTTCGCGCTCGTTCGAATTTGTATCTTCGCTGCGTAGTAATACGGTCGATTTTTCTGTGTCGTCGCTCGGACTTGCTTCATTTTCTTCTGAGACGATATACGCTGGCTTGAGGCGATCTATAGATATAGTAGATATACGGTCGTTGACTTTTATTACGAAATATTTCTCTTTGCGTTCTATAACTTCAAATGGACCGGTATATGGTTGTTCTAAGGGTTTTCTTGATGCATCTGTGCGTATGAATACTTTCTTGCAAGTATGAAGATCTTGATGAATGAAGATAGGTCTATTGTTGCTATGTGGTTGCGTAGGTACTTGAGGTTTGAGTGAGTTGATTGATTTTCGAAGTTGATCGACGAATGAGTTGTCCAAGGTTCGATGTCTTAAAGTTTCATTGAAGAAATCTCCGGGTAGTCGTAGGTTGTATCCGTAGGTAAGTTCGGCGGTGCTTAATCCGTTGTCACTTCGCATCGCAGCGCGAAGTCCAAGTAAAACTGTAGGTAATTCTTCGTCCCAGTTATTTTTTCCTTGTAGTCTGGCTTTCAGCGCTTGTTTCAATGAACGATGCCAGCGCTCGACGATGCCATTTGACTGTGGATGGTAGGGCGTAGTACGAGATTTTTCTATTCCCATAATCTTCATGAGTGACTGGAACAGATGGGATTCGAACTGGCGACCTTGGTCGGATATTAGTGTTTTAGGCACACCGAAACGAGATATCCAGTGTTCGTAGACTACTCGGGCGATGACGTCAGATGTTATTTCGCTAGTAGGTATTGCTTCGGGCCATCTTGTGTGTCGATCTATTATTGTTACTAAGTACCGATGTCCTTTCGCTGTAGTAGTGAGCGGTCCAACTATGTCTATATGTATGGTTTGGAATCGCTCGCTTGGCGGGAAAATTCCTATTGCGCTCGATGAATGGCGTTGTATTTTGCTTCGTTGACATGATAGACATTGCTTCGCCCATGCGCCCGCGTCGTGGTTAATTGAAGGCCAAAAGTATTTTGTAGATAATATTTTACGCGTTGCGCGTACACCGGGATGACTTATGTTGTGAACTGCGTTGAATGCAAGTTTTCTATATTGTAGCGGTAGGTATGGACGAATATTTGAAGTTGAGGTTTCGCAATATAACTTGATATCGGTGTTAGGTATGTTTATATACTTCAATGTGATATTATCTTGATTTTTGAGTTCTTGAATTGTAGTATCGTTTTCTTGAGCTTGTGCGATCTCTTGATAATTTAATGTTGTAGGTAAATTAATTTCTTCTATACGGCTGAGTGCGTCGGCGACTATGTTTTGACTTCCGCTGATATGTCGAATATCGGTGGTGAATTCGCTGATAAATAATAGTTGTCTTGTTCTTCTAGGAGTTTCTGAAGGTGAAGGAGTCTTCGTTAGAGCGAATGTGAGCGGTTTGTGGTCGGTGAAGATAATTAATTCACGTCCTTCAAAAAGTTTTCTGAAGTGCTTCATTGCCATATAGATCGCAAGTAATTCCCTGTCGTAGGTACTGTACTTGATTTGCGCGTCGGAGAATTTTTTTGAGAAGTAGCCCAGTGGTTGCCAATGGTTTTCGACGTATTGTTGAAGTACGGCTCCTGCTGCTTTGTCGGATGCGTCGCTAAAAATAGCTAACGGAGCTTTGTGCACGGGATGAGTGAGTAAAGCGGCGTTTTTAATGCTTTCTTTACACGATTCGAATGCTTGCGTTGCCTCCGGGGTCCACTCGATTTTTGTTTTGTCTTTTTTCTTCGTGTTGTGAAGATATTTATGCAGTGGCTCTTGAACTAAGGCAGCGTTTTTTATGTTTTCTCGATAAAAATTAAGCATTCCGAGAAATCTTCGGAGTTCCTCGACGGTTGTAGGCTTCGGAAAATCTGAGATTGCTTGAATTTTCTCGGTAGGCGGTTTGATTCCGTGTTTTGATACGATATAGCCTAGGAATTTTACTTCTTCTTTTCCAAAAACGCATTTTGCGGGATTGATTGTGATTCCGTATTCTTCTAGTCTTCGAAATACTATGCGTAGATGTTCACGATGCTGCGTTTCGCTTTCAGAGGCTAAGAGCAGATCGTCGACGAATGAAAATACGAAATCGAGTCCTCGCAGTACTTCATGGATGAATCGTTGGAATGTCTGTCCTGCGTTCTTGAGTCCAGGACACATTCGAGGAAATTCGAATAATCCAAATGGTGTGATGATGGCTGTCTTCTCTATGTCTTTCTCATTATTACATATCTGTTGATATGCGCGATTTAAATCGACTACGCTGAATATAGTCTTGCCGGCTAGTTGATAGGTGAAATCCTTGATGCGTGGTATGGGATATCGGTCGGGTTTTGTTATTGCGTTTAGACGGCGATAGTCGCCACAGACTCGAATATCACCATTTTTCTTCGGTACGACGTGAAGTGGTGATGACCATGGGCTCTTGCTTGGTCTGCATAGGCCTTGTTGGATCATGTTTTCGAATTCTTTTTTCACTTGTTGGTATCGATGAGGTGGGATAGGTCTTGCTCGGCAGTATATGGGTTGACCAGTTGTTTCGATGAAATGTTCGACGTTATGTTTTGAGTTTAGCTTCATTGAGGTTATTCTTGTTATGCCGGGAAATTCTTCTAAAATGTTGTGATATGTTTGTTTTTTGTCGATGCTTCTTATAGTAGGAATACTTGTTGAAAATGCAGGTACGTTGATTTTCAGATTGGTTAATCCGTCGATTAAGCGTTGATTTTGAAGATCGACTATGAGGTTGTGATGCTTTAAAAAATCCGCACCGATGATAGGCTTGGATACTGCAGCTACGATGAATTTCCACTTGTATGGACGTCGAAGATTGAGATCGAGTTCGAGTGTTTTCTCCCCATATGTAGGTATAATTGTGTTGTTGGCGGCGTAAAGTTGGAATGGGAGTGGTTCGCATGTTGAGCCTTTCTTCTTCGGTATGACCGATATATTGGCACCGGTGTCGACCAAAAAAGTGAGTTTCGTCTTCTTGTCGGTGACGAATAGGCGGTATGACTTTTCGTGAACGCTGGATTCCGCCGCAGCCAACGTTCGATTTAATTTAAATCTTGCGTGTTGTTATTATTCTTGATGAATGAACACGGCATCGTACATTTTCTGGCTTCTTTTCCGAAACGGCGATGATAATAGCAGTACGGAGATCTTGATTGTGATTGTGATCGCGATGATGATCGATGACGCGATGAACTGCGGTAGCGGTTGAAATTACGACGGCTGTTACGATGATACGGAGATGAAGAATTTGATTTTAATTCGGCGATTTCTAGTGAAAGTTTTTCTATTTTCTTCAGTAGGTATTCAGCGTCGACGTTTGAAGTTGATGATTGCGGTTGATGATATGATGAAGATACTGCTGCTATTTCGTGGCTTTGTTCATGCATCTTGTCAGCGAGTAATGCGAGATCGTCGAGTGCTGTAGTCTTCGAGATCGTGTCGCTGACTACGAGTACGCTTCTGACGTGGGCTGGTAGGTGGTTGAGCCAAAGCATTCGTAGGGTCTTCTCGGGCAGAGATTCTTCCTTATTGTTGTTCGTTCGGGCAGAGATTCTTCCCTATTGTTGTTCGTTCGAGGTCACCACTGTAGAGAGTGGTTGTATCGATCGTAGGTAGCAAATAAAACTCTTGATCAGAAGGTATTAATGTGAAGGAATTAATGAATGAATGAATATATTTACAGAAAAAATGATTACATATAAACAATAAAAATGGTACAATAATATAATATGTAAAAGCGAGTTGGTAAAAAATAAGTTGATCTGATTGGTGGATTCAGATCACGCCACATCGCGTGCGTGTGCGAGATGTAAACTTGTTCAAACTTGTCCGCGCCCGCTATTGTTATAAATACGGCACACATCCCGCGGCGGCCTCACATTGCATATCGCGAGCTAGAGCTCGCGCGCGTCGCGCCGCGAGTTCAATCCGAGTCCGCGCGTCGAACGGGTCGCTCCTCACTGCACCGTCGGGGTACCTCCTGCAGCTTGCGCTCGCCGAGTCCTGCATCGCTGATCCTCGCACGTACAGTCACGAAAAATAGTTCTTTTCAGAACTGTCTGCTTCTCTGTTTCTGCGATGATAGACGTCAGCTTGTTGATGAAATAAATATGTTGGTGTTCTCTTATTTTCCTCTTCCTCCTTGGTAATTGTAGCAGACATCAGTTTGATGTCTGTGAGGTAAAGGTAATGAGGTATTGAAGTAGCCTGGTATATTGGCTGCGCAGGTATAAAGGTAATCTGGTATGTAGTGCAAGGTAAAGGTATATGATAATAGTAACTTGACTATTTACGATGGTAAGTATATATGTATGCACCTACAATTTGTATTTTTGATTTTTTTGTATTTTTATATGTTACTAGCCGTCCCCGCCCGCCCGCTTCGCTGGGCGAATTGTAAAGGATAGACGAATATGAACTATCCACATAAATTTGAAAAAAAATGGTAAAGGGTTGATGGAATTCAAAAAATGAATAGCCTAAAACCTTCTACAATTAATTCCGCGTCGAATGGTCATGGTATCATGCCGATCGGTCCAGTAGTTTTCAAGTTTATCGATAACAAAGAAAAAAAAAGTTGCTTATATATATATAGATGATAGATGAATAAACTCAAAAACTAATTCTCCAATTTTAAAAATTATTTCACCATTAGAAAGCTACATTATCAGCGAGTAACAAAGGCTTTTTAGTGTATAGTACATCTATATTGCACCCGTGTGGGGGCGCATTGCTAGTATAATATAAAATAATAAAGAAATACTACAACAATGTATATAAAAATGGAAAATTAGTCCAACTTCTTGGATTCGACGTTGTTATGGCGTCCGAATGAGGTAGGGTGTAAATCGATATCTGTCGAAATATCAATCAGCCGGCCTAGCATGACAAGCGCGACAAAATTTTGTCTACCGTTTTCTCGTGTTTCAATCGACTATCGCTTTATTTCTTTCGGGTATAACATGACAATTACACTTAAAACTCGACTTTTAATATCAAAAATAGATACATAATTGTCGATCGAGATATCTTTTCTATAAAAATTGTCGATGTCGAGATATAATATATCGAGATATTTAACATCTTAGTTTGTCTTCTCTCGCGCGAGATATATCTCGTGGCGGTCATACTAGCCCGGCAGTATATAAAATTTCAAACTTCTATATTTTTATTACTATTTTTTTAAAAAGCCGGCAGTCACACTTATTGCCTGTATTTAATAATAACTGCAGTGTATGAACGATAAATTAAATGAAAATTATTTTTTGTACACCCACAAAAAAACAGCAAACGGGCCGCCATTTTTGAACTGTGTTTACTGTCATTTAGATCATTTATTTTTGACTACCTAACGATCGTGAATAGTATATTCTTAAGAGATACAAATATCTACTAAATACTATAATTGTAGTTCTTCAAAAACCCTAAAAATAAAATACGGTAATTATTCGGAAGTGGGGCTCCTGCGAAAATGGGGGTTTTTTTTTTTTTGAAAATAACATCACACGCCATCTTGAAATTGCTTTCTCTCATGTTCTTTATGCATAAAAAACACAAAAAAAAAATTTTTACCCCCATTTTCGCAGGAGCCCCACTTCCGAAAAATTACCGAAAATACATTGATAAAATTTAATAAATAAAAAATCACCATAGCTTATATATTAATATTGTCTTTTATACAGTCTCCCGCGACCACGGTTGCTGAAAAGCATCCGAAACGTCGGGATAAATAATTTAAACAATAAATCGCGTTTTAATCCGGTATACAGTATTTTATTTAAATAAGCTTATATATTATATCTTTCATCACGCAGCTAAATAACAACGCGAAGAATAACTTTAACGGCCAGTACTAACTCAGCAAAAAATCTAATTTCGTCCCATTTCACCCCATTACGTCTATATATTTACAAAAGTTTTAATTTGAAGAGATCAATAATTGAATATAAAAGCTTTTACAAGTGTTAAACGGGATTTCCTTATATACATCCAAAAACGTTTAGGAATGTAACACATCTAATAAGTTCTTCAACCGAAATGTATTACATGATTTAATATAATTTGCTTTCAACTCACGCGCACACAAAAACGTATAGCAGTTCAATACTCTATCAATGGCAGATTTAAAAAAGATTTTTATAAGTAGTAATTAAAGCTGGTATTACATATTTGTTTTATTTTTTATTATAGAATATACAAACGGGCTGACGGGCTTGCAGGTGTGTTGCCGGCCTATAGGCTCGTTTCTTGAAGGTTCCCAAGTCGTATCGGTTCGGAGAAACTGGTGACCGCTGATTCCACAGAGTGGTTGTGCGAGGCAAGAAGTGTCTCAGGAATCGCGCAGTTGTAAAGTTCCAGATATCGATATTGTATTATTTCTTATTTTATTTTCTTGTTTTACTGGGTATTATGCTAAGTCGTTATGCTGGGCTTTTTGCACATGTTTTGTATTTTTATTAAATATATAAATAAAATATCTGGGGGCACGGCAGTGCCCCCGCCAAGTCGAGTAATCTATTTATTTAAAACATCAAATATTTTTAATATTGGTATTGATATGATCACTATAAGATGTTGTTAGGTTAGCTAATTACGTAATAACTTAAGACAGAAGGATCCTTCAGTAGAGACTGAATAAATTGACCGACTTGGTATTATATGGATCTCACAACTTTTTACGGTAGAAGAACTGAGTTGCAAGACTTGGCTTTTTTTACAATTTATGTTTTTGATGGCATCTTTATTTTCACCAATTAAAATACTGCAAATATTATAAGTAAACCCTCCCCGATAAATATATCGGAATTATTAATCTCTACACAGTATAAAACAAAGTCGATTTTCGCCGTCTGCCCCTCTGTAAGCTTAGATCTTTAAAATTACGCAACGGATTTTAATGCGGTTTTCTATAATTGGTTTATACGTATATTTTACAATTGTTTGGTGTTAATTTCATGCAATATATATGAAAATGCTCTCGTATTATGTCGGTAGCCACTACATTCTTATACCTAAATAAATATTTTGAATGTAGGTTTTTCTTGTGTAAATTGTTAATTACAATTGTAAGTATGGTTTGGTGTTTGTCTTGCAAATAATACCTACATATTTCCTATTTTCAAAATTGTATATACAATAGATATATTATGTACTAGCTGATGCCCGCGACTTCGTTCGCGTGGGTATCGCTTTATGCTGAACTTTTGAGCAAGCTTTCTTCATATTATATATCCTCCATCCTCTGTACTTGGTGATTTCTTTTTGGAAAGAGCTATCGGAGTAGTCATTGACGGTTGCTTTTGCATCATATTATCGACATGTTTAATGGTGGTTAAGGTTAGGGTTCAAATGATGATTTGAAATTCAAAAGAAATACCAAACAAATTTTACGTCACCAAAATGCAGATATGTGTCTTTTTTCCACTAATCAGAGTTCAGTCGAAGATTGGATTCAATGCATTTTCCGTATTAAATATATGCACGAAAATTGTACGGGGGTTTGAAAATACTTGCGACACATGGAAAAAAACGCCAAGAATATGTCTAAATACGAATGAAATGAAGGTATGGAAAAATGCAACGTAAAATGAATGAAAAAAATAGTATGGCCATGTTGGCCAAATACTTAATTTTTAATAAATTTAATTAGTGTGGAAGATACTATATCCACATCTATATTTATTTCATTTAATTGATCACTTTTAATTTCAGATATTTTTGTTTAATTCCCTTGGAAAGGAAAGGATTGATGAAAATGCGAAATAAACGATCTCATAAGAAATACATTTTTATATAATAGAATAGTTCAATAATACATTTTCTATTTTCAATATTAGTTCTTTTAAAAATATAAAAAAATAAATACAAAAAAATATTTCCCTGAGTGATGATTCGAACTCGCATCTGGAATTACGTAGTACGACCGTATATTCACTATGCCACGAACACATATGGAAAAACGGCGAAATTATCAAACTATTTCATTTACATATCAAACTGTGATTGACATCTGACAATTCGAAAAAGTTCAACGCGAGTCAGTTTGCATTGAAATTTGGTGATATGGTGCCTTTAAAATAATATTTAAATGATGATAACTTTTCTTTCCGATAACCAATTTCGATGAAACAAAGCCTATATGTTGCCCCGGGCTTTCCTTAAAATATTTGTGTAAATTGCATTAAAATCGGTTCAGTATCTTCGGAGATTAGCGTGAACAAACAGACAGACAGACAGACAGACAGACAGACAAGAATCTTAAAAATTGCATTTATGCATTCTGCTACCCTTCTTTTATCACCCCTCTTAATTTCTGGTAAAAATATTTAGTGAAGCGTAATTTCGATCCTACTCTTTTATTATATGTATATAGATATACGAAACTAGGTAGAATTCCCAGTGAAGGATGATAATCTATTTTACACAACCTCACATCATGAAATTGTCTAAAAGTAAGATCGTGAGTTAAAATAGGTGTCACGAAGCAGAACTAAGTAGATTACGTAATAGCAATTATTGCCTACTTTATTTCATTTCTACAGCCAACCACCGTTCACAGAGAAATCGAATAGTGTAGATTGCGCGTTTCGGTTTCAGCCTATGAATTTATGACAGTAGATCAAAACTGTACATTGAAAATTTTTACCAGAAATGGAGATCTACTTAATCGTCCCCGATTAAGTAATTTTGAACGTTTTTGTCTGTTTGTTTCTTCACGCTAGAAGATCCTTAACTGATTTTCATGTAGTCTTAACACATTGAGCTCAAATTGGGGCAACATTGAAACTTTGTTTCATCGAAATCGGATGTCGAGAAGAAAAGTTATCTTCATTTAAATAGCTTACTCAGCTAGAGGAAGACCACGCGAACGGAAGCCTTTTCTTTTTTTGAGGCATAACGCCTCCTTCGCCTACCACGTCTTTCCACTCTCAGAGGATCATCAGCGATCGTCTCTCGCTCTCTTTCTGCATGTTATGCTGCAGAAGCAGACCACTGCCTTCCATGCCTCCTCGCTGTTCAGCATCTTGGAGACGATAATCGACAGCCAAAGGTCCACGCCGACTACAGACACTAGATCGTAAACGAACGCGGGCATCTAGTCAATACTAATATTATAAACAGGAAAGATTTATTTGTTTATATGTTCGTTACGATATAATTCAATAACTATACAACCGACTTTAAAAATTATTTCACCAATAGAAAGCTACATTATCAGTGAGTAACAAAATGTTTTTTGTATATAGTACATCTATATTTTTTATTTATATTTAAATAACACGTCCAGTCCAGTAAATCAGTGGAAATAATTTTAATTTCCCTATATTTCATTGATATAGCATTTTAGCCAACTTTAAGGTAAAATCAACCAAACCGGTAGTAGAGTTACTAAGTAAAACGTATAATGCCAACATATACTATGTTAATTTGATATATCTTTGACTTTGATGGTACCTAATTTAAACATACATTTGTACCCAACACTCAAAACCACTAAAACATCGGTTCATTATTCTTACCGATTTCAATATACAATTTTCATTCGAAACCGGTTTTTGACAGGCTTTCTTAATGGGAGACGTATGTTTGTATGTTAGATATCGACAGACAAGCATGAGGCTCATTTGATGGTAGGTGATACCCCATTCACAGAACATGCGTCAATAATACGCTGTTGACCCACTCTTTTTGGCTTCGCGCATTCGGAAATCCATAGATTAAGACAATGCGCAATGGGCACTTTACGGTTTTTCTATCTATGACCGATTTATTTATAAGCGTGGAAAAAATTAACACCGGTTTAAAATATAACCGGTTTTCAAATTCTAGTTACACCTACACTTATGATAGACAATCTTGGCAGGGTCTCAGTGAAGCAGACAAAACATCTTAGAATCAAGTTCTACGATAAGAATTCAGATGTCTTAGGAATGCCTATCTCAACCAATCTAGAATACAAAGTAAGATAGTCCAATGACCTTTACATAAAACCTAAGATTTTGTTATATAGTCATTTTACCGTAAGACTTGGTGTCAGACATGAAATGAATGACATTTGCTGGATTATTACATATTTTGTGTTAAAAACAAATCTATAACTGTATGTATAAATATATAAGGAACAGCAACGCGCCCCGGCTTCACTTGCAATACTACTCGCTGATAATGTAGCGTTTTATTGGTAAAATAATTTTTAAAATCAGTCCAGTAGTTCTTGAGTATATTCGTTACAAACATACAAAAATACAAATCTTTCCTCTTTATAATATTAGTGTAGTAGGCAGTTGTTTGAACACGTGGGAATTAAGTTTTTAAAGACTGCTAAAAATGAACGAATTGACATTTTTATTCAAATTTTATTCAAAGGAATGATTCTTCTTCGCTTCAGAGAACTCTCACCTTACTCTTTTTATTAATAAAAGAGTTGTGTTGTAATTTGATGTACATCCTTGATGTATGGAAGTGAATGTTGAGTATGGCAGAAGAAACATGAAACATGAAAGTAGAATAAATGCTGTGGAGAACCTTGAGAAGTATGTGTGGTGTAACTCTGAAAGATAGATAAAGAAATGGCGAAATTCGAGAGCGTTCTGAAGTAAAAGACGATGTAGTGACGAGAATTGAAAAGGGCATTTTTAGTTTGTTTGGACATGTAGAGAGGATGGATTAAAGTAGGGAAACGAAAACGATTTATGAAACTGGTGCGAGTGGTAGAGTCGGGAGTGGTCGACCTATGTGAACGTACCTCGATCAGATCGGGGACGTTCTTCAAAAGGGCTAGGTCAAAAGTACTCGAAAACGACGAGTGTGTATGAAAGCATTGAAGAAAGTAGAAGAAGCGAAAATGGTATGTAAGGATCGGAGCATGTGGAATTCCGTGATCTCTGCCTACCGCAATGGAAAAGAGGTGTGATGTATATGTATGTATATATTCGTGGTAATGTCTTAAATCTAAATAATGTATAACTAACCATCCGCCCCGGCTTCGCACGGGTGCAATGTAGATGTATATAGAAAAATATACAAATAAACAAAAAAAATCGCTGATAATGTAGCTGTAGTCGACAGCACGTCACTGACTGATGTTCTGTGGCTAAGATATCACCTTCCACCAAGTGAACCTCGTGCTCATCTATCGATATCTATCGATATCTAATATAAAAAACCAATCCATCCAAAACTATTTCTTAGTCATAAAAATAGCACTCAAGTATGTACCAATGTTTAATTTAATATCTAAATTCTATTAACGGTTCCAATATATTCATTACAATGTTAACTTCATATTCAAATCACATACATAAATAGATTTGTAACCTATTAAATTGAAATAATTTTTAATTCGCACGAGTTCATGTACCTTTGGACAGCTATAGGCATGGAGTCGTATTTTAATAAAAAAAATATTTCATCATTAGAGATTTTTAATAGAGTTGATTCAATATTCGTGAAACTTACACTACACTTTCCTTATAGGTCGGCAACGCACCTGCAATCATCTGCCTGTGTTGTGATCGGCGGCGGCGATCACGTCTGTCACACGAGACACTTGCCCGTTTGCCCCCTATTCTATAAAAATAGTTAACGTCTATTAGTATTAGTATTATTGTATAATGCTTATTGTTAATTAATAGCTTATAACTCTCTTAAATTGTTTATTAAATAAATATTTTGCCGATGGGGCTACAGTGCCCTATGATCGGGTTATTTTTCGGGTTTTTCTTTAGTTTCAGAACTAGATATAGGTTTTGTATAATTGATTTGATAGTACGTTATCCAAATTCTTCATCAGTCAATCAATTTGATATACATAGGTACCTAAGCAAAAAAATATATCATTTGAAATAATTATTTATCAAGTAAGTGAGTTATGTACTCTTTTCAAGACAAAAAGGTATTAAACCAATTTGAACTGTGTCTATCTCTAGCCAATAGTTCCGTTGACGTGTCTATTCCTCGTATTTCTCTGTCATATCGTAGATGTCATCACACCGTGTTGCGATTATATCAATGAGTTACAGCATTTTTTGGGGATCCTCAGCTTATATCTTAGCGTATACTAAGTGCAATGTAGATGTACTATACACAAAACGTCTAAAATCTAACAAGGGGGAGTGTCAAACCTGGGAATCACAGATTCCCATCACTTTTATATATGTTATAGGGCAGGGTCCCCTCAATAAATATATAAAGCAGCAAGATGCCATTCGTTTTTATTATTGAGAAATTTCAACTTAAAGTTCTATATATAACTTAAGTAGAAGGAACCTATTTACCGGTTGCAGCAATGGTTCCGTGGCGTAGTGGTAACGCTCTTGCTTACTGAGCGACCGGACGGTTATTCAAGTCCCGATTGAGTTACTTTTTTCTTTATTGTGAAGCCGGAGCATGTTGCTAGTCTATACTAATATTATAAAGAGAAAAGATTTGAATTTTTGTATGTTATCAGTAAACTCAAAAACTACTGGAACGATTTAAAACAATTCACCAATAGAAACCTACATTATCAGCGAGTAACATAGGCTATTCTTTGTGTATAGTACATCTACATTGCATTCGTGTGAAACCGGGACGTGTTGCTAGTATGTTATAATTTTTATTCGAAAATTCATTTTTCTATACAGAACCTTGAAGCTTTGTCAAAATAAGGTGTTGCCTGATGTTGTATGCTAGTCACGTACAGACATCAGTCGCGAATTTTTATGTCAGAATAACAGTTACGACCTTAGTACCGTTGTCATTGCTATTTTTTGGGATTTACGTTGGTTGTCGGGGAATTCTAAAGCAATTGGTTCAAAGTTTTTCAGAAAAAGGTTTCAATTAGATATTGTATTCGCGCATCCCCTAGTAGGGCATGGGGCAGACACATTCCTGTGTCTGTTTCACTGATCACAGCTTACTAATAATGCTAGTGTATTCTTCAGTAATTATTAACGAGTATACATTGATAGAATACTTGTCCTATATTTCTGATGTCCTGGTACTTTTTAGAATTCACGAGTACCCTAGTAGGGCATGGGGCAGACTCATTCATGTGTCTGTTTCACTGATCATAGCTAACTATTAATGCTAGTGTATTCTTTAGTAATTACTAACCAGTATATATTGATAGAATACTTCTAATATATTTCTGAAGTCCTAGTACTTCTTAGAATTCCCGAGTCTCCTAGTGGGGCATGGGGCAGATACATTTCTGTGTCTGTTTCACTGACCGGCGCTTGCTAATCATGCTTGTGTATTATTTAGTAAATACTAACGAGTATATATTGATAGAATACTTCTAATACAGACATTTTCACAGTCCCTAAACACCGCACAACAGCTTTTAGGGGCAGTTTTAAGTACGCAGCTACCAAATGCTGGAACAATCTGCCACCACCAATTCGTGAAATAAAAAACCTATCAAGTTTTAAAACCAAGTTAAAATCCCATTTGCTAGCAGAACAAAGTAAATTCTAAATGAATGCCCATCTCCTTTTATATATATAATTATATATATATATATATATATATATATATATATATATATATATATATATATATATATATATATATATATTATATTTATGTAGTTTTCTTTTTAAATGTCTAGACAAATAAAAATAAGTAAATGAAAGCAGCAGCATGTTACTATAGCAGTGTTATTTTCTTTTCGTTGTTACTTTTTTGCTTTATAATGTGTTATAATTGTGTATTGTATTTTTGTACTTTTTTTTATTTTTTCTCTTTGTTTGTTGTTAGTTTATTTTTTATGTTTAGTCAGATTTTACGTCTGACATTCCGTGACGTGACTCTTAAGGCAAAGGCTGAAAACCAACGTGGTAAATGTTGTTAAAAATGTTTACCACAATATGTTGAGTCCTTTGCCTTTTCGCTGTCAGTTGCTCAAAAAAAAAAAAAAAAAAAAACTGTGTTGTGTATGAAATTATGTATTTTTATGTGTGACAGTGAATAAATGTTTTCTCTCTCTCTCTCTCTCTAATATATTTCTGAAGTCCTGGTACTTCTTAGAATTTCTGAGTCTCCTAGAGGGGCTTGGGACAGACACATATCTGTGTCCTTTTCACTGATGATTTTTTGGCAAGGTGATGATTATTCCTTTTGTGCCCTGCCCGAACGAAACATTTTTTTTAAATCTTGTTTACCCGGGATTCGAACCCGTGACAAGGTGCAAGCAACTACTATTTGATGCACGGAGGCAGTCGCCACTAACGTAGCTTTTGTATTATTTTGAAATGTCTTCTCTTCCCAATAGAAATCTTCCAAGATAGATCTTGTCCCTATCTTTTGAATTAAAATGTTTCTTAAATTCAAACCATTAAAACAAACTGGAAAATATACGGTGCCTATACGAAAATACTATACAACATCTCGACATCAACCACTGGGGCCTTAGGGCCGGCCAGTCAGTGGTTCGACTGGTCGAGGATCCTCCCTTTAGGTTGGAGGAGGACCACACCTCCCTTCCTCCACAAATCTATATATATATAAAAGAGATTCCCACCTATATAGTCACTCATCACGATATCTCTGGAACCATAAGGCGTAGCGACTTGAAATGTGGTAGGAATATTCCTGTCGCCGAGTAGAGGTCAGCTAAGAACGGATTTTATGAAATTCAACCCACAAGGGGGGTTGCGGGGGCAATAGCTAGTACCTAATAAAATAACACTTGTGTCATATGCCTGTGCTTCCAGACTCTTGATGACTATTAATATATTTGTAAGTTTTAATTTAAATTTTTAAAATTTAAGTCTAAATATTTATTATTGAATATATTTTTCTGATATCACCTTGAAATTCCTTTTACCCGTGTTATCATGTTGAGTTATCAAGACGGCACGCATTCATGTCCTTGATGAATGACCAAGGAAATATAAATATTGGAAGGTTGCCAGAATCAGTGAGAATCTACTGTAGCCTATAAATACTTATTTACTTTCGCTAGAATAATTATAACCAGGATATCTAGAGTTCTTTTACCTATTGATTTGAGTGTTTCTGTATTTTTTTCAGCAATTTTTTCTCCTTAGGGAGCCCTTGTCCTTTCGAAAAAAAAATAATGAAATAGACAGGATAAGAAAACATTTTAAATTCCAAAGATGTGCAAAATAGTTTAATGATTCAGTATTTAAATTCAGAATTCATATGCTTGGCTATTTTTTTTTCAAATAAAAATATAAAATTGTTTTCAAATAAAGTATTTTAATACAAAATGCAAAACACGTATTTTCAAAATAAGTTTTTCAAATATAATACCTTATTTTACTTTTTTTTTAATATTTCATGAAAGAGTCCATTCCACCAAACGAAAATAGTCGTTCAACTGGAGCAGAACTAGGTAAGCAAGGATGATATTTAAGGAAAAGATTTTTTACACATGGATTCTAAAGTAAGTATTGTCTTCATATTTTAAAATTTAAATACAATAATACTAAATCCGAGTCTTCAACAAACTTATAATACCTACTTTCTTGCGTGCGTTCATAAATGAAGTATTTTTTTTAAGAATTATAATATATGAAAATAAAAATTAACAAAACCATTTTGGATTTTACAAATACTAAATATTTATATACAAAGTAGAAAGAAATACATTTTGAAAAAATTATTCTAATTTCTAATGCAAAATAAAAAAAATTGCTGTTAAATTAACTTCAATATTTTTTTCTTATTGGTAACACCGTAAAAAATCCCGCGCATTTTAGTTCAGAATTTTTATAATCCAAGTCACGAAATAAGAACTTAAGCCAGCTGGCCAATATTATGCTGGTGACAAATTTATTCGCATTAAAACAAAGTTATGTGGGAACGTGGTCGATTTTTAAAAACAACAACTCACCGTGTCAGACGTAAAAAAGAAACACTCCAGAATTAGTCCACTCGGTAATTAGACAATAGACATAATTAAAGAAAGATATAAGGAAAATATAACGTAAGACTAGGCGGTATGGTCGAAAGACTTTAGCCTGCCCTATGGGCGAAAATAATAATAATAATAGTCCACTCGAATTTATTTGCCTGACATTGCATTTGGGTAAATAAATAAAAAAAAATATACTTAATTTTTTATACCAAAAATAATTGAAGCCATAAATATTTTTTTACCTAGAGGAATGTTTGTTGAAATAGTTTTATAACGAACGCCAAAAAAACAATCGAAAATATTATGTAAGGTCATAATAATTGACAATTGACATCTTTACGAAAAAGACGTGCCATCCCCTTTTTTGACAGAAACTAGATAGTAACCTTAAAATATTCTTATATTTGTTACTTAATCTGAGTATTTAAATTAATTTAAATAGATATTTTATCTCACAAAGTCCGTTTGGCTATGATTGTTGTCTATCGTGTACATATACATACTTAAATATATTGTTTTAGTGTGCGCATAGTTTAGCGTGCGCTCCTGAGATTACGCACTCTCAAAAAAATGTATATAATATATGCACGGCAAACGGATTTCGTGAGGTAGAATATTTATACCTTAGATTAAATAAAGGTTATTTAATCTAAGATTTATACCGAATATTGTCTAAAATGGCATAATCTTTATCAAAAATGATATTATGAATTTGCTACCGAGTATTTAAATGTAATAATATTATATTAATTATAATAAAGCAACACTACCACTGACTCATATTAATTATAAAACCATAATATTATAAAACACTAGCTGACCCGGCAATCGTTGTTTTGCCATGTAAATAATTTTTAAAAATTAGGAGTTGGTGATAAAAAAGTAAAAATTTAGAGTTGTATGTATTTTTTAATGCCACATTATAAACAAATAAAAACAAAAAATTTCGTCCAAAAATTAAAAAAAAAAATTTAGGGGTGGACTACCCCTAACATTTAGGGGGATGAAAAATAGATGTTGGCCGATTCTCATAGATACCGGATAAGCACAAAAAATTTCATCAAAATCGGTCAAGCCGTTTCGGAGGAGTATGGCAACGAAAACTGTGACACGAGAATTTTATATATTAGATTAATATAAGGCTTCCAAAATAATATATCAAAATAACTACTTTTAAAATTATTATATCATAGTATACTAGCAACGCGCCTCGGCTTCACACGGGTGCAATGTAGTTGTACTATACACAAAACATAGCTTTTAAAGTTTTAATACTCGCTGATAATGTAGCTTTTTAATGGTGAAGATTGTTTTAAAATCGGTCTTCGATTTTGATATTATTCATAACATACAAAAATACAAATGTTTCCCCTTTATAATATTAGTATAGATATAATATTATAATATAGTATAAGTAAACAATAAAGATCATATTATTTTTTTAGCCTTTGGACTCGTACGAATTAGGAAAAAAATCAGCATTGATTAATTTTGAATTTTACTATAAAAATAAAATCAAAAATACCTACAGTTTTTTCTGAAAATCTCGACAACTGTTCGAGTTAAAGAGCTAAAAATTAAGGTGAATTATTCTTATTCGATACCATATCGATCCCCTGAGTGCGAGTCAAAAAAAACCACGGGGGCAGAATTCACATATTAATTCGGCTATACCCTTTTTTATCCGGTATAAAACTCGATAGCTATAAGTCTTAAACATCGCTAAGAAAATATTGTCTTTTATTAACGCGACTATCATACATTTAAATAAAATACTGTATATATTTAAAGTTTAAACAATATCAATAATAAATCGCGTTTTAATCCAGTATACAGTATTTTATTTAAATCGCTTAGAAATTTATTTATAACGCCATCTAGTGGAATAATGAAACACCTATAACGTGGATATAATTATTTTAAGCTTTCATAGATGTTTCATAGCTTAATCATAGCCTACATTTAAAATTACAATTACTGATTATACCTTAAACATGGACCTAAAAAAAAGAGCGGACAGAACGTCGCGAAGAAATATTTGAAGCACCACAATGGCGGCGGCGAACTATGTGTGAGTGTCTAAATTATTGCCATATGGAAAAAAATTACCCATTTTTAAGGTGTGGTGACCTCGGAACTTGGATTTTATTTTAAATAACTAAAAGGCAACGTAATACTCTAAAATCTAATTGATTTTATATAAATGAGCACTTTTAAAATAAATGATGTATTTTTTGTTTAATCTTTATATTCATTACTGCGTTTGTATTATTTATAAATGAACTGCATTCAAGCTCAAGGTAACATGTTAATAATTTTTTAACTTTTATTTATACTCAATAAAATTTGGTATACCTAAATAATATTTGATCTTCTTATTTAGATATTTGTCTTTTTTGACAATTGATGGTTTTTATATCAAGTGTGCCTTTTAATATTGATCTCCTAATAAATACAACTTGATCTATGTTATAATTAAAGTTTAAAAAATATTCGATCAATCTATAAATATTTTTGGTAAATATTGTTAATGAAAAAATATCTTTATTTATAATATTATAATTAATTTACACGGTGCTAAGTACATTAAGATAAAGATAATTTAACTCCTACGTTTAAGGTAATTTGCAAATTTAAATTACTGACAACACTGTTTGGTTGCGTTTTGCTAAATTATATTGAAGTATAAACGAGAATTATGGTGAATAAATAACTTCCTTACTTATGAAAGGTGATTCCCTGACTTTCTTTAATGGAACCATTATGGTTTCTACAACTTTTCATCACGTAGAACGGCATCTTTTATTTTTCTTCATATAACATCACGCGCAGGCGGTTGGGAGCGTAATGGCGGGCGATCGGCTTCCTATGGTGTGAATGTGTGCGTGCCGGCGTGTTTGTATTAGCGAGCTGGCTTCCTAGGGGTGCTTCAGTTATTGTAACGAGAGGTGGTGTCCGCTCTTTTTTTTAGGTCCATGACCTTAAATTAAAAAAAATATCGTGAAACTTTCAATAATATTGGTGGAGCTGTCATTTTATTGACAGCAGCTAAGCGTCTACTGTCTAGTAAGTAGCTGTCAAATTGTGACATTCAGAATTCAGAATTCAGAATTAGACATTACAAATTAGTGAATATTTCTTCTAAAAATATAAACATTCCAACAGTAATTCTTATAGTTCTAAATGCATAAACAATTATGAGTGAAGAAGAAGAACATTATTGCCGGCTTTGTGCCGAGCCGACGCCGAAATCCCAACTTATATCGCCGGAAGAGCATGTCGCAATTAGTTCAAAAGTGGCAACTAAATTACTTTGGATAAACATTGATATATCCTCATCTAGTGCTCTTCCAAACACGATATGTTTCTCTTGCTTCGATATGTTAGAAAGAACTTGGACTTTTCTGCATAATGCGCGATCCGCACAAGAAAAATTGAACACTATATTTCTCACGAAACAAACATCAAGTCAATCAGATTCCGTTTTAAAAATAGAAGAAAATAGTACAATTGATATAGGGAAGCCAGTTGATGAGAACTGGGAGGTATTTCAACAATTCAAAAAGGAGATTAAAATAGAAGTAGCAAATGATTATCCTGAAAATGCTGTTAAGTCGGAAAACGATAGTGATCCCGAATTCATGGCCTCTCGTGATTATGTCGATATTGACAGCGCTAATTCTACAGACAGTGATATACCTTTATTGTCAACTAAACGAAAAAAGATAAAGCGCAGTAAGAAAGACTTCAATACATCAATCAGTGTGAAAAAAGAAAAACCAATAAATCCTTTGCCAGATTCAATAACTTGGGATAAACAGATGTGTAGATGTGCTAAGTGTGATGCTCAGTGTGAAAACATAGCATCGCTGCAACTTCATTCTCTTCAAATACATAATCGCTGCTGTGTTTATAAATGCCTGGATTGTGACAAAGTTGTACACTCTTTTAAAGCGTTTATCAAACATGTCCGGACACATAAAGAGTTCCTTCGATACTGTTGTGAATTTTGCAACAATCTCTTCACCTTAACAACTAATTTGAAACTACATAAAACCAAAGTTCATACCGGTATTTTCTTAACTAAATGTAGAAATTGTGGTGCAGAATTTGAGACACCAGATCAATTACAAGAACATAGCAAACTTTATACTAAGCGACATAAAAGATTAATATCACCTCAGGGAGAGGTGTCCTATGACTTAAAATGCAAAGACTGCAATAAGGAATTCAAATCTCGAAGTAATTTACAACAGCATCGCCAAGTTCATAAAGAAAGAATAAGAGAATTCTCGTGTCATATTTGTGGTAAAATGTTCTTCACTAAAGGTACTTTAGGGACTCATATGCTAACTCATGAAGACAATAAGCCGTTTAAGTGCCCTTACTGTACTCTAGCATTTAAAGCTAGAGGAAATTTAACATCACACATTAGTTGTCACTCTGGGGTAAAACCATTTGTTTGTGAACAGTGCGGAAAAAGCTTCAGAGTTAAAAGACACTTAAAATCGCATTCTATTGTTCACACAGACTTAATGCCGTATGTGTGCGAGTATTGCAATAAAACATTTCGCTTTAAAACACGATTAAACCTACATTTAAGGCAGCATACGGGGGCTAAACCATATAAGTGTTTGTATTGTCAGCGGGACTTCACAAATGGCTCCAATTTTAAGAAACATATGAAACGGAGGCACGGTATTGATACATCTAGAAATAAGACATTTCCAAATCATATTGAATTAGAAAATGTTAGGGTAACAAGTGGACCAGAGAAAATTATATAGATGTTTACATAATCAGTTCATACTTTATACCCAATAGCTTATATAATTTAAAGTATTACCAACTAACCTTTGCTAGCTTCGAAAAGTAGCCTCTGATTTGTTCTAGACTAAAAGCTGTTTCTATCAAATTTTAAAGAGTTTTTTTTGTATTATTGAGTAACAAACATCCATACAAATTTGCATATAGCGAAGTGACTGAATCCAAAAAAAAATGTTTTTAAAATATTAATTGGTATTGTGATTATAATATAAATTTAATAAGCAGTTAATATCATAATTTTCCTGATTTACTGTAAGGCGAATATTGTTTTGATGGCTAGATCAAATTAATTCTAAAATGGTAGGATTGTTTATTTTTCGTTGAGCTTCTTATATTAAGTTTTGTAACTATAGTGAACGAGTGGAATGTCCTAAAGAGGTGATGTCTATACTAATATAAAGAGGAAAGATTTGTTTGTTTGTCTGTTACGATTTAACTCAAAAACTGCTCAACTAATTTTAAAAATTCTTTCACATTGGTGAAATTGACATTCTACTGAGAAAGCTACATTATCAGTGAGTAATTTTTTTTTACTTCATCTACACTCATGCGAAATCAGGGCGAATCCAAAGGTTTTATTTTACCACTTGCCCATACAAAGTTAAAGAATGTTGTAGATTGTTACAATGGAGTTAAATTTGCTTAGAAATAGCTAATGTTTCAGTTGTAGTCTTAACAATAAGATTATGCAGTTGAAAGGAAGTGACTCACCAAATAAGTTGTTCATTACGCCATAATTAATTTAAAAACATTTCTCTGCCATATATTGTATACATTCTGAAATATTTTTATACATTTAAGTTAGAGAAATTGTAAATAATCTTAGAAATAATAGCAAATATTTTAAAAACTCAGTGTTTTATTTTATTTTATTTACTCTAATAATTTGGAACACAGATAACACAAGCGGACAAAATTTCACAAGAGTCCAGATGTGTGTCTGAAGATATCGCACTAGGTTTTTGAGATATGTGAAGCTAAAAGGGTAACGAAAAAGGTTACAATCAGTGGCGGGACCACCATACAAGCCAAAAAGCTATTGATTACTGGACCCTGTCTTGTTGAGTTCGTCTTGAATTTACATTATTAACCATTACAATATGTAGTAGTACTTGCAAACTTCTGTTTGGAGACAATGTCTGACGCTGCGCTGGTACCTACATAGACGGACCTAAACACAGTAGTGCTCGCACACTGCTGCTTGGAGGCAGAATATCTGACACTGCGGTGGTACCTACATAGACGGACCTAAACACAGTAGTGCTCGCACACTGCTGCTTGGAGGCAGAATATCTGACACTGCGGTGGTACCTACATAGACGGACCTAAACACAGTAGTGCTCGCACACTGCTGCTTGGAGGCAGAATATCTGACACTGCGGTGGTACCTACATAGACGGACCTAAACACAGTAGTGCTCGCACACTGCTGCTTGGAGGCAGAATATCTGACACTGCGGTGGTACCTACATAGACGGACCTAAACACAGTAGTGCACACTGCTGCTTGGAGGCAGAATATCTGACGCTGCGGTGGTACCTACATAGACGGACCTAAACACAGTAGTGCACACTGCTGCTTGGAGGCAGAATATCTGACGCTGCGGTGGTACCTACATAGACGGACCTAAACACAGTAGTGCACACTGCTGCTTGGAGGCAGAAATTCTTACGCTGGGGTGGTACCTACATAAATGGACCTAAACACAGTAGTGCACACTGCTGTTTGGAGGCAGAATATCTGACGATGCAGTGGTACATACATAGACGGACCTAAACACAGTAGTGCTCGCACACTGCTGTTTGGAGGCAGAATATCTGACGATGCAGTGGTACCTACATAGACGGACCTAAACACAGTAGTGCTCGCACACTGCTGCTTGGAGGCAGAATATCTGACGCTGCAGTGGTACCTACATAGACGGACCTAAACACAGTGGTGCTTGCTGCTTGGAGGCAGAATATCTGACGCTGCGGTGGTACCCACATAGTCGGACCTACAATAAACACAGTAGTGCACACTGCTGCTTGGAGGCTGAATATCTGACGCTGCGGTGGTTGACATAGACGGATCTAATCATACTGTTATTGAAGGCTGTAGATCTTATGTTGTAGCCCAGACATAAAACGTCATGGTAGCTTTATTATGACGTCATTTCCACGCCAATGTAATTAAAATTGTCCGAGTACACCAAACAGTAAGTATCATAACAATAAGAAACATTTAGAGCGTGACGTTTCAAGTTTCCCTTTGTCACTTGAAAGTACTGCTAATTATCTTGTTTAACTTCTGCCCGATTTCTTTATTCAACTTATGTCAACGTATGAACTTTAACAGCAACGCTGATGTCGAAGCAAGTCATGATTACGTTATTAAAAGACTACATAATAATATGTTTTGAAAAAAATTGCAAACAATTTTGTAAAAAACAAAAAATACTCGTAACCGTCGAGTGTGTATGAAAGGAAAGCATTGATGAAAGTAGAAGAAGCGAAAGTGGTATGTAAGGATCGGAGCATATGGAATTCCGTGATCTCTGCCTACCCCAATGGGAAAGAGGCGTGATGTAAATGTATATATATATGTAATTTTGCGATGACCTTTTTTATGTAAGATATCCACAGACGAGCATGAGATTCACTTGATGGTAGGTGATACGGCCACAGAACATCAGTTAGTGATGCGCTGTCGACCTACTTTTTACTTCGAGCATTCGGAAATCCATAGACTGAAACTGAAACGAGCAATGTGCACTTCACGGTTTTTCCATCTATGAACGTTGGTTCGTTACGCGATCGGAATTTCGATATTCCTTTACCCCGTTCAATGCCCAAAGTGACCAGATGTGGGGAAGACAAGCTTACAGAAAAGTATATACATGTCGTTCCCGTGGGATTCGAACCTACGACCCATCGGTGAGCACGGCAGGTGTTTTAGCCAACGGACTAAAGCTTCTGTTATTTGAGCTTCGAAGCCCTTGTGTACTGGTGTCCAACCATAATATATAATACAATTCCCGAGCAGTTCAACTTTCAGTCGAAACTTGTCAGGTATTCATTTCGTACCATGATGTGATATCAGCCGACCAGTAATTGGCCTACTTCTTATCGCCTACTTGTCTCTGGCTTATATTATGAACGCCATTTTAAAAACCACCTTATCCTATTATAGCTAACACTGAGATACACCGTACAAGTCACTTTGAACATCAAATACCTCAATTTTCCAGCTAGGAATACCTGTTCATAGACAAAACCACTTGAAATACAAACGTTACTCGAACTGACTGCACTGGTATTCTTTATTTATTTTGTATAAATCTAAACTATAATATAATATTTAAGACAATAAGTTAACAAACCTATGTTACCATAGAATAAAGAGAAGATACGGCTTTTTTGCTTATATAATCTGATTGAATAGATATCTTACAATCTTGCATAATCTAAGGCGTTGCAGTTCAACATTAATATCCGATACGATATTGACCTTTTTTTAAATATTACAAGGTAAAAGCAATAAGCTTTTTTTTGTCGTTTATTGATTATGTGGTTAAATATAGGTTGATAGGTTTATTTATCTATTTATTTCATTGAAGATTTTAAAATTAACATTGTATACTAGCTTCAGCCAGCACATTACCCTCAGTGGAGCCACTGAAAATCAGTGCTGAAAATTAACTTATACTGACTGGTTTTCTATTTCAGGGATATATTTTTTTAACGTTATTTATTATCTTGTTATTGGATATGGTGATTTCCTAAATAAATATATTATATTTTACAACTATACCAAATTATTTTTCGAATCTTCTTCTTAATCTTTGTGAAAATTCAAACCAAATAGTGCTAAATAGTGGTAGATTTCCTTTAAATAAAATACTGTATACCGGATTAAAACGCGATTTATTATTTATTTTGTTTAAATTATTTATTAAGGTAGATTTCCTTTCAGTCTTTTTTTGACCACGCTTACTGAAAAGCATTTGAACAGTATTATCATATAATTATATAATATTGTAAACATATATGGATGTTTGTATGTTATGAATAAACTCAAAAATTACTAGACCGATTTTAACCAATAGAAAGCTACATTATCAGCGAGTAACATGGCTATTTTTTGTGTATAGTATATCTACATTGCACCAGTGTGAAGCCGGGGCGCGTGGCTAGTAATATAATAAATCGCGGTTAATCTGGTTAGCGTTACTTCAATTCTATGTAGTTTCTAAGTAAATATTTAAATTGGAATTATCTTAAAATTTGTATTTATTATTTAATCTATGACGGTATGGCACGCGATCATTCGTCTCAAAAGATTTGTCCGGTACACACGGTATAGAGTATGAAGATATTTTAATTAAATATATTTTCGTAACTCGATCAGATCGGGGATTTTCTTCTTTCGGGGCCAGATCAAAAGTACTCAAAACCTACAAGAGTGTATGAAAGCCTTGATTAAAGTGGAATAAGCGAAAGTGACAGGCAAGGATCAAACCATATTAAGATATCTGCTACCCCAATAGGAAAGAGATGTAGGTACTATATACACGAAATGGTACACTTTTGTAAGGAATCTCAAATAGTATCTATTGAAATTATCAAAATACAGAAAATCTCGTCTGAATCCCAAAATAATAATGTTTTTAACTTTGATCGTTTATAATATGCTACGAGTATTTCATTTTATTTTGTTTATTCATTTATATTCTCTATTTTAGTTATGTATTTAGTTTAGTTTAGTAAATGTATCTTTCTTTTTTGTTTACTTTAAATTTGTAATTCCTAAGATGATTGCAATTAGAAGATCATAGCTGTACAACACTGGAAATCCTAGTAGTTTGGGTTAAATCAATAATTACGGTAACCTACTTAGTATATTTTTCTGATTAATATATTTTTTTTTCATTTTTACCGGATTAAACAGGATTTGTTCATTATATTATTTATTTCAACGCTTAAAGGGCTCGTGCTACTCACGGGCAAACACGGACTGAAAGGTGACAGCTGAATGGAAAGTTTGGTCTCACAAAATGTCTACACTAACGCCATCTGTTTGTATGATGTTGGTACTTGCTGTAATTTTCTGTAATACAAATTTTCTGTCCTTTTTTTAGAGCAAGTACAAATAAATAATATTAGGAATAGGAGAATATATTTTTCCTCTTTGAAAACAACTCAATCTTTGGTCATGAATGGAGACTCGAACGAACTCTAGTGAATCACTATAGTTAAGTAGCGAAGGCTTTTTGTGCTTGCCTGCTGAAAAGTCAAATCCTAAGTCTTCCCTACTAGGGAAGGCATACCCTGTCTCTCTGTCTATTCTAAATGTTATATCCAGAGAAAAATTAATCCGAAGATATATCTTAAGATATGTGCGATACGTCCCCTCAATCTGTGCCGTAACCAGCGACCGTAACCAAAACAATGCGGCGGAAACATTAGTTGACGACAAGGAGTACCGTCTAGTTGTTTCATAAAGTTGATGTTAACTCAAATACATCATCAGTGATTAAAAATAATGTCATGAATACGGAACGTTTTTTGACAAAGTGATAAAAGTCATTAATGAGAATTTAAAAGTAATATGTGTATAATAAAAAAGTAAGTTTATTGACAATGACCGTTATCAAGATGGCGGCTAAAAAAGGAGCAATTATTTTATTTGCTTTCTACACACGGTTTGCGTGCTGTGATTATTATCGAATGGTGAGTAGGTATATAATAAATCAACAATGTGAAATCTTATTTGGACGCTGTTAATCAGTACAGAGTCAACCCACATGATTGCCATTTTGAAAAAAAATTGTTTGAAGTCAGGTTTTATAAAATTTCTTTTAAAAAATAACAGATATAATAGATTTTTTTGTAATTATTATTATTAGACTAAATATATATCGTTTTTCTTGGCAGCAATCAAAGTATTGAATTTAGTGCAACATTGTTAAATATTTTAAACATTTTAGGTTTTCGTGCCCGCTAGTTTTTTCAATATTTTTGCTATTAAAACTGTTTAAATGATACATACGAGGGTGAATCAAAAAATTCTTGGAATCAATATTAAAAAATGCAAAGATTTAAATAATAATATTTTATTTTTCTACATAATCTCCCTCCAATGCAATGCATTTAGAATAACGCGTTTCTAACTTCCTTATTCCTTGTGAAAAAAAATTATTTTCTTGACTCTCGAAAAAGTCCTCTACGGCAGCTATAACCGCGTCATTATCGTGAAATTTTGTTCCACGAATTTCCTCTTTTAATTTTGGAAATAAGTGAAAATCACTTGGGGCTAAGTCCGGAGAATATGGTGGGTGGTCAAGGAGATTGAAGCCAGCACAGCGGATTGCGTTGAGCGCAACTTCCGATCGATGAGCAGGAGCGTTATCTTGAAGGAACAACACGCCCAACGACAGTTTTCCACGACGTTTTTCTTTAATCGCTTCACGCACTTTCGGGATTAAATTTGCATAATAGGGTCCAGTAATCGTCTGGCCTTTTGGCATGTAATCAATAAAAAGGATTCCTTCACTATCCCAGAACACAGAGGCCATAACTTTGCCAGCGGTAGGAGCAACTCGAAATTTCTTGATGGATGGATAGGATGGTCGTTTCCAAGACATGCATTGTCTTTTAGTTTCAGGATCAAAATGGTGGACCCACGATTCATCCATGGTGACAAGACGATGGCAAAAATTATCCGAATCACGCTGGAACATTTCGAGATTACGCTTGGAAATTTCCAAACGTCGCTTTTTGTTTTCGTCGGTTAACATTCGTGGCACCCATCTTGCAGACACTTTTTTGAACCCCAGTGAATCAATTAAAATGGATTGAACGCTACCAAAAGATATCTTTGGGATCTCAGCTATATGTTTTACAGTCATTCTTCTGTCTTCCAAAACCAGATTCTCAACCTTTTTGACATTTTCTTCTGTAACGGAGGTTGAAGGCCGCCCAGAACGCGGGTCATCTTTACAGCTTGATCTACCTCTTTTAAATTCAGCCACCCAGTACGCAACCGTAGAATAGGGTACAGCATCACCCCCTAATGTCTGCTGAATGTCCAAAAAAATTTCCTTCGTAGACATTTTTTTCAAACTGAGATATTTTATCACCGCACGTAACTCACTTTTATCCATAATTTTGACTTTTTAGCAACTCGTTGCACAAAAAAAATTATTACATGCGAACGAACTGACAAAAACAAGTGACAGTCTGCATAAATATAGTGTGATAGACACTCTTTAATTTGAATATCGAACTTGATCCAAAAAGGTTTCATATATATGCACTTCTAAGAACTTTTTGATTCACCCTGGTATATCTTTTGAAATATGTACTCCAGCTCATAAGGAAGCGATTGGTATCAAAATTTACATTTTTATCATTTTGTGGGTTGACATTGTGACTGTATTGCTTAACAGCATCCATTTTCATTTCAAGACGCTGATATTATTTCTTTTGTTTACAAGTTTACATAAATAATGAATTTACTCAAGTATGAATTCAGAGAATTTATTTTAAACGGTAATTATTCGGAAGAGGGGCTCCTGCGAAAATGGGGGTAAAAATTTTTTTTTTTGAGTTTTTTATGCATAAAGAACATCAGAGAAAGCAATTTTAAGATGGCGCATGATGTTTTTACCAAAAAAAAAAAAGATGATGGATGTTAACGTTTGTTTGACTTGTTACGTCTGTAAAGCTAGAAAGGTCAAGTCGGCAGAATCACTCGTTTTATATCTCAAAATTTTGTGCTCATTTAGTGCTGATAACAGATATTTCGAGCGAGCTAGGAGAAGACTCTAAAACCGATTCCTCCTCATTTCAATTAGCTTAATAAAAAAAAATTTTTTTTTTTGAAAATAACATCACTTGAAATTGCTTTCCTTCATGTTCTTTATGCATAAAAAACACAAAAAAAAATGTTACTCCCATTTTCGCAGGAGCCCCACTTCCGAATAATTACCTTTTAAACAGTTAGTGATGGATGTTTGAATTGACAACATTAGATAAGAAATAATTAATATATTTACGAAGAAGTCTGAGAGTAATTTCAGTAAATTTTTTTGACGGGCTCGAGGCTTTTTGGTGCGTTTGGTAGAACACCTGCCGTGCGCACCGATGGGTCGGGGGTTCGAATCCCACCGGGACGACATGATTATAATTTTCTCTAAGCATAATATTGTCTTTTATTAACGCGAGTATCACAAATTTAAATAAAATACTGTATACCGGATTAAAACGCGATTTATTATTTCACCCCCCGCGTCTCCCCTGTCACTGTCTCCCCGCGACCACGGTTGCTGTAAAGCATCCGAAACGTCGGGATAAATAATTTAAACAATATAAATAATAAATCGCGTTTTAATCCGGTATACAGTATTTTATTTAAATTTCTCTAATCATATCTTCCCCACGTCTGGTAACTTCCGACTTTGAACGGGTGGGAGGAATATCGAAATTCCGACCGGGTAACAAACCACCTTCATAGATGGAAAAAGCGCACATTGCGCGTTTCGGATTCAGTCTATGAATTTCCGAATGCTCGAAGTAATAAGTAGGTCGACAGCGCATCATTGACTGATGTTCTGTGGCTGAAGTATCACCTACCATCAAGTGAACCTCATGCTCGTGCGGTTGTACCCCATTTTAATCGTCGATATGCTATTTTCACACTTCTATTATATAATGTTTAATATGTCACTGATGTAGGTATATTTAAGAAAATTAGCATATTTATAAGCATTACAATTATGTAGTTTTTATGTAAAACAATGTAAAATTGTAATTCTTGTACGGAGATACGGTGGCAAACACAATTGTCGTGTCATTACTATACACCCCAAGGATATTGTAATTATATTTATTTAATTCTCTGTGACAAAATGCCTTGTTTTGTCGTGATATGTTTCGCTTCGATAACTTTCCTAAGCTAAGCTTAAGTTATTGCTTTTGATCCCACAAAGTTAAAGTCAAATTAAGTTATACTTCCATGTGAGTTTTTTTATGTTATATATCGACAGACGAGCATGAGGTTCACTTGATGGTAGGCGGCACCCCAGCCTCAGTACATCAGTCAATGATGCGCTGTCAACCTACTTTTTACTTCGAGCATTCTGAAATCCATAGACTGAAACCGAAACGCGCAAACTTCACGGTTTTTTCATCTATGATCTTTGATCGCACAAATTGAAGTCAAATTAAGTTATACTTCCATGTGAGTTTTTTTATGTTAGATATAGACAGACGAGCATGAGGTTCACTTGATGGTAGGCGGCACCCCAGCCTCAGTACATCAGTCAATGATGCACTGTCGACCTAATTTTTACTTCGAGCATTCGGAAATCCATAGACTGAAACCGAAACGCGCAAACTTCACGGTTTTTTCATCTTTGATCGCACAAAGTTGAAGTCAAATTAAGTTATGCTTCAATATGAGTCAATCTTACTTATAATGTAAAATCAATGGCGGATTTACCAGCAGGCTGAGTAGGCTTCAGCCTAGGGCGGCAGATTTTAGGGGCAGCAAAATTGGGGATAATTTTATATTTAAGTGTCTTATGGACATCAAAAATAATTCTGGTAGAACATCTTTATGATGTCATTCAACGAAATATCAACATTGTATATACTATAGCAAAACACCCAGTTCGCCGCCCCGAACCAGGAATCGAACTCTATATCCCTACTAATATAATAAATGTGAATATAAGTTTGTTTGTTACGCTTTCACGCCAAAACTACTCAACCGATAATCATGAAACTTTTTACAAACATTCTTAGAGGTATTAGAAAGGACATTTCTTTTTATTAAAAACAAAAATTACGGAGGGTAAAAAAAATATTTTAGCAACAATGCACCCATGCGAAGCCGTAGCATTTTGCTAGTATTATATATATTTAAGAATAGACATTTGTAGAGGGAAGGGGGGGCAACGGCGGATCCAGGGGGGGGGGGGGTCATGGGGGTCATGACCCCCCCCTGAGCTGGTTCCAGGACTTAGATGGACCACTAATTAAACATAATGATTTTATTTATATATTTTGTCACCATACAAATTTTATGTGACTACATACCTTCAATATTTAATTAATTTAATATAGTGTAATAACTTTGTATTATGGCAAACGTGGATAAAGTTCCGAAAAGTTCATACCGCTGATCACGAATATGATAGTTAAAATTGGCGCAAATTTTATTTTCAAGGTCAAAACTCGAAAAAAAATTTTTGACGGGCTCGTTGGCGCGTTCGGTAGAACACCTGCCGTGCGCATCGATGGGTTGTGGGTTCGAATCTCACCAGGAGCACATGCTTATAATTTTCTGTAAGCATGTTTTCCTCACGTCTGGTAACTTCGGGCATTGATCGGGTGGGAGGAATATCTAAATTCCGACCGGGTAACGAACCACCGTTCATAGATGGAAAAGCCGTGAAGTGCATATTGCGCGTTTCGGTTTCAGTCTATGGATTTCCGAATGCTCGAAGTAAACATTAGGTCGACAGCGCATCATTGACTGATGTACTGTGGCTGGGGTGTCACCTACCATCAAGTGAACCTCATGCTCGTCTGTCGATATCTGACATAAAAAAAAAAAAAAATTTTTGCCAAAAACCGATATCTTTGAGGTTTTTCCATATTATCTCAATTAATATTGGTCTTGGAGAAAATGCTCCCTATAAAAAATGTAGATTATAAAGAAACACACGTTTTAAGTTCCATACAATTTTTGTCTAACACAATTGTTTTTCGAGAAAAATGAGAAAAACTCGAAACGCCGGGAGCCAAGTCCAGCCGTCATATGATCATGTTTTCTTCCTTAAGTTTTTACACATAACCTAAAAATAAACAAATGAAAAAAAAAAATTTAAAGTTAATTAAAACAAAACAAAAAAATTCAAGGAAAAAAAACAAAATATTAAAAGTAAAAAATAACGGGTGCACTTCCGAAAAGTAGATACCGATTTTTTTCATGAAATTTTACTATTTTATTATACTTTAAAATATTATTTTATTTTACTTTACTTTACTTATTAAACTTATTTTATTCTACTTTAAAACAATTTTATTAAGCCAAGTAAAATAAATATGATTCGGTTCTGGCACTCGTCGGCCGCTGCCGCGGCACCGCTCGCTTCGCTCGCTCCGTCGCTCGACTCGCGCGCGGTGGTCACCATACCAACATAACCTAACCTAGAACTTCAAAATCCTGTAGTGTGTGTAAAAAGTAAAAAAAAAACAAAAAAACAACACTTTGAAGCTCGCTTTGAAGACATCTCAACCTTCACGCGGTGACGACCGTTTTTCCCATTTTTCTCGGAAAAAAATTGTTTTAGACAAAAAATGTAAGGAACATAAAACGTGTATTTCTTTATAATCTAAAACTTTTGCAGGAAACATTTTTCTCTAAGTTTAATATTTATTGAGATAGCGTAGAAAAATCTCTTAAAATTTTGGCAATTTTTTCGAGTTCTGACATTGAAAATGAAATTTGCGCCAATTTTAACTATCATATTCGTGATCAGCGAGTCAAAATACATAAGTATACGAAATTTCAAGGAAAAAAGCGGTAGGTATGACCTTTTCGGAACTACACCCGCAAACGTTTGTGCTTCTCTGGATGTCTTCAAGAGAAGATGGCAATATGTACGTGTATATGTACATTGTTCAAGTTATTATGTGTTAAGTTTTTCAAGTGTACAATAAAGAATAAATATTTTTAAGTAAGTACAGTACTTACGTACATTAATAAAATACCTACTTTTTACTTGTATCTATTGTTATCAAAATTAAATTATAAGTTCTTGACTTGACTACGACTATGTGACCCCCTCCTGGCGCCAAAGCTGGATCCGCCCTTGAGGGGGGGTAATAGCCTACACCTTGGAAATGTGTAAAATGCTGTAATTATTTAACATTTTATTTATTAAATACAATTACAATTTATTACAAAAAATGTGTATATTATATGCCCCTAATAAAAAATATTGTGGAACTGCAGAAATAAAACACACAACGCACACCACAACAAATACCATGCTTGTTGAAAGGAAACCTTTGTATTTATAGGGCACCAACACAAATGCGGCTGAAGCGATGCAGTTTCTCCGGGAGTATGACAGGGAGGCGTCTGGAATGTGCTACAGGTGATCTTAGGATGCACAAAATATATGAGTATAAATATTCTATCTCACGAATTCCGTTTGGCTATGAATGTTGTTAGGCGTGCATGTATATGTACATTGTTTTAGTGTGCTTAAACTCGGGAGCGCACGTCAAAGGCCTGAACAAAACTGAAAAAACAAATCTGAGACCTTCACAAGTATTAAATATAATAGATAGTATAAATGCAGCGGACTTTTTTTAAAGTAAAAATTATTTATAAACAAAAACCAAAAACCGACTTCAAACCTACAAACTTGCTCTAAAAAGTAAAAAATAATATTTTAAGTAATTACTTTTATTTATTAACAGTTATTTTTGAAGTTATTTTTAACAGTTATTTTTGAAGTCAGTTAAAAAGAAAAAATAGGTATATGATGATATATTTTTTGAAGTGAAACTTCTTTATCGACGTATGGGAGAAATTTTGTAGCAGTGTAAAAAAAAAATCGTCACGTTTTTCGGTTACGCGCCATGTTGCTTTTTTATCAAAGTTTAGTATAGTGACGTAAAAAATTTAATGTTATATTAAGAACAATGATAAAATAAATTACTCATTAATTGTATGCATGTCTATAATAATAAAATAGCTTTAATTTAATACGGAAAAAATGTTTTTCTTAAGGCTTAAGCCTTATCTACCCCATTTTCGTGAAGTTGCAAATAATAGGTACAAAAATGATATGTCGTAAAGAATTTTCACTTCTTACCTGTGTACTCTGGTACACACACACAATTTTTTTTATACACTGCCTGTATAGAAATGAATAACTTTGGCATTAAGGACATTTTATTAAGATAACATTGTGCAGCGAAGTGGATAGTATTTTTACTATATAGGTTATAGGTATTTTTAATGCCAAAACAAAAAAAAATCTTGACAGGAACACGCTAATCACCTAGCGGTATCCAATATACCTACTTTATGATCTATTCTCATATCTACTATACAAACATAAAAAAATTCATAAAAATCAGCCGAGCCATTTCGGAGGCGAGCGACCACAAACACGATGACACGATATCTTATATATCATACATTTTTCAATAAGTAGTAGTGAGGAAATAAATAGTGACATTCGTTGTAGGGTGACAATATCGCAATGGAAATTCGTCACCAACATTACTGAATACAATCGTCGTAAAATGCTCGAAGAACTGGCTCTCAGCTCTAAGTTCGAGAGGCTTTCATGGCGGAAGGCGGCTGCGTACGACGCGAGTAGAGTATCAGACCCTCAGAGCAGGCGGCAACTCCTGAAGATTCTGCAGGGGAGTCGAGCTTCATTACCTGATGATCAGTTTTCTGAGGTAAGAGGTCTGGTTAGATATTCACCATCTTTTCATTGGTTTTCCCTTTTTTATGTTAGATATCGATAGATGAGCATGAGGTTGTTAGGGTTGTAGGATCTTGGTAAGATATTACAATAATAAATTGAATCGTGCATCGAACTATATATTGACATTCAAAATAAAATTAAATAAAGACATATTGTATATTTTTTCTTATAGGAAACTTGAACGCGCCAAATAAGGTTTTACTTTCACGCCGCCTCGCGTTGAAGTCCCATGTTGTCTCTATGTTTTCTTATTTTAAGGTTGTCAAACTCTTTGTCAATATATAGTTCGATGCACGATTCAATTTATTATTGTAATATCTTACCAAGATCCTAAAACCCTAACAGAGGTTCACTTGATGGTAGGTGATCAGCCGCAGAACATCATTCAATGATATTGTGATGTCTTTCTACTTCGAACATTCGGAAATCCATAAACTGAAACCGCAATTAAATCTATGAGTGGTCGTTCGTTACGAAGACATGGTTACAGAAAATTATAATCATGTTGTCCCAGTGGGATTCGAACCCACGACCCATCGACGCGCAGAGCAAGTGTTCTACCGAACGTGTCTGTTTTGTAAAAATATAATATGCAAATTAAGAATGATACCTATATTAGCACATTCAAAAGGAAACCGGGGTTGAGGTCGACTATGATTCTGCCACTCGCTAGGCTCACCAATTCACTACCCAGACAAAACTAAAAGGCACTCACCTACTCAGTCTTCTGAGGTCTCGAAGGGCACAGCCAGCACTCGGTAATCACAATAGTCCACCCAAAGCCAACACACAGCTTCAGAATCCACGCGCAGAAGAGAAAAATAGGTTCGATGACCGCTCCTTAACGAGCCTACGCGACAACTAACTGCCTGCTCCTGCGCGGGGTGAGCGGGGACGCTGAGCAATGCATTCTGCACTGACCGGTGACGTTTCGGACGAGGCCTATAGTCTATCCAGGAAAGAAAAGGCAAAACCCAGCTTTTTGGCAGAATACTTAATCGGCCAAAACACCTGCCCCGGCTTGAAAGGATCTCTTTCAAATTACAATCACTAATAATCTACAAAAAACCTATAAAGAAGATATAAAGTAAAGAACAGTTAATAACAAGAAAACATGGATAGAACCTATACTCATGAGTTCTGTGATATAAAAAAAAAAAAATCAATAAGAAAAACAAAACAAATATAAACTATTCTTAAAATACAATAAAAAGGAAACAAAACTTAAATCTACATATAAAAAAAAAAAAAAATATAGTAAAAACATAGAGAAATTTATGTGAATTCATTGAGTTGGTAACGGACAAAGTTTTACTATAGGTCGCGTTAGTATACCATTAATTGTTTTCACCTGAACTACTCGCGTTTTTCTATCGGGTCCCGGAAACGTTTGAGTAATAATACCTATAGGCCAGCGTAAAGGCGGAGTATTATTTTGCATAATGAGCACTACGGTGCCCTCTTTTACATCAATCGCATCGGATGTCCACTTTTGTCGTTCTTGCAACGAGTGCAAGTATTCGGTGCTCCAACGACGCCAGTAAGATTGCACTAATTTATCAAGCAGTAAGTATCTCGATAGAAGTTGCCCGTGTTCTTCCGGTATTATAGCTGAAGGTAATGATTGCAAAGGTACTTTATGTAGGAAATGAGCCGGTGTTAATGCCATTGGCTCCGACGGATCAGGGCTAAGACCTTGCACCAGAGGACGTGAGTTAAGGACGGCTTCTATCTGACACAAAACCGTTAACAATTCTTCATACGTTAATATCTGTGCACCTATGACTCGCAAGAGATGAGTTTTAAAGGATTTTACGGCGGCCTCCCAGCTTCCACCAAAGTGTGGTGCGTTAGGAGGTATCATTTCCCACGCAATTCGTTGATTTGCTAGCTCGTGATTCCATTTCTCAGAATGACTATCAGAAAGAAGGAATGCGTATAACTCGTCCAGATAAGCACGAGCGCCTATAAAGTTTGTGCCGTGATCGGAATATAATTTCTCAATACTTCCTCTACGAGATAAAAAACGTTTCAAGGCGTTAAGGAAAGAGTCTGTGCTCAAATCCGATGCAACTTCAACATGCACTGCTCTAGTGGATAAACAAATAAAAACACAAATATAAGCCTTCTGGCTTCTTACACCTCGTTTACGTGTTAGAGTTATATTAAGTGGACCACAATAATCCAAGCCCGTATGAGCAAATGGTTTGGATATTTGCAATCTACATTTTGGAAGATCAGCCATGATCGGCGGAGAACAAATTTTAGGGCGTGTCCGAAAACAAAAGTTGCAAGCGTGAACACGCGATCGAACAATATTTCGACCAGATAGGATCCAGTAACGCTGCCTTGTTAGAGAAAGCAGCAGACTTGGCCCTGTGTGACAATTCACGCGATGCATATTATCTACGATCATGTCTACTATGTGGTCCTTTTTAGGTAATAAAATCGGATGTTTATGATCAAAAGATAAATTTGCCCTTTCTAGTCTACCACCTACGCGGAGAATGCCGTCTATCAATATCGGTCTTAATTTTTGGATTGAGAAGCGAGGTATCTTACTCGACATAATATTCTCAATTATGTCAGCAAAATGTACTGACTGTAATGATCGAATAATCGCTAGTTCAGCTTCGTCTAGATCTTTACCTGTTGGAATACCACGTGTTTTTAATTTTTTAGCAAACCGTAAAATATATGTCACTATTCGAAGTAATTTCGGCCACTGCGAAATTTTCTGTGCTAGTGTATATATTAGTGGCTTTTGAATTTCTACTGAAGGCAAAGAAATAACCTTAGCTTCAGGGATATCGGAAGTATCGCATGGTTTGAATGGCTGAATCGGCCACTGTGCAATATCTTTTGACACCCAGAGTGGGCCTTTAAACCACAAAGGATGTTTAACTAGTTGAGATGGAGTAAGTCCGCGTGATAAGCAATCTGCAGGATTATCCTTTCCTATAATGTGATAAAAATGAGCAGCATCCAGATTTTTCTGTATTTTTGCGATTCGATTGGCTACAAAAGTCTTCCATCGATGCGAACTTGAATGTATCCAGTGTAACGCAACAGTGGAATCTGAGAATGCTAGAACTCGATCAACATTACATCGAGCACTATATGTATCAAGAACGGTCTTTACCAGTTTGGATAGCAACAGTGCTGCACATAACTCAAGACGAGCTAATGAAACGAACTTGATTGGTGCTACTCGCGACTTAGCACAGATAATATTGATTTTTACCTCATTCGATGTTCGAACTCGCAGGTATATTACCCCTCCGTACGCCTTCTCACTTGCATCCGCGAATGCTAACAAAGTTGTTTCACAACCATCGAGAACGCCTAAGTGCCTAGGTATATTTAAGTTTGTTAAAAGTGGCAATTCCGTTTTGAATAATATCCACTTATCAATGATATTTTGCGGAGGACACTCGTCCCAGTCCAATTTCAGTTCCCACAGATCCTTAATTAATAACTTGGCATATAGAATTACAGGTGCTGCTAAACCTAAAATATCCCATAGTCTGGCAACTGTAGACAATATGGTTCTTTTAGTGCATTTATTTTGACAAGGAGAAATCTCAAAACACAAGCAATCGTCTTTCGGTATCCATTTTACGCCGAGAATTTTTTGACTCGCTTCATCATCAAACTGAACGGCATGTGGATGTAAATGAGATTCAGGTAAAGAAGCAAGCAAATCTGAAGAGTTACTAGACCACTTAACTAAATCAAAACCCCCGGCTTTAAACATTCCGATCAATTGCAGAGCTGTATCAGATGCTGTTGTAACGGATTTTTCACTGGAAACCACGTCATCCATATATAAATCGCGCTGAATCACGTCAGCTGCTAAAGGAAAATTTTTTCCTTCATCATTAAGTAACTGTTGAATTGTTCGTAACGCCAAAAAGGGACTAACTGACAAACCGAAACACACGCGCTGAAATTCAAACAATTGTAATTTATCGTTTAAATCAAACCGATACAGAATACGCAGATATTTATGATATCTATTGTTGACCAATATTTGTAAATACATTTGTTTAACATCTGCGCAGAAGGCGACAGAGAACAGTCGAAAATTTAGAAGGATCCGGAAAATATCATTTTGCAAATTAGGACCTGCGTGAAGAACATGATTCAAGGACAAGCCTGTATCCGTGGCTGCACTTGCATCAAGTACCAGTCTTAACTTCGTGGTAACTTTATCATTTCTTATAACACCATGGTGAGGTATAATGTATCCCTTATCTTGAGACTCAAACTCCCCCACCGGAGTTAAGTAGTCATTCTCTAAGTATTCTTTTATAATTTTATCATACGCATTGCGTAGTTGTGGAGACGCTTGAAACTTACGCTCTAAAGCAAAAAACCTTTTCTCAGCAATGCCTTCGGAACTTCCTAAAACGTTTGGATCCATTTTAAATGGTAGTTCAACAGTATATCGTCCTGTTGAATCTCGAGTGACAGTTGATTTGAAAAATGATTCACATTTTTCTTCCT
The DNA here is from genome assembly GCA_905404175.1 of Anthocharis cardamines. Lineage (NCBI taxonomy): Eukaryota > Metazoa > Arthropoda > Insecta > Lepidoptera > Pieridae > Anthocharis > Anthocharis cardamines. Next base: position 4,371,056 of record FR989979.1, read on the forward strand.
CCGAACTTAGTCGCTTCTGTTCACTTGTGGGAACTTCTTCTAGCTCCCAGAACTTAGTGACTACTTCATCTATACGATGCCCTGAAATAGCACAGCAAGCAATGGTTTTTATGTTTTGTTCTCGAGTTACTGGTGCTTCTCCCATCATGATAAACCCTAGGGTTGTTTGTACAGCATCAGGACCTGCGCGTTCTAAAATTTTTGCTTGTTCCCTGACAAATTTACATAAACTACCGTATGTAGGTATTTGTGTTTCCCTTACGGAATTCTCAAATAAGCGAGATGTTTCATAGTCAAGCTTGTTTATAGCTATGTAAAAAAAAACAAAATCTAATTTATTTTCAATTGATAGTCTTTGAAAAGCGGAAACTGCAACACCGAATTTATCTATAAATTTATTCAAACCCTCTGCTGATGGTGATTGCATTTTTTTTAATTGAAAAATTTCATTTAAATATGCAGAACCTAAGGAGCGAACGTCTTGGTATTTTTCTATTAGCGTATTATAAATTAAGTCATAGTTATCCCCCGTTGGTGTTATACCCGCGATGCATTCTAACGCCTTTCCCGTAAGTTGACCACACAAATAATAAACCTTTTCATAATTTGATAATTGAATATTGTAATGTATCGTATTATTATAACATTCAAAGAATAAGGGCCACGCCTTTTGATCGCCACCGAACTTAGGCAGTTCTATTGGTGGGAGTTTTATTTTGGGTAGCCGCAACCTCTCTGATGATTGGTGATCAGATTGAACAGAACTCTTGGCATTAATTAATTTAATTTTACCTTGTATCTTAGTGAACAATGTTTCAAATGCTTCCCAATTTTGAAAAGTAGGTTCAAAATCTGGGTCTTTCTGTATTTTAAGAAGATTTAAGTCTTCTACTTCCTTCATAAACTCTTCGCGTAAAACCTCTAAATTACTAGAACAAATAAGAAAATGCTCCTCATTTTGTTCATTATCTAAAGTCAAGGAGCTATCATAAATAGTTTGAATAGTTGAGAAATAGGACCGCAGTTTTGCTTCTGACATCTTAATACGAACATCTGATTTATTACTCATATTTAATTTTATATTTTACGTAATTAAAAGAAAAGACAAATACTTATCTTATAAACGCAATTCTATAATTTCATACGCGTAAAATCAAACGAAGTCACTAAAATGTTGCGCAATATTACGCAATATACAGTATATTACGTTTATGACTGCCTACCCCCAACGTTAACAATTAATTGATATACTTATACCAATTCGAAAACGTAAGTATTATTTATGTATATTTACGTTTAAAGTTATTTCAAACAAATAATGGTATAATTATACGACATATGTATATTAAATACATAAACTATGATATTTATTTATTACGATGAATGAAACCAATCATTCAATAAATTCACATATTCTCAATATAATTAATTATAAGACGTAAATATTAAGAATGTTAAATCTTGAATAAGTTATATTTTGTTATGAACAAAAAGAAATTAATTTCTATTAAAAACGCCTATATTATAAATTAAACTAAACTTTATTATAATGGACTGTAATTTAAAAACACTGTTGAAGAATCCGGCTCGAAGGACCAAATTGTTTTGTAAAAATATAATATGCAAATTAAGAATGATACCTATATTAGCACATTCAAAAGGAAACCGGGGTTGAGGTCGACTATGATTCTGCCACTCGCTAGGCTCACCAATTCACTACCCAGACAAAACTAAAAGGCACTCACCTACTCAGTCTTCTGAGGTCTCGAAGGGCACAGCCAGCACTCGGTAATCACAATAGTCCACCCAAAGCCAATACACAGCTTCAGAATCCACGCGCAGAAGAGAAAAATAGGTTCGATGACCGCTCCTTAACGAGCCTACGCGACAACTAACTGCCTGCTCCTGCGCGGGGTGAGCGGGGACGCTGAGCAATGCATTCTGCACTGACCGGTGACGTTTCGGACGAGGCCTATAGTCTATCCAGGAAAGAAAAGGCAAAACCCAGCTTTTTGGCAGAATACTTAATCGGCCAAAACAGTGTCAACGAGCCCATTTTTACATTAGTTTCAATTTTTACTTTATCTGTGGGCCACAGAGGTTCAGTGACCATACATAATTATGAAGATACTGTTTCGGTCGAGTAGGGCACAGAAAACTGATAACATATAATAATAACCTGATACTACTGTCTACTCTCGGTGACGGCTCTCGTGATACTGACGTGGAGTGACGTGGTGCGCTAGAGACAGTGTATTGAATGTCTATGTGGGTATATACGTATGTATTAGTGTTTTGTATGACTGTGTGTGTTAAGATGAATAATTAGTATAAATATAATTCTTATAATTAAAACACAAATACTACACACTTCTGATGCTAAACGCACGCCACAAAAGTTTGAAGGTAACTAAGACTAACTTCATTAATTATTTTCAATTTATATTCCAGATACAAAATCTAATAACAGAGATGAAGGAGATATATAATTCAGCAAAGATCTGTCCATTCGGTCAGAAACCGTATGACCCTCATATCCCGCGTTTACCTCCCACCGAATACCCTGAGATCAACCAGAACCAACAATACCATCTCACAAATGAACCGTTTCAGCATTATCAATTAAACCAGGTTTGTATAAACACAGATACAATGTAGATGTACTATATATTATATGTACATACATATAATATATAGTACATACAATAATATATATACACTACATTATACAGATAATGTAGCTTTTTATTGGTGAAATAATTTTTGCAATCGGTCTTGTAGTTTTTGAATTTTTTCGTTACAAACATTCATAAATAAAATAATAACAATTGGTTCAGTTGTTAAAAATGTTAGACCAAGACATTCACAGCTTAACTGTTCTGTGAAGACATTACACAAGTCGAAGTCTATTTTTTGAAAATTCTCAAAATGTCGAATTTTTATAGAGAATAAAATGATTTGACAATTCTCAAAACTAGAACCAAGTCTGAGTCACGTTTTGAAATACGGACGACAGACTTTTTGGCTATAAATCATTTCTTACTTTTACCTTGACGGGCTCGTTGGCGAGTTCGGTAGATCAGATGTGTCATGGGTTCAAATCCCACCGACACAACATAATTATAATTTTCTGTAAGCATGTCTTCCCCACATCTGGTAACTTCGGGCATTAAACGGGTGGGAGGAATATCGAAATTCCGACCGGGTAAAGAACCTCCGTTCATAGATGAAAAACCGTGAACTGCATATTGCACGTTTCAAGTGAACCCCATGCTCGTGTGTCGAAATTTATCACTAGCAGTGCGCCCCGGCTTCACAAATTCAAATTCAAAAATCATTTATTCATTTAGGTAACACAATGTACACTTATGAACGTCAATAAAAATACATATTAAATGCTTCTAGTTTTACATTTACTGCCAGTTAGTTAGAACGGACGAGAAGAACTGGCAAGAAACTCGCCGCCACTCTTTTTTAATCGCCAAGTTTTTGTTTTACAAATGTTTTGTAAGGAGCTGCAACCATTACACCACGGGTGCAATTTAGATGAACTGTACACAAAAAATAGCCTATGTTACTCACTGATAATGTAGCTTTCTATTGGTGAAAGAATTTTTTAAATCGATCCAGTAGTTTTTGAGTTTATTCATAACATACAAAAATTCATTAATACAAATCTTTCCTCTTTATAATATTAGTATAGATTAGTATTAGTAAAGAAGTATAGATATACATAGATTAAGTAATTTTTTTTTAATTTAATTTTTATTTTCAGGAGGTGACAGAATACCCAAACTACTGTGACATGCAATTAGACCCAGAAATATCCCGGATTCTGGCTCACTCCAGGATCGAGAGCGAACTGCTGTACGTCTGGAAGAGTTTCCGGGATAAAACCGGACCAAAAGTGAAGAATCGCTTCATGAGATACGTACAGTTGGCCAATCAAGCCGCTGTGAGTACTGGTGAGTACATAACCTAAACAAAATAACTTATTTATTTAGCTATATATGTATGAAACAAAGACATGTTAGTTTCACCATTTATAACTCAAGAACGACTGAACCGATTTTAATGATATATTATTTGTTGAACGAGATACAAAGAAGAAAATAATAAGAAAGAAGATACCTTTTTACTCTTGAAGTTATAATTAAGGCTAAGTGATGATTTTGTACCTACTGTAGATAATACACCTACTATTACCAAAATCGAACGCAACGAACGGAACGAAACGAAAGAACTTTAACTTATTACAAAAACATTTTCAATTCTATTTACGATCATAGTAATGTCAAACGAAAGACATAATGTCTAATTGCAAATGACGGATCGATCGGATTCGTAATAGGAAAATGTACGATCCGTCAGCTGAAACTTCGTATTTTGGTAATAGGCCTTTTATTATCAAGACATTTATATAAAATACTGTATACCGGATTAAAACGTGATTTATTATTTATATTTTTTAAATTATTTATCCCGACCCGTCTGCCCGTGACCACGGTTGCTGAAAAGCGTCGGGATAAATAATTTAAACAATATAAATAATAAATCACGTTTTAATCCGGTATACAGTATTTTATTTAAATGTGTGATACTCGTTAATAAAAGACAATATTATCAAGAAATTTTTCCCAAACCAGGTTACAAAGACGCAGGTGATCAAATGCGAAACACTTATGAAGACACTTCGTTCAGAGAGAGTGTCGAAGAGATCTACAACCAAGTTGCGCCGCTCTACAAGCAACTGTTCACATACGTTAGGAGACGACTCGTACTGCGATATGGCGAGAACAGTGTGAGGAGTGATGGGCCTATACCAGCCCATTTGCTGGGTGAGTATTTTATAAGTCATCATTCCCAATTAAAAATCATTTATTAATTTAGGTAACATAATGTACACTTGGTCAATAACAAAATACATATTAAATGCTTCTAATTTTACATTTACTGCCAGTTCTCAAATCAAGGGCGTAAAACGGACGAGAAGAACTGGCAATAAACTCGCCGCCACTCTTTTTAATCGCCTAGTTTTTTGTGTTACAAAATTTATGTAAGGAGCTGCAACCATTACACTATATTCCACATGACATCTTTAAGTAATTAACTATAATTAATAAAAAATATATATATAAACGAAAAAATTATGTTTTTTTTTATGTTAGATATCAACAGACGAGCATGAGGTTCACTTGATGGTAGGTGATACCCCAGCCGCAGAACATCAGTCAATGATGCGCTGTCGACATACTTTTTACTTCGAGCATTTGAAAATCCATAGACGGAATGCATGCGCAATGTTTCACCGTTTTTCCATTTATAAACGTGGGTTGTTACCCGGTTGGAATTTCGATATTCTTCCCACCCGTTTAATGCTCGTTACCAGACGTGGGAAAGAAATGCTTACAGAAAATTGTAATCATTTCATCCCGGTAGCATATATAACAGGTGATCTACTGAACGCGCCAACGATACATATACACCAACCTCGTCTGTCGATATCTATACTAATATAATAAAGAGGAAAGATTTGTATTTTTGTATGTTACAAATAAACTCAAAAACTACTGGACCGATTTTAAAAATTCTTTCACCAATAGAAAGCCACATTATTAGCGAGTAACATAGGCTACAGCATAACATATTTTGTGAATAGTATCATCTACATTGCACCCGTGTGAAGCCGGGGCATGTTGCTAGTCTAACATAAAAAAGGAAAAAAAACTTGTAAAGGTGTTAATTGTGTGTCCTACAGGCAACATGTGGGCACAAAACTGGAAGTCAATTATGGATCTGGTAATGCCTTTCCCTCAAGCTCCCAACGTCGACGTCACATCCGAGATGTTACGGCAGGGGTTCACTCCACTCAGGTGAGGAGGCAAATCCTTTATTCTCGATTGGAAATCATTGATTATCTTTTTAACTCGATTGCTCGAAAGTAGGGGAATGTGTTTAAGGGGAAAAATCGGCAATAAGCGTGGTTTAGTACACCTACAGAGCAGAAGAAATAAGTAGAAGTGCAATGTGTCATAATTTGTACCGGATCGACTGTCGCCAAATTCACACAAATGAATGGAGTATTTAATGCTGCACACAGTTACATTTTTTCTTCGATTTGTTGTCATTTAACTCAAAACTAGCTAAATAATAAAAAATAATATATGTACCTATCTTAGTGCTTGGCGATAGTGGTTACTTTGGCTTAGCGCACAAACATACGACGTTTTGTAATATTAAAGCAAACTAATATATAATTACTAAACTAAACTTTATGTGAAATATATAAGGATGATTTTGGTTGACTGTGATCGATTTAGCGCCACCATGCTAAATTGTGACGCGTGCCACGCCTATTTCGCATTTTCACATATTTTGCCAGTTCTGTGAGTACACCTATTTTGGTTTCGATGGTTTGCAGCAGGGACTGAAACCGGTTAATTTTTATTTTCCAAAATACGTGTCTGACTGATATACCATGATATCAGTTTTAAAGAGTAATACACACTAAACTTACCACAGTAAATTTTTTCAGTAAATATGAATAAAAACGAAAGGATATTAACAAAAACCTTTATTATACCGGTATAACTCCCATAGTACATTAACCGGTATTCAGTCCCTGGTTCGCAGGTTTGAATTCTCTAAACATATTTCTTCCTACGTCTGAAAAATTCCAGAATGTTCCAAATGGCTGAAGAGTTCTATACGTCAATGGGTATGAAGCCGGTACCGCCTGAGTTCTGGCGCGGCTCCATGCTCGTTCGACCGGCGCAGCGCAGTGCGCAGTGCACAGCTAGCGCATGGGACTTTTGTAACAGGATCGACTATCGGTATGTTAAAATACATTATTAATATTTATTGCACACACAATTACAAGCATTAAACTGCAAAAATGTTATTTTAAAAGTTATAAAAATCTTATTTATTTACACAAAAAATGTATATAAATAAACAATTATTTACACTTTAGTTTATTTGTTTCCACGAGAATGTAAGTGCGTGCTCCTATTTCACCATGCCTACTGTTGGTATTTGAATTTTATTTTATTTTTTCGTTTATATATATTTTTTTATCATTATAAAGCTTCCATGTGGAACATGGTGTAATGGTTGCAGCTCCTTACAAATATTTTGTAAAACAAAAAACTTGGCGATTAAAAAGAGTGGCGGCGAGTTTATTGCCAGTACTCGTCCGTTCTACGCCCTTGATTTGAGAACTGGCAGTAAATGTAAAATTAGAAGCATTTAAATTTTTTTTTTACGTTCATAAGTGTACATTGTGTTACCTAAATGAATAGATGATTATGAATTTTGAATTTTTTAATCCAAATATTTAAGATATTATTATGAACCTTTTCACTTGTGCTAGAAATATATTTTTTCTTTCATATTACTGAGATTCTGTGGCTGAGGACCTACCAGCAAGTGAACCTCATGCTCGTCTGTCGATATCTAACACTAGCAAACCGCCCTGGCTTCGCACGGGTATCAGATCATGATAATAAAATCGGTCGAGTAGTTTTATATGGATAATTTTTAGCGTGATGTTATATAGCCTACGCCGCCTCGATAATTGGACTATCCAACACAAGAATTTTTCAATTCGAACCAGTAGTTCCTGAGATTAGCGCGTTCAAACCAACAAAATCTTCAGCTTTATAATATTAGTATAGATTAAGAATAAAATCTTAAATGTTTCAGAATAAAGCAGTGTACAGAAGTAACGATGCAAGATCTTATATCGACCCACCACGAGATGGCGCACATACAGTACTACCTGCAGTACGCGGACCAACCACAGTTGTTCAGAGACGGGGCCAACCCGGGTGAGCTACTGAATTATTTTAAACTGTGATGAGACAGTACAAAAAAATGGACCAAATTGGTATCTAAAAGTTTCACCTTTGGACATTGTTGAAATAATAGTTAATGATAAGGATTCAATTTATATCGGGAGCATGACTGGCTAACAAATCGATACCTCGCACGTTTTGATTATGATACAACTTTAAACGTCTCGTAAATATCTGGGGGCACGGTAGTGCCCCCGCCAAGTCGAGCAAAAAGCGGCACGGCCGTACTATCCTTTTCTCGAAGTAGTTCGGGCCATTTTCGACCCCCTATAACTTCGTTGTGGATTAAACTAGAATCTTGAATTTTTAGTCACCAAGCAGGCATTGTATAAACTCGGTATATTTCAAATATCATTCTCTTTGAACTAGTAGTTTAACTAACTCTCTTTAACTAGTCAAAGTTTGATAATTTGTCACTCACTCACTCACTCACTGACTGACCGATCATCAAAACTCTAAGGCACTTCTAGCAGACATAGAAACTTGGAATTTAGAATACAATTAGTGTTTAGTCTATAAATCAAGGAATAATATGTTTAAAATAAATAGATTGACTTGGCAATCGCACTAAACAATCTAATTTAATATGTATTACTTGTGAGATACATTATGTTTTTAATAAGATAAAAAAAGATACATTGTGATTTCATGCGATAGCCGAGCCAATCTATTTATTTTAAGCATCAAAGATTTTTAATATTGGCATTGATATGATCACTATAAGATATTGTTAGGTTGACTTATTATGTAATTACTTAAGACAGAAGGATCCTTCAGTAGAGACTGAATAAATTGACCGACTTGGTATTATATGGATCTCACAACTTTTTACGATAGAAGAACTGAGTTGCAAGACTTGGCTTTTTTTACAATTTATGTTTTTGATGGGATATGTATATATATACCGACCAACCCTCATTTTAGCCCAAAGGTCCCTTATGATCGTTAGAATGCAAGGGCGAAAAATTGGCATGGACAATGGACAAATGGCCCTGGCGATTTTTTTATTTTTATTTTAAGTACTTAATGGAATACCCTAGTGCTCTTAAAAAAGCATAAAAATATATTTATTTAAATTTTGTTTTGTTTTCAATTTAATAAATATCAAAATGTGTCGTATTTATTTAAAAAAATATAAAATAATAATTACGTTTATAAATTTTGACAGCATTTCACGAGGCAGTAGCGAACGCGGCGACACTATCGGTCTACAACCTGCCGCACTTACAGCGAGTTGGCCTCTACCAGAATAAGTGAGTGATTCATTTATGGAAGTTAGTGCATTACTAATTATTAACTTCCATTTTAATATGATATATAAATGAAACTATTGTATAGCTTGTTCAAGTTTAATGCTTTCTCTAGTAATAATCATTGCTATATTTTTCAAGTGATGTTCCTTGTCAATTCTTTTTCGTCTGATCAACGACCTAACCAAAGAGGTTGATACTGGCGAAGTATTTATTCGCCACATCACCCCCCTACGGAGAAAATAAATCTAAACTTAACATAAAAAGAAACAACTGTACAATACTACTTATTCTAAATTAAAAATAATAATAATAAACTTATAAATCTAAAACATCTCTAAACCTAACCCGTCTACCAGATCTAGTGGTGACAATAGGCGGTGCGGTATTAGAAACGTCTGACGAAGGAATGGGTGAACATACTGGAAATTGAACTGAGGTAGAAGGAGAAAAAGATACGTCTGAATCTAGATGTGCAGGCTTAACACGATCTATGCTGACTGTAGACTCTCTTCCATTCAAATCCAAGGTAAGTGTTTTATCTCTTCGTCTTAAAATGCGAAATGGGCCAGTATATGGAGGTTGTAAAGGACGACGTACAGTATCATCACGCAGCATAACATGAGTCGCCGTTGCCAAATCCTTAAAAACAAAAGAAGACTGTCGAGCATGACTTGAGGCAGGCACTGGACGTAAGGATTCCATGTGTCTCTTTAGCTGAACTACGAAGTCTGCGACGTCAGTGGAACTCCTCGGTTCTTCTGGTGGCATTATAAGTTCTCCGGGTAAACGAAGAGGTTCGCCATAAACCAACTCAGCGGACGAAGTATTTAAGTCCTCCTTGAGTACAGTTCGCATACCAAGAAGTACGAGAGGAAGGGCTTTGCTCCACGATTCTGCGTGGCACATCAAAGAAGATTTAATTTGGCGATGCATGCGTTCTACCATGCCATTTGCACACGGATGGTAACTTGTTGTTCGTACTCTCTTTGCTGCGCATACGTTCATGAGACGCTGAAACAAATCTGATTCAAATTGACGTCCTTGATCGGTCGTCACTGTACTAGGTACTCCATAACGAGATACCCAACCAGTAACAAGTGTATCCGCCACTTCTTCAGCAGTAATTGAAGACATGGGCCAGGCTTCTGGCCAACGAGTAAATCTGTCCACTGCGGTTAAACAATATTTAAATCCGTTAGAATATGGAAGTGGTCCAATGATATCGATATGAATGTGGCGAAATCTACATGATGGTGTTTGAAATGAAATGAGAGGTGAATTGATATGTCTGATCACCTTACTGCGCTGACATTCTAAGCATGACCGAGCCCAGGATCGACAGTCCTTATTAATATTCGGCCATACATAGCGCTCTGCTACCAGACGGATGGTAGCTTTGACACCGGGGTGACTAAGATTGTGTAATCGGTCAAAAACTGCACGACGATAAGGTAAAGTTAGAAATGGTCGTGGTCGCCCCGTTGAGGTGTCACAAACAACAAAAGTTGTAGTTCCGGGAATCATTATCTTCTCCAACTTCATGGATGAAGACAAATGACAATCGTTAAGTTCCGAATCATTCTCCTGAGATTCGGCAAGTGCTTGAAAGTCTGCCTCCAATGAAATGGACTCAACCCGCGACATAGTATCAGCAACTACGTTGTCATCACCTTTAATGTAACGAATATCAGTTGTAAATTGACTAATAAAGGTAAGCTGATTCAGCTGGGTTGGCGGCAGTTTCTCACGACGCTGTACAAAGGCATAAATGAGAGGCTTATGATCTGTGAAAATGGTCACATGTTGCGCTTCTAATATGTGTCGAAAGTGTTGCACGCTCTCGTACACTGCTAGAAGCTCTCTATAATAAGTAGGCCACTCTGCCTGTTTTGCTGTCAGCTTTTTGCTGAAAAATGCGATTGGTTGCCAATCGTTACTAATTTTCTGTTGTAAGCAGGCACCTAAATGAGTGATTGAAGCGTCAGTGAACAAACCTAAAGAAGCGTTCGCATTAGGATGCGATAAGGCTGTGACGTCTGTCAAACTCTTCTTGCAATCAATAAAGCATTGTTCAAGCTCGGGCGTCCATGGAAATGGTTTAGCGCCTTTGCTGTTGGTTGCAGCGACTGCATCGATTAAAGGAGCCTGGTATTTGGCAGCGTTGGGCAAGAACCTACGGTAAAAGTTAAGCATGCCAAGAAATCTACGCATACCTTGCACTGTCTTAGGAAGAGGAAAATCCATAAGAGCGCGGATACGGTCTTCAGGTGGATGTGTACCTGCTGCATTAATGCGGTATCCTAAAAAGGTTACTTCTTGAGCACCAATATTACATTTCGCTGGGTTGATGACTACTCCGTATTCGTCCAGTCGACGGAATAATAGCCTGAGATGTTCAGCATGTTCATCAGCATCTTTGGAGTAAATAAGAATGTCATCTATATAAGCAAAACAAAAATCTAAACCACGAACCACTTCGTCTATGAACCTCTGAAAAGTTTGTCCGGCGTTTCTTAGACCAAATGACATATAAGGGAATTCATAGAGACCAAAGGGTGTAATAATCGCAGTTTTGCAAATATCATCAGGATTGACAGGTATTTGTTGATAAGCTTTTACTAAGTCCAGAGTACTGAATACTGAGCAACCGGAAAGATTTTGAGAAAAATCTCCTATATGACGGACTGGATAACGGTCCGGAATAGTGCGGGCATTCATAGCTCTGTAATCACCACAAGGACGATAAGTGTCATCCTTTTTAGGCACAAGATGAAGTGCAGAAGACCAAGGACTACTGGATGGTCTAGCTGTGCCAACCTTCAACATCTCATCAAACTCTTTCTTCGCTGCACGAAGCTTTTGTTGAGCGAGACGGCGTGGTCGAGCTGAAACTGGTGGTCCATCAGTAGTGTTGATGAAATGCACCGTTGTATGTTTGGGAAATTTAGGAGCACCTGGAGGACGGGTAATGCTGGAAAATTCTTTTAAAATGTGTGAGAAAGGAGAGTCCGGTATCTGAATAAACTTAATACTTTGTTGAGTAATCGAAGATACCACGGTATTACAAGTTAAACCTGTTTTGTCGTCACGCAATATTCCGTGAGCACAATCCGGTAATAATTGATAATAAGCTAGGAAATCTGAGCCTATTATTGAAGTCCCCACATCTGCAATAATAAAATTCCATACAAAATCGCGTCTAAGTCCTAAATTTAATTTAATTTTTACTGTACCAAAAGTATTAATTTTTGAACCATTTGCTGCAATAACCTCAAATGGTAGTGGCTTAGTATTTGAACTTGATAAAAAAGATTTAGGTACGCAAGAAATGTCGGATCCGGTGTCGATCAAAAATCGACGGCCCGAATGCCGATCGGTAACAAAAAGACGGCGACATTTCAACGAGCAATCTGAAGTCGCCTTTACAGACTGCTGCTTGAGTTTCCCTGCTGAGAAACGTTCCAGGAACAGGGTTTAAAACATTTAGTTGCGTTGTTACCGAATCGTTTATGATAACAACATAATCTGTTGCGAGAGGAGGAGCGTGACCGACTCCGACTACGATCTCGGAAATTCGGATCTGCACGCGCATGATCTGTGGTGAGACTCGCGACCAAATGTGTGAGATCCGTTACTTGTTTTTGAAGCATTTTTAATTGTCCTTCGGTTGTTGTATCGACGGAAACTGGTATAGACGTGTTAGCATTAACTAGCATGGGTCTTACAATGACCTCTTGGAGTCTATCTGCTAAATCACCTAATTCCTCAAGAGATTGCTGTTTTTGTGCAGTTAAGATACCTTGTATTTCGTGCGGCAACCTACTCATCCAAATGGTCTTCAATAATTCTGACGGAAAAGATCCACCGGCCAGAACTTTAAGGTGGCGAAGAAAGAAAGATGGTTTTCTATCACCAATATTTTCTTTTTCAAGGAGCCTCCGCATCTTTTCTTCATATGACTCTGAAAATACAGCAATAAGAGCATCTTTTAACTTAGTATAGGGATGTTCTGATGGAGGAGTAGTTATTACATCTTCTACCTCAGCCGCAGACTTAGTATCCAGCTGGCTAATTGCATGGTAGAATTTGGTCAACTCTTGTGAGATGCCATTAATGTGGAACTGTGCCTCCAAGCTGGCGAACCACAAACCAGGCCGATCAGGCCAGAAAGGAGGAACACGAATGAACACTCTGTCTACCATGATCTGAGAAGCAGAAGTACTAGCCTTATGTTCACCAATACCTTCGTCAGCCATCATGTTAATACTAAGCAAACAACAAAAACAATAGAAATAAAATTAAACTATAACATAGAAGTAAAAAACTTAACTAACTTACCTAGTACATATTAATAATTAATATAAAATAAAAATAACACTTTGACAAAAAAGAAAAAAAAAAAACTGTGGCACAAAATTGTACGGAAAATACCAAGATTAGTTCCGAATTAGTTCCGTAGCGTAGCAGTTGCAGTGTGCTGTGCTGAAGGTGGGTGCCGACCAGGCACACGCGCTCGCCGCATGCCAGCGGTCAGGATATCCGTTGTAGCCTTGTTGGCTGTGACTTGATTGCTTTTGGTTAATATTACTCAATATTTCAAGAAACACAATTTATGTTGAGACATTATTGTTGAAAGGACGGCATCCAAAACACAGAGCGTTGCTGCGGATGACGCCAGGCTTCTCGATGTTCAGAGAAGTAGACCGTGTCCTTCTGCGAGGTCACCTTTGTATTTTTTGATTTACTTTTCTTCCGTTTTTTATGTTTGTGAGAGTAATCGCTACCAGAGTCACTACCAGAACTGCGACTGCGTTTTTTCTTTTCTTTTGTCGGGGTCACCAATTATGGAAGTTAGTGCATTACTAATTATTAACTTCCATTTTAATATGATATATAAATGAAACTATTGTATAGCTTGTTCAAGTTTAATGCTTTCTCTAGTAATAATCATTGCTATATTTTTCAAGTGATGTTCCTTGTCAATTCTTTTTCGTCTGATCAACGACCTAACCAAAGAGGTTGATACTGGCGAAGTATTTATTCGCCACACATTTATATTTCCTTTCCTACCACAAATTAATCAGATAGGGAGGAACATAAATACATACATACATATACATCACGCCTCTTTCCCACTGCGGTAGGCAGAGATCACGGAATTCCACATGCTCCGATCCTTACATACCACTTTCGCTTCTTCCACTTTCATCAATGCTTTCACTCTCGTCGGTTTCGAGTACTTTTGACCTGGCCCTTTTGAAGAACAAAAAATAACTTTTTTTATTATAATAACATTAAAACCAAAAAGTAATGGATAACCATCAGTAGCCTGTATACGTTGAGGCAAAACCCCAACAGTTTGAGTGGCTCCAGTGAGGAAGATTTAAAATATTTTAAAGAAAAAAAAATCACTCTGTAATTCAGAGGATCATTCTTGTTCAGCAAAATCTCAAAAATAGCCGATATATACAGTCATTTTGTCTGATTCAATTATTAAAAAACGTATTGATGAACAGTGACTGTAATTATAATCTTACTAGCGACCCGCCCCGGCTTCGCACCGGTGCAATGCTGATACTAAATACACTACAGAAAAACTGTTATTATTATACATATTAACCTTCCTCTTCAATCACTCTATATATTTAAAAAAACCGCATCAAAATCCGTTGCGTAGTTTCAAAGATTTAAGCATACAAAGGGACAGAGAAAGCGACTTTGTTTTATACTATGTAGTGAAGTATTATGGTTAAATAAATATATTATTGTTATCACCCAAGGATTTTATATATATAAAGTCCTTGTTATCAACTAAATATTCTATTGCCAGATCGCACGACCCCTACGAAGTGACAATGAATTTTCTGATGTCGATGGCTTTGGAGAAGGTAGCTTACCTGCCCTTCGCATTTATGGTGGATCAGGTGAGATTCATTTTAGGTTCTAATATTGTCTTTTATTAACGCGAGTATCACACATTTAAATAAAATTACTTTTCCCGAATTAAAACGAGATTTATTTATGTTATTTACCCCAAAATTGTGATTGATACTTGCTTGAATATATACTTGCCTGTAAAGGATAAATTACACTGGTTTACAGTGTATCTGTTGCCGATACAATTTTTGCTGTTGTCGACTACTTATGATATGCTAGTTACAAATATATAAGTAGATTTTTTTTATCAGCTCTAGTTTATGAGTTCCGGGTAGTTACGGTTAAAAATGAAAATTATAAGAATTTACTAAGAAAAATTATTATTAAAAAACTTAAACAATCGTTGAGTTCCAAAAAACTTCGCTTTAAAGCTCTTCTCTTATGTGTGGACTTAGGGAAGTAACGTATAAGGCACCAGCATTAGTCAGACATCCAAAAAAACTCTGATAACGCTCCTCTATGACACGTAAATCAATCAATCGCTCTCCCTGCTCTTCGCTCATGTCTCCTATTTTTTTTTTAAACCTGTCTATATGACTACGGAGGAAGTGGAATTTAATGCTCACATTGCATCTCAGAGTTTTTAATAGTAAAAGCAGGTCTGTAGAAGACAGTATAATTTTCTGAATAGTTCAGTTTTAATTTTCTGACTTTCTGTTTCTGAGAAAGTTCTGCATCATCGATGTCTCGATGATCATCGATATCGATCGCTGTCCATGCTCCTAATTCAAGCTTACTCATAGAATTTATAAATCCAGTATCTTTGGAACTTGTATGATATGGGGTCTGTCAAAAATACTGGCTTTAATCTTTTCCATAGTGAGCTGAGAAAATTTGTGGCAAATGTAGGAAAAGTAGTTCCCATTTTTATCGAGTACATTAAAAAACTGTTTCATGATTCTCATTTGAATATGAAGTGGCGGCAAAATAATTATATTACGAGCTACTAGTTAGTTTTAAACTAAATATTGCTGCCCACTAACCAAACCATAAGTAACAGTCATTCAGATGATTTCGTGGTTCTACCCAAATGGTTGGAGTTCTAAATTTAAAACTAAGCTTTTTTTCTGCCTTTCCATAATCTTAAATATTCAACACCCTATTTACAAACACAATCAAGAGCCCAAGACTTGTAATTTTTATCCAGCGATATCCCAAAGTAGAAAAATTGAAGTTTTTAACGCACTCTGATACACCTTTTCTATATTTTTTAGCACATATTCTCCACATATATAGCAAAAATAATTTTGGTAGATTAAACAACTTCTGCTTGAACCACTCATGTCGCTAAAACTTATGAAATTAATCTTTACACACTGAAACACCCACGTTATTAACGAATAAATTAGCATAAATGGTGAACGTCGAAAACAAAGATATTCGAGCTGCAGAAAATTTTCTGAGGGTATATTTGAAAAGACCATGTCATAAGTAAGCAAAATCACCCACAAAATTCACGGCAACAGCCAAAAAGTTAAATTTTGTAAACTAGTGTTATCAATTAAACAGACACAGAAATGTGTCTGCCCCATATCCCACTAGGGGACTCAGTAATTCTAAGAAGTACCAGGACATCAGAAATATAGAACAAGTATTTCTAGCATTGTATACTGGTTAATAATTACTATAGAATACACTAGCATTATTTGTAAGCGATGATCAGTGAAACAGACACAGAAATGTGTCTGCCCCATGTCCCACTAGGGGACTCAGTAATTCTAAGAAGTACCAGGACATCAGAAATATAGGACAAGTATTCTATCAATGTATACTGGTTAATAATTACTATAGAATACACTAGCATTATTAGTTAGCTATGATCAGTGAAACGGACACAGAAATGAGTCTGCCCCATGCCCCACTACAATTCACTTACCACATAGTTAAATACATAAATTATCTCTCTTTTCAGTGGCGATGGTCAGTGTTTGAAGATGGTGTTGAGAACATGAATAACAGATGGTGGCAAATGAAACTTCGATATCAGGTGAGTCTTTTGAATATTCAATAGAACCATAGAAGAGGTATGCGGAGGTATGAGGAGTATGCAATTTCAAATAATTTATCACATTACTCGAAGTAAAAGTAGGTCAACAGCGCATTACTGACTGTTGTTCTGTGGCTTAGGTGACCTACCATCAACTGAACCTCATGCTCGTCTGTCGATATCTGACATAAAAACCTCTTTCCTTTTATAGCCTGCCAGATATTAAACTGATTTTTGGATAGGAAGCTTCGAATTATCATAACGTCCTAATATATTTTTAGGGAGTCACACCGCCTATACCGAGAACTGAAGCGGATTTTGATCCCGGTTCTAAATACCACATCATTTCTGACCAGGTAAGTGAGAATGTTGTAAACCCTGCCTTTTAAAATCGAGATAAAAAAAGGAGCAGTGACATAGACTATAACAAACTTTTGCTATTCATAGAAATCTATGCTTTACGTAGAGGCAAAGTTGGCAATATTATTTCAACGGTAAAAACTGATCCAGTATGATTATAATCTTATCTAATATATAAAATTCTCGTGTCACAGTTTTCGTTGCCATACTCCTCCGAAACGGCTTCACCGATTTTGATGAAATTTTTTGTGCTTATCCGGTATCTATGAGAATCGGCCAACATCTATTTTTCATCCCCCTAAATGTTAGGGGTAGTCCACCCCTAATTTTTTATTTTATTTTTTAGACAAAATTTTTAATTTCTATTTTTTTATGATACAATATACAAAAATACATACAACCCTATATTTTCACTCTTCTATTATCAACCCCTGCTTTTGAGAAATTATTTACATGGCAAAACAACGATTGCCGGGTCAGCTAGTCTAGTCTTCTAATATATAAAATTTTCGTGTCACAGTTTTCGTTGCCTTACTCCTCCGAAACGGCTTGACCAATTTTGATGAAATTTTTGTACTTATCCGGTATCTATGAGAATCGGCCAACATCTATTTTTCATCCCCCTAAATGTTAGGGGTAGTCCACCCCTAATTTTTTTATTTTTTTATAATGTGGCATTAAAAATACATACAACCCCTGCTTTTTTTGTCAATAAATCTAGACACGTGCGAAGCCGGGCGGGTCGCTAGTAATATATAAATAATACTAAGTACAAAAGAAAATATTACAAATGCATACTCTCTTATCTAATAATTTTCAGTTAACAAAAAAATTTATTTCGAAAAATTGTCTATTGTTAACACAAGCGTTACAAATTTAAATGAAATAACTATTGAAGGATTTAACACGCTTTTTCACTTGTTTGTTCTAAAAAGTGAAAAAGCGCATTTCTTGAAAATTTAATGAAAAAAAGCTTTTAAAGTTGTTTCATTTAAATGTATTACAACAATAAGACGCGATTGCGATTATGAAATTAATAACGTTAAATTTCAGGAATACATAAAATACTTCCTGGCAACGATACTAGAGTTCCAGATCTTTGAACAACTGTGTCTAGTCTCTGGACACCTGGGACACCTTCATGAGTGCGATGTTTACAGAAGCCGAGATGCTGGAAGGCTTTTTAGGTACAAAGTTCTCTTTTTTTATGTCAGATATCGATAGACGAGCATGAGTTTCAATTCATGGTAGGTGATACTTCAGATATCATCAGTCAATGATGCGCTGTTGACCTAATTTTTACTTCAAGCATTCGGAAATCCATAGACTGAAACCGAAACGCGCAATATGCACTTAACGGTTTTTCCATTACCCGGTCGGAATTTAGACATTCCTATCTCCCGATCAATACCCGAAGTTACCAGACGTGGGGAAAACATGCTTACAGAAAATTATAAACATGTGGTCCCGGTGGTATTCGAACCCACGACCCATCGATGCGCACGGCAGGTGTTCTACCGAACGCGCCAAAATTCATCATTTCCCTCCATTGGCCATACGGATAATGTTATCTTTTTTTCTGTACTAGTAAATGATGAAAATAATATAGGATTCTTCTAATCCCAGAAAAAAGGGAAACCATTTAAATAAAATACTTTATAATAACGGATTAAAACGCGATTTGTTATTTAAATTATTTATCCCGACGTTTCGGATGCTTTTCAGCAACCGTGGTCACGGGCAGACTGAAAGATGACAGCTGTCTAATTTGAAATATCACAAAGTTGCCATATTAACGCCATCTATTCCTACGGAGTTGATATTTACTGTAATTTTCTATATTATGACAATATTGAATAATAATAAATCGCGTTTTAATCCGTTATTAAGTATTTTCAGGCGAAAACCAGTCTGAAGTACCTACTAGTATCACACATTTAAAAAAAAATAACTTTTTTCGTTAAAATGCGATTTACTCGCTATTTATATTTTTTTATTATTATAGTTAATTACTTAAAGATGTCATGTGGAACACGGTGTAATGGTTGCAGCTCCTTACAAACATTTTGTAAAACAAAAATTTGGCGATTAAAAAGAGTGGCGGCGAGTTTATTGCCAGTTCTTCTCTTCCGTTCTACGCCCTTGATTTGAGAACTGGCAGTAAATGTAAAATTAGAAGCATTTAATATGTATTTTTATTGACGTTCATAAATGTACATTGTGTTACCTAAATGAATAAATGATTTTTAATTTGAATTTGAATTTATCAGTTCGTTCCTATACTTGCTATAAATGACTCATAAACATCCGCGTCGGGATACTTTACTAAATTTTATTTCATTTAAATGATCATTTTGTTTTTAAATATAGTTGTTTAAAAAATGTTACTTAATTATTTTTCTTTGTTCAGTGAGTTAATGCAGCCAGGGTCTTCTAAATCAGCATCAGAAATTATCAGGACAATGACTCGGGGGAAGACTAACAGAATATCTCCGGAAGCGCTTGTCAAGTAAGGGTAGATTAATTATCTACTTATTCTACACTAATATTCTTTTTTTTATGTCAGTATCGACAGACGAGCATGAGATTCACTTGGTGGAAATACGTACCAGAATGTTCAAATGTGGAAAAATAGGTGTGTTTCGGACACATTGTGGGATACATGGCTATGAAGAATATAAAATTCTTAACTCTAATATTCAGTATCTGATTTAATAACTATTTGGTAATAAACACATTTATGTTAGAAGAAAATAAAACAAAAATCTCCCTCCTAGGTACCTCGACGACAAGTAAGCACTAAGTTAAAGATTTTTTGAATTTCGAATCTGTCAAAACGCTCGAACATTAACTTTTTTTTTCAGATACTTTCGACCGCTAGAACTATGGCTTCGAGTTCAAAACCGCGACGAACGCCTAATTGGCTGGAACTCCAACCAACTAGATGTCGCTCTCTTCGCGCCACGAAAAAGCGCGGGAAATTGTGACAAAGCGCTATCGTTGTTTATCGTTGTGTCTGTTTGTTTATGGATGATTTAATAAAGAGTTTTATGGAGTATAATTGTTTTATTGTTTTTTTTTACTTAAGACAGTCTTTGGGAATTATATAAACAGAGTTCCTTGTCAAAGATAGTTTTATTTAAATATTATTTGTCTAAAACTTCGATCATGTCAATGGTCTAAAACAAATATTACATTAAAAACAATGTGTGTAGGGACAAAAGCATAAATCAAACCAGGGTATTTAAATTCCTTTTATTTCTCACATTTTCAACTTTACCGCATCGCTATAATTGTTAAAAACATATGAATGAAAACAGTGAATTATAAAAAAAATTAAAGCTTGAAATGGGCATATTTACTACTGTTATATTATTTCCCAAATTGATATTTAATTTAATTTTCAATAGTACGAAATAAATAAATGAAAAAATTAAGCCAAGAAATAGCGCGGGAAAATATGACAGGTCGTCATTTTTTTTTTTTGAAGATTTTTATTTCCTGGTAACGAGACCTTTAAGCCAAGTCTTATTTCAGGGTATTTTTTTATATCATTTTTAATTGTTTCTGAGATATTTACTTACACGTATAACAACCAGTTGATCTATTATTATCTTCCTAATACCACATAAATAAATGGCGCAAATAATTATACATCATAATAATTAATTTCTGAGACGTGAAATAATTTTTCGTCTGTTTTCTTTTCATTTTCATTTATCAACTCTTGAGGTTTTCCCCGCATTCAGCCAAAAGGCTATAGGATATTATGTCGGGATAATTCAATATTCAGATATATTACATATATCCTGAAGAGATATTTCTGAAAAAGTATAATTTTTGTAGGTGAAAAATTAAAAAAACGCCTTAATTGCAATGAAATTTAAGACCATGACCTGTTTTAAAGGATAGCCGCTGTGAGAGAGTTCAAAGTGGCCGCGTGAAAACGCTAATTCACACCACGAAAACCAACGAAAGGTCGTCAAAAAGTGATTTGAAGTATTTTTCAAACTCATCAACAGAATAGAAAAGATTCATACAAATAAACATCTAAACAACTTTCCAACAAAATAATGACCAATTTTACTTTCATCCACCACAATTTTAGCAATCAGTCTAGAAATCGAATTCGAAGTGACAACACAGAAATGGCGCGAATTTTGACATTGACGTTTTTCTTTTTAATTCACTTAGCTTTTGGAAGCGCCACGGAATTAAATCACCAAAGAGATTTATCTTTACAAAAAATAAGGGATATAATCGAAAATACTGTTTCCTACGTGACAAAATCTTTGGAGAGCTTCAACGACCAATATATTGGGAAGAGTGATTTGGGAATGTATCTTCATTATGAGGAAATCAAGCCGAAATTGGATAGTTTCAGCGGATCAGGAGGTGAGTAAGAATTAATTTTGCTACCTTGTTTAATTTTAGAGTACATTAAAGGATTTTTCACTGTTTTACGCTTTTCAAATGTAATAGACCAAAAAGTTGTTAATTACACCCTAAGGCCTAAGCGTTCATTTAGCTTCATACCTCTATTTCTTTGAGGAGAACGAATATGTTTAAGTACCTATACTTTGATTGTTGCAAAGCTATTATTCAGTTAAAATGCTTGTTTTAAAAGCACAATTAGAGCCTCAAAATAGCGCTACCTACTCATGGCTGACAAAAAAAGCCCATTTTCGATTATAAATCTAATATACATCGCTAGGTTTCAAAAATGTATTATACTTAAAAAATCTTAAGCAAACCTACAATCGTAAATTCCATCCATCCCAATTGTAAATTCCATCCAGGGAATCCAATATCCAATTTCATCAAAATCAGTCCAGCGAGGAGTTTAGAAACATACACATGTACAAAATAATTTTTAGACATATTTTGTAAAATGTTTTAGTCACAAATAAATAAAGCATTTAATTTCAAATTTTATATAAATAAAGTTAAAAACTGTTTATGAAATACTTTCTTACACAAACTCTTAAGGTTCGAGCACATTATGCCGGGCCGCAGCGTGTCGGGGCGGAGCGCAAAAATCCGCTTAAAATCGCTTGTATACAATATGTCTGAATCATCGCACACTGTGTCGGGCCGCAGCGGCTCGCATTATTGCGGGGCGGATTTGCGTCCGTGCGATGCGGGCCGCCCCGCCCTGCTGCGCCCCGTCAACAGTGTGCTATAGCGAGCGGATTGGTTCGCACAAGTAATTGAAAATAGCGATTAGGAGTCATACGAAAATATCCCCAAAACTTTTCTTTGTCTGCTAAAAGATCTGGAAAAAGATGATGATATTCGCCGAATACCTTTCTCTTGGAACAAATTGGATGTATCCATATTTTACGTTTCCTTTTTTGACGAGCTTCCTCTGTATGCTGTTTATTAGCTTCTTCTTCTAACAGCAGGGAAAAAAACAAAGTTCTTCGTCAGAGCTATCCCTATAACGTACAGTTGCACGCAAATTCTGGCAGTACACTGTTTATAAAATCCGTCAATGCACTGCGACCCGGCCCGTCACTAATGTGCTAGGCAAGCATTTTGCGCTGTGCTGCGACCCGTTCCGCCCCGCTGCGGTCCGGCATAATGTGCTCGAACCTTTAGGCCCATATTCCAAGACGTATCTCAGTTTTGAATCTAGTTTTGAGACTTGTCAAACCATTTTTTCTCTATAGAATTTTGACATATTGACAGTTCTCAAGAATAGATTACGACTTGAGTAACGTCTTGGAATACAGGTCTAAGTATGGATTCCGACTAGCAATACGATTCAACCACCCGTACCATCTTGATGCTTGGAAGTCTAGCACTGTGCGCTTTATGTGCAATTTTCTTCTTCATGAGTCTGCAATTTTTCCGAACTGTTACGGGGACCTTCAGAAAGAGAGGCCGGCAACACATCTACAAAATGTTGCGGATGTTCGTGGGCGGCGGTGTTCACTTTCCAAGCCCCCTTATACTATTAAAAAAAACTCAGTTGAAATTGTTTTAATCATCAGCCGGCCTAGCATGACAACCACGACAAAATTTTGTCGACCGTTTTCTCGTGTTTTAATCGATTATCTCTTTATATCTTTCGGGTCTAACATGGCACTTACACTTAAAATTCGACTTCTAATGTCAAAAGTAGAAATATTTGTCGATCGAGATATCTTGTGTATCAAAGTTGTCGATATCGAGATATAATATACCTCAATATCTTAATATTGTCTTTTATTAACGCGAGTATCACACATTTAAATAAAATACTGTATACCGGATTAAAACGCGATTTATTATTTAAATTATTTATCCCGACGTTTCGGATGCTTTTCAGCAACCGTGGTCGCGGGAGACTGAAAGATGACAGTTGTCTTATATTTGAAATGTCACAAAGTTGCCATATTTAATTCAATAAAATTAAAAAATAATCTATTAATTTAGGTAACACAATGTACATCTATGAACGTCATTAAAAAAAAATAATACATATTAAATTACTAATATTACTAATATTAAATGCTTCTAATTTTACATTTACTACCAGTTCACAAATCAAGGGCGTAGAGCGGACGAGAAGAACTGGCAAGAAACTCGCCGCCACTCTTTTTAATCGCCAAGTTTTTGTTTTACAATAATTACATATTAACGCCATCTATTCCTACGGAGTTGATATTTACTGTAATTTTCTATATTATGACAATATTGACTAACGGTGTCCTCTTGTTTTTTAGTATGTTGGATTTGGGGCTTTAGATTTTTAATTACTGGATCCCAGGTGTTGGAAAGTCTCAAACCATCTTCTCTATTGAAGTTAGGATGTTTTTTAATTTCAATAGCCTCACGTACTAGTCTGGGAAAGAATCTACTTTCTTTTGCAAGGATTTTTGGTTGGTCGAAACGTATGTAGTGGTTTGGTTTATCCAGAGTGTGTTCACATACTGCTGATTTAGAGTGACGTCTGTTTTTGATATCCGCAATGTGTTCCTTAAGTCGGTTTGAAATGCTACGTTTAGTTTGCCCAATGTAGGATAAACCACAGTCACAATCCAGTTTATATACACCTGAATCTTGCAAAGGAATATTACTTTTTATTGGTCTCAAGAACTGTTGAATCTTCTTGTGTGGCTTGAAAACTGTATTAATAGAAGCTCGTTTTAAGATTCTTCCAATCCTGTCTGTAACACCCTTCACATAAGGCAGGTAGGCTGGTTGACGTTGTACTGTTTGTGGTTTATTCCTGTTTCTGTGATGCTGTGGAGGCACCCGCAGTTTGTTGTCACGGAGTACTCGCTTAACATGCTGCAGTTCCCCGTTGAGGTGGGCAGCATCACAGAGGCGGTGGGCTCTCTGAAACAAACATACACCGACAGAAGAGAGTTGGCAAGGGTGGTGGTGGGAATCACCATTGAGGTACTTATCAGTATGGGTTATTTTTCTAAACACAGTATGGCCAAGTGTACCATCCCCTCCCCGAACTACTAAAATGTCTAGAAAGGCCAGTGAGTTATTATTCTCCTTCTCCATAGTGAATTTAATGTTACTATGTATGGAGTTAAGGTGGTCTAGAAATACAGATATGTGTTCCGTGGGCAGAATAGTAAAGGTATCGTCTACATATCGCTTGTAAAGCCTCGGTTTAACCGGGCTTGTGGCTAGGGCTCTTTCTTCGAAGTCCTCCATGAAAATGTCAGCGACAACAGGGGAGACTGGAGAGCCCATAGCCACCCCATCAACCTGTATATAGAATTCACTATTCCACATTAGGTAGCCAGATGTTAAACAATGTTCTAAAATATCTGCATATTCTGGTGACATGTTGTGTTCTGATAACCTTTTCTTAACAATATTTAGACAGTCCGATACAGGAATATTACTAAAAAGAGACTCAATGTCAAAGCTTACCATGGTTTCATTGTTGGAGAGTTTGAGATCTTTAATAGTTTCAACAAAATGGTATGAGTCTTTAACATGAGCACTACTGTTCCCTCTGAGGGGAGAAAGTACTTTAGCCATGTGTTGAGCCAGTTTATGTGTGGGTGTGTCGATCTGGCTCACTATAGGTCTTAAAACGAGCTTCTATTAATACAGTTTTCAAGCCACACAAGAAGATTCAACAGTTCTTGAGACCAATAAAAAGTAATATTCCTTTGCAAGATTCAGGTGTATATAAACTGGATTGTGACTGTGGTTTATCCTACATTGGGCAAACTAAACGTAGCATTTCAAACCGACTTAAGGAACACATTGCGGATATCAAAAACAGACGTCACTCTAAATCAGCAGTATGTGAACACACTCTGGATAAACCAAACCACTACATACGTTTCGACCAACCAAAAATCCTTGCAAAAGAAAGTAGATTCTTTCCCAGACTAGTACGTGAGGCTATTGAAATTAAAAAACATCCTAACTTCAATAGAGAAGATGGTTTGAGACTTTCCAACACCTGGGATCCAGTAATTAAAAATCTAAAGCCCCAAATCCAACATACTAAAAAACAAGAGGACACCGTTAGTCAATATTGTCATAATATAGAATATTACAGTAAATATCAACTCCGTAGGAATAGATGGCGTTAATATGTAATTATTGTAAAACAAAAACTTGGCGATTAAAAAGAGTGGCGGCGAGTTTCTTGCCAGTTCTTCTCGTCCGCTCTACGCCCTTGATTTGTGAACTGGTAGTAAATGTAAAATTAGAAGCATTTAATATTAGTAATATTAGTAATTTAATATGTATTATTTTTTTTTAATGACGTTCATAGATGTACATTGTGTTACCTAAATTAATAGATTATTTTTTAATTTTATTGAATTAAATATGGCAACTTTGTGACATTTCAAATATAAGACAACTGTCATCTTTCAGTCTCCCGCGACCACGGTTGCTGAAAAGCATCCGAAACGTCGGGATAAATAATTTAAATAATAAATCGCGTTTTAATCCCTCAATATCTTATATCTTCGTTTGTCTTCACTAGTCCGCGAGATATTTCTTGATGGTCATGCTGGACCAGCTGATATCGACAGACGAGCATGAGGTTCACTTAATGGTAGGTGATACATCAGCCACAGAACATCAGTCAATGATGCGCTGTCGACCTAATTTTTATTTCGAGCATTCAGAAGTCCATAGACTGAGACCGAAACGCGCAATATGCACTTCACGGTTTTTCTATCTATGAACGAATGTTACCCGGTTAGGATTTCGATATCCCATTCAATTCATTCAACCCGTTCAATGCCCGAAATTACCAGACGTGGGGAAGACATGCTTACAGAAAATTATAAGCATGTCATGCTAGTGGAATTCGAACCCATGACCCATCGCGGTGCGCATGGCAGGTGTTCTACCGCGCCAATGAGCCCGTCAAATCTGCCACCTATCGGAAGGTAATTGCTGTGTAGGCTCCCCAAGTACCTAATACTATAACAAGCCTACCAAATCTGTTTTTATAACTACTATTATTGTGGTTTTTCATCCTACTATGATTGCATGTCGTGGTTTCCTAAAAAAGGTCCGTTTCAATCCGCTGGTTAAATATTGAGATCGGCAATTTGATATCTCAGTAAGTAACGCTTGATCGGATATATTCCTTTTAGATATCATTTTCACATTTCGAATGTCTAAAAAACGTTTTTTACTTTCTAAATTTGATTGATTGACACATTTTTGTATTATACGCCTTAGTAACATAATATTATAAACTAGCTGAGCCAGCGACTTCGTTCGCGTGGGCTTCATATTAAGCTGAGCTTTTGAGCGAGGTTTCTTCATATGATATATTCATATCCACTATTCCACGAATACATATTGAAATTTCATTTACATATCAAACTGTTATTGACAATTGACAATTCGAAAAAGTTCAACGCGAGTCAGTTTGTATTGCAATTTGTAGGCACCATGCATTTAAAATAATATTTAAATGATAATAACTTTTCTTTCCGACAACCGATTTTGATGAAACAAAGCCTATATGTTGCCCCGGGCTTCGCTTAATATATTTGCAATCGGATCAGTATCTTCAGAGATTATCCCGTACAAACAGACAAAAAGACAGAGAAACAAAAAATTATAAAAAATCTGAGTTTATTCTATTTCTCTTATTACATCCCCCTGACAGCATTTTTTTTATATGTATAGATTTAACACTATTTCTAGCATACCTATTTGGACCAATAGTTGTTTGACACCTTTGCATTTGAATGTATGAATATATCGCTAAAGAAATTTAACAATAATTATACGAAAAGTCGAAATTAATTGAAAATATCTGATAAAAACTAGAAAACAATTTCAAGTTAAAATGTAAAAAATACACCTTTGGTAGAAATATTGTTAAATTGATAGTAATATTTTTATTCAGAGCGTTTGCAGTTTGCACGCGCACAATAAAATAATTATGGCTGATTATTTCCGATTTACTTGATCGTTACAATTTGGCCAAATCTTTCGTAAAGTATTTCCGTTTTTTTTTTAAATTCCACAGAACGATCATTTGACTGCGTTTAACCTGATGGTAAGTGACAACGCAGTCTAGGATGGAGCATGATCATTCCCTAACAAATGCCTATTCACGTTTTTCTTGAAAATATCCAGATTATATTGTCTTTTATTAACGCGAGTATCACACATTTAAATAAAATACTGTATACCGGATTAAAACGCGATTTATTGTTTAAATCATCATGTCATCTTTTAGTCTCCCGCGACCACGGTTGCTGAAAAGCATCCGAAACGTCGGGATAAATAATTTAAACAATAAATCGCGTTTTAATCCGGTATACAGTATTTTATTTAAATATCCAGATTGTATGTTGGCGAGAATATGGACGCCGGCAGTGAATTCCAATCCTTACAAGTTCTCACGATACGGGAGGTAGAGAAACGTTTCGTGCGAGTACGCGGGATATCGATGACGTAAGTGGAAACCCAACCGGCGTCTGGTAGAACGGTGGTGAAAGGGTGTTACCAGTATAAGGTTGTGCAGCTCTTCAGCGCACTCACCAAAATATACCCTATAAAAGACCGACAGTCTAGCAACTGTTCTACGATGTATGCGTTTTTATCGATTTTCTCATAAAATTGATTTTTACACATAAGGGTCTTAAGGTTGCACAAGTCGCGGGCTCGAACTCACTGGTGGGCGAGGCCAAAAAGCATGCTGTTCTCCCGCACCGCACCGGGGCAGTCATTATTAAGTGAGATGCATGATAATTCATAGTAAAAGGGGCGTCTAAAAAAATACGAAAAAGCCTTTGGAAAATCGAGTTTTATGAAAAAACCACTGCATAAATCAATTACAAATAAAAGTTATTGTATTTTTCGATAATCGTGCTTTGTCGGTAGCGACTTTGTTTTGAAAATTTGATACTTCTATTATTACTAATTTAAGCCCAAAGTTGTGTTAAAAAATGGCAATAAAAACGAATCTTTGGTAGCTCGTAACTTTTTAATGGTTTTTTATTTTACCATTCTGTTTCCGTACAGACAAAATTAATAATGAGACAAAACGATATCATGTTTAACTTTGCATTTACGGTGCTAAATAGTAGTAATAGTAATAGTGGAGTAATACCCCCCCGAAATTTGTATGGAAAAAATGTCGACTAAGTCGCAACGGCGTTATAGTCTATTGTTTTTTTGTTAATAGATTCGCGTGGTATGAAGAAAATGGCGATGGGGTTAATCCCCCTGATATTCCACATAGGAGCGACTTCTACTTGGATGATTTTGACTACAATACTGGCCGCAAAATCAGTTTTCATCGGTATTGTACTGTTGGTGTTTAAGATAGCTGTCAGCTCTGCTAAGGTAATGAAATTGTATTTGCTTGAAATTAATGATTATTACAGTTTTAGATCATAAAACTGGGAAATGTTTTAATGGACGTCTTACAAGAAAAGGTTCCAAGGTGTCCGCCTCCAATATCAATGCCACTAAAATGTTATTTTACGTCAAAATCACAGATCAAGACACATATCTTTTTTTATCAGCGGATAAACATTTTTAGGGGGTGAAATCAACCCCCAAAGTTCATCCCCTTAAAGAGTCATTTACAGGTTTCACATACTTGTAGCCAATACTTTTGCAAACGACCTATAATATAATCTACATTAAAAATGACGAAAAAATAAATGAATTTTGAAAAATTTATATCTAAGTAATAATTTTTATAATCATTAAAAATAACAAATTTTAAAAATAAACTTTTGTTAAACCCCCTAAAAATGTGTTTCCGCTTTTTAAAAAAGATAAGTGTCCCTTAGATTTAGACGTAGAATAATGAATATATTTCAGCGGCATTGAAATCGGAGGCGGACACCTGGAAACCTTTCCTTGTTAGGTTATAATAAGGTTTTGTTTGCGAGTTTATTTATAATAACATTAAAAAGAGGTAAATTTTGTGAGGCTGTAGGTTGTAATCTCTGGAACTACTGATCCGATTTTTTTGTGAACAGTATGTACATCTACATTGCACCCGTGCGAACCCAGGACGTGTTGCTAGTTTTGAATAAAAAAACAAAAATACATAGATTTTTATTTATAAAGAAAATATATAGAATAATAGCTGTACCCAGCATTCGTTGCAATGCCAAGTTAAAAATTTTTTTTCACCGAATTGTTGACTGTACTACGCTCAGCCGGCCTAGCATAACAACCGCGACAAAATTTTGTCGACCGATTTCTCGTGTTTTAATCGATTATCGCTCTATTTCTTTCGGGTCTAACATGACAATTACACTTAAAACTCGACTTTTAATATCAAAAATAGATATATTTGTCGGTCGAGATATCTTTTCTATCAAAATTGTCGATGTCGAGATATAATAATATATCGAGATATCTTACATCTTAGTTTGTCTTTCTCTCGTGGCGGTCATGCTAGGCCGCCAGAGCGGCATTCTTGTGGTTTACTATATCTACATATATCTATACTTATTAATATTATAAAGAGGAAAGATTTGTATTTTTGTATGATATGAATAAACTCAAAAACTACTGGACCGATTTCGAAAATTCTTTCACCAATAGAAAGCTACATTATCAGTAAGTAACATAGGCTATGTATTGTGTATAGTACATCTACATTGCACCCGTGTGAAGCCGGGGCGAGTTGCTAGTTCATTGTATGTTGCAGGTGGGATCATTCTTTACGGCACTCAAAGGTCACTCTAACCACGGCCATCACCACGAGTGGGCGTGGTCACCACCGCATGAGCATCATGGTAAGACTTAGTGCTATTACATATTAAGCCACTATTATTATTGACGGCCACAAGACGTGGCCACTAGACGCGGCCACAAATATCGACCACAAGTCTCGGCCACAAGACGCAGCCACAAGTCGTGGTCACTAGACGCGGCCACCAGACGCAGCCACAAGACGCGGCCACAAGTCGCGGCCACTAATTACACATAGTGCAGGGCGATAACTGACCGTATGTCGCACATACGGTCATTGCCCTACCACACTACACAGACTTGACGGGTTCGTTGGCGCGTTAGGTTGGTCGCGGGTTCGAATCCCACCGGGACGACACGTCTGGTAACTTCGGGCATTGAACGTGTGGAAGGAATATTGGAGGATGTAATATAAAAATACCTTAAATTGTAATATGAAGAGAAAAATAAAAATGTTAACAAAAAATAAAAATGCAATTATAAATATTTATTGTTGCTAATTTACTATCTTCAATTTTATATTTGACTGATAAAGTACTTTTCTTATTGAGAAATATACTAACCGGTGTAAAACCTTGGAATTCGATAATATTGGGTAATATCAACTTAAATTTATTAATTGGTCCAATAAATATTTATAATATTTTGTTCCAGGATTCAGAAGTCTATCTAATACCGGTGAGTAAGCTTTTTAATAACAAAAACTTTTTTAATGAGTTAAATGGACGCTGTTAAACAATACAGTGTCAACCCACACCGTTGTCATTTTGAGGAAATGAGTTTGAAGTTTTAATTAGGTTTTATTAAATTTATTTTAAAAAGTAACAGAATTAGTAGATTTTTTTAAAAATTATTATTATAACACTAAATGTATGTATCGTTTCTTGGTAGCAATCAAAGTAATAGAATTTAGTGCATTATTGTTAAATATTCTAAACATGTTAGGGTTTCTTGCCCACTAGTTATTTTAATATTTTTGCTATTAAAACGATTTCAATGATATATTTATATCTCTTTTGAAATATGTACTCCCGCTCATAAGGAAGCGATTGGTATCAAAATCTAAATTTTTATCATTTTGTGGGTTGACACTGTATTGCTTAACAGCGTCCAAATAAAACTCAAAACAGATGTCAACTGTCAATAAAATATATAAATACTTTAGGACCGTATTCCTTGATTTGATTAAAACACGAGAAACAGTTGACAAAATTTTGACGTGGTTGTCATGCTAGCCATGCTGCCAATCGGCCATTGGGCATACGTGAGAGAGGAATATTGAAAGGAACGACTAACGAAATAACATATGGAAAAGTCTAGATATACAGATTGCACGATTAGCTTCAATATAGATCGCCAGCACATCAGTGCTCATGAATGTTAAAATCAAAGTTGCCATCACCTACCATCAAGTAAGCTTTCGTCTGTGTCAAGACTAGATAAAAAAGAGTGTGTGTACTTTTGTACACGCGTTAGAAGTTATACTTCTTTTAGCGCGATGGAGAAAAATGATGAGAGTGAATTTTTACGATGCGCGCGCACACCCACACCTGAATTCTACATCGTGAAGTTAGTTCTAGGTGGCATGAAAATCGATAACTATGTTCAAGTTGTATATTCTAGTATTTTTATGTTTAGAACACGTGTTTCGTAACAGTACGAGGCATGCCTTTTAAGTTTTGTCGTTTGATGAAAAAAACACAACTAGAACCTTATAGTACTTTTTATTGTTTTTCAAAGTATTCACCACGTAGCTTAATACACTTTTTCATTCGCTCAAACCAGTTATTATAACATTTATTCCACTCTAAAGTGGAGGTGTTCAAAATGGCTGAGTTGAAAGCGTCGACTGCTTTTTCACCGGACTGGAACCTATGACCACGAAGACTTTTCTTAATTTTAGGAAATGTAAAGAAATCTTTAGGGCTTAGGTCAGCACTGTATGGAGGATGGTCAAGAATTTCTACTTTTTCCTGCTTCAAATACTCAATTGTTTGACGAGCGCTGTGTGAGCTTGCGTTGTCGTGGTGCAGGATGATGCGTCGCTTTGAGTTAGATTTTCGAAGTTCGGCGATGACTTGTGGTAAACAAACTGTGGTATACCACTCTGCGATAACCGTTCTATGATCTTCAAGTGCAATAGTCGCAACATGACCGGTTTTTCCAACGAATGTGGCCACCTTCTTCTTTGAAGTGCTTCGAGAACGAACTACTTTAGTTGGCTTTGGCTCGTCTTGAAAGACCCAGATTGTAGATTGTTGTTTGGAATCAGGATCGTAGGCATAGATCCAAGATTCGTCACCACTGATGATGTCGTAGACGTGATTTGACTCTCCTCGGTTGAACCTTTACAGAGGTTTCTTACACCATCTGACGCGGGCCGCCTTGTGATCGTCGGAAAGCAGATGCGGTATCCAACGGTAAACTAGCTTTCTCACACCAAGTGCTTCATGCAAGATCTTCTGAATGGTTGTCCCTGAGATACCTAATAGAGCCTCTATCTCTCGATATGTCACATGACGATCTTCGTGAATTAGTTGTCTCATAGCAATGATGTTATCTTCAGTGAAAGCGGATTTTGGGCGTCCTTTGCGAGATTTGTCACTTACACTAGTATGTCCACGCTGGAATTCTAAATACCAGCGTTCGATAGTCTGCAGACGTGGGGCTTCATCACTGAACACAGATGTTAGCTCCTCAAAACAATGAAGCCGTGTCAGGCCTCTTCTAAAGTTGTAGAAAATTAATGCACGAACATTTTCCTTAGAAAGATTCATTTTCGTACGTGACCTGACAGATTCCAATCGACGCTGTGGCTAAACAATAGCATTAATCCTAATACTTTCAACTGTTTTGAGATTCAAATTTTAAATATTCGAATATAGAACAGTTCCAAATTCAAAATTGCCGGGAAATATGGAAACGACAAAACTTAAAAGGCATGCCTTGTACAATTAAACAGTGTGAATAAATGAATATTATTTTGGTGTTTTTATTTTAATATTTATCGTTAATCACTACTGCATTTTAGCCATATTTTTTATAAGCCAAAGAAGTATAACTTCTAACGCGTGTACATAAGTACACACACTCTTTTTTTATCTAGTCTTGACACAGACGAAAGCTTACTTGATGGTAGGTGATGGCAACTTTAATTGTAACATTTGTGAGCACTCATGTGCTGGCGATCTATATTGATGGCAATCGTGCAATCTGTACATCTAGGCTTTTCCATATGTTATTTCGTTTCAATATTCCTCTCTCATGAATACCCAATGGCCGATTGGTCTAGCATGACAACCACGAGATATCTCGTGGACGAGTGAAGACATCTATGAACGGTGGTTCGTTACACCGTCATAATTTCGATATTCCTCCCACCCCATCAATGCCCCAAGTTACCAGATGTGGGGAAAACATGCTTATAGAAAATTATTAACATGTCGTCCCGTTGGATTCGAACCCACGACCCATCGATGCGCACGGCAGGCGTTCTACCGAACGCGCCAACGAGCCGTTCAAAACAACTAAATATACAATCCACGCTCGCAATACGAATTACCATTATCAGGGCCCCAAAAACTTATAGTCCGGCTCTGCTGATTACCATTGTTCTAATAAGTTAGTCACCAATTACTTTTTGTTTTCAGGAGCCATCTATGATCTGCCCCACGGCTGGTCCCACGACTCATCTTCATACAAAACCTTGCCTTTGGAATACTTAAACCAAGGGAATAACGAAGATATTGTCAAATCAGAGTAAAAAAATTATACTACTATTCTAAAACGAAAACTATTACCCCTGTTCTATAAAAAAAAACAAAAAACTAGATGGGTTCTAGGGCCAATAAAAATGACGCAAAATATTTACAATTTACATGAAATCGAATAAAAAAATGTAAAATGTAAATTTTCAAAATTTTGTTATTAAAAAATACAAAAAGAAATAAGAAACTAAAAGAATTTGCGGGCCGCATAAATTCGGGCCTGGATTTGAACAGCTCTGTTCTACGGCATAATTTCTCACAGACGAACAATATGCCAGAAAGTATACATATCATAAACTACTTAGCTGAACCATACCATCAAATGACCAATTAACTCAATATCGTCAAAACATAATACTGTAAAGTTTCATCAACATCCGTTCAGTAGTTTTTGCGAGAAAGAGTAACAAACATCCTAATAAACTTTCACATTTATATTAGTAGTCAGTTGTAGGAGAATGACAAATAATTTGAAATTGTATACAAATGACATTGTCGTTACGAATACCTAAAAGGCCGGCTGCGCATCTGTGTTGTGGATGTTCATGCGCAGCGGTGTTCATATTCAGTAGGTTCGTTTGCCCTCCTATACTATAAAAAAAACCGATATCCCATCCATAGTATTACTACACCAAGAGTTACTTAACCATCAGCTCATTATTGAAGATTCTAAATAATTTTAGAGTAAGCTAAGAAGGTTTAATAAAATGCATTTATTAATTTTAAATAGGTAACTTTATTAAATATTTATTTAAATAAATGGATATCAAAAATGGACGGATCTTTTTATTATACATAGAGTATAATAATACTTCTTTGAATAACACATAGATAAGAAAAAAATAATCTTTAAAATAAGAAAAAAAAAATTAACACACACATATATACATTGTATGTATATACTATACCACATAAATAGGTAAAGATAAAATATGTATTATAAATAACTTTTTTTAAAGAAATGTTGCCATGTGGTGTCAAATGGGACTCAACTCAGTATAAGCTGTTGTCACGAGGGACAAAACAATTTTCAGTGGGCCCCATACAATTGCTGGAGAATCTTCTATTTATAATGCTTATTTATTTAAACTAATTAAAAAAATATTATAAAATTAGTAAAATAACATTACTTTTAACGTAATTCATTCACAAGGTATTATTAATGGTGGTAATACAGACACTATTTATTCTAATAATTATTATATTAAATACTATAACAAATAAAATGTTTAAATCTGTCAATATCTTTCATTTTAAATAAGGCAACACCATCTACACTTTTTTTAACTCATAACAAGGAACATAGATGTACACAGAAGAACAGGCCTTATAGTCGCGTTCACGGTATCTCTGGAGTAAGAGTAATTCTCCCCCCAGCCGTTGCGGGCTGCTAGTGTCCGTGTGGACGACACTCTGACGTGGAGTCATAGCGCGCACTCTCTCGCACCCAGCCGCTTGTAGAGCGGTGTTGCCAGTCGCGAGCGAGACAACGCGAGGGGAGGAGTCAGCGGACTGCTCAGATGTGTGTGTCACACCGATACATTGCCGCGCGCTCTACAGGTCAAAAGTAGAACTACTGTTTCTATACCAAAAGTTTGTATGGACCTGTTCTTCTATGAACATCTATGTTATTTGCTGATAATAACAGAACAAAATTCAAATTAATCTAATAGTTAACCACACCCTTTTTGGTCAACTACCTACCTCCTGTCTTTGAGACATGGACATAGACGATATCCACAGAACTATGATAAAGAGCTACAAATTGATATGAAAAATGTTTTATTTAAAAATAAATTAACAATTTTAAATACTTAAAAACAAAGATTGAAACCGGTTAATTTTTAATTTCCAAAATACGTGTCTGACTGAAATACCATGATGGTAGTTTTAAAGAGTGATACACACACTTAACTTACCATTACATTTTTATTCAGTAAATACAACTAAAAATGTAAGAATATTAACAAAAACCTTTATTATTTCTGTTAAAATCCCATAGTCAATTAACCGGTATTCAGTCCCTGCTTAAAAATCAACATTGTTCATGAAACAGTGTAAGTTTGGCACTACGGGTGGCGGGAGAAGGTAGGGTTCTTGAGACCGAGTGTAGATAGTTTCGGGTTATGATTGATAGCGAAGCCATTTTGACAATCGATTTTTTTTTATTGGTAAAATAACTAACGAAATATTAATTTTAGATTTTTATGATGAAAAAAATATAAATAATTCAATATAAAACAAACACAAAAAGTATACAAAGAAAAATTGGCTTACGAATAAAGTCAAAGGTGTCAAAAATACCTACCTTGTTTATGTCAGCCGATATAATAAAAAAAATTAAAGCCAAAAATTGTGATTTCAATTCCATAATATCACAAGAACTAACTTAAATCTAATTAACAAGGACTATTTTGAACAAGCGCTCAAGACAGACATAATATATTTGTGTCTTGTGAGTTACAATTATTAAAAATATCACTAACCGGACGGAATATCGGCCTACGACGCGCGACGTTAGGAATATTATAAGTTTATCTGTTGTTTAAAATAAAAAAAAGCAAACAACCAAAAAAATAAAATAGGTAGTTAACAAAATCTTTTTTTTCTATTGACTTGTAAACTGTGTTCCAATTTGTAAATACGAATAATTTATTACTATTTATTTAGTGTAACATGATTGGTCCTTGTGTATAGGCATTTTGTTAAATCCTTTTAAATATCCCTGGTACAAAAAAGCACCTTATATCGAAATAAAAAACCTAAAGGATAACCTAAAAAACATTGTTTTGAATGATTCTGAGATTCGAAAATTGCTAGAATGAATTGCTTGCTTAAACACTGCTAAAGAAATAACAGATAATATATTAAAATAGCCTGTGTAAAATAACTTTATTATCTACAGGACAGATTATAATAGAGATTCAAAAGGATAAAAAAATTGTAAACAACAGATAATAAATATACAATACAAATAATATTATCACAGTATACTTGAGTAATGCTGATGAATGATAAAATATGTATATCTAGAAATTAAATGATTTCAATGTTAAATCGCATTATTTTTTCCTAAATTAATCTCATATTTTGAATGTTTAATATACGAAATATTTGTTTCTTTTATATGGCAACCCAGGCAGATGGTAAGAGCACACATTTGTGCTTTTACTCATTACCAGATAACATCGCTAGTGAACAGCATCTTGCGAATTGCGAGCGTTGTTTGTCATTGACACTTTTGAGACACTTCTGGCACTGACAAAAGTTAAGACAAAATACCACTATTTCTCTTTTTTTTTTTTAATTTAACTATTATAAATCGAAATCCGCCAATCGCCTAAAACAGACTCCCAAAAATATACACAACGTAATCAAAATCGAATCACTGACCAAACCTAGCACGTTATTCGAGAACCAACTGTATCGAACCTTTTTCCTACTCAACCTCCTTTTATCTACATTCAACTTTTTCGGCCAGGATTCGAAATTCGAAGGCACGCGCTGACACTGGCTGTCAAACCATTTCCGCGCGAACCCGTTTGACGTTTTCGCTTGGATGCAAATGTCAAGCTTCCCGCCATTTTGAAGTGACGTTTTGAAGTTGTCGTCGACAGGAACTGTCAAAAATCGTAGATTATACGCAACCTCTTTGCTGTAAAATAATGTGTTATTTTGATCGCGTATGAATAAGTAGAAGTCGGCCACATCTTGTGTGGTAAGGATGAACCAGTGGACGTATATTGATGGCTGGGAACTGAAATAAATAAAAATATATATTTTTAAATAAAATCCTGTACACCGGATTAAAACGCGATTTATTATTTATATTGTTTAAATTATTTATCCCGACGTTTCGGATGCTTTTCAGCAACCGTGGTCGCGGGGAGACAGTATACAGTTTAATCCGGTATACAGTATTTTATTTAAATGTGTGATACTCGCGTTAATAAAAGACAATAATATATATTTTATTTTGAATTATTTTTAAACATAATATATAGATTTTAACCTCTTTAAAGACTACTGGCAACGCGCCCCGGCTTCACACGGGTGCAATGTAGATTTACTATACACAACAAGCCTATATGTTACTCGCTGATAATGTAGCTTTCTATTGGTGAAAGAATTTTTAAAATCGGTCCAGTAGTTTTTGAGTTTACTCATAACATACGAAAATACAAATCTTTCCTCTTTATAACATTAGTATAGATATATATTTTTTTTGGAATAATTTCAATTACAAAACTAAACGTACATGTGGATATTTTCCAGGTTATTGGATCAAGTAAAGTGTATGAAAAAGTATTGACATTTGGCCATTATATTTTAATAGCTAAGTCAGATACGAAAAAACCGAAAAAGGGTGAAAAGGGTAACTTGATAGAAAGAAATTTATAAATGTTTCTAGAGGTCAAAAAAATCATCAAAAAATATGTATACAAAACATCCTTAATATTTTTTTATGTGAGATAACGACAGACGAGCACGAGGTTCACTTGATGGTAGGTGATACCTCAGCCACAGAACAACAGTCAATGATGCGCTGTCGACCTACTTTTTACTTTGAGCATTCGGTAATCCATAGACTGAAACCGAAACACGCAATATGCACTTCACGGTTTTTCCATCTATGAACGGTGGTTCGTTACCCGGTCGGAATTTAGATATTCCTCCCACCTGATCAATGTTAAAGAAAAATAACTTAAGCACATAAATAACAGCACGGTTGCTGAAAAGCATCCGAAACGTCGGGATAATTAATTTAAACAATATAAATAATAAATCGCGTTTTAATCCGGTATACAGTATTTTATTTAAATGAAAAATAACTTACTACTGTATATCCCTAAACGCCAAGTCCGGTTCAGTTGTAAACATATACTCATTATTCTCAAACTCTTTCATTTTCTTCTCCAACTCGATGTTGCCAGCGCACAATAATCTCTCTTCGTCTATGGTCATATAATTGACGTTTTCCAAAGATGGCGGTTCCGCGCAAATAAGATTGTTGTATTTTGAATCTTTGGCTAGCGATGATTTTGGTAATTTATTCAAATAGTGTTTTAACGGACGCGTGAAACAGTCACATTTCAATTTATTATCTGGAAAGTATAGAAAATCTAATTAATAAATATTTATTTATTTATTTATTCATAATACTTATATCTAACATTATAGGAACCCAATGCGTTAGATAAGTAGATTAGATTACTATTTCTCTTTCTCTATTAACAAAACATACATTTCAATTTAACAATAATAATCAATTTATATAATCCACTAATTAAAATAATTATAATAATTCCATGTCAAAAAAATAAAAAAGTTGAAAAAAATATAAATATAAATTAACAGTTACAAATTAAAACATTTATAGTATACAAAAAAAAATTATAGTTAATTATTATTTTTAGAAATAACCTAAATCACAGCTTTGGAAAGAAACTGGGGCCTTTCAAATATCCCTTCAAGTATTATTGCAGAATTCCTTGAGAAAGAGACAGTTCTATACAAAATGAATCGCGCTATCGTATTCTCTCATACTTAAGACTGTAATAATATTTCTCAAAAAAACACTGAACAGATAACACAATTTTTGTCGTTTTACTCAAACTCAATATCGTTATAATTAGCCTTAATTTTATTCTAATGTATAAACAATAATACTGCAAAAATTCATCAAAATCCGTTCAGTGGTTTTTGCGTGAATGAAGAACAAACATTCTCACAAACTTTCAGATTTATAATATTAGTAAGATAGGATTTTGAACTGTTTTGTTAAAGGAATTCTGTGGAATTTGTCACTGTCTATATAAAAAATAGACATCAATACGTTTAACCACGAAATATATACACAACCAAAATTTTAAAGTATTTTTCAGTTAAGATTTGTGTTGCCAGTCCTAAAAATAAAAGATGAACAGCAATAGTTAATTCTTAAAAATTATAAAACTATAAAAAAACCCATGATTTATTTCTATTTTATCCTAATCCGTTTATATCCAAGCAATCCTTAAAATTTTTACAACTGTAACACTTTAAAAACTTATACAACACTATTAAGATAAACCCCACTATTATATTTTTCAAAAAAAATAAACTAAAAAAGTGTAAATACCTTCAAAATAAACTTCCAATCCTTGTTCCATAATTTTCTTCACAAATTCCGGGTAAAAACTCGTTAGAACATTGTGTCTCACATCAAGAACTTTCAGAAATCTAGACTTTATGATATTGTCTATGGGCAGAACTTCTAACGAGTTATTTTGCAAGTAAAGATGAGTAATATTTTCTGGTAGTTCGAATTTCGAATCCGCTGTTAGTAAAAAATATACACAAATTAAAAAAAAAACATTCAAAATATTCACAGAAAATAAACTGTGACACGCTGCAGCTGTAAGAATTAAACTACTTATTTTTTTTTATTATTATTAAATCTAAACAAGAACCTAATTTTTTTAACAGCTAGATGACGGAATCGTTAGCATGTTCAGTAATTCATGTTCTGATGTTTTACGAGTTCGAATCCCGCCACATTTATAATTTTCTACATTCTAATAAAAAAAAAATGTTTCCCGAAAATTCTGGTCACTGGTTTTTTTTAAACATTTTTTGTCTTTTTCGGTGTTCGCATATATATGGTTGAAAAACAGAAAAATGATTGAGGGTTTTTTATCAAAGTTTCGGAACATTAAAAGTACTTACAAGTTCTAGAAACTAAGTCCTTCAGCTGATTGTTCGATAAATCCAGTATTTCTAAAGATGTTAGGTTTCCTAGCACATCTGCAATAAAAATGCCATCTTAGTATATATATATATCTAATTTATTTACAAATAGACTAATAATTTCTTTTAAAATGAGCAAGTAATATTTTTTTAACATTATTAAATATTTTTTACTCTTAATATTGTCTTTTATTGAAGCGAGTATCACACGTTATCATACTTCATTTACTTATACGTGAATCGCTTTTGATCCGGTATAAAGTACTATATTTTATTTAGTTTTTTATTCTAAGTATAATTACGAATCCTAATTGACTAATACAATTTATAAAAAATATAATAGATAATAATTTTTTAGATTATTTTCAAGCATAATTTAGATTACTAGTAACATTTACAGTGGGTGCTGTGTATCAGATCAATATCCCGCAGTCTGTAATACACAGTTACAAAAAAATATCTACTTATGTAAAAATATAATATTTAAATTTGGCTAAATCAAACTTTTCAAAAAATATCTAATATTAGGTATATCCCGAAGTAAATATACCAAATCATTTCTAAACACATTTCACACACAGTCCACGGCTACCATTAAAATTATGCTTATTTAAAAATATTTATTAATAGAAATCAAAAGTATTAAAAATAGTAACAGTTGATTAAAATTATTTTAAAATATTACGTACAAAAACTTTTAAAAAAAAATTGAAAAAAAATACTCACTACTCCGTATGTCATTGATGTAATTTCCCGCCAAATTCAACTTCTTCACTCTCTTGGCGCCAACTGTCAAATCGAACGTTACAACCGGCAGCTCGTTGTGACTCAGGTCGATCTCCATCAGTCTGTAGGGTATCCACGGACTGGCGGGGAACATTTTCTTTGTTAGAAATCCTATACGATTGTGGCTTAGATTTATCTGATAAAAAACGTTTTAATAGTTTAATCATTTGGTATTTTCTCCTATATTAAAAAATACAATATAAAAATAAAATCGGAATTAAACACAAAAAAATCATTATCTTGATATAAAAAATATTCTTTATGTGTATGTCACTGAACTCCTCCTAAACTGCTGAATCGATTTTGATGATAATTTTTCAGATTATCAATTGCAACCGGCAGATGGCTCTGTAGTCAACATTCGGGCAGGATAACGTCTGCTGGTCGGCTAGTATTAAATATTTACTTATAATAACTATGTTCATATATATCTCATAAGAACGTGCATATATTATTCTCGTAGGCGACTCTTAGACGGGCTCGTTGGCGAGGTAGAACACCTGCCGTACGCATCGATGGGTCGTGGGTTCGAATCCAACCGGGACGACATGTTTATAATTTTCTGTAAGCATGTCTTCCCCACGTCAGGTAACTTCGGGCATTGAGCGCATGGGAGGAATAACGAAATTCCAACCGGGTAACGAACCACCGTTCATAGATGGAAAAACCGTGAAGTGCCTATTGCTTCGGTTTCAGATTTCCGTATGCTCGAGGTAAAAATTAGGTCGCCAGCGCATCATTGACTGATGTTCTGTGG
This sequence comes from Anthocharis cardamines, assembly GCA_905404175.1. Classification (NCBI taxonomy): domain Eukaryota; kingdom Metazoa; phylum Arthropoda; class Insecta; order Lepidoptera; family Pieridae; genus Anthocharis; species Anthocharis cardamines. Next base: position 4,413,655 of record FR989979.1, read on the forward strand.
CTGAGGTATCACCTACAATCAAGTGAACCTCATGCTCGTCTGTCGATATCTAACATAAAAAAAAATTACAAGCCTAGTGAATTGTCAGTTTTAAAGCGAATTGTTGGTAATTCGGAAAGTGACTTCTAGTAGTAGTAGTATTTTTATAAATGAAAATATTACATTTTTGTTATACATTAGAGGTTTATATCTACTGAAAATTTTAAGAAAAACTGCTTAGATATATATACGTATATATACTTAATTATATATACGTATATATATCTAAGATAAACTTATAATCTAATATATAAAATTCTCGTGTCACGGTGTGCGGGACCGAACTCTTCCGAAACGGCTCGACCGATTTTCGTGATTCTTAGCGTGCATATCGGCCAGGGTGGATATCCGATCAACATCTATTTTTCATCCCCCTAAATGTTAAGGGTTGTTCAGCCTTAATTTATTTGTTTTTAATTTTTGAATGAGTTTTTTGTTTTTATTTTTTTATAATGTGGCATTAAATAATACATACAACCCTATATTTTCACTCTTCTATTACCAACCCCTGCTTTTTAGAAATTATTTACATGGCAAAACAACGATTGCCGGGTCAGCTAGTAATAATATAAGAAGATAAAGTTACCATTTCGAGAGACAAACAGTCATCCAGCAATCCATTCGTTTTATTATCAATTTTATCTAAACTGTTGTACGACAGATCCAATTTCCTAGAAAAAAAAGAGAAAAAAAAACTTTATATCCGTAAAATAACGGGCTAAATGCTGAAATAGTAAGCAAAGTTGAGAGCTGCGTAATATCTATCTTTAATTTTATTACACACTAGCAACGCTCCCCGGCTTCACACGGGTGCAATGTAGATGTATTATACACAAAACATAGCCTATGTTACTCGCTGATAATGTAGCTTTCTATTGGTGAAAGAATTTTTAAAATCGGTTTAGTAGGTTTGAGTTTTTCATAACAAACAAAAATTAAAAAAAAAAACTTTCCTCTATATAATATTATTGGCCAACAGCAAAAATATGATAAGCGATTTTTTTGTCTTTTTTTCTTATTATTTGTTTTTTTTTTAATCAATAAAACATTAGAAATAACGGTACAAAAAAAAACAATATTTTTTTCAAATTATTCAGAAATCTCGCATCCTTACCTCAAAGCAACGAGACCCTTAAACGCCTCATTCGGTATCTTCTCCAATAGATTTCCCCGCAGCGACAAGTCGAGCAACTGTTGCATGCCACTGAACGACCGTTGCTCGATACTGGCCAACTTGTTGTGCGATAAGTCGAGCTTAAATGTTGTCGGTAAGTTGCCGAAGGCGGATCTCGTTAGGGATGTTAGTTCGTTGTTCTAGAAGGTATTTTAAGGCATATTAATAGTTTTTTTAATGTCAGATATCGACAGACGAGCACGAGGTTCACTTGATGGCAGGTGATACCTCAGTCACAGAACATCAGTCAATGATGCGCTGTCGACCTACTTTTTACTTCGAGCATTCGGAAATCCATAGACTGAGACCGAAACGCGCAATGTGCACTTCACGGTTTTTCCATCTATGAAAGGACATCCCTTCCACCGGTTAAATGTCCAAAGTGACCAGATGTAGGGAAGTTATGCTTACAGAAAATTATTAATATGTAGTCCCGGCGGGATTCGAACCCGTTACCTATCGGAGCGCAAGATAGGTATACCAAAAGCGCCAGCGAGTCCATCAAAAATAATTAATTGATATAGTGTAAAAAACGTAAAACATTCATTTTTTTAGCATAGAGGGAGGGGGGCATACTGTGGCTAATCTGATGGGAAGTGATCACCACCGCCCATAAACATCCGCCACACTAGAGGACTTGCAGATGCGTTGCCGGCTTTTAAAACTTATCACAACCTACGTGGGAGGCATTTAATAAAAAAAATTAAAAACAAATGTACTTTCCTGCCATAACCAGTCGGCCTAGCATGACCGCCACGAGATATCTCGTGGACGAGAGAAGACAAACTAAGATGTAAGATATGGGGATATATTATATCTCGACATCGACAATTTTGATAGAAAAGATATCTCGATCGACAAATATATCTATTTTTGATATTAAAAGTCGAGTTTTAAGTGTAATTGTCATGTTAGACCCGGAAGAAATAAAGAGATAATCGATTAAAACACGAGAAAACGGTCGACAAAATTTTGTCTATAAATAGATTAGAAAACCTTACCTGTAAATACAAATACTGCAAACTAGTCAACGTATTGAGCGCCTCCCAAGGCGAGCGAGTCAACCCGTTGGCCGACAGATCGAGCGACTGGAGGGTCAACAGGCCGGAGAAGGAGTCGTGCGCCAACCGGTCGGACAACGTGTTGTGCGACAAGTTGAGGCGCAGTAGCGCGTTCATAGTCGGCCATGTATTTACACGGATTTCGGTTAGATTATTGTGCGCTATGTTTAGTTCTCTGTTGGATATATTAAATATAAGTATCTATATCTAATTTATATAAGTGTATCTATCCCTTTCTTATATTCAGTTAGAAAGAAAGACAAAAGAGATTTTTGCAAAAATTATTTGTTATTTTTCATCATGTCACAATGTTAGTTACCGTACTCCTCCGAAACGGCTTTACCGATTTTTACCAAATTTCATATGCGTATTCAGTAGGTCTGAGAATCGGCTACTATCTATTTTTCATACCCCTAAGTGATAAGATTGTTCACCCTTACAATTTTTTTTTATTTTTTCACGTTTTTTTTTGTTTTTATATTTTTATAATGTGGCATTAAATAATACATACAACCCTAATTTTTTACTTTTTTATTACCAACCCCTTTAGAAATTATTTACATGGCAAATCAACGTTTGCCGGTTTAGCTAGTTTAAAAAAATCTTTGTAAAATTCCAATTCAGTTAAAATAGTTAAAAGTCGGAATAAATAATAATATTACATAATTAAATATTTTTTTATTAATTTTCTCCACAACTTGGGATTAAGTGTTATCGTATCAGTGGAGACTGCTGCTATTTAAACATAAACATTTTTAGAAACAAAAAGAAAAATATTAATCAGTCAGTATAAAAAACAAACAAAAATAATTTTTTTAACTAACTGCACAAAACAAAATTAAAAACTATACTTAACAAATAAATACTCAACATGCCTTTCTCATAACGTTGTCTTTTATTAACGCGAGTATGACACATTTAAATAAAATACTGTATACCGGACTAAAACGCGATTTATTATTTATATTGTTTAAATTAATTATTTATCCCGATGTTTCGGATGCTATTCAGCAACCGTGGTCACGGGCCAGACTGACAGATGACAGTTGTCTGATTTTTTTAAACTGACCACGGTTGCTGAAAAGCATCCGAAACGTCGGGATAAATAATTAATTTAAACAATATAAATAATACATCGCGTTTTATTTAAATAAATGCCTTTGTCAGTTCTCGTCAATACATCGTCTTTAGTAAAGACTTTGCTAGCGATGAGATATACTTGCAAAATTCCAAGTACGAGTCCATAAAAAAACCAGGGTCGAAAACCAGGTTTCATAATACTTTCATCGAGCTCTGACCTCGCTATAGTAAAAAATACTTGCATAGGAAAACGATCCCTACTGTCTTAGAGATAAGACAGACAATCGCATTTGCAAGAAAATAATTTAAAAGTATAAAATACTTGCATAGGATTCAAATTCAAAATCATTTATTCATTTAGGTCAGGGGTCGGCAACCGGCGGCCCGCGGGCCGCATGCGGCCCGTGCTCTATCTCGTTGCGGCCCGCAAGCCTCAGGTCCTTAAGAAAAAAATACCAAAGCAATAGGCCATATTACTAGAATCACTAGAATTTATACGGCCATGCTGCTGGGCCATGAGAGTATTCTTGAAAGCTCGCTCCCACGCGGGGTGATAAAAATGTACCTATTTCATTTTTTAAGAACTGTTATGTTATGTATTGTTTCTACCGAAAATAAATATTTGCTGTACTTATTCAATTCTTGGCAATTTTTTTTGCGTTTATACGCTGCACCTGGCCGTCGGTGGCGGGCGGCTCCTTTGAGACAATAGGTGGCGGCAGTCTTTGATTAGACGCAGGTGTGCGGCGGCGAAAAAATTCAAAGCGACCGACTTTAGTTAAAATCACAGCCGCGCGCAGCTATCGCCTCATTCGGTTGTGGAAATTCGCCGGAAACTCACGTCTCATCTGGTTGCTGGCTACGCGTTTCGTTTCACCTTTCTTCTCTTCGATGATAGCTTCTCACGCACGACGTATGAGGTAAGTACGTTGTATGCACTCGCGAGCAATTTGTATTATTTTATTTACTGATTGTTTATGTGAACCTTCAGATTGATGGGTAAATGTTATAAGGACGTGGATAGTAGTTACATGACATGAAGTCAGTTACGAGTATGTCATGTTTTAATTATTTTTTGAATGTGGAGTTGAATTTGTAGGTGCTAACTGGAACATATAATTTTACAACGAATTTAATTTTTTTCATTATTGTTACAGAATATTTATATAAACATGGCTTCAAGAAAAAGGAAGATAGAAGAAGAAAAAAGAGTTTTTAACAAATTATGGACAGAATTATACTTTTTTATCGAGTTTAAAGGAAAACCGTTATGCTTGATTTGTCAAAAGAGTATTTCTGTAGTAAAGGAATATAACCTGAAGCGACATTACGACACTGAGCACAAAGCTAAATTTGACTGTCTTGAAGGAGAAATACGACAAAGGAAAATTTCCACTTTGAAATCGTCATTACAAAATCAACAAAACATATTTAAGGTTGTGGCAGACAACAGCGAATCGAATGTTCGTGCCAGTTACAGGGTAGCAGAGATTCTAGCAAAAAGTGGACGTCCGTTTACCGATAGTGAATTAGTAAAAGAGTGTGTCTTAGCTATCGCAGAAGAAATATGCCCAGAGCAAAAAAAAATGTTTGAAAGTCTTAGTCTCTCTGCGAGAACTTGCACCCGACGTACTGAAGACTTGGGTGCTAATTTGTGTGAACAACTCAGGGATAAGGCGCAGTCTTTTGACTGCTTCTCTTTAGCGATGGATGAAAGTACGGACGTGTCGGATACAGCACAGCTACTCATATTTGTACGCGGCATTGACGAAAACTTTACTGTTTACGAAGAGCTTATGAAAATGTGCAGTTTGAAAGGTACAACTACGGGAGAAGATTTATTTCACCATGTGGAACAAGCTCTGGATTCATTGCAGTTAAGCTGGGAAAAGTTAACAAGTGTCACTACCGATGGAGGCAAGAACATGAGCGGTCAAAACAAAGGTGTTGTTGGGAGAATCATCAGCAAAGTGAAAGATTCTGGATCTACTGTGCCATTGATTTTTCACTGTATTGTCCATCAAGAGGCATTGTGCTCCAAGGTTATATCCTGGAAAGAAATAATGGATACTGTAACATCCACTGTTAATTTTATAAGAAGAAATGGGCTGACACACCGTCAGTTCCAAAAGTTTTTGGAAGATCTGGAAGCTGATCATGGTGACGTGGTTTACTACTGTGAAGTGAGGTGGCTCAGTCGAGGTGCCGTTTTGGAACGGTTTTTTGATTTGAGGAAAGAAATTGGCAACTTCATGGAGATGAAAGGAAAGCCAGTCGAAGAGCTTACTAACAAACAGTGGATTATCGATCTTGGTTTTTTGACTGATTTGACTAAGGAACTGAATCAGCTCAACAAACGCTTGCAGGGAAAAAATAAATTGATTTGCGATATGTATTCAGATGTTAAGTCATTTGAGATGAAACTGAAACTGTTTATCGAGCATATTGATGAAAAAAAGCTTGACCATTTTCCTAATTGCAAGAAAGCCGTGGAAGAAGCTGGAGATAATTTTGTGTGGCAAAATATTACAATGAGAAACGTGTTAACACAACTACAAACTGAGTTTGTAAATCGATTCACCGACTTTAAAAAGAGCTCCCTTAACCTGGAAATATTCCAAAACCCTTTTGCAATTGATATTAGTGAGGTACCAAGCAATTTGCAAATGAACATAGTAGATTTGCAAAGTAATAGCACACTTAAAACGGCATTTAAGGAAAGCACTGACTTGATACTGTTCTACGGAGGTTTGAGTTCTGAAAACTTCAAAGAATTGAAAAAGTTTGCTCAGCAGATAATAACTATGCCATCAAAAACATAAATTGTAAAAAAAGCCAAGTCTTGCAACTCAGTTCTCTCGTAAAAAGTTGTGAGATCCATATAATACCAAGTCGGTCAATTTATTCAGTCTCTACTGAAGGATCCTTCTGTCTTAAGTTATTACGTAATTAGGTAACCTAACAACATCTTATAGTGATCATATCAATACCAATATTAAAAATCTTTGATGTTTTAAATAAATAGATTGACTCGGCTATCGCATGAAAACACAATGTATCTTTTTTATTTTATTAAAAACACAATGTCTATCACAAGTAACACATATTATATTAAATTAGATAGTTTAGTGCGATTGCCAAGTCAACCTTTTTATTTTAAACATCAAAGCTTTTTAATATTGGTATTGATATGATCACTATAAAATGTTGTTAGGTTACCTAATTACGTAATAACTTAAGACAGAAGGATCCTTCAGTAGAGACTGAATAAATTGACCGACTTGGTATTATATGGATCTCACAACTTTTTACGAGAGAACTGAGTTGCAAGACTTGGCTTTTTTTACAATTTATGTTTTTGATGGCATCTCATTTCTTTTTGTAGATATTCCTTTTCTTAATTTATTTGGATAAGAATTAATATAAAGCTATGGATAACAGTCTGATTTTGATCGGCATTTTTATTAACTTTTTAATGTAAAAAAGTAGTTATAGTGACATAACTACAATAGTTGGACATATGGTCTCGTTAGTAGGGATTTCTAAGGATCTCTATTTTTTTCTAGTAATAAATACCCTAGGTTACTCAGTGATAATATAGCTTTCTAACGGTAAAATAATTTTTAAAATCGGTCCAGTAGTTTTTAAGTTATTCATTACATACAGAAATACAAAAAAAAAATGTATATCTAGAAAACTGGACCGAAATTTCAAAATATTGTAGTTTTTCCTTGATTTATAGACTAAACACTAATTGTATTCTAAATTTCAAGTTTCTATGTCTGCTAGAAGTGCCTTAGAGTTTTGATGATCGGTCAGTCAGTGAGTGAGTGACAAATTATCAAACTTTGACTAGTTATAATTCTTAATCTACTGGTTCAAACAGAATGATATTTGAAATATACTGAGTTTATACAATGCCTGCTTAGTGACTGAAAATTCAGGATTCTAGTTTTATCCACAACGAAGTTATAGGGGGTCGAAAATGGCCCGAACTACTTCGAGAAAAGGATAGTACGGCCGTGCCGCTTTTTGCTCGACTTGGCGGGGGCACTGCCGTGCCCCCAGATGTTTGGTAGTACATATTTGTGTGAGCAGACTTTTTCAATTCTCAACTACCGCAAAAATAAGAATTGTTCGCGGTTAACGGATGAACATTTGGACGCGATTCTACGCGTGTCTACTACTAAAATGAAAGCAGACGTTAAAAAACTTGCAAGTCAAATGCAGCCGCAAAAATCTCACTAGTTCTTACTTTTATGTTAGTATAGTAATTCAATTAAAATAGACATGATTGTATTAATATATATGCGTTTTATTTCAAATATTAAAAATACATACCCGAACATATAAATATAAAAATAAGTGCGGCCCGCACTGATACTCTGGCAACATATGTGGCCCTGCTATAGCAAAAGGTTGCCGACCCCTGATTTAGGTAACACAATGTACACTTATGAACGTCAATAAAAAATACATATTAAATGCTTCTAATTTTACATTTACTGCCAGTTCTCAACACAAGGGCGTAGAACGGACGAGAAGAACTGGCCATAAACTCGCCGCCACTCTTTTTAATCGCCAAGCTTTTCGTTTCACAAAATTTTTGTAAGGAGCTAACCATTACACCATGTTCCACATGATTGTGCTCCTTATTAATGAAAAATTACGAATCGTTTTCCTATGCAAGTATTTTCATACTTGCAAGTTTTTCCCGCTCGCACCAGGGCGCCCTACTTCCAAGCGAAGACCTGGTTTTAAAACCTGGTAAATACGTCTCATCTTTAGTCTTTATCACCGCACCACCCTCAAAAAGATACTCACCCCAAACTGATAGGTATCTGGAAGATCTTCTCCAAGTTATTATAGCTGATGTCCAGAAGCCGGCAGCTGGCCAGCTTGGCGAGACTGCCGCGCGACACGTCAAGCAACTGGTTGTGCGACAGATCCAGCTCTAGTACCGTGGGAATCGTGCCGAAAGTCGACGGCTTTATTTGTTGCATCGAATTGTGACTTAGGTTTAGGTATCTGGAAAAATGTTTAGTTTCAGATCCTAAGCATAGAACAACTGGATTCAAGGGAAGTTTTAAATATGCAGCCTCCAAAATATGGAATGACTTGCCTCCACCCTTACAGTTAAATCTAGCCTATATTACTTTCAAACGCAAATTAAAAGTTATTCTTTTTCAGAGATCTTATAAGTGAGGCGTGTTCACTTCTGTTTCATGGGACAAATATTTTTTGTATGCTATTTATATTGTTTTTTTTTTCTTTTTTTGATATAATTTTATAGTTAGATTAAGGTTTCTTTTACATTAATTTTTAATATAGTTGATGCTGTAGACATCAAACAAATGGCCCAGGCTGAAAATCAGCGCTGTATGGTTGTGGCACCCACACCCGCAGCACAAAAGCTGAGCCTGGACCAATTGCTCACCAAATGCAAAGTGTTATAAAAATTGTTTGTTTTCTTTGTTTATTTTTATTGTATAGTACTTGCTGTTGTGTGTGCAATAAATGATTTTATTATTATTATTATTATATGATATTGTTACGGAGACAGGCTGAAGAAAGCTCGAGAAACATCTTTGGTATTTTTCAGTCACTTAGAGACGTTTTCAGTAAGCTGAAATACGATTTCAGGCCGTTTTAAGTTAAAAGTTCGAAATTTTCACCAAGATATAACCGCGTGTATGTTCCAGAATATTAAAGACGCAATACGAGCGGGTTATATAAGCGGAAACAATCGCAACGTTAGTCAGTTCGGAAAGCGATACCAAGCGATCAACTTCTGCGATTTACGAGAGATCCGAGTGCGATAGTTCGAGAGCCAGTAGAGTATAAGAGTCAGTGTTTTGTGTGCGGTTTAGTGTTGTCTTTTACTTTAATATTTCTCTGAGTGTAATTTTAGTTTATTATTTTTAATTCAATCGTGCCACCACTCCAAACATGTCAACCACGACCACTCTGTCAAGAGTGTAGCGACAGAGAAGAATTTTTAATTCAATCTCTTTTGCTTGTTTTTGTTGTAAATAAATCCTCAGTGTAGAACAGCGGCGTTTATTTATCCCGAACCCCTATAGCTCGCAACAATATTTAAAAAAAAGATTTTTTTACGAAAAATATTTATGAAACCGGTGTGAGTGGTAGAGTCGGGAGTGGTCGAGCTGGGAACGTACCTCGATCAGATCGGGGACGTTCTTCAAAAGGGCCAGGTCAAAAGTACTCGTAACCGACGAGTGTGTATGAAAGCATTGATGAAAATGGAAGAAGCGAAAGTGGTATGTAAGGATCGGAGCATATGGAATTCCGTGATCTCTGCCTACCGCAACGGGAAAGAGACGTGATGTATATGTATGTATGATATTTTTCTATGTCAGATATCGACAGACGAGCATGAGGTTCACTTGATGGTAGGTGATACCTCAGCCACAGGACATCAGTCAATAATGCGCTATCGACTTACTTTTTCCTTAAAGTATTCGTAATTTCACAGACTGAGATCGAAACGCACAATATGCACTTCACGGTTTTTTCACCTATAAACGGTGGTTCGTTACCCGGTCGGAATTTCGATATTCCTCCCACCCGATCAATTCCCGAAGTTACCAGACGTGGGGAGAACATGCTAACAGAAAATTATAAGCATGTCGTCCCGGTGAGATTCGAACCCACGACCCATCGATGCGCACAGCATGAACGAGCCTTTTTTTTTGAAGTTATAAAAACTAGCATATATATAGGTTACTATGTATCATATATGTAAGGAATAATAAAGCATATTTTATTTTATTTTGAAACATACCGAATCCACCATTCCTTAACTGGTCACACTCACCTCAAGGAGAACAAATTCTGGAACACGGCGTTCGATATTTCGGTCAAGTTGTTGTATGAAATATCAACGGTATGGAGCTCATATAATTTGGGGAAAGCATTTCTTGGTATGACTTGTATGGCGTTGTGAGACGCGTTCAGAACTCTGATACCAGTCATATTGTATATGGGGACCTGAAGATATATGAAAAATATACTATATTTAGTACTAGTTACACGCCCCGGGTTTACACGGGTGCAATGAAGATGTACACAAGTCTATGTTACTCGCTGATAATGTAGCTTTCTATTGGTGAAAGTATTTTTAAAATCGGTCCAGTAGTTTTTGAGTTTATTCATAAAATACAAAAATTCAAAAATACAATTCTTTCCTGTATATAATATTAGTATAGAAGTATAGACTAGTAAAAGGCCCCGGCTTCACACGGGTGCAATGTATATGTACTATTCTGTCTGTCTGGGACAAAAAAATATGTTACTCGCTGATAATGTAGCTTTCTATTGGTGAAAGGATTTTTGAAATCGGTCCAGTAGATCCAGAGAACCTTTTTTTAACACTTTGAGTTACATTATTCAAGTTTTATTAGGGATCCCTAATTATTTCTGGAAATAAATATAAAAAAAAATAAAAAAATATAAAGAATCTTTCTGTTGGTAAAAGAATTTTTAAAATCGGTCCAGTGGTTTTTGAATTAAATCGAAACAAACAAACACAATTTTTTCCTGTTTTAGTGTAGATTCATTAAATTCAATAAATATCATTAAAACTTGGCGAGAAAAGATTGTTCATGAGTTCGTGTGAAGCCGGGGCGGATGCTAGTTATGTAAAAAAATGTAATAAAAGTATAAAGTATTAATTACCTGTCCCAAATCCGTAAAAAAATTATAGGAAACTTGAAATTCAGACGCATACGTGTTTTCATCGAAGGCCCTCTTATCTATTTCTGTTAAGTTGTTGTAACTCAGATCCAGTAAGGTCATGTTATTGCAGTTCTGGAAGGCAGCGGGTTCGATGGTGGTCAGTGCATTGTGCGATATATTGACGGTAGCCAGGTAGAGGTCGGTGAACGCTTGCTTTTCTATCAATGTTATTTTGTTTTCAGCCAAATTTATAATCTGAAAAAAAATCATAAATCAATTTCGACGGGCTCGTTGGCGCGTTCGGTAGAACACCTGCCGTATCGATGGGTCGTGGGTTCGAATCCCACCGGGAGGACATGCTTATAATTTTCTGTAGGCACGTTTTCCCCACGTCTAGTAACTTCGGGCATTGATCGGGTGAGAGGAATATCTAAATTCCGTCCGGGTTACGAACTACCGTTCATAGATGGAAAAACCGTGAAATGCAGATTGCGCGTTTCGGTTTCAGTCTAAGTCTAGTTCCGAATGCTTTGAAGTAAAAAGTAGATCGACAGCGCATCATTGACTGATGTTCTGTGGCTGAGGTATCCGAACCTACCATCAAGTGAACCTCATGCTCGTCTGTCGATATCTGACATAAAAAAAATGTCAATAATTGATAAATGAAATGGACTCGATATCCTTCAAGCAGAGCCTAACCTAAAGAGCCGGCAACGCATCTGCAATTCCTCTGGTGTTGTGGATGTTATGGGCGGCGTTGTTCATTTCCATCAGATGAGCCGCAGCCGAAATACGAGTTTTACACCAACCACTGGGGCTTTACAGCCAATCAGTGATCATAGTCGAGGATCCTCCCTTTAAGTTAAAAGAGTAACCCTCCCTTTCTCCGCAAATTTCTAAATTTCTGATTTAAAAAAAAAGTAACTTCTGAGTTTCTTGCCGCCTCTTCTCGGTAGAAGAAATATTCCGAATCGAATTTTTAAACAATTTACGATTCAAAAATAATAATAATATTTGATTTTTTTGATATCGACAGACGGTTTACGGACAGGTTTACGTCCTATCTAAAGTAGGTGATACTCGGTCACAGAATATCAGTCAATGATGCGCTGTCGACCTACTTTTTACTTCGAGCATTCGGAAATCCATAGACTGAAAATCAATCTGTCAATATGTTCAAAGATCCTTTTTCCTACAGAAATGTTTAAACACACATTTTTTATAATTCCGTATGACTTTAAAAAAGAAATTGTCCTACATTGCGGCAAAACAAAAAATAATTATCCAATTTGGTTCAGACGTTCGGAAGTTATGCGCGTACATTAGGTTTTTTTTTTATATAAAAATTAATTGAAATACCGGAACATTTGACACAAAATGAACTGGAATGTCACCTCAGCATATTTAACTTGCTGGAACATCTGGAAGTCGACTTTGGTGATGAGGTTCCTCGCCAGGTCTACGGTGCCGATACGAGTCACCGCCGAGAATGTCCCTCTGCCGATATCCGATATCTGGTTGTCTTGTAGGTAGAGACGTCTATAATATATATGAGAGCATATCTATAATCTTTATTACATAACAATCTAATTTAAATACAATATTTCTATTATATTGTATTTTATTATCGCGACAGGAAGTTTGAGAGTAGCGCCAGGGAATGAAAAATTGAAAGGTAATCGTTTGGCTTGGTATGGGCTTGTTATGAGGAGAGATGAAGGGCATGTGTCTAAGAAAGTTTTGAATATGAAAGTGGAAGGGTATAGGGGAAAGGGGAGGCCAAAAAAACATGGATTGACTGTGTAAAGAGTGATATGTGTTTGAGAGGTGTGATTGATGATATGGCGAGTGAAAGGAGAGAATGGAAAAAGAGAACATACTGCGCGAACCACAAATAAAAAAAAGGGAACAGGGCAGGAAGAAGACGATTAACGCGAGTATCACACTTTTAAATAAAATAATAACGGATTAAAACGCGATTTATTATTTGTATTATTTATCCCGACGTTTCGGATGCTTTTCAGCAACCGTGGTCGCGGGAGACAGAAAGATGACAGTTGTCTGATTTGAAATATCACAAAGTTGCCATATTAACGCCATCTATTCCTACGGAGTTGATATTTACTGCAATTTTCTATATTATGACAATATTGACTAACGGTGTCCTCTTGTTTTTTTGTATGTGTGATTTGGAGTTTTAGATTTTTAATTTCTGGAACTTTCTTATTGAAGTTAGGATGTTTTTTAATTTCAATAGCCTCACGTACTAGTCTGGGAAAGAATCTACTTTCTCTTGCAAGGCTTAAACATACCTTAAAAATCTCATCCCTCTGAAGCTGTTGGTGTCCAATTTCTTAATTTTATTATTGTCCAAATGTACAACTTTTATCACTGTGTTTCTCGCGAACATGCCTCTGAGGAAAAAACATAAAAAATAGCCGATAAATAAGATTTTTTTTGCATTTTTCATTACTGTGTAATAAAAAGTTCCTAAGAACAGAAATGGTAAATAAATATTATAATTTACTTGAAGTATTCGGAAATCCATAGATTGAGCGCACTTCACGGTTTGTCCATCTATGAAAGGGGGTTTGTTACCCGGTAATTTCGATATTCCTCCCACCTTCAATAATTTATATTAAAAATTTGTAAAATATTTAAAAAAAAAACATTTTTTTTATTCGAAAATACATTTTTTTTGTTGAATTGGTGCAGCAAACGTGTATAAGCTATGAAAAACATACGAAATCTAAAGTTATTTCTTTTTAATAATTTAAGCATGTTCCTAGATTCGATACCCGAGGAAAAAGATTTTTTTTTTCGGTCAGGGCACAGAAGATTGATACCTACTAACTTGCCTGTAAATATAAATGATCAGTGAAACGGACACAGAAATGTGTCTGCCCTATGCCCCAATAGGGGACTTAGAAATTCTAAGAAGTACCAGGACATCAGAAATATGTAACAAGTATTCTGTCAATGTATACTACACTAGCATTATTAGTTAACTATGATCAGTGAACCACCGCCATTGCTTAATCGTAAGCGCAACGCGTAGGACCACATGTCTTGGGTTCGAATCCCACGGAAACAAGATAAAAAAAATCGGTCGGGCAGACCACAGAAGGCTGATCACTGATTGCCTTTAAAGAAAAATAATCAGTGAAACAGACACAGAAATGTGTCTGCTTCATGCCCCACTAGGGGAGTAGAGAATTCTAAGAAGTACCAGGATATCAGAAATATAGGACAAGTATTTTATCAATGTATACTAATAATTACTGAAAAATATACTAGCCTTATTAGTCGAAGAAGTACCAGGATATCAGAAATATAGGACAAGTATTCTATCAATACGAAGAATACCCTAGCATTATTGGTTGGATATGAACAGTGAAACAGACATAGAAATGTGTCTGCCCCATGCCCCACTAGGGGACTCGGGAATTCTCTTTTTTTTCTCTTTTCATAGTGTATACATACCTCGGTATATCCGGCAGTTGGTTGTGACTTGCGTTGCACCAACCTAGCTTCGTCAAGTCGCCGATATGACTCCCATCCAATTTCGTTAGATTATTATAACTGAAAAAGATGATAATGTTTTATTAAAGAATATTAGTAAAGATTAAATGCAATGTAGATGTACCTACGATACACAAAAGAGGCTAATATTTCTTCTTTTTTTTGTGTAGCTTAAGTAGATACAATTTATATTGTGGAGGAAGGGAGGTGTGGTCTTCCTCCAACCTAAAGGGAGGATCCTCGACCAGTCGAACCACTGAATGGCCGGCCCTAAGGCCCCAGTGGTTGATGTCGAGATGTTGTATATATACTCGTACTGAGCGCTCGGAAACATTTGTATAGCGCGATTCAGGATTAGACGTCTTCGTATTGATTCTTGTAGCGAATCATAGATGTCGCTACAATAGTTTTAATTGTTTATTTTTCAAAAGCAATTAGGGAGTATTTTTGTAATTCTTATGTTCACCATAATTTTCATATATTTTAGAACAATAAATTGTAACTTAAATTGTAGAAAATTGTATTATATATGATGTGGTTTACTTTAATAAATAAAAAAAATAAAAAATGAAAATTCGCTGATAATGTACCTTTCTTTCGGTGAAAGAATTTTTAAAATCGGTCCAGTAGTTTTTGAGTTAAGTCGTAACAAACAAACAAAACAAAACGTAGAAGGTTTATTCAATTTTATAAGGTTTTTTTTTTTTAAATGCCAATCACATTTTTAGCTTTCAATAATAACTTTTATTTGAAGTCAAACCACGAAATTGACATCCTATTCTTTTTTGTTAGATATCGACAGACGAGCACGAGGTTCACTTGATGGTAGGTGATACCTCAGCCACAGAACATCAGTCAATGATGCGCTGTCGGCCTACTTTTTACGTCGAACATACCTTTAGATTTCTTATAGATTTCTTTGCAAAATTAGTTCTTAGATCAAGCGATTGAAAACTGGACCATACTTAAATTAAATACAAAAACGAATAAATACAAAATAAACAAACCTCAAATCTAATACTTCCGCCTCTCTCAATCCTTTGAATTGACTTCTCTTTAAAGTAACCAATCTATTTCCATGAAGATCCAATGTACGCAACTTTTTTAAATGCTGAAATAGATATGAAATTAAATGTTTTATATTCGGGGCAAGTGGGGCATGGGGCAGACACATATCTGTTCACTTATCAATTTCCTTTGGGGGCAAATGGGTGATTAGTCATTGCCCTACTATGAAACAATATTTAATATTTATCGTTTCCCCGGGATACGAACCCGGGATGAACCATAGAGCCATGGAGATTGGGATCCAATAATTCAAAATCTAAAACCCCAAATCAAACACTAAAAAACAAGAGGACACTGTTAGTAAATATTGCCATAATATAGAAAATTACAGTAAATATCAACTCCGTAGCAATAGATGGCGTTAATATGGAAACTTTGTGAAGGTGCGTACGGATTGCGCGTACCCTGGTACGCGTACTCAGTTTACGCGTATTCGGAACGCCTAGTTCATACCTGCAGCTACGCGTTCACTCTTGGGGTACGCGTACCGCGCGAGCCAACTCGAGCGCGAGCCGATCGTCAGTCGGTTTTTTGTCGCGCGTCAAAGAGGACCCACGGGGACGGCTACGCTACATTTGGACGGCAAAATGAATAAACACGCGTGTTCTTCGAGTTTTAATAATGAAAATATTATCAGACTGATTCAACTTTATGAATTTCACCGGGTCTTGTGGGATAGCACACTAGTTGATTATCGAAATAACGATTAACGCCAAGATGCATGGAAGGCAATTTCGAATAAGCTGAAAATTCCAATAGGTGAATTAAAAAAAAAAGTTGACAATTTTATTAGCTTTAACTTTGTCGGAGTCATGGCGAATGACTGGGACTCGCGGAGCGCTCTGGATCGATTGACCTCGCGTACAGGTTCGCGGCGGTCCGTACAGGAGCTGTACGCGTATCCAATGTATGCGTGGACAGTGTTTCCCAACTACGCGTAACACTGGAACGCGCTATCCGTACGCACCTTGAGATTTCAATCTGCCCGTGACTACGGTTGCTAAAAAGCATAAACGTCGGGAAAAACATCATAAAAAATATATTCAGCAAAGGTTATTTTTTTTAAATACTAGCGATCCGCCCCGGCTTCGCACGGATTCAATGTATATGTACTATGCACAAAAATATATAAAAATAGCCTATATTACTCGCTGTACCTGTGGGAGAGAAAGGCTAGGGATAGAGAAGAGTGGCGGTGTTTGGAGGAGGCTTTTACCGCGACAGGCGGTCCTTACTTAGATTAGTTTTTTTTATATTACTCTTTTTCTTTTTTTTTTTTTTTCATAATATGCATACAATTGTTTCTATTTTATATCTTACAATTAGATTAATCTCATAATTATACCTGTATGTAAATAGTAAGGAAAAATAAAAGCTTTTTTATTTTTTTTTTTATTTTTTTTTTTTATATTACTCGCTGATAATGTAGCTTTCTATTAGTGAAATAATTTTTAAAATCAGTCCAGTAGTTTTTGAGTAAAATCTTAACAAACAAACAAATTTTTCCTCTTTTTAATATTAGTATAGTAAGATACTCGCGTTAATAAGACAATATTAACAACCCACCTGAAAGGCCTCAGGAGAAATATCGGATATCAGACCATTAGTTAAATGCACCTTCTCTAGTTTTCCCACAGCTTGACTCCCAGCGAATATGTCCTTGCCGAGAGACTTAATTCTGTGTCCGTCTATAGAGAGCACAGATAGGTTACCTAGAATCTAGAAAAAATATTTGACTTAACATATTGTTGCGAGCTATCGGGGTTCGGGATAAATAAATAAATTACTGAGGATTTATTTATAACAAAAAAAGAACAAAAGAAAATGAAAAAATTACACTACAATTAGAAAAAAATGAAACTAAAACAAAACACTACAATTACACTGCGCACAAAACACTGACTCTGACACTACGCCGTACTATCGAACTATCGCACTTAAATCTCTCGTATACCGCAGAAGTTGATATCTTGGTATCGCTTTTACTATGTGATAGATATTGCCTTAAAACGGCCTGAAATCATATTAAAGCTTGCTGAAAACGTCTCTAAGTGACTGAAAAATGACAAAAATGTTTCTCGAACCTTATTCAGCCTGTCTATATTTTATTGATATCCGTTTTAAATTTTCTTCCACCGTATCCTACTAGGAACTTGTCAGACAGTAAAATATTATTTTGCAAACTATGAGACTATGTTCTCTAGACCGTTCCGTCACAGACCAACACCGTCGCGTGCCATGCACGGAGCGTCAAAAATGATTCGAAAGCGCATTTGGATGCTACTAAATTACGCGAATTCAAAACATTTTTTTGCATCTGTGGCAGGGGCGTAGCTACTGCCGTATCAGCCTTATCAAAGATACGGGGCTCCCGTATCTGCAGGGGCCCCGAACCCGCGAAAGCGAAAATTTACCTCCATTAGGGCTTCGACGCAGTTAGGAAAAAATTTGGGACCCCAACCAATTTTGATACAGGGCCTAGGTATGCTTCTCAGCTGAGGTATCACCTATCATCAAGTTAACATGTTCGTCTGTCGACATTTAAAATAAAATATCCAAGTTTTTTGTGTTAGAAAACGTTAAACAAACATTTTGTAAAACAAAAACTTGGAAATTAAAAATAGTGGCGGAGAGTTTATTGCCAGTTCTTCTCGTCCGTTCTACGTCCCTTGATTTGAGAACTTAATTTTTCTTTTTATTGATGTTCATAAGTGTAAATGATAATTAATGACCGAATTGAATTTGATTTGATAATTTTAGCCTCATGCTCATATTCTGTCCACATGTACAATACAATATTAAAAAACCATCCACATTTAAAAATAGGTCAACCACGCATCAGTGATTGATGTACCGTAACTGAGATATCAATTGAGCCTCACGCTCGTCTGTCGACATCATATATAAAAACATATTAAATATCGCTATCAATCGCCTAGCAATCATACTGCATACTATAATACTTAAGTCTTACAATGGATGTTAATAAGAAATATAGACGAATCATCCCCATACAAATCGATTGAATCGCTTTTTTATATAACAAAGCGAGAAATTAGTTCACTTTAAAAGTGGCCACGAGGTGCTACGGACTTGGATTGACTTTTATTTTGACATGTGGGTGAAAGCAGACAGCATTTTGCAAAGGTATGGTACTGTTACATACACCCTCTATACAGCCTTTTGCTGACTTATGCTGATCTAGCCCTTCAATAATGCTGACATCTCTTTTACCATATCGATGCTCACGCTGAGCCCTTCAGTCCGGTCTGATCTCTCGCAACGAGCACTTCATTTTCTCTGTGTTAATTATTACTATTTCTATTGTACTACTCCGTGTTAATTATTAAATCCTTTTTTAAAAACGAGTCTGTGGTTTTCGTCGTAACATTTGGTGGCAGCGCTAAGGGATTGTTAAAAATCCCCGGAATCGCCTCTGTGTTCTGTGTTCTGTGTAAAAGTGAATTGTGTACAGTGTAACTTAAACAGAAACTCTTCTATATTAATATAAAAAATAAATACTTACCCGGAAACCACCTGCTACTCGCCGTCTCAGTCTTACCTGAGGCCCTCATCAGCACTTACCTGGAATCTTCAACTCCGTATCCTGTCGTCTCAATCGTCTCGGGAACCCTATACAAGACCTACCTGGGGCTCTCAACTCTGTCTCTCGTCGTCTCCATCCTACCTGGGGCCTTCACCACTGCTTCTCGCCGGCTCAATCTTCCTAAGGCCCCATCTCTCGCCGTCTCCGCCGTGATAACATGTACTCAACCGTTTCAAAAACGATCCTGTAAGTCTTTTACATACAATCAAATTAAGTGGACAATCCTGTGCAGATTTACAAATAAGAAAACTACTTCTATATTAAAAGTGAAAAGTGTTCAACAACA
The DNA here is from genome assembly GCA_905404175.1 of Anthocharis cardamines. Lineage (NCBI taxonomy): Eukaryota > Metazoa > Arthropoda > Insecta > Lepidoptera > Pieridae > Anthocharis > Anthocharis cardamines. Next base: position 4,433,190 of record FR989979.1, read on the forward strand.
GTATAATTTAATCTAATTAAAACATTATACCTATATTTAAATTAAATTTAAATTCTTATACTATTTAATAAGCAATAATAATTCACCTTCTATTATAATCCACTTAATTTTACTATTATTATAAGTTGTCTCTGTTTTTAATCTACTCTGTGTCCGTCTCCGGTATTTATTCTGAGAACAACGCAGTGCTTATTATTTGTTTAGTCTAGTAAGTCTCGCCACTTGCAATCATGTCGAAAAGTGAACATAGCACTATTGCTTTAATCAGTGACACTGTTGCAACCAACATTTTAATAAAATTCATAAATAAATTCGATGGTTCCCGCGAAAAGTTAACGCCATTTTTAAATAATTGCAAAAATGCAATTAGCTTAGCTTCCGTAAACCAACACGACATATTATTAAAATATATCCAAAGTCAACTCGAAGGCCGCGCCGAGAGCGCGTGCTGTATAAAGGAATTCCAAACTTATCAACAACTAGAAGACTTTTTAAAATCCCAATTTGGCGAGAAAAAGCATTATACTGCGTTGCTCACAGATTTACAAGACTGCAGACAATTATTAAACGAAACGGTCAATCAGTTCGCCTTACGTGTCGAATTATGTCTCTCAAAGTTACTCACAGAAATTAATATTTCTATTCCGGCTAAAAAACGAGACTCCGAACTGAAGGGCCGGATCGCAGCTATGTCGGACCTTGCTCTCCATACTTTTATAATCGGTCTTATTCCTAGGCTAGCCATAGTCGTCAGGTGTCGCAACCCCGAAACCCTCAATGAGGCAATTAATATAGCAATTTCAGAAGAAAAGATTATATTTACTATGTCCAAACGTAATTCATTTTCAGCAAATAATAATGAAGTTTCCAAATTTCCTCGTGCTAATATCCCCTTGCGCCCTCGATACATTAAGCCGATGAATAACACTCCTACATCCACTGCTCCCGTATGTCGCTATTGTAAAAACATTGGTCATACTATAGAAAACTGTCGTAAGAGACAGTATAATAACGAAATGAAAGCAAAGTCCGAACCGCAACCTTCTACGTCAGGTTACCAATACAGGCCTCAGCAAAGAGTAAACTTTGCAGAGGATAGTACTGAAATCAACGACGAACCTTCCCAACTAACATTAGGCGCTAATATAAGAGTTAGGACGGATATATAAAAGAGTTAAACGGATCCTAAGGTTATCAATAAGTTCTATCACATGGGAGTTATAGCGAGCTATAACTCTACTATACCCCTGGAATGGGCACAAGTTCTTATGATCTTAGGTTCCACTATGGCGATGTAATGGAGTTACGGAATGAATTTAAAATATATAGTAGAGCAATTGTGGAGGTATAGTAGTGCTAACTGAGACTTAAAGCGCTGTAAGAGAGTAGTTTAAGTGACTAGTGACTCCTCAAGCGGTACGGTAGAGCTACGCGCTACCTACTGACACTTTGAGCGCTATAAAGGGAGCATATGTATGTATATAAACTCCGTAAGGAGTATAGTAGATCTAAGATGTATCTTACTTACTTTTTGAGCGGTTAGAGGGTGGCATTAAGGTAAATTGTAACACCTTAAGTTACAGTAAAGATCTACAATTGGATATATAACCGTATTTTTTACTTTTTTTCATAGCTGGCTATGTGATTTTTTTTATATCGTTGTTATATGAGTGATATAGAATTGATTTTTAATGATTTTTTTATCAAAACCAATTCATATTGTGTTTACGAAAATAAATGGCGGAGTTGAGTAAAAAAAGTTTAGCTCATTGATAGTGGAAGCTGAAGCGGAATTTTCATTGCGAAGGTAAGTAAACTGTGAATATGTGTATGTATTATTAGCAAATAATTGAAGGGCCCACTCTTTTTTGCGTATTTATCTAAAATAATGTTTTGCTTCAATTGGAGCAAAACATTTTTTTACTAAATATCTAACAAAACTTTGCCTATTTACTTAAAAGTGTCGCAATCTTTGTATTAGAACGCTAGAAAAATAAATACCTTCATTGTGTTAAGTTTTCATTCCGTACGTTTTACCATTTTTAAATACTTCATAATCTAAAAATTGGTGGGCGCATGATTTTGGGGTCCCGTAGTCATTTCCCAAAACCACTACCTACGCACGACTAGTACACGTACTATCTCCTAGCCGAACGAGTGCTTAATTGTTTTTTTGTATGATTTGCACAATTGAAAAGATTTGTAATTAAAAAACCTTCACATCCCTGTCTGTGTAAAGTTCTGCCTTTGAATATTTGTAGCAATGGAATGTAATTTTTTTGATGCAAAATTGGCTTTATTTCCAGCATACCTAAACTCTTTTAAGAACGAAGCGTCTTTACTTTGTATGTGATACTAATACCTACATGATTTCGCAGATCAATCGATCGTGATTCATGTGGGTACCTAGCGAGAACAAGTCCGTGCGTGATCTGTGGTCCGCGCGCAATAAGCGCTAACCATTCAGTCTCTGCCCATCGCTAAGTTCGACGTGATGTGTATTGTTTTTGGCGTAGCTGTAATCTGACACCGCGCGAAGTGTGTACTGCTATATCTTTGTTCACGTAAGTAGCTTCGATTGCGCTGTTTTAAAAGTGTCACTAGGTAGATATTAGCATTATTCTTTATCTAAAAAAAAATGTGGTCATAGGGTTGTTAAAATAAATAGGAATACAAGAAGATTTAGACACTATTGTAGTTTTTAAACAAAAATATTAGAAGTCTTATATAACGAGTCTGTCCGTCTGTCTGTCTGTCTGTCCGCCGCCGCCGTCCGCATGATTCAACTCGAGAACGGTATTAACTAGATGAGTTCTGTTTTCTGTGATGACAATAGAATGTAAATTCATTGGGCGAACGCCGAAAAAAAGTCGCCGTTTAGGTTCACTTTAGTGAACATGTTCCTACTATTTTAATTTAATGCTGTTAACTACACAATTATATTTGAATTTCAGAATGCCATTCAAAATAGTAAGAACATTAGAGAAAGGAAAATACCGCCAATGGATTGTTCCTTCTACATGGGATTCTAATAACATTGTAAAATGGCCTAAAAGAAACATTTCAAAACTTGTCAAATGTGACGATTACTTACCAGATCCGGATTGGCAGCAAATAAAGTGCCAAGTAAAACGAAAGAATATTCCAACTTATAACGACGCTGAACGAGAACTCGCTAATTTATTGTGTGTAACAGACACTGATGAAGATCAAATAAATGACAAAATGACAAAGTCCAAGCAACAAGAAATTAATTAAAGCAAATCTTTCATAGCAGTTTGTGTAATATTTTTCTCAATCGCCCATGCCCTCAATTTTTCATTAAAATGAAGATTTTTAATATATTCACTCGGATTATCCTCATCATCACTACTCAATGAGAAATAACATCGATCCTCTTCGGAAATATCAAAACTTGCTGTTGCGATATCATTTCCATTACATACGGAACCCTCATCTTAGAGGAGCTATGTTGCGACGTCATTTTTATGCATGACCGCACACGTGACCAATTAGGGGTGCTAAAGTGGTAACTAACACAATAATTCAACCTTGAATAATATGGAGGTTATACTTGACACTATAAGTTCTATTAATAGAGTGAAATATCCCTACTATTCAGCCCTAAATTATACATGGAAGTTTTGTGTCCCTTTAGGAGTTTAGTGCTGTAAAAGATTTAATGAAGAACATTGTGGAGCTAGTAGCGTTAGTTGCACCATTTGTGGAACTATCGGCGCTCCGAAAGATTTTGTGGTAGCTTGCTTAAAACTTTAGAAGGTAAAAGTAAATGTTAATTTCTTTTATGGACCTTATAGTAGTAAGATTCGCTCAAAGCTATAACACAAAAGCTAAGGTCAGTATTCTAGGGTTAATAATCGCTGCTCTACGCGTTTAACCTCCATAAATTTCTATTATAAACTTTCTTTGTCACTATAAGCGTTATATATTATTACTAACACTGTTGTGTCGTCACTAACTATAATTGCTTCTACTACTCTACCTTCATAACACTTTAGGTTCTAAAATAAGCTATATTTGCAGCCATAATGTTTGTTGGGTTGTAACACCTACTATTCAAAAAACGAGTAGGTGACACGTATTGGTGTCGTGCGGAACGTCACCGAACTACTAATTCTGACACCACTGTATCTGACGTTAGGAGCAATAAACCTAAACTTAATAAATCCTATGCTTCTGTTGTGAAGTCTAAAACTCCTACGTCCACTGTATCTACTATATCCACTGTTTCAAAAAAATATACTATATCCACTGTATCCGCAGGTCGTACTGCGCCCACTGTATCCACTGCATCTGAAACTCGATTCACTGCATCTACTAATTCCTCACATCCTATATCCACTGTATCCGCAGGACATACTGCGCCCACTGTATCCACTGCATCCAAAACTCGACTCACTGCATCTGCTAATTCCACACATCCTATATCCACTGTATCCGCAGGTCGTACTGCGCCCACTGTATCCACTGCATCTGCTAATTCTACACATCTTAAATCCACTGTATCTATTATACCCTTTGCACCTACTACAAAATCTAAATATTCTAAACCCACCGTATCCACATCTCATTCTATATCCACTGCGTCCACTGTATCTACACCTCAATCTAATGCCTATCCTAAATCCACTGTATCTGCAGCTCGCTCTGCATCAACTAGACCCACTGTATCTACTAAACCTTAACATCCTAAATCCAATGAATCACTCAAACCTCCTATTTCCCCACAGCTCCTCGAAATCTCTGCATCTACAAAATCTCCTCTGTGTCTTCCACCTCAGGTATTTAACAACGTATCTGTTCCAAAGTCCGACTTACCTTCTGCACCTACTATATCCGATAATGCTACTACTAATGCAAATGACATGATCTTCCAAGTTACATCAAACCCAACTAAGAGGTCCTTACCTTATGTGCTACTCCAAACAAACGTCTCTGAATCTCCTATAAGATTTTTAATTGATTCTGGTTCATCCGTAAGTCTTATGAAATTATCATGTATACAAAATAAACAAAATCTTGAACCGCCTACAATTTTACTGAAAGGTATAAACTCGAATAGTGAAGCAACGAAAACTTTAGGTCACTTTCTATTAAATTTCTTTCCTAATACTGAAAATAATATTTCTTTTAACTTCCATGTTGTAAATGATATTAACTTACCATATGATGCTATTATAGGCAATGACTTTCTTAATAATTTAGAAGGCATCATAGACTATAATAAAAATTCTTTACTTTTAAAAAACCAAGAAATTGAAATTAGTTTTTGTAATCCAATATATGTAATTCAACCTCGTACAGAGACTATTATAGAATGTTCAATTTCTAATCCTGAAATAAAGGAAGGACTTGTCTTAGATCAATTCTTTCATGAAGATTTAATATTTGCTAACTGTCTCGTTTCAGTAAAAAATAATAAAAGAATTAATATATCTGTCTTAAATACCTCTGAATCTCCCGTCACTTTAAAATCTGATCTTGACATAACTCTGACTCCATTGGACTTTGACGACGTGACTTGTGAAACAATCAATTGTACAACTGCCTCACAGGCTAATCCCACTGATTCCTATCTCCGAACCCAAGAAGTACTAAATCTATTAAGAATTAATCATCTTAATACGGAAGAAGCCAACACTCTTCACGACATCTGTTCCGAATATTCTGACATCTTCCATTTACCTAATGACAAACTTAGTTATACAAATGCAGTTAAACACGAAATAAATACAGTACCTCATAATCCTATTCATGTAAAATCATATCGATTTCCAGAAATTCATAAACAGGAAGTTGCAAAACAAATAGATCAGATGTTGGATCAAAATATTATAAAAACTTCTATGTCCCCTTGGTCTTCCCCTATTTGGGTAGTCCCTAAGAAGCTTGATGCTTCAGGACAACGCAAATGGCGTGTTGTTATCGACTACCGGAAATTGAACGACATAAGTATTGGTGACAGCTATCCTATTCCACAAATCTCTGAAATACTAGATCAACTCGGTCAAAGCAAATACTTTTCTACACTCGATTTAGCATCTGGCTTTCATCAGATCCAAATCAAAGAGGAAGACACTCCCAAGACCGCCTTTAGTGTTCCTCAAGGTCATTTTGAGTTTACTCGGATGCCTTTTGGGCTGAAAAATGCTCCAGCGACATTCCAACGTCTAATGAATACTGCCCTTGCTGGCCTCCAAGATATCCGCTGCTTCGTATATCTCGATGATATCGTTATTTACTCTTATGACCTTCCTTCTCATATTAATAATCTAGAGTTGGTTTTCCAACGTCTCAGAAAATTTAACCTCAAACTGCAACCCGATAAATGCGAGTTTCTCAGACGTGAAGTCATTTATCTAGGCCATGTCATTTCTGATAAAGGTGTAAAACCTAATCCAGATAAAATAAAAGCTGTTACCCAATTTCCAAATCCAAAGTCTCCCAAAGATATAAAATCATTTCTAGGTCTCGTCTCATATTATCGAAGATTCATCCCTGAATTCTCTAAAATTGCTAAACCCTTAACCCATCTTTTGAAAAAAGATGTACCATTCCAATGGGAGAACCAACACCAAGTCGCATTTGATGAATTAAAATATAAACTAACCTCTGCTCCAGTCCTAATATATCCTGATTTTTCTATTCCATTCACCTTAACTTGTGACGCCTCCCAATACGCTATAGGAGCTGTCCTTTCCCAAGGTCCTAAGGGCCAAGAAAGACCAATAGCCTATGCCTCTAGGACTCTAAACAAATGCGAGACTAATTACAACATCACAGAAAAAGAACTTCTCGCAATCCTCTTCGGTTGTAAAACCTTCCGTCCTTATATCTATGGTCGAAAATTCAGTATCATTACCGACCATCGACCACTCGCCTGGCTCATGAATCACAAAGATCCCAGCAGCAAATTACAACGATGGCGTCTTAAACTTTCGGAATATGATTACGAAATAATATACCGAAAGGGTAAATTAAATGCTGCTGCAGATGCCTTATCTCGATACCCTGTAAACCCAATACAAAGCGATGAATCGCCTCTTAACTTAGACGAAATCAGTCCCTTTAATCCTAACCTTGACGCTGACTTTGAACCTCTGAATCCAACTGTGACTCCTTCTGCAGATATACAAAATCCACTGAATCCTGAAATAAATCCTAATCTAGACTTACCTTACACTGACTCTCCTCCGGATCCTCAACGAGTTCTAGATGATCTTCTTGATCTGGCATCCGATCCAGCTCCTTTGATGCCGACTCATCCTGAAACACAAAACATCACTAACCCTGACTCTCCTGAAACACAAAACAACACTAACCCTGACTCTCCTGAAATACAAGACTCTACCAGTTCTGAAACTGCTGGAACACCTGACACATCACAACTCTTTGATGATAACTATTCAAAATTTCTCAAACTTATTAATTCAAAAACTTTCGAATCTAATGCTAAAATCCTAGAATCAAACTCTTCTGTTCTGAAAAGTCCAGATAAAATAATTATAATACCTACATCCATCGACTTGGATGAAAGTAATCCATACGTAGAAGAAATCTTAAGTGAACTAGAAAACAAAGAAGAGTTCTTGGAAAAAGAAAGAACCCTTCTCTCATCCCTAAACATAAAATATAAAGATAAAATAATTTACTTCCTCTTTACAAAGGTTAATCATTTCGACAATTCTTCTTATGAAGACATCTTTACCAGCGTTAAAAACCTCCGTAGAGAGATCATTTCTAAATCCTATCCTCAAATAAGCATTACCGATTTTAAAGATCCATTCCAGAGTCATATATATACTAAACTATTTAGTATTCTACTTGTCCTATTTCACAATACCAATATATTTATTACTATACATAGAAACACTCTTATCTTCCCAGCTCTTAGTGAAATAAAGAAAATCCTATACGAAAATCATAACATTCCCACTGCTGGACATTTAGGGTCACTCCGAATGGTCAAACGTATACAAGAGAAATATCGATGGAAAGGAATGCGTAGTGACATCGAAAACTTTGTCAAAGCATGCAAGTCATGCCAAGAAAATAAGGCTCTGCGTCGTATTAACCGTGCCCCTATGCAAATAACCACTACTTCCACTGCTCCTTTCCAACGTGTAGCGTTGGACATCGTAGGTCCACTGCCTGAATCGGGAACTGCAAAGGTAAAATACATCCTTACCTTGCAGGACGATCTTACTAAATTCTCTCTTGCTTACCCTATTAGATCCACTACAGCTGAAGAAACCAGCGACTGTCTCGTTCACTTCATAACTCTATTCGGAATTCCAAAAACTATCCTAACCGACCAAGGTACAAATTTCACTGCAGATCTCTTCAAGAAAACATGTGAGTTCCTTAAAATTAAACAGCTATGTTCAAGTCCATACCATCCCCAAACTCAAGGCGCTCTAGAGCGCAGTCACTCAACTCTCAAAGAATACCTAAAATCCTTTGTTAACAGCGACCAAGATAATTGGCCCCGATATGTCTACACAGCAATTATGACATACAACACCAGTGTCCACTGTACCACTAACTATACTCCCTATGAACTCCTTTTTGGCCAAAAACCTTCTATCCCTGATTCTATATATAACACTGTTCCTGATTCCACTTATCCTGAATATCTCAGAATGCTAACCCATAGATTTAAGTATACTAGAGAAAAAGCTCTTGAAAATATTACCAAATCTAAAGAAAGATCCAAAGGCTATTATGACTCACATACTAGACCGACTACCTACAAGGAGGGTGACTTTGTATATTTAAAAAATCACTTAAGGCTTCGTAAAGCTTTGTCTCCCCTCTGGAAAGGGCCTTTCAAAGTCGTAAAGGTCCATAGTAATAATACAGTTACCCTTCTCATCAATCGAAGACATGCTATCCATCATTTTGATGAAATCAAATTAGCCACTCCAGAATCCGTTTAATAGTTCCAAATTTCTCTAGTATACTTCAATAAATTACTAACATTACACACTATATCAAGGCTCTATCCATCTACCATACTTATTCTCTCTTATCTCCTTTTCAGAACTATTCTTCATTCTCTTCTTGTCACATCGGCTCAAGAAACAATACAACCTTTAGACGAAAGTTCTGGCATTTACTTTAATCCGATCAACACTTTAAATCTCGTTAATGATCGTATTTCCTTCATTGTTCCCATTGACATAAGTTATATAAGACCCCATCTCATTAATATTAACCACTCTTTAACATTAGCAAAACTCATGTGCAGTGATACTTATATAATAGATAAAACTCAATGCCAAAATGAGTTCCTACCTCTTGATTCTCTCTTTGACGATATTCTTCATGATTTTGAAGCCATATCTCATCTTCTGCCTTTTAGGCCTACTAGATCAGCGTGGTTTGGTGGAATAGGCTCAATCATGAAACAAGTATTCGGAACAATGGATGAAGACGACTCTATCAATCTCGAAAATTCTATACAATCACTATATTCTAATAACCAAAAACTTATTTCTTTAACAAAACAAAACATACTTATCTCTAAGTCTACTATAACTAATTTGAATAAAACTCTCTCTACTATTTATGAAAATGAAGGTCGATTGAACAACGTAACCAATGAATTGATTATGACTCTTAAAAGTGTCTCCGCCACAACTGATGAACTACTGGCGTGGAATAAGATTAATAATGTCTTAAATGTGCTACAGTCTAGTCTTCTCACTATTTCTTATAAAATAGAAGATGTCGTAAACTCTGTTCTATTTTCCAACAGCAACACACTGCATCCTTCAGTAATAACTCCTAGAGAGTTATTTGAAGACCTTTATAACAATATTAAATATATTCCTAGTTATAAGAATTATCCTATAAGTTTAGAAATAAATAATATTAATTCTCTGCTTCACATTTCTGAAGTGTATACATACTTCGGTAAAAATAAAATAATATATTTTGTTATAAGTATTCCTTTAGTTTATTACATGGATTACGAACTGTACCAAGTCTTACCAATCCCTGTATCACATAATGCTAGTTCTCCTAATTCGTTTACCATGATCATTCCTACTAAACCTTTTGTTGCCTTAAGTAAAGATAGAACAACTTATTGTACTCTAGAAAATCTAAATCATTGTAAAACATTAAAAAGCGGAATTCTCGTCTGTGAGATATCTGACATCCTATCTGTTTCAACTAATCCTATATGTGAAATAGAATTAATGACTAAAGTTGTAACAAACTTACCAAACTCATGTACTACTAATTTTATATTTGGTAAGATTAACATATGGCAGAACATTGGCAATAATAAATGGATTTTTGTTCAATCACAACCATCGAGATTAACAATCCAATGCGAAGCCAATGTTAAAGAAGTAATTATCAATGGAACTGGGATATTGTCAATGAAACCACAATGTGTAGCTCTCAACAAAAATGTAAGACTTTTGGCTAGACAAAATACAAAACATAATTTAACACATATTCATTCTGACTTTGTTTTAATAAATAACTCCTGTTGCAATAAAGATAAATTCGATAAATTTAAATTTAACATGTCTGATTCTATAATTTCAAATATTAATTTAGAAGATCTAAAGAATCTTAAAGTTTTAATTAATGAAGAAAATAAATCCATTGATGAACTTAATAATAATTCTGATAATATTTCACATCATGTATCTTTCCCTATACTCACTATAATTCTAGTGATAACGTTTATTGTGTTTCTAATCTACTATTTCTATAAAACCAAAAGTCATAATACTTTACCAAGAGAGCCAACCGATTCAGAAGACCCAGTTTCATCTCCTAGATTAAGAATAGAATAAGTTGCGAGAACTCAGATTCGTTTTACTATTTTACTAGATCAATTTTACTATTTCTCTTTCTTTTCCATGAACTTACCTATACAAAGGGGTAAGTTCAATCTTGTCGGGGGGGATGTTACATACACCCTCTATACAGCCTTTTGCTGACTTATGCTGATCTAGCCCTTCAATAATGCTGACATCTCTTTTACCATATCGATGCTCACGCTGAGCCCTTCAGTCCGGTCTGATCTCTCGCAACGAGCACTTCATTTTCTCTGTGTTAATTATTACTATTTCTATTGTACTACTCCGTGTTAATTATTAAATCCTTTTTTAAAAACGAGTCTGTGGTTTTCGTCGTAACAGTACGAAACTATTAAATTATACAACAGAGCCACAATATTCCTAAAACTCATTGGTTTTTTTTAAAACAGCCTAAATACACGGTCATTTGAGACAACTTGAATTCACAATACATATGTATGTAATACAGAATAGGGCTATTTTCTAATTAGAATAATATTAATTTAAAATTAGGTAGCATTGATGGCTGGATTCTTGAAACCATTCGTTTAGTATTTTTTTTTTAAATACGTACACATACATCACGCCTCTTTCCATTAGGGTAGGCTATCACGGAATTACATATGCTCCGATCCATTACCATTTCCACATACCATTTTCGCTTCTTCCACTTTCATACACGCTCGTCGGTTTTTTTTTTTGAAGAACGTCCCCCCGATCTGACCGTTCGATCGGTACGTTCGCTTAGGTCGACCACTCCTGAATCTTCCACTCATACCAAAATCATAAATATTTTTTTTATGATGTAGACCTCAAACCAAGTTTTTTATCGAAAGTTAAACCTATTATACGCTATAATTTATAACTGCTTTATATATATTTGAGTTGCTGCGTGACTAAATAAATAAATGTATGAAAAAAACGCCGTCGATGGGCGGATGACATTGTTGCTGTCGCTGGTTCCCTTTGGACAAGACTTGCACAGGACAGGGACGAGTGGAACAGAATGGAGGAGGCCTACGTTCAAAAATGGACGACCCAACAAAACAGACAATAAATAAAGTAAAATATAGATACATAAATAATTAGATGTACTAAAATTATTCATGAACATAAGAATCTTAATTCTAATTGTATGTATGTACATATGTTTGGGAAATAAATGGCTTTATTATTATTATTATAATTTATGAAAAAAACGAATCAACGTTATCGCAATCTGGTTATACCTGAAAAGCATCCTTCGGGAACTGTTCAATAACTGTATTCTTCATGTACAATTCCTGCAATGTTCTGTTAACGCCAGCGAAAGCGTACTCGTCTATAGATTTGAGAGGCGTGTCTATGATCTGAAGCACTCTCACTGTTGATCTGTGGAGTAGGGGTCCGAAGAGATTCGCTGGAAAAGAAGCATTTTTTTTTTATTTTTTTTATTTTTTCAGTAGAACGGCACAACCAATTACACTACTAAAATTACAATCTTTATATATATAATTCTTCTGTGAGTGTGTATGTCACTGAACTTCTCTCAAACGGCTGGACCGATTTTGATGAAATTTTTTGTGTGTGTTCAAGGGGATCTGGGAATGGTTTAGATTCACAAAAAAGTTTGAAATTTTCAAATTAAAGACGTGTAGACAGGACAACGTCTGTCGGGTCCGCTAGTGTAAAAATAAAATTAGAATAAAACATAAAAAAAAACATGGACAGAGGCTGCTACTCTGAGAGAGAGACAACAATGTTAGTAATTGCTACAACCACAACATTAATGTTAGATGACGTCATAGCTAAGGGGTCATTAATTTTTTTTATGTCAGATATCGACAGACGAGCATGAGGTTCACTTGATGGTAGGTGATACCTCAGCCACAGAACATCAGTCAATGCGCTGTCGACCTACTTTTTACTTCGAGCACTGGGAAATCCATATACTGAAACCGAAACGCGCAATGTGCACTTCACGGTTTTTCTATGAACGGTGGTTCGTTACCCAGTCGGAATTTACGTGGGGAAGTTACGTGGGGAAAACATGCTTATAGAAAATTATAAACATGTCGTTCCGGTAGGATTCGAACCCACGATCCATCGATGCGTACTGCAGATGTTCTACAAAACGGGCCAACGAGCCCGTCAAAGTATCTTAGGAATCGCGCAGTTGTGGACTTCCAAACATCGAGATGGTATGTTTGAAGCAGGGACTGAATACCGGTTAACTTAATATGGGAGTTATACCGGTATAATAAAGGTTTTTGTTAATATTCATTCGATTTTATTCATATTTACTGAAAAATATTACTGTGGTAAGTTTAGTGTGTGTTTAAAACTAATATCATGGTATCTCAGTCAGACACGTATTTTGGAAAATAAAATTTAACCGGTTTCAGTCCCTGGTTTGAAGTGCATTCCTCGTGATAAATGCGCTAGAAGATGCAGAGCGAGAAACTATTTAAATTAATCTCCGCTGAATTTCGCTATCGGATATCGCGTCAAAAATATCACGCATACAGCTCAGCGCTTTCGAAACTACCGATTTTTCGGTAGTTTCAATAATATCATTAATAACTTCGATCAACAATACATTATGGCTGGTATACACTTTGATTAGTCAAGTGACAAGTGTTTAGTGTTTAGTGTGTAGAGTGATTAGTGTTAAGTGATTAGTAATGTCCTATACTGTTTATTAGACAGTGTTTAGTTCATTTAAAAAATAGACAACATTTTGCCTGTATACGCTCTGATAGTAATAATTAACAAAAAAAAACCAGTGAATATGTATGATCCCATTCGTAATGTAGTTATCGAAATAGTGAATGTGCTTGCGTTACACATTCGAGAAGAAATTGAGGTGGAATTGAGGAGACCACCTCGATTATGGATAGCTAGGAGAGAAGGTGTAAGCCTCCTTCGCCCCAATTTTTTCTAAATGCATTTCAGAAGCTATGGTTTGCAGAGCTGCTTGTCTTGCTTGTTTATATAAACATTAACATTATATAAACACGCATGTTGAACATATAACTCCACAAATTTGTGGGTTACGGATTCGATCCACCTAGTAGACATTTTTTTGATATATTTATCATTCACAACAGAAGAAACGAACACGACACTGTTTACTTAACAGTCACGCACGTCCCGACGTGTTAAGTTCGTGTTTAGTGCAAGCGAGGGGTGAAGACGGGACGCGCGGGAGGAGCTACTCGCAGAAAAAATAGAACACACTTCTAAATACTGTACTTCGCTAAGCACTATACACTTAACACTTAACAGAAACTGTCCGAACGTGTCTTTTGCTAAACACTTAACACTAAACAAGCCACTCGCACTAATCACTAATCAAAGTGTATACCAGCCATTATGTCAATGATTAGAAAGTAAAATAACATTCCAAGTTTAAAATATGCCGGCCTAGCATGACAACCGCGACAAAATTTTGTCGACCGTTTCTCGTGTTTTAATCGATTATTATCTATTTATTTCTTCCGGGTCTAACATGAAAATTACACTTAAAACTCGACTTTTAATATCAAAAATAGATATATTTGTCGATCGAGATCTCTTTTCTATCAAAATTATCGATGTCGATATATAATATATCGAGGTATAATATTGTCTTTTATTAACGCGAGTATCACACATTTAAATAAAATACTGTATACCGGATTAAAACGCGATTTATTATTTAAATTATTTATCCCGACGTTTCGGATGCTTTTCAGCAACCACGGTCTCCCGCGACCACGGTTGCTGAAAAGCATCCGAAACGTCGGGATAAATAATTTAAATAATAAATCGCGTTTTAATCCGGTATACAGTATTTTATTTAAATATCGAGGTATCTTACATCTTAGTTTGTCTTCTCTCGTCCGCGAGATATCTCGTGATGGTCATGCTAGGCCGGCAGATCGTTCTTTTTAACAGTTTTTGGTCCAAATATACCGATTTTACTTAGCAATCATATTATTGATTGCTAAGTAAAATCGGCATGCATAACATCTTGATGTCTGCCTCGTACAACGCACCAGCCCGTTTACCCCCTATTCTTTAGAAAAAAAAGATGGCGGTAAGGCCATCTAGTAAGGGTAAGATTTAAATAGTTATCTAACATCTTAGCTATGACGTCAGCTAACATAAAAGGTTATATCAAGCACTAACCTTGTGTATAATACAGTTCACAACGCATAACTAAATGATTCGATAATGGTCACGGTCAGAATACGATTGCCTTGACGTTACTTAAAAAAAATATCATATGGAGTCACCAATCCGACAAGATGCTCAGGGCATAACTCGCTTTTGACCAAATATAAACAAAAGCCGGGCCAAATACAGTATAGTTATTTTGTGTGTTATTGAATGGATTAATTCAGCTTGTGGATGTATGCATAGAGTTTTATCAAAATCGTCATAGCAGTTTAGATGGTATGATCTGACAGATAATTGTATTACTTCATTTTAAGTGTCAAAGTGTATTTACATCAAGGTAGTCGAAAGTTTAAAAAGAGTTGCAAACCAAGACGCGGCAAAATCTAGTTTTATATTAAGAATGTCAATTGAAAAGGGAAAAATATTCAACTAGAAATATGTTTTAAAATACTTACATATTTTACATTCTTGCAACACCAATTGCTCAATTGGCAACCCTAACCCAGCTAAATTCCCCAAACCTACACTCATAACCGCCAACCCTGCGTTTGAGCATCTAATAAACAGTCCATCATCCGTCCCTTTCTCACATATGCAGGGAAAGAGTAAGTGTCTTTCTGACTCTTTCGGACATGAGTATCTTGGTCCTGGTGGAATGTATTCTGAATTTAAAATTGGTACTATCGCTGACAGGAGGAACAGTGTTTCTAGCATTTTCAACTGAAATATGATAAAACCCTATATTAGAAAAAAATTACCAGCACACAATGTTACATCTACAAATATATTCATCAGTTGTTTTTCATTTAAATTTGTTTTACTCATGATAATAAAACATAGGTTTTTAATATTTTTGAAATATGTACAACAAAGAAAAATTAGACTTATAATGTAATTATAGAATGACTTATTAGTGCTATTAACTTAACCAGAGTAATGTTTTGTAATATTAACAAATATTTAAGGGAAAAGCCCATGACTCATTACAATTTGTTATTTGGATCTTTTGAGCCACATATCAATCTGTTTATGACCCTAACACAGATGATTGTTTTATAAATTATATCAAAAATGAAGAATAAAAATCTATATGAAAAAGAACATATACTTTCAAGGCCAAAAATATATAGGAAGTATAATAATAAATTAATATTGTCCATACAAACAAGGCCAATAAACCAGTTTTTCGTCAATTAATCCTTAAATACTTAATAGCAGCTTTAAGTACCCGTTAATGAGGTTTTTTTTTATAAATTTCTAATTCCCTTCACAAAGGAATTCTTTATATTCAATAATATTGTTTAAAAGTTATGATCATGTTACTTTCACTTTGTTAATATACTTGAAACAAGACTCACCATCGAAAAAAATATTAGTTATTCGTAAAAATACGAAAGCTCGAACTGGATATATTACTTTTTCTTATTAGAACATAATATCAATTCGTAAATAACGCAATATTTATTTTGGAACACTCTGTTACACCCTACCCCATCAACGTTATCAGAACACTGACAACTTGACAACTTTTAAATTCATCTTTCAATTTGACAATCACAATTATTGACAATATCAACTAAATATGACACTGACAGTAATCAACGACAGATTGCCAACTTTACAATGTAACAGCGCGGCGTTACAAACGAATTATTTTTTATTAATGAATAAGTAGGCGTATTATTATACTGATACAGCCACATAAAATAGTATTATTATAAGATTATAAAAGAATGAAAACTGCAAACCATAAAATATGTAACAACCTACGTTTTATCATAGAATATTTTTTTACTACTGTCAAGTGTCAACCATGAATGAACAGTATGATAGGTGTTTTTTTAATTATTTTAATGAAATACATTTCGATGGTTAAATTATTAAATAACCAGAATTTTTAATGCATTCTTCTCTAATTCCATTCATGAGTTTATTCAAAGGTTAACTTTGCTCAAGAGATTTTGGGGGTCGAAGCTACGTTTCAGTTATAAATTAGGATAAACTAATTCATTCTTAAAAATGCCAGCAAAGAAGCACAAAAAACCAACCCAGAAAATAAGATGTGATGAGATACAAGGTGAACGATTTCATGCGCCAACGGAAGATGTTCTCCAACACAACTGGTGGGAAGTCTTTTGCTTTCCATATATTTTATGTGGTCGGCTATGGGATTGTTTTGTGTCACTTTGTTCGGGCACTAATCAATGTCTTGTGTACTGGATGGTTATACAATGGATTGTATGTAAGATCACAAAGTTGACGACTCCTGATGCTATAGTGTTCCCTTATTACTTCTACATGTTCTGCCAAGTCATATTACTCACTCTGTTGTTTATTATGCTATGGATTTGGTTTGGGAAGAGTGTGGTTATACCTTATTTTGAAGCATTCTATGTAGCGATCATGGATGATGAAACAGTAAAAAATGTGAATACCACACGATTATCATTTAGAAAATACTGTTTCAGGAAGAGCGAAATATTTGACAATACTATGGATAGATCTGCATCGGAATATAGTATACATAATCCAATGCCTGTAGTGACGATTTTTGTTCATCTTTTTATGAATAATATCAATAATTCTTATTGAGATTTTGTTTCTTTAAAGTATATAAATATTGCCCAAATATTTATTTGGCATTTATAATAACTTAGTCCTAAGCTTTAATTTGAGCTAATACAACAAGTGAAATGCTACAATCGTGATATGGTACTTTATGATAATTGCGATCGATTTTATTATTTAGGATGATTTGTGAAAAAGAAAGTATCATGTCCATCATTTATATGGCTACCCGAAACCTACGTGAAATGAAAGCATAATATTACTAATATTTAAGCTGATTTCAATCTCATCAAAAAGTCTTCATTCTAAATTTTTCTAAGACCATTAATTATCTAATTTCTCATCCTACATCGATTCATAGTTGGTTTTGTATCAGCCGTCCGTGTCAATGACAATAATTGAGAATTCGAATACAATCTCCTTCCAAACTTGATAGGAAGTAGACGTCCGCGTAACACCACATTCACAGATTTAAACTAGTCTGTGGTCGACGGACGTCAGGAAAATGTCGGAAAGCACTGTGTCAAATTAATTTTATTTTACAATTTTCGAATCATACCTACGACTTTTCGAAGGATTTTAACTCGCTATATTTATTAAGTGTTTGAAATAGTTGTGTTAAGTTAAATGAAATTGTTTGCTGCACAATAATAATTCAGGAATTACCTGGTAAGTAAAGTTTTCATATGAAATTTTCACGTAACTAAAAGAGAAATTATCGACATAGTTAACTCATTAAAATAATTTTCACCATTAAAAAGCAATGTACCTATTTTCGGTTAAATACTATAAAGTGACATGTACGATATGATCTTATTAGATTATTAAGAAGTTTCTTATTTTTTTTAGTCTTTATCCGCTTGCGTGTTTTTAACAATAAATTAAAATTTATGACTATTTATAACCGGTGTTTGTCGCGTATGTAAGCAAATTCCTAAGCTTCCTATATTAAAAGTGAAATTTGTTAACGTAAACTTTCTATGTCATTCAACTCTCTCTTATTGACCTTGATTTTTGGCACAGATTCTTTTAATGATGACTGGCGCGGCGGCGGGATGGCGTAATAAGTTTAAAAAGCGAATATTTATGATATAATAAGATAATAGTAGTAAAAGATAAAAAGTTTATATATTATAATTTATTTTTAAATATGCTTTGTGGTTAACAGTACAGAAAATGATTATAAAAACAAGCCTATCCTTCATAATGTTACTTCAAAATTCTAGTATTTCGGTATATTCAAACACTTTGTAAGTGAAGAAAGCTGACAATGTAGTATGTATTGATTCATTTTAAATGTTTTAATGATATTTACATTTTCTTTGTAAGTTTCACATTTCCCTTGCAACATTAATTATACCAGATATTTCTTATATCAGGAGAATGAATACATATTATGCCTCGTCAGCCAAACATGGCCGACACTGTTTTTATTTTACTATTATAATAAATAAAATGTAACAAAAACATTGTAATTAGACTTTGCCTAAAAATCAAGAACAAATTTTAAAATAAAAAAAGCAGTTAGGTGATGGTTAGTACAGCATTATGTGTTAATATTTCACATTAAGGTACACAGGAAATGTATTCAGATGAGTAGTATGTTACATTTAACTCCCAATTCCTAGGTAGTTTATATTTTTTTTAGTAGGATAAATAGGTTTATCTTAATGAGATTGCAATATGACTCATGATCTACCAGGAACTCAAGTTCACTTAGGTACATAATACTTAATTTTGTCTTTTATGAATGCAAGTATTTTACACAATACTTGTTGATAGTCATTAAATAGCCACTCACTTATCCATCTAGCGCTCTGACCTTTGAGTTTTTCTAAGTTGATGTTATAGTTAGCAAACAATCTAGTGGTTTAGTATTAAGTATCGTCTAGATTTGTGATTAAGTTCATATGTTTTTTGAAAGTCACAAGGTTGCCTTGATTTCATGATAGTTTCATTAAACAATGAATATACCTGAATATGATACTCAATATATTGACTTAATCTCAAATGATTTTTATGATAGTAAGGATTGATGTTTAAATGCCACCTATACTATCTATATTAAAATTATAAAAAGGAAAGATTTGTTTGATTTGAAAGTTACATTATCAGCATTCAGCATCATTGCTCCTGTGTGAAGTCTGGGCATGTTATTCTAGTATAACGATAATCAAAGCTTGAGGGCTTCTTAATTCTGTCTTTCATTTTACCTTCGTAATGAAAGAGTTCAGTGTTGAGTAGCGTTCGAGAATTCGGCCGTGAGTGGTTCACGTGATGGTAAAAGATCACCACCGCTCATAGACATCCGGCACACCTTGCTTGCAGGTGTGTTGCCGGCTTTTAAAAAAGATGTAGGCTCACTTCTTGAAGGTTCCCAAGTCGTATTGGTTCGGAAAAGCCGCCGGCGAAAGCTGATTCCGCAGAGCGGTTGTGAGTGGCGGGAAGAAAGAAAGGTGCGTGGTATTTTTCACGCGATGTCAGTTTTTTTTAAGATACAGCCCAAAAGGTAAAACGGGACCCTATTACTAATACTTTGCTGTCCGTCCATCTGTCTGTCTGTTCGTCTGTCACAAGGCTGTATCTCATGAACCGTGATAGTTAGACAGCTGAAATTTTCACAGATGATGTATTTCTGTGTAAAGCAGAATGAAATAAATATTTATGGGGGCTCCCATATAAGAAATATTAACTATCGATATTGATAACGGCAACAGGTAGACGCTTGAAATATTCACAGAATATTTGGGTGTATATTCACCTTAAAAATAATATTAATTAAATTAAAAAAATGTTTAAGGGGCTCCCATACAACAAACGTGATATTTTTGCAGTTTTTATAGATGGCACGGAACCCTTCGTGCGTGAGTCCGACTCGCACTTGACCGGTTTTTCTAAATATTGTTTCCCTGGGATTCAAACTATGGACCTGTACGTAACTGAGCTACGGACGCGGATATTGTTAAAGAGAAATATTATTTCTTCACTAGCGGAACGGGATATGGGAATTCATTTGATGGGCTCGTTGGCGCGTTCGGTAGAACACCTGCCGTGCGCATCGATGGGTCGTGGGTTCGAATCCCACCGGGACAAAAAGTTTATAAATTTTCTGTAAGCATGTCTTCCCCACGTCTGGTAACTTCGAGTATTGAGCGGGTGGGAGGAATATCGTAATTCCGACCGGGTAACGACCACCGTTCATAGATGGAAAAACCGTGAAGTGCATATTGCGCGTTTCGGTTTCAGTCTATGGATTTCCGAATGCTCGAAGTAAATAGTAGGTCGACAGCGTATCATTGACTGATGTTCTGTGGCTGAGGTATCACCTACCATCAAGTGAACCTCATGCTCGTGTGTCGATATCTGACATATAAAAAAACAAACCATTTTGGAAGTGCGTAATCAAAATATCTTTATTCAGTCTGTGAGCTATTTCAAAACGTTTCCTGTTGCATACAGATGGGCTGATACCACATGAATGCCTTCAGAATAATAACGAATGTTTTGCGTCACGGCTCTTGGAATAACTTAACCGATGTTCTAAACTCAGGAATATATCAATAACTAGTTACACGCCCTGGCTTCGCACGGGTGCAATGAACCTAGATGTAGGTACACTATGCACAGAAAACTCTATGTTTGTCGCTGATAATGTATCTTTCTATTGGTGAAAGAAATTTTAAAATCGGTTTAGTAATTTTTGAGTTAAATCGTGACAAACAAACATAGACATAACAATTATAACTAACGAAACACACAAAATAATAATAATAATCATTAAAGAAAAATAACAAAAAAAATAAGAAAAAAGAAAAGTTTAAAATGCTCGTATCGGATGGCAATTTATAATTAAATCAATTTTTTTGTTTTGAATATACATATTTTTTTTCTATTATGTAACGATGTTAGCTACCGAATAAAAATATTAAAAAAATACATGCATATTCTCTATTATGGTATATTATATTGCTATGTTTAAGTACACGTGTGTCGTAAAATACAACATAACTACGCCCTTCGACGTTCGACCGCATTCTTTGAACGAGATTTGAGTGCTATTTGAAAAGTTAGGTAATTTAAAGATTCTACTAATATTATATGTCATGTGAGAATGTTTGTTGCACTTTCACGCAAAAATTACTGAACGAATTTTAATGAAACTTTACAGTATTATTGTTAATACATCAGAATAACAATATCTATACTAATATTATAAAGAGGAAAGATTTGTTTGTTTGTTACTCAAAAACTTTCGACGCTCGTGGGCGCGTTTGGTAGAACACCTGCCGTTAAAAAAAACAAAAGAATACTGTATTTGATAAAATACTCGTAAAAATAGGGGCAGATTATAATAAAAAAAATATATTCTAATATATAAAATTCTTGTGTCACGGGGTACGTTAAAAGAGTGTCCATGGAGTTTCTTGCCGGTTCTTCTCCATGAGACCCACTTTTTGAAACCGTGCAACTAGACGTTTCATAAGAGCCTGCAAAGGCCTATTTGAAATAAAAAACTTTTGATTTTTGATTTGATTTGATTTGAACTCCTCCGAAACGGCTCGACCGATTCTCATGAAATTTTGTGTGCATATTGGGTAGGTCTGAGAATCGGACAACATCTATTTTTCATCCCCCTAAGTGATAAGGGTTGTTCACTCTTAATTTTTTTTTAAATTTTTGGACGAAATTTTTTGTTTTTTTTTTATAATGTGGCATTAAAAAACACATACAACCCTAAATTTTTACTTTTTTATCACCAACCCCTGCTTTTTAGAAATTATTTACATGGCAAATCAACGTTTGCCGGGTCAGCTAGTATTTTATAGTATTCGCATTGCAGAGATATCATAATACATTGAAAAAAAAACTTTGCCATGGCAACCTTCAAATTGTTAGATATTGATGGAATTTTATTTCCGAAATTCTTTGACGTTGACCCAGTAAATATCACTAGTCATGCATTAACCTTGGTGATTTCACAAAAATTGTCACAGGGTGTTCAAATGACCGTGTTAACATTTAATTAACACATAAACCAGTCGGTGTTGACATAATATTATGTATTCATGGGTATTTGCTAGTCTTGCGCACCTCATACAAGAGGCACCTCAAATGTCACACTCAAACTTGTGAAATGTCGCAACACCTCAAACATACATTTTGTACCACTTCAAACTCGTTGAGGTACTTGGAACGCGGGCGAGGCGATCAATGTGATTGAGGCGGTGAGGTGTACGTCAAGATGAATGAGTGAACGGTTGAAATGAAGCGTTTTGTCTTACTCGCTCTTCTCATACATGACATTTACTCTTTGCATGACAATGACAATGGAGTAATTATAATTATTAATATTAATTTGAATTCTGTACTCTGTGGTACAGTAATAGTAATTAGGATTAATATTTTTTATCTATTATAGGTAGCAATAGTGTTGCTTAATATTTTAACTTTTCTTAATAGCAATCATATTTTAACTTATTAAATTAAATATTATAGAACAATAATATTGCTTAAATAAATAATTAACATTTTTAATTTTTTTATATACACACCGGCACAATTAGCGGAACAGAAAAAAAAGTGAGACTATGAGATAATAACGCATATATTTGACGAAAATGTAATTAGACACAAAATAACAAATTGATTAACATCTTTTAACAACGACTTTGAAAAGTCTTCGTTATTTTTTATTGAAAAATAAAGAAATTTGAAATAAGTGAAATTTTTAGATGTTTATGAACCGTCACAAAAAATAAAAAAAAGTAAGCATTAAATGATTTAACAATAAAATTAAAGCAAAATTAATAACGAGTGTTTCCCCCTCTTGCTCTGATTACGGTTTCCATTCGTCTGGGCATGCTACAGATTATGTTATCGATGATTTCTTGAGGCAACCGCTCCCACTCCTCAAGTAATGTGTTTCCAAGTTCATTCAGATTGTTGGAGGGTGGCATTCTGGATTTAACCCTTCTTTTTAGCAAGTCCCAGACATGCTCTATCGGATTCATATCGGGGGAATTTGCTGGCCACTGCATCACCGGTATACCTACGTGGCTCAGATATGCCTGTACCGATTGTGCACTATGAGCACGAGCATTATCTTGCATTAGAATAAAGTCGTCATCAATAAATGGGGCAAATGGTACAACATGTTCTTCTTAAATGTCTTTGATGTATCGATCTGCTGTCATGGTCCCTCCTGTGACTATCACTAACTCCGTGCGAGCTCCCAAACATATCCCTCCCCAAACCATAATCGAGCCGCCACCATAAGCCACTCTGTGTTCAAAATTAAACTGTATGTGGCGTTCTCCTTTGCGTCTCCATATTCGCTGTCTCCCATCGATCTGTTTTAAAAGAACTCTGCACTCATCAGTAAAGAGAACCTGCTGCCATTCGTTCAAATCCCAATGACGATGTTCTCGCGCTTTTTTTGTGTTCCGCTAATTGTGCCGGTGTGTATATAATGATAGCAACACAACATAATAATTAATAATGATTTGAAAAAAATGTACGTTTTATAGAAATAATATATTTAAAATGTCAAAAGAAATGTTAGGTACTTCATTTGTCCTGTGGCAACCTCAGTCACCTCACCTCACTACAAAAGTCACAACCACTCGTATGACGTATTCGTACATAAAGGAACTAACAGTACAAAATGAGGTCCTCAAATGAAGTGGTACAATGTCCCAACTCATTTCATAAAATGAGGTAATACATACAAACACTTCAATTTCGTTTGTCCTACCCATCACTAGTATTTGCTAACTTTATAAAGGTCATTAGCTCACATTCCTGTGAAGGACGTTTGGCTATTTCTGTGATAATGTAGCGACATCTACAATCTGCGGCTACAAATAGTACGAAAACGTCAAAAATTCTGAATCGCGCTATCAAGTAACGTAGTTGTACATGAAAAACAGGCCCATACAAACTTTTGGCACAGAAAAAGTAGTTCTACTTTTGACATGTAGAGCGCGCGGCAATGTATCGGTGTGACGCACACATCTAAGCAGTCCGCTGACTCCTCCCCTCGCCTTGTCTCGCTTGCTGACGAGCGAATTTTTTTAAATTAATTATCTGCATATATTTTTTTCCTGAATTTTTCGGATATTTTGGATAATAGTTATTCGGGACAGATGAATTAAACAAATAAGAGATCATTTAAATCGTTGCAGCCGTTCTTGAGTTATAAATAGACTTTGTTTTATATATTACAAAACGCCCCGGCTTCGCACGGGTGCAAATAGATGAAAAAAAAGCAAAGCCTATGTTACTCGCTGATAATATAGCTTTCTATTAGTGAAAGAATTTTTAAAATCGGTTGAGTAGTTTTTGAGTTAAATCGTAACAAAACCCCACAAATTGAACAAAATGACATAGTACTACCCCTCGCCGTACTGCTCGATGCCCTGCGTGGAGCCAAAGCGGTGCGAAGCGGACGGCGTGTATTTTTTGTTTACATTGATATTTTTAATTTCGTAATATCTTTTGAATGGAATGTCCGATTTCAATATTTCAAAAAGTAATCAACAGGTATTGAAATAGTCTTAAATATGAAACAATTTATTTGGATAAGAATTAATACAGAGGTATGGATAGCAGGGTCTGATTTTGATCGGCATTTCTATCAACTTTTAAAATGTACAAAAGTAGTTATAGTAACATAACTACAATAGTTAGACATATGGTCTCGCGAAGTTTTTTGTAGATATTTATATGTTCTATAATATTGTAGAACTTTATTTTGTTCTATCATCAATACTTTTCGCAGCGCATGCGACGAACAACATTTATTGGCAATTTTTTTTACACCTCGGGTTGGTTTTAGTAGGAAATTCTAAGGATCTCTATTTTTTTCTAGTAATAAATATAGCCTATGTTACTCAGCGATAATGTAGCTTTCTATTGGTGAAAGAATTTTTAAAATCGGTCCAGTAGTTTTTAAGTTTATTCAATACATACAAAAATACAAATCTTTCCTCTTTATAATATTAGTATAGATATATAATAAATAAAAAAGCTAATGCGCACCTATTACATAATACTTAACTATAAATAATTGCGCGTCTTATAATTGAATTTTTTATATTTTATATCAAACAATTAGAATTTCCCAGAGAGAAATAATTAATTAGTATATAATTTATAAATATGCATAAAAATAAGACCTGACTTCTAACTAAGACAAAATTAGATGCCATTCTTTGACTAACCGTGGTTGTGTTCGGCGGTGTTTGACAGATTGATTTTGTCTATTGAATACAACTCATAAATTAAAAACTGTCGAAGTCAGGAGAAGAGTTGTTGTTTAAAGAAAAGCTACTAGTATTACAGGTATAATATATTTTAAATATTTGGACATTTGAACTACGTATTCTGTTCAAGATCTCATCGAACGATTTGTTTAAGAATCTTGCGCATCACATATCACTATACAACTGATAACGTGTCAGATTGTTATTGATTGAGATATATGAATATAGTTTCCGAATACACGTTTGTCTATATTTCTGAAGTTACTGATAAATGGGACGGACAGACTCCCGTAACACAGTTTTAAGTTTTAACTATTTAAATGAAGTACTGTATACCGGATTAAAACGCGATTTATTATTTATATTGTTTAAATTATTTATCCCGACGTTTCGGATGCTTTTAAAAATCTCTAACCCCAAATCAAACATACTAAAAAAACAAGAGGACACCGTTAGTCAATATTGTCATAATATAGAAAATTACAGTGAATATCAACTCCGTAGGAATAGATGGCGTTAATATGGCAACTTTGTGACATTTCAAAAATCAGACAACTGTCATCTTTCTGTCTCCCCGTGACCACGGTTGCTGAAAAGCATCTGAAACGTCGGGATAAATAATTTAAATAATAAATCGCGTTTTAATCCGGTATACAGTATTTTATTTAAATGCGTGATACTCGCGTTAATAAAAGAAAATATTACAGTTTTAACTATATCAGGAGTCTGGGTTTAAATTTTTTTATGTAAAAAAATATATGTAGGTATATACAAAATAAATATACATTAGAATATAATATGTTTATTCATCGGAAGGAAACTTAACTAAAACATTTCAAGTACATAACCACCTCTGACGAAAAGGCCACTGAACACAGCATGATGTGGTGAGGTTTTGGCAAACTCACCACGCTGCTTTTCAGTCGTGGTCTAGTCACCTCACAGATGTTCACACGCATATATCGTTGTTGCGCCTGCCAAATTCCATATGTGCATTTTTTGTGATTTTTGGTTTTTGCACAAAAAATAATCTTTCTTTTATTCTCTACTGTGTTTATAAAATTCTTTTTGTGATATTCGAACTGGAAAGTAGTTTAACTAATTCCATATGTGTTTTGACCGTTAAGAAAATCTCCGTATGTGAGTCAATAATACGTTTTTCGTTGTTTCCCAAAACTATACAAAAATGCACATATGGAATTTGGCAGGCGCAACGACGATATGTTAAAACTAATTAAAAAATTTAAAAATATAATATAAATTTAAAAATGTCCATTAAAAGGAATCTGTATCTCTCAAAATGAACTTTCTTCTTTGAGGTTACGAAACCTCACAATGGACTTTAAACTGTTTATATTCTTGTGCTTATTGAATTAAGAGTGGCAGGTATACATTGAATAAATTTAATATCTGATTACGGCTTCATATACGAAAGTTCCGGAAACATAACTTCCTTGCCTTGCCCTGTTCTTGTGTGGCTTAGGTAGATATATTTTTTTAAATCACGCTCGTTTTCTTTCCCTTTCGTATAAGAAACATCAAGTGTTTTCTTTTTAATTTAAATTTTCTTTGTTTGTCCGCAGGTGCAAAGACACAATGAAGGTTTGGGGAGCGCATGGTGAGTTCTGTGCGAAGCACCAGTGGGAGGTTATCGTTGCCACGCTAGCTTTGTTAGCCTGTGCCGCGAGCGTGGAGCGACACGCATCAGGACAAGGGTCAGAACGATGTGCCGGCTGGGCCAGAGCTTGTCCTGGTCTCGAAGCAGAGTATCAAGCAGCAGATGCAGTCATCATGACCATAGTTCGCTGTTCAGCGCTTCTGTACGCCTATTACCAAGTCTTTAACCTGCAGAAAATCGCCTCCAAATACTTCTTAATCATCGCTGGTGTCTTTTCCACGTTTGCTAGTTTTATATTCACTTCGGCTTTGGCTAGCTTATTCTGGACTGAGCTAGCGAGTATTAAAGACGCTCCGTTTTTGTTCCTGCTCGTTGCTGATGTAGCGAGAGGCGCAAGAATGGCGAAAGCTGGTTGGAGCGCTGGAGAAAATCAAGGGAAGAGGGTGGGAAAAGCACTCTCGTTATTGGGACCGACAGCAACGTTAGATACTCTTCTAGCGGTTCTCCTAGTCGGTGTTGGTGGTTTATCTGGCGTGCCGAGATTGGAACATATGTGTACTTTTGCGTGCTTAGCATTAATGGTGGATTATTTAGTATTTGTGACATTTTATCCAGCCTGCTTATCGTTGGTAGCGGACTTCGCGTCGGGAAAAAAAGATATTACGAGTGATAACCCGTTCTTGGAAACCGACTTAAAACCGAATCCAGTTGTCCAAAGGGTGAAAATGATTATGGCTGCCGGATTACTTTGTGTCCATCTTACAAGCAGATGGCCTTGGGCGAGAGATAACGGTATGATCGACGGATCGCTAAGCAACAGTTTCAAACCGTCACAGCACGATAACGTTTTACTACATTCATATATCAAATGGTTCTCCGTATCCGCTGATTATCTAGTTATTGCAACTTTGCTATGCGCTCTGATAATTAAATTCATTTTCTTTGAAGAGCAAAGGAATTGGGTTATCGATATGAACGACTTAACTGTTAAGGAAGTGGTGCAGAACGACAGGCCAGTTTTCACTCTAGGTGAAGATGTGAAGACCGACACTGGTATGCAGACTGATGAATTAATAAGTTATGATGAAACCGAATGGCCGACATTATCTCCGAGTTCCTCCCTAGCTAGAATGAATGCAAAGAAACGACCAATGGCAGAATGCCTTGAAATATATCGATCGGAAGGTGACTGCACTTCTTTAAGTGACGAAGAAGTTGTAATGCTCGTTGAACAGTCTCACATCCCTCTACACAGGCTAGAGTCAGTGTTATGTGATCCCTTACGAGGTGTCAGGTTGCGTAGAAAAGTAATTTCATCCCGATTCCAGACTGAATCAGCAATCAAATCGTTGCCCTACCTAAACTATGACTATAGCAAAGTTTTGAATGCATGCTGTGAAAATGTTATAGGCTTCGTTGGTATACCTGTTGGGTACGCTGGTCCTTTAGTTGTAGATGGTAAAGCTTATATGATACCAATGGCAACAACAGAAGGTGCCCTGGTTGCCTCAACGAATAGGGGAGCTAAAGCGATCGGACCAAGAGGAGTTACCAGTGTGGTCGAAGACATTGGAATGACAAGAGCGCCAGCTGTGAAACTACCAAATGTCGTCAGAGCACTTGAATGTCGCCAGTGGTTAGACAATAAGGATAATTACGCTTTAATCAAAGACGCGTTCGATTCGACATCGAGATTCGCACGATTACAGGAAATTCACGTGGGCGTTGATGGAGCGACATTATATCTGAGATTCAGAGCAACCACCGGCGATGCTATGGGCATGAACATGGTATCAAAAGGCGCTGAAAACGCACTAAAAATCCTCAAAAACTTCTTCCCTGACATGGAAGTGATCAGTCTCTCTGGAAACTACTGCTCAGACAAGAAAGCCGCGTCTATAAATTGGGTGAAAGGGCGGGGAAAACGAGTGGTCTGTGAGACGACGATATCTGCTGAGAATTTACGGACAATCTTAAAATCCGATGCTAAAACATTAGCTCGCTGTAATAAAATCAAGAATCTATCAGGCTCAGCATTGGCTGGGTCTATCGGTGGGAACAACGCCCACGCCGCAAACATGGTAACAGCTTTGTTTATCGCAACGGGCCAAGATCCAGCTCAGAATGTAACCAGCAGCAATTGTTCCACAAGCATGGAGGTTTGTGGGGACAACAGAGATGATTTATACGTAACTTGTACCATGCCTTCATTAGAGGTTGGTACTGTCGGTGGGGGAACTGTTTTAACTGGTCAAGGCGCCTGTTTGGAAATTTTAGGCGTTAAAGGGGCTGGGGTGATGCCCGCAGAGAATTCAGCGAGGCTGGCGTCTTTGATTTGTGCAACTGTTTTAGCTGGGGAGTTGAGTTTGATGGCTGCCCTAGTCAACTCTGATTTAGTTAAATCTCACATGAGACACAACAGGTCGACGGTGAACGTTCGAGGCTCAGCCAATGATATGACATTGAAAGTACCAAAGTTATAACGTGGCCTTTTTTTGGTTTTAGTGGAATGTGGTTATGAACAAATACGCTATGCTTATTAGAGTTAGGCGATTTCAATATTGGCTTTAGTAGCGTTGAAATTTTATGCGTGTTTTAAAAGAGGCTTAGAATGTTGATGATCAGTTTTGCTGTGAATAAGATAAACGTGCTTCCAATTTTTTATATGTCACAATATCATACGAAACCAATGATTTAATTAAGCAAATACATTTTGTCGATGAAAGCTCAAAGTATAGTGATTCGATATAAATTATATACGTAGAAAAACGCCAAAAATCAGAGGATCATTGAGAAGAAATGGAAATAAAATGAGGTTTTCTTTCTAAATTTTGACAATGTTTTCTACTTAAATATTTGACACAAATTCCAAATAGTAGACGTCATTTAATCTTAATTCTTCTGTACGTGTGTATGACATTGAACTCCTAACTGCTGGATCGATTATGATGAAATGTTTGACGTTTTTCCGATGTATTATGTAATATATAGTATATAATAATTATTTAAGATGTTATTTAAAGTCTATATAATGTTAATTCATCTTAAAATCTAACTTGGTTGAGAGTGTAAATATTTGATCAAGATGCGTCTTTAGACTTCAAAATGCACAAAAATTCGGATAAGAAACTGAGTACTTAAACAGACGATATGGTTTGACAAGTTGCAACTAAATTAGTACTTTATTCTAAAATATATTATAGTTCTATTTATATCCTGTTATATAAAAAATAAACGTAAAATATCACTTGACGTAAGCCAGGGTTGTCCAAATCAAGGCCCGCTTGAATTTATGCGGCCCGCAAAATCTTTTTGTTTCTTATTTCTTTTTGTACTGTTCAAATAAAGTTTTGAAAATTTATTTTTTACATTTAAAATAAGTAGTGAAATACCCACTAGATACTAATTCTGATACCGAATTGAATGTTTGATAGAGTGAATAGCAATGGAGGTGTCTAAATTTAAAGATGATAACTTAATGATCTTTATATTTTCTACTAATAACTTGCAGAAATAATTAGTATTCCGACCGCATTTTTTCTGTAACCACCGAATAAGAACAACGTTACGCAAAATTAAACACTTACGTCATTCATACATAACAGAATTGATTATAGAACAATACATAACCTGTCCCTACTTGTGGATAAACTTACAGATAGACAATAGCTTTTCAATTTTGGTGATAGCGGTTCCCGGAAGCCCTTCTGTGCAAGACCGGATTTAGAGGGGGCTACTGCGGGCCTCCTCAAAAGAGGGGCTTATAAAAACGAATTCGAAAAAAAATCTTTCAAATTCCGACAAGTAAACATCTTTTCCCTTGATATTTTTACCTACTTTGTACAAACATATTATTAACATGAAAATAATTTGGGGCCTCCAATCTTTTGTTGCCCGAGGCCCCACACCTTTAAATCCGGCCCTGCTTCTGTACCTGTTCAATGGCGCTATCGAACGGGTTTAAAGTTTGCCTTTAACTCTGGTTGCGCCGATTAGGTTTTAGGTTAATGGTCTATGTAAAATCCTATCACCCATCCTTCTCCCGCACATACCTTATAGCTATGACGTCGAATGCGCTGCAATCTGCCAGCGCCACCTATCGCGTTGACTTTTGGAGTGTCGAAAAAATATGGGGCCGTGAGTGGTCGTTATCGTGCATCTCCTACATTAAACTTACTATATAGAAAACCCGTGCTCTCATTGTGGTCTTGTGCAAGTGGTGTGTGAGGATCGAAGGCTCTCCAGCATCATATAAAGGTATGGGCCACCTTCCTTAAGCCGGAATTGTTTTATTTCATTGTCTTAACTCCTGCGCAGATCCGGCCGTCCATCCTTTGCATAGACCATTTGTATTTAATCGATGTTTAATTTGCAACGCGTACCCAAACTCCATAGCCCGCTTTAATGGCGAAAATTGTCTATAGGCATTTTAGTGTACAGATAATATTTCCCAAATCGAGACGAATATTTTCCATGGGAAAACTACGGTCTATCCAAAACTTATCGGATATTGGCACAGGTGGCTTTCAAATTTTATTTGTGAAGAGGTAGATAGGTACGGAAAAGCAGAAATGTTCTGACATTTTGACTTGCATATGCGTTTTTAAAAGAATAAGTAGTCCATTCAGTCCTTTAGTTGTAAACCGCTGTCAACAACTGATTGAACAAGCTAGAAAAATATTTTGATGAGGCCATTATGGGCTATTGTCTGAAATTCGAGAACTAAAATCTAAAGATTACACTAATCATGTAAAATAAAGAGTTCCAAAAAATACAAAAAAATTGTAATATTTTATAATGATCAGCTGCGAACACAAAAAACAATGATCAGTCATTTGAATCGTGTCACTTATATTAACCACTCCTAAATATATCAAAAAATATTTATTAAATCAATTTGTAAATAATAGTTATCTTTATAAATATGTTTTATTATAATTTTAAAAAAAAAATGAAATTGATATTTATATCTAAATAGTTTATAACAAAATACGCACAATATAACAAATACGTTTCGCCCAAGGTCGTAAGCAAATCCTGTTTTCAAAATAAACATTACATTACTGTTTTGAAAACAGTTATATTTAAATACTACAATCAATGGCGTGACTTATAACATTTTACTATTTTATCTGTGGTAATCGTATGGATACAGATCTGAAAGTATTAGCTATATTTTTTTTTATTTAAAAATAAAATTGGCGGCATATTAAAACTTCAAACATGGACGCAAACTATTTCGTAACACGTTACATCAACCTTGAAAAGACATCTCTGAGATTGCGTGTTTTACTAAGCACAAGGTTTCAATATTACGAAAATACTGCTTTTGCCGCTTTTGGTGATAATTATGGCGGGAAATGCCAATGACACTACTTTTTTTTTTAAACCTCGCTTTGCATCGTTAATGTGGATGTGTGAAATAATTTTCATACTTAATATTGTCTTTTATTAACGCGAGTATCACACATTTAAATAAAATACTGTATACCGGATTAAAACGCGATTTATTATTTAAATTATTTATCCCGACGTTTCGGATGCTTTTCAGCAACCGTGGTCGCGGGAGACTGAAAGATGACAGTTGTCTTATATTTGAAATGTCACAAAGTTGCCATATTTAATTCAATTAAATTAAAAAATAATCTATTAATTTAGGTAACACAATGTACATCTATGAACGTCATTAAAAAAAAAAAATAATACATATTAAATTACTAATATTACTAATATTAAATGCTTCTAATTTTACATTTACTACCAGTTCACAAATCAAGGGCGTAGAGCGGACGAGAAGAACTGGCAAGAAACTCGCCGCCACTCTTTTTAATCGCCAAGTTTGGATTTCCAAACATACTAAAAAACAAGAGGACACCGTTAGTCAATATTGTCATAATATAGAAAATTACAGTAAATATCAACTCCGTAGGAATAGATGGCGTTAATATGTAATTATTGTAAAACAAAAACTTGGCGATTAAAAAGAGTGGCGGCGAGTTTCTTGCCAGTTCTTCTCGTCCGCTCTACGCCCTTGATTTGTGAACTGGTAGTAAATGTAAAATTAGAAGCATTTAATATTAGTAATATTAGTAATTTAATATGTATTATTATTATTTTTTTTAATGACGTTCATAGATGTACATTGTGTTACCTAAATTAATAGATTATTTTTTAATTTAATTGAATTAAATATGGCAACTTTGTGACATTTCAAATATAAGACAACTGTCATCTTTCAGTCTCCCGCGACCACGGTTGCTGAAAAGCATCCGAAACGTCGGGATAAATTTAAATAATAAATCGCGTTTTAATCCGGTATACAGTATTTTATTTAAATTTTCATACTTCACATTTTTGATGAATACTGACACAGACGCTATTCTAATTAAATTAAAAAAAAGTTACAAAATAATTTTGTATTGAATACAAAGCCTTGCTCGTGGAAAACACGGCATAGCTTTCCAAGATAAACCTTTTTTTTTCAGGAATTAAATTCCACCCAAAATTTCACTTGAAGTTAGACATGGGTAACTCAGCAAAATTTCCCGCGCCAACTCAGCAACTCAGGCGCAGTATAGTGCGTCGGCTCCTTGAGTCAACTCAAAATTGCGCCACGGCGCAACAAAATTGGACGCGCAAAGCGAGCAGTAAAACCTCCGAAACGCACGCAACGCCACGCTCATAGTTCACTCAGTGAGTGGGTACTGCGCCGTGCGCCAACACATTATGAATGTATGAGCTGACTCACCCTGCGCAGTGAAGCGTGCCGGCGCAATTGCGCCGCGCAGCGCAATGTTACCCATGTCTACTTGAAGTGGTTTGATTGAATGCATTTGTAATATATTTTGTCGAAAAGGCAATGGTTGCCTGGAAGAAATCCCTGCTTAGTGATAAGTCCGCCATTTTCACGCTACATTGCTTTGTCTGTTTGTGTATCTTTATGATTAAATGTATTGGGAAATAAAGAGTAAATAAATAAATACTGTCCGTTATCTAAAAGTTTGAAACTAAATTATAGAATTCTGATTTTAACGATTTGTGAAAACGATTTTAATATATAAAAACATTTTTATTGTTTATGAAAATATTTTACGTCATCATTTTATATTATTTAATGTAATGTTAAATCGTGCTTGTCATTAAAAATGAATGGCTCGTTTATGTAAATAATTTAGATACCGTGATTTTTGTCAATAATATAATAATATAGTATATCTATCATTTTAACACGCGAATGAAAGAATAAAATATATTTTTCTTTTTATTTCTTCAGTTGTTGAAATTCAATTTATGCCTAAATTGAATTTTTTAATTAAGATTATGACATATTACATTTGAAATCTGTATTTTTTAACTTTCGAAATTTAAATTTTAGTCATACGTTTGGCTTTTGGTAATTTAACAGACCAATGCAATGTATTTGACAAAATATATAAACTTTTATTGTGTTCAACAAAAATTAAGATGGCGTGTTGTTGCTGAAACCAAAACAACTTGCGTAAAAGTATTCGTATTGTATATATATCAATCAATTAAAATTAATACAAATTGACGATACGAATATTTTCGAAATTTTCCTGCTCAGAAAAAATAGGCCTTATATAAAAATTATTATGTATATATAAATTATTTTGTGACGTGTATAATAGAACTCCGAATAAATATAGATAATATCTAAAATAGACCACATAGTTTTGTTAAGCGTAAAATTGGTAAATGATATATTATATATGTAGCTACTGTGGGAGACAATTAACATTACCGGGATTTATAATATTCAGTTTTCTTTTTCGTCCAGTTCCGAGAATAGAAATAAAGCAATGTATTGGTGTCAAAAAAGTGTAATAAATAAATGACTCTCGTCTCTAAGATGACCTCTAAAATGAATGTAATAGTGACCCAGACTGACAATTGAAAGTTACTTAGGCTATTGAATTAGAATATTGTAAATAAAACGGGTGGGGCAGAAATTATACTTAATTTATTATAAATGAATGAATGAATAATAATTAATGAAAAAAAGTGTTTGTTTTATTTCACGAAAAGATTTCAATATAAAAAATTGACCTCCTCTGTGGCTTAATGGTGAGTAGGATGCGTTTAATACCAGAGTTTCAGGGTTCGAAACCCGGGGAACAAGTATTAAAAAAAATTGTTTCGGACAGGTAGGGCACAAAAGGCTCAACCTACTTGCCTGTAAATAATAATGATCAATGAAACAGACACAGAAATGTGTCTGCCCCATTAGAGGACTCGGGAATTCTAATAAGTACCAGGACATCAGAAGTATAGGACAAGTATTCTATCAATGTATGCATGTTAATAATTACTAAAGAATACACTAGCATTATTAGTTAGCTATGTACAGTGAAACAGACACAGAAATGTGTCTGTCCCATGCCCCACTAAGGGGCTCCGTAAGTCACTAATATATTATTATAAAGCTATAACGGAAAATTCTTGTATTCCCTTTCTGGAATCTTAGTTATTGTTGCTCCAACAGTGACATGATTTTTCTACAGAGATAGTTTAAGGCAGGGACTGAATACCGGTTAATTTGCTATGGAAGTTATACCGGTATAATAAAGATTTTTGTTAATAATCTTCCGTTTTTATTCATATTTACTGAAAAAAATTAATGTGGTAAGTTTAGTGTGTATTCCTCTTTAAAACTAATAACATGGTATCTCAGTCAGACACGTATTTTGGAAAATAAAATTAACCGGTTTCAGTCCCTGGTTTAGGGAAAAGGTTAAAACCTCTTAGAAATCCTTAGATTATTTATATGTCAAATAATCAAAGTAGAAATCCATAGGCGGCCGTAGGTTCTTACTATTAGTGTGAGCGGTTTGACCATTTGCCTCCTCTAATAATAATTTAAATTCAAATAATTTATTCATTTAGGTAACATAACGTATACTTACATATACATCACGCCTTTTTCCCATTAGGGTAGGCAGAGATCCATAAGTTCCATAACGCAGTGTAAGAGTCAGATGGATGTATCCATATTTTACAGGAGATTAGAAATATTCTGACAATCTACCACTTAAAAATTAACTTCTTTTTAATGTTAGATATCAACAGACGAGCATGAGGTTCACCTGATGGTAGGTGATACCTCAGCCACTTTGTATGGACAAATAGACAGAGAAACAAAAAAAATTAAAAAAAAAACGGGATCTGTTCTATTTCTCTTCTTACAAAATCAAAAGTTTTTTATTTCAAATAGGCCTTTGCAGGCTCTTATGAAACGTCTAGTTGCACGGTTCCAAAAAGTGGGTCTCATGGAGAAGAACCGGCAAGAAACTCCATGGACACTCTTTTCAACAGTGGTTTAGCTTACAAAGACTCGGTTACAATAGTACCTAATACTTACATCCCCCTGACTCGGTTTTAAGCATTTTTTTCTATGTACAGACATTTGACCTCTACAGTTTTATTATATGTATAGATAGATGATATTTTAATGATTATCATTAAAATAAATGGTACAAAAAGTGCAGTTATATTTAATAATTAAAATAAGTACTCTTATAATGCAGGCATTGTATTCAATAGGTTTTCTAAATAATTAGTCATAATTTCAGTATATTATATACCTAACCACTTCGTTACATAATATTCTACCTAGGATAACTTATTGTACCTACTCCCATAATTATCTATACATATAATAAAAGAGTAGGATCGAAATTACGCTTCACTAAATATTTTTACCAGAAATTAAGAGGGGTGATAAAATAAGGGTAGCAGAATGCATAAATGCAATTTTTAAGATTCTTGTCTGTCTGTCTGTCTGTCCGTCTGTCTGTCTGTCTGTCTGTTTGTTCACGCTAATCTCCGAAGATACTGAACGGATTTTCATGCAATTTACACAAATATATTAAGTAAAGCCCGGGGCAACATATAGGCTTTGTTTTATCGAAATCGGTTCTCGGAAAGAAAAGTTATCATCATTTAAAAATAATTTTAAAGGCACCATATCACCAAATTGCAATGCAAACTGACTCGCGTTGAACTTTTTCGAATTGTCAGATGTCAATCACAGTTTGATATGTAAATGAAATACTTTGATTATTTCGCCATTTCCGATATATGTAATCGTAGAATAGTGGATATGCAGGCCCATTGCGTAACTTCAGATGCGAGTTCGAATCTGAAGTTGGACGGAAATATTTTTTTTGTATTTATATTTATTTTTTTAAAGAACTATATTATAAAAATAGAAAATGTATTATTGAAATATTATATGAAAAAATATTTCTTATGAGATCGTTTATTTCACCTTTTCATCCATCCTTTCTCTACAGAATTACGATTATTCGACATTGCTTTTATTGCTTCTTAAGGACTGTCTTCGTATCTTAGAGGTTTCCGC
Organism: Anthocharis cardamines; assembly: GCA_905404175.1. Taxonomy (NCBI): domain Eukaryota; kingdom Metazoa; phylum Arthropoda; class Insecta; order Lepidoptera; family Pieridae; genus Anthocharis; species Anthocharis cardamines. The sequence continues at coordinate 4,471,008 of FR989979.1, forward strand.
ATTTAGCACCGGAAACCCGAGTAGGAATCCCGGAAAAAGGGAATTTAAAAAAAATGTCTCAAAATGAAAATAATCAATTAAATGAAATAAATATCGAGGTGGATACAGTATCTTCACCACTAATTAAATTTATAAAAAAAATAAGTAAATTTCTTTAAAGTCAGGTTCATTTTTTCAACAATGGTATTTCTATTGAATTTCTAATCATACTTCGAACCCCAATCTCAACCACCATTAAACGTGTCAATAATATGATGCAAAATCAACCGTCAGTGACTAATTTGATAGCTCTTTCCCAAAAGAAATCACCAAGTACAGAGGATGGAGGATATGTCATTTGAAGAAAGCTTGCTCAAAAGCAAACCCCACGCGAACGAAGTCGCGGGCATCAGCTAGTATTAAAATAAGTACATAATAAATACAAACATTTTGCACATCGGAAATGTTCGGAATTTCGATTTTAGCGAGTATTTCTTTTTCAAAAAAAAATCTTAATTATACAAAATATAATCTATATCTATACATATAATAAAACTGTAGAGGTCAAATGTCTGTAGGTACATAGAAAATAAAATGCTAAAAACCGAGTCAGGGGGACGAGAAGAGAAATAGAACAAACCCAGATTTTTTGTTTCTCTGTCTGTTTGTACGGGCTAATCTCCGAAGATACTTGATTTTCATGCACAAATATATTAAGCAAAGTCCGGGTAACATATATAGGCTTTGTTTTATCGAAATCGGTTGTCGGAAAGAAAAGTTATCACCATATCAACAAATTGCAATACAAACTGACTCGCGTCGAACTTTTTTGGATTATCAGATGTCAATAACAGTTTGATATGGAAATGAAATAGTTTGATTATGCGTGCGTGCATGCGTGGACTAGTGCATATGAATATATCATATGAAGAAACCATGCTTAAGATGAAGCCCACACGAACGAAGATGCTGGCATCAGCTAGTAGGTAATATGTTTGTAATTAAACTCTAACTTTACATTTTATCACGCCGGGACGATTTTTTTTGTCAGATATCGACAAACTAACATGTGGTCACTCCCCCCACCCAATGATGCGCTGTTGACCTACTTTTTACTTTATGTTTATTATTTTCTATAAGCAATTATCTTCCCCACGTCTGGTCACTTTCGGCATTATATAAATGGGAGGAATATCGGAATTCCGACCTATTATATCTATCATAAATCGAAAAACCATAAAGCGAACATTGCTTGTTTCGATAACTATTGATTTCCGAATGCTTGAAGCAAATAGTAGGTCGACAGCGCATTATTGAGTGATGTTCTGTGGCTGGTATCACCACCCATCAAGTGAACCTCATACTCGTCTGTCGATCTAACATAAAAAATACCTATCCGAGAATAAAATTAAAAATTATTTTAAGCAAAATATCCTGTCTTATTGTGTTAATAATATAGGTGTCGATCCATTGAAAATAATTTTGAACTTTTTGGCCGTAAAGCAGGAAAATGCAGTTTTATTTCTGGTTTTATGACTAAGTATTCATTACTTCCCTTTCGACGAACTGTCATAAAGTGACATTCCTGTTCAATTTATATTAATTATCGTTGGTAAATGCTTCCTTACGAACTCGTGTCGAAACAAAGAAATAATTATTACAATCACTAAAAATAGAATATCGGGAAACCCAATCATGTTTTTATCGACCATAGTGATTCGGATATTGGTAAAACCACAGAATACAGGCCTCATCTCAGATTTTATTCATTTTGAAATATATTGTACCTACATCATCCGGCATGACAACCACGACAAAATTTTGTCGACCGTTTTCTCGTGTTTTAATCGATTATCTCTTTGTCTTCCGGGTCTAACATGACACTTACACTAAAACTCGACTTCTAATGTCTTAAATATATTAGTCGATCGTCTTCGATCGTCGATCGTCTTAAATAGATTTGTCGATCGAGATATCATGTCTATCAAAGTTGTCGATTTCGATATATTATATATCGAGATATCTTAGTCGTCCGCGAGATATCTGGTGATGGTCATGCTAGGCGGGCTGCCCGAGTAATTTTGTATCTATACTAATACGAGTATAATAAAGTTTCTTACGATTTAACTCAAAAACTACTCGATCAATCATGCACTGTCGACCTATGTTTTAATTCGAGCGTTCGGAAATCTATAGACTGCAACCGAAACGCGTTACTTCACGGTTTTTAGATATACATATTCTGCTAATATCATAGGTAATTTTTTCCCTAAAACTTTAAAACTGAATTTTTAAAACTTCCATTTCATACTTACGAGTATTATTATTAGCCATTACGTACTACTTTTTACATTACCCTAATTATCAAATGACCCGGTCTTTTTTATAAAGGTATTCAGTAATAAAAGGTTATAATACATTTATGAATAAGACCGTAGATATGTAAGGTAATAAACAGTTCGCGAAATTCCTAAGATACGGATTGATTTTGAATTCTCTTTTCTTTTTGTGATTTTTTTCTTAAAAATAGTTTTTTATTGATATAAAATATCTTGATTTAAATAATCTGATTAGATTTTATAATATTTTTTAGATTTAACGTCATCTTCAAAACCTCAGCTCCAAGCTGGTACATGTTCTAGGATTTTTCACTAGATGGCGTTTAGTAAGACGACGTAACACTGACCATATTTTTCTGCTATATAATTCGAATTTCTACTATAATTCTGTGCTATATCTAGAGATTTTGTAGAATTTCTGATATTTTTTTTCGACATATAAATAAATATAGTTTCCTATATTCAAGCACTGTATATTCGTGGTTCGTTATGTAATAAAGCAACATTTTTATCTGTCAAGAGGTGTCAATTAGATAACTGTGCTGGTGGAAAAAAAAATATTTAAAGGTCGGCAACACACTTGCAAGTCCTCTGGCGTTGCGGCTGTCTATGGGCGGCCGTGATCACTTACCATCACATGAGACACCTATCAATTTGTTCCTTATACTATATTTTTTTACAGCTTTAGCGTAATTAAAAAATAAAAAAAGGACGTAAAAAAATAATTTTAATGCCTTTTAACAATATAAATTAACATTTCTTATAAACTCTTGTATAATAATCTATTCCGTTTTCAGTCTGCTTTTCACTTGAAACGCCATCTTCATTTATAAGTTGGAACTTATTGCGATCGAACTCCGGAAAGAAGGTATCGCATTTGAACGTCTTTTGTATTTCTGTTAGATATATTTTGTCGCAATTCGGATGGTCCATGGCTGCCTGTAAAAAAAACTGTCATCTGTCAATTTTTTTTAAATAGATTTCATTAAAAAAAACAGAAAAAGTGAACGATTGCCAGATTTGTTGAGTTTGAAATTCTATGGTAAATCGGGAATCGTCTTTTCCGCCGAGGCAAAAAACAGGTAATAAATTAAAAAAAATTGGAAAAAAAATTCGCTTCTTCCACTTTCATCAATGCTTTCATACACACTCGACGGTTACGAGTACTTTTGATCTGGCCCTTTTGCAGAACGTTCCCGATCTGATCGAGGTACGTTCGCCTAATTAATTTACGTTTACTTATTTTATTCAGTAAGAATCAATAAGAAACATAATTAGATGCGAATGTTTATATTTGAACAATGTTCCAATTTGAAAATAGAATGTGTTTCGCGCGTTTATTCTTTTACAGAATCCTTTTTTTTATTGGGTCCGCGCGCGGATTATTTATTGACAGCCAGTAACGTTTTCATATACGCACAATGTACGTGATCGATTGGTGATTGAAACAATATCCACATTCCAAATTCAAATCATTTTTACTCCCTAGGGATTAAAAAGCTATTTTGCTCCCTGTTTACAGTGAACTAACTTGCTCTTTTTGAATAGACGTGATAAAAATTGAATTTAACTATTTTTTGACACGTTGATGACAACAGAAATGTTATTGTCTTTTATTAACGCGAGTATCACACATTTAAATAAAATACTGTATACCGGATTAAAACGCGATTTATTATTTATATATAATATCAGACAACTGTCATCTTTCTGTCTCCCCGCGACCACGGTTGCTGAAAAGCATCCGAAACGTCGAGATAAATAATTTAAACAATATAAATAATAAATCGCGTTTTAATCGGTATACAGTATTTTATTTAAACAGAAATGTTATTAATATACATATACATACTTCAGGTTGTCCCGCCAATTTTTTTTATATTTTTGAATGAGAGTTTAATATCAAATGTCAAATCTACAGATTATACAAACTATCCAGCAATAACAACGTATAACTCGTATATGTTACACGAGTTTTTCAAGACACGCACGAGATATTTGAGAACAGATAAATCTCCGGATAACTATGTTAAAACTGTCTTAATTAATGTAAATAATAATTGGCAATATCCCCCGCCCTGCCGCTCACATAACTCAGGAGGAGACTAGCACTTGCGCGCACACTATAATAAATATTTTTAAGTTTCACAGTTAGTTCCGCGTTTCAATGTTGTCATGTGACGTCACGAAGCTTAGGATACCTCCCTCCCCTTTACATGTCCCCGCCCTTTAGAGTGTGACGTAATTAATGGATTACGCCTTATGTACCCATATCCTTACCTTATAGATAGAAGAACCGCCTATAACCCAAGCTCCCTCTATATCAGATCGGTTTTCTATAACTTTAATAGCTTCATCCAGGTTTGCGACCACCTCTACTCCTTCGGGAACCTGTGAACACAGAAATGAGAGCAACTCAACGATGGCATGCAAGTGTGCGAGTAGCACAGAGTTTTTGACGGGCTCGTTCGGTAGAACACCTGCCGTGCGCATCGATGGGTCGTGGGTTCGAATCCCACCGGAACGACATTTTTATAATTAACTGTAAGCATGTTTTCCCCACGTCTGGTTGCTTTAGGAATTAAACGGGTGGGAGGAATATCGGGAACCACCGTTCATAGATGGAAAAACCGTTAAGTGCATATAACGCGTTTCGGTTTCAATCTATGGATTTCCTTTCGAAGTAAAAAGTAGGTCGACATCACATCATTGAGTGATGTTCTGTGGCTGAGGTATCACCTACCATCAAGTGAACCTCATGCTCGTCTGTCGAGATCTGACATAAAAAAAGTGTAGTGGGGCATGGGAAAGACACATCTGTTCCGACTGATAATTTTGTTTTAAAGGCAGGTTTATTATTTAACATATCGATGGGTCCCATGAATAAGGGCCAAAATACAAAATCACACTTTATAAGAGACTCTAAAAGTTTAAATTTACAGACATACAAAAATTCATTCTACATCGGCCGTTACTCATACAAATATTATAAAGAGGAAAAAGTTATTTGTTTATTTGTTACGATTTACCACAAAAACTACTGGACCGATTTTAAAAATTCTTTCGCCAATAGAAAGTTACATTATCAGCGAGTAACATAGGCTATTTTTTGTGTGTACATCTACATTGCACCCGTGTGAAGCCGGGGTGGATCGCTAGTCGTAAATACGTCCTCTAATATATCAAGAATATAGAATACCAGGCGGACCTATTAAGATTAATATATTGAGAAGAAAATAATTATTGTAATGAGATTAATAATTATAATGAAATTAATATAATTACATCGGTTTAATGATTTTAATAAGCTGTAATCTTGTTTTTTAAAATTACTGTAAAACTCACAAATAAATTATTAGCATAATAATATAATTATTAAGTGACGTAAAATCTATGAAAATACAATAGTAGTACTAATACCTCGATTATCCGAACCAATTGGAACCAAATCGGATACACAAAACTTCGGATAATCGAAATGTAGGATTTTTTGCTCGTAGACAAAACCTTTCTACATAAAAATGTACATATTACATTTATTAAAATAAGTTTCAACACGCTCGATATGCGCCATTACATACCCGTGATTCTTAAGAAAAAGTAAGCTCTTTTGTCTTTGCTCTTAAGTCCTGAAAACTTGATATAAATGTAATTCGATGACGCTGAATCTAATGGTATTTTTTTGCTATCAGGCACCGAGTACTTTGTGGAAAATGTAAAAATGAGTTACAGATGTGTTTTATTCAAATTCTAGGCGTTCAATCGAAAAAAGTTTCAAACAAAACATAGCACCATTCGATTCAGCGTCATAGAAGTTAAAGAAAAAACTCTATATAGGATTACAACTTGGTACTTAGTATTTGCTTGGGGTGTTGGAAAGTCACAAACCATCTTCTCTAATGAAGTTAGGATATTTTTTAATTTCAATAGCCTTACGTACTAGTCTGGGATAGAATCTACTTTCTCTTGCAAGGATCGGTTGGTCGAAACGTTTGTAGTGGTTTGGTATGTCTAAAGTGTGTTCACATACTGCTGACTGAGAATGACGTTTGTGTTTGAATTACCATTATTCAGGACTTACGTAAAAAAGTGCTTACTTTTCCTCTTATTGACTGGCCTGGCGAATACTTTTACAAGTTGTTAATGCTTGAGTCTTTGGGTTTTCCTTCCAGACAGTTGGTATTACCTGTTTCCTGACATTTTCCACATTTCCAGTGAGTACTATATTGACTCTGTCCACCAATGGCTTGTATTTCGGCGGGATACAGTCCCAAGTGACTCTACCCATTATTACGGCGTTCTTTCTTGATGCATCCTTCACGTTAGATGTCATTGATGTAAAATAGGCCATTTCGTTCCTGAATTTAATTATTTGTTTTTATTTATCTATCGACAGAGCATGAGGTTCACTTGACGGTAGGTGATACCTCAGCCACAGAACATCAGTCAATGATGCGCTGTCGACCGCATTTTTACTTCGAGCTTTCGGAAATCCATAGGCTGAAAGCTAAACGCGCAATATGTGGTTCGTTTTCCGGTCGGAATTTCGATATTCCTCCTACCCGATCAATGCCCGAAGTTATCAGACGGGAAACATACCGACCATGCGAAATTCGAACCAGCGACCTATATGAACGCAAGGTAGTTGCGACTAAACTATTACTACTACGAGTACTACCTAATGTGACAATGAGCCTATCAACACATAATGAACCATCCATAAAGTACGTCACACGTTAAGGCCCCTCAAGGTCACATTTCAAAATCATAGACATCTGTGTTAAAATGCCAAATTTGAACTACCTAATAACGTAAAAAAGTATTTTCAAATCTACATGTATGAATTTAATATTGTCTTTTATTAACGCGAGTATCACACATTTAAATAAAATACTGTATACCGGATTAAAACGCGATTTATTATTTAAATTATTTATCCCGACGTTTCGGATGCTTTACAGCAACCGTGGTCGCGGGAGTCTCCCGGTATACAGTATTTTATTTAAATGTATGAATTTGTTTTGTTGGCGATGCCGCCTGAATTCTTTGTAAATGTAAATAAAACTAATTTCGGAACTGCTGTTTTAAATTAATAATTTCTAGATGTAAAATTGCTAACAATGTCACACTAGAGGGGGTCACAAATGTGACCAACTGTGACAAGGACGGGGGAGGTATCAAAAAATCACGAAATTTGTGAGACGTACTTTATGGATGACCTAACTATGAATGTATACATATTTCTACATGGGTCTACATAACCGTGGAAGTTTGAAACTAGGGGGGAGTGACAGATAAGAGTTATTGATAAGTGTGGTAAGGGTATGTTATGAATGATATACGAATCGGGGGATACATTTGTCATGAGATTGATCCCCCAATGTTGTTTCACATTGTAATTTTATATTATCTCCTAAACTACACAAACAAATATTAAGAATAATTTTTATCACTATTAAACACTTGACGGTGAAATATTGTAATTTTAAGAAATCATTATGTATCGCTAGGTAGACTTAACTTATTTTTAGTCAAAAATTTAACATAAAAGTTATAAAATATAAAAATTGAGTCATCATTTTTTTTTAGAACTACTCAAAACCTACATGTTAGCAATACATTGGTTCCACTACAGCTTTTATGTCAGCGCATATCAGTAATGCTGTTCTAAGCGCTACTAATTCTGTCTTGTTGACAAAAACTGAGTTAACTCGGCAATAACTTGGTAAGTGCGTGCTCCTATTTCACCATGCCTACTGCTGATAGAGGACAAATTTTGTTTTTATTATTTTTCATTTATATATTTTTTTATTTGAGTCTTGGAGAAATAAGACAAAATAAAGGAAATTGATTTGGTTGGACTAGGCATAGAAAACAGCAATATCTTGGAAGAACAATGATCATCAACTGACATAAATCAATGAAGAATGCATCCATATATGTAGCAAAAAAAGGCTCAAGTTATGACTCAGTGCATACATGAGAAGTGAAAGCTGCTCTAATTTATATTTTTTCTAAAAGGAATCTACAGAATTGAATCTTTTAAATAAATATTTAATTTTCAAAATATGGTTATTGTCCTAACTGTTGGTTTGTGTAATGTTTCTTGATATGTTTGCGTACTTGTAGTTTGGAAACAAAAATAAACAGTAAATAATAGGGAAGCATCGAAACTGATACAATGATAAAAAATAATTACGATAATCAGCTTAAAAAACGTAATCTTGTACCATTGTCACCATAGAAATTCTTGCTTCAATTTATTCAGGTATTCCATGGAGGGTACATTGCCAAACATACATTAATTTTACATACTTTAATCTCCAAGGAAGGGTCCCATTTACACCGATTCCCATGTTATCACACGCGGCGGCAATCAAATTTAGTTTCACCTTTGACATAATAGATAGAACTGTTAGAACTTTGTTAGAAAAGTATGTAAATTAGATATTTATCTATCAACTTAACACTGAAAATAAACTTTAAATTAAAGAAATAAAGTAAGTCATAAAGTTGACTGTGAATTACGATTTACGAATATTAGTTATAAAAGTTTAAACGTCGAATAATTTAAAATTTTCCGATCGCTTAACTTTCCCGGCAAAAATTTCTACATTGAGTCATTGTCAAAATTCAAATGTCATACTCATTTCATAGAGACAGTTGACAGCTGTCAAATATATTTATGATGCCAGTGCCCAACTTCTTCTAGATATTATATTACAGTAAGACATAGCGTAGACGTAAATAAAATATAAATATGTAATTACAAATAAAAAATATCACCAATTAATGCAGAAAGTGCCAAAATAAATTACTCAAGGATATGAGTAAGTGGTTATATATATAGATCTCTCAAAAATAATACTTTTATATATTATATAATAATATTATTATTATATTATTTTTGAGATATCTATGCATATAGTTATGTATTAGTGGCGGTAGTAAATTAAATAAATAGATAATAATGACTGATAATACGTCATGTCTTTGATATGTCATTATACCAATACTTTTGACTATTTTGATGCAGGTAATGTTAAGGTTATTTAATATTAATAATAAAAATATATGGTTACATTTTGCTGAGATAAATAGAATATATTCGTACAGTACTCAACATTTAATACAAACCCTCCATAATTTTGAGATTTAGGTAAGGTACGAAATATGAGGATTATTTAATCTGTTCTCCAAGCATAAAGTTGCCATTCTTAAAATAATTTGCTCACCCCCACACCGGGGCGATGCAATGGCGCGGGGAGTGTGAGGCTCTCCGGTACTGGCATACTCACTAAAACCCCACTGCCCGTTTCATCGTGGAGTCCGTTCTACTCCGGACTCCGGTCCGGTAACTGGTTTGGCCATTAAATCCGAACATATAAAATTGTCTTTAAATAAATATTAGGGTAATATATCAACTAATTATTTTATTTTATAATGCTACATATCAATTCAGAAGCATGCGGCTCATTTGATGATAGGATACCTTAGCCACAGAACATTAGTCAATGATGGGTTGTTCACCTATTTTTTAACTGCGAGCTTTTGGAAACTAATAGACTGAAACCGAAACACGCAATATACACTTCATTAAATGTTTTTTCCATGAACTGTAGGAAATATTCCTCCCACCCATTTAATGCCCGAACTCCGAAGTGATCAGACGAAGGGAAAACATATTTACTGAAAATTATTAATTTGTCATTCACGAGGGAACCCGTAACCGTTGTACTACTCAATCGGTCAGCCGGCCTAGCATGACAACCGCGACAAAATTTTGTCAACCGTCTATTTATTTCTTCCGGGTCTAACATGAACTTTTAATATCAAAAACAGATATATTTGTCGATCGAGATATCTTTTCTAGCAAAATTGTCGATGTCGAGATATAATATATCTCCATATCTTACATCTTAGTTTGTCTTCTCTCGTCCGCGACATATCTCGTAGCGGTCATGTTAGGCCGGCAGGACACTGTCTAAGATACCAAGGAGCATAAAAATGGAGTTACGAAAACTTATGAAATATATTTTTAATCTACATAATTTTTTATCTTCTTTGTATAAAACTGTCAGCCTCGATGAAAGCGTTTGAACTTTAAGTTACGATATCAAATTGCAATGGACGCTCGGAGACAGGAATCCACTTACCCTATAATTCAATTAAGTTTTTAAATGATTTCCTTAGGGAGTTTTAGATCTGATAGCTGGTCACTTTAATTTAGTCACAATTTACTAGATTAGAATTCGCTAAGCGTTTGAAATAACGTCATTTTTATGTCCACTATGTTTTATTACAATGTATCTTTTAAAAACTAGACTAGTGCGAGTCTAGTTCATGTATTGAGGGTTCCGTACAAAATATAATTTATATAATCAACTGGCAACCCACTCCGGCTTTGCACGGATGTAATGTAGATACATGTGTTGTTATATTTCAAAAGAATAGTCTTATTCTGTCTAGCACTTTCAATGAAAGCTCTCAGTCGGATTGATTTCTTCCGACATCTTGAACAATTATCGTCATATTTCAACAAATATAACACAAAACAAAATTAAACTATACGGATTAGTTTTCCTCTTGAATCACTCTATCTATTGATGAAACCGCACTAAAATCTGATGCATAGTTTTCTTTTAAACTCTAAGCGTACAGAGCGACAGACGGCGGGAAGCGACTTTGTTTTATACTAACGGCCTTATGATGTTGTTAATATATGTTTTGTCTCGCTCTATTGAATATAAAAAGACTACAGAACGAAAGAAACAAAACATATTTTAACTTAAGGTTGCACAAGTCGCGGGCTCGAACTCACTGGTGGGCGTTGCCAAAAAGCATGCTGTTCTCTCGCACCGCACTGGGGCAGTCATTATTAAGTGAGATGCAGGATAATTCATAGTAAAAGGGGCGTCTAAAAAATACGAGTTTTATGAAAAAACCACTGCATAAATCAATTACAAATAAAAGTTATTGTATTCTTTGATAATCGTGCTTTGTCGGTACCGACTTTGTTTTGAAAATTTGATACTTCTTTTATTACTAATTTAAGCCCAAAGTTGTGTTAAAAATGGCAATAAAAACTAATCTTTGGTAGCTCGTAACTTTTTAATGGTTTTTTATTTTACCATTCTGTTTCCGCACAGACAAAATTAATAATGAGACAAAACGATATCATGTTTAACTTTGCATGTACAGTGCTAAATAGTGGAGTAATACCCCCCCCGAAATTTGTATGGAAAAAATGTCGACTAGTGTCACCTTAAAGCTTATAATACGTTTATGGGTAAGTATGTTCGTACACTTTCGCAAGTGTATTAAATATTTTGAACCGAACAACAGAATATTATGTAAATTAATAAATAATATAGCTTATTATTTATATTATTTATACTAAAGTGTTATATTTACAGCTATTGGATAGAAAACAAAGTAAAAGTCAAAAATTGTATTTCAGCTATACTCATACTAGCGACGTAATTTAAAACGCCTACAAGAATTTTAATGCAATGTGTTGAAATAATACAATAAAATTCCATACTACTAAAACATTTTCATGTAAGGTAACGAGTACAAGATGAGGAGGTATATTGGCGTTTTATCGAACTGGCCACTTTGATCTCAAAAATTTGGCGCTTGGTTCAGAATTCCAAATTAACATCAATTTAAAGCTTGTCTATTTATGTTTAGAATGTGATTATGTTGTCGCTCTGAAGTTTCGACGCTTTTCCGCAGCAGCAACAGATGTCACTATTACCAACGTCACCGTCACATTTACTAGTGGGGGTGTCCACTTTACCGACAACGGGCAGCCGATGATGATATAAAAGCTGAGTTCCCGCCACGAAGAGGCATTCCACGTGCACCAACTAAAGTAGTAGAAACTCTGCCCAATTGTGGATAATAATTACAGTGTTAATTTAATAGTGATCTAAAGTGAATTATAGCTAAAGTTATACTTTTGTATCGTAGTATCTGAGTGGATATAAAGTGTAAACTTTCATGTTACATTAAAGGTGTATGCATTAATGGTGTTTTTTTAATAATTATTCATTTGTTTTTGCGCCATTTCATTTTGCTTTGACATCGTTCTGTGAACAATATGGAAAACTTAAAATATCGCATTATTTTCGAAAATGAGTTCCAACGTGGTACCAGCGCTGCAGAAACAGCTCGAAGGATTAATGGTGTGTACGGTGACACCAGTATAAAAGAAAACACGGTAGGTTTTTGGTCCCAACGCTTTCACGAGGCAGTCCAAAACGCCTTCAAAGAATTTATTGATTCTCGCTCCCGCAATTTTTACAGCAAAGGAATCAATGAACTCCCTATAAAATGGCAAAAGTGCATACAACGGTATACACTATGATTGATTAAATAAGGAAAAAAATTAGTTTTGCTTTTTTCATTTAAAACACCAATTTCATACCTAATACAATAAACACATAACACTAAAGTCGGCAAGCCGGGCTTAGCATTTTGGGTTTGTATGGTCCCACCACTGTAAGCCAAAAACATGATATACATAAAATGTTTGGGTAAAACTGGATCGCAGTGTCCCGGCAAAAGCTATTCTATTATTATAACGTAATTATAAAATAACTTAAAGCCTTCCAACAAAACGGGTATAGCTAACTTCACTAAGAAATATAATTGGGTAACTTTGTTATCTTCGAGTTGTTCACGCTTCAGTGTTTGTTGGGTCGAGATCGGTGATAAGGTGTCGTTTATTATCAGGGGTAGAATTGTGGGACAGGTGTCTTTTTAGAGCTACTACGACTAGTGGCCGCCAGTCGCTATACATACGGACATGATCCTTAGTGGCGTAGCTATCATAGGGCAAAGTGGTGCAGTGCACCAGGGCCCTGAAGCTGAGAGGGGCCCCTGGGCTTTGGAAAGAGGGGGAGGCAGCTCTTGAAGTTAGAAAGTATCTCACAAATTTTTTTTCAAGATTTTAAATGGAAACGCCCTTTATTAGTAATCATTTGCAATTAATTTTTTGTAGTTACTGAAAAAAATTGTCGGAGGAGTTGGGGGGGATTGCGATTATTTCTTTGCACCGGAGCCCTTGTCCACCTAACTACGCCACTGATGATCCTATTAATATTATAAATGTGTAAGTTTGTGAGGATGTTTGTTACTCTTTCACGCAAAAAGGGTGACGTCAAAAGTCTATTAGGTCATGTATATCGCACCCAGAATGGTGGATCCGCGCTTGAAGAGTGCGCCTTTAAACATGTGACGAGAGATATGCGCATCAAGCACTATTGCTATTAAATTTAGCGCAGGCGTCCATACTTTCAACAATGGCCACGACTTGTGGTCGCCATTAGTTTCCTGAGCAGCAACACTGAGTTAGGTCAATGAAAATACGGAATCTTTCGCGTATCCCTCTATATGTCTATATATGTGGATATTGCATAGCGAATACCATTTACCATTTAAGAAACGTAACGTTTTTGTTTGTTATGAATCTTCTTCTTCTTCCTGCCCTGTTCCCTTTTTTTATTTGTGGTCAGCGCAGAATGTTCTCTTTTTCCATTCTCACCTTTCACTCGCCATATCATCAGCCACACCTTTCAAACACATATCATTCTTCACACAGTCAATCCATGTCTTTTTTGGCCTCCCTCTTCCCCTATACCAATCCACTTTCATATTCAAAACTTTTTTAGATACATACCCTTCATCGAGATGCCCATACCAAGCCAAACGATTACCTTTCAATTTTTCATTCACTGGCGCTACTCTCAAAAATTCCTCTTATGTAGTCATTTCCTATCTTATCTAATCTTGTCGCTCCACACATCCACCTCAACATTCTCATCTCAGCTACATACAAACGTTTTTCATCCATCAGCTTACTCGACCAACATTCAGAACCATACATCAAGACGGGTCTTATCACGGTGTTATAGATTTTCCCCTTAAATTTTAAGGGCATCCGTAGATCACAAATTGTATGTTATGAATAACTACTAAAATTACTGGACCGATTTTAAAAATTCTTTCACCAATAGAAAGCTACAGCGAGTAACCTAGGCTATGTTTTGTGTATAGTACATCTACATTGCACCCGTGTGAAGCCGGGACGCGTTGCTAGTTATAAATCTATGAAAACAAAAATATAAGTAGCTTCCTATCGCAAAACTAGGAAGGATTATAAAAATGCAAACAGACCTTCCCAAGGAGAAACCCTAGTTCCTTGCTTTAATGTCCTGCTGATAAAGAATCTCTGTCCAGGAATTTACGCTTTCTCCGGGAGAAGGCGGGAATAAAACATTTTATTAAGCCCACCGCCTAATAAAAATCCCTAATACAATACCGTCGTAAATAGGGCTGCCAGCTTACAAGAAATCTTGATAATAAATGGATTAAAACGCGATTTATTCGTTACTCTATACTTATTATATATTATAAAGAGGAACGATTTGTTTGTTTGTTAAGATTTAACTTCAAAACTGCTCGACCGATTTTAAAAATTCTTTCACAGTTACAAAGCTACATCTTCACAGAGTAACGAAGGTTATATTTATTACCAGAAATAGTTTCTTTTGCATTGTATAGAATCTCTGTATACCTTGCATTATATAAACTTCTCAGCCGATTATTAGGTACTATTGTAACCGAGTCTTTGTAAGCTAAACCATTGTTGAAAAGAGTGTCCATGGAGTTTCTTGCCGGTTCTTCTCCATGAGACCCACTTTTTGGAACCGTGCAACTAGACGTTTCATAAGAGCCTGCAAACTGCAAAATCCTATTTGAAATAAAAAACTTTTGATTTTGATTTTGAGTTAGGGATCTCTACTAAAACTCGAATAATGTAAGAATGTAACCCAAGGTGTAAAAAAAGGTTGTAGGGAGTAATCTGTGGACAGATCCGATATAAAAGCTATTTCACCAATAGAAAGCTACATTATCAGCGAGTAACATAGGCTATTTCTTTTGTACAGTATATCTACATTGCACCCGTGCGAAGCGAAGCGTATTACTATGTATTAAGTATATAATTCGCAGTCCAGTTTATAAACATCTGCATCTTGCAAAGGAATATTACTTTTAATTGGTATGATGAACTGTGTCCGACCGGGTTACAAACCACCGTTCATAGATGGAAAATCCGTGAAGTGCATATTAGGTGTTTCGATCGCAGTCTATACTTGCGAATGCTCGAAGTAAAAAAAGTAGGTCGACAGAGCATCATTGACTGATGTTCTGTGGCTGAGGTATCACCTACCATCAAGTGAACCTCATGCTCGTCTGTCGATATCTAATATAAATAAAAAAAATGTGAATTGTTTCGGACTATCAATAACAGCAATTTAATTTTTTTTCATTTTTTTATTATTGTAGTTCATTACTTAAAGATGTCCTGTGTAACATGGTGTAATGGTTGCAGCTCCTTACAAACATTTTGTAAAACAAAAACTTGGCGATTAAAAAGAGTGGCGGCGAGTTTATTGCCAGTTCTTCTCGTCCGCTCTACGCCCTTGATTTGAGAACTGGCAGTAAATGTAAAATTAGAAGCATCTGACTAAATGAATAAATGATTTTGAATTTGAATTGTTCATACTACAATTCAGGTAGTAATTTTTCATTTCGAATACTTAAAGTTAAAATAGGTCGACAGCACATCATTATTCATTATTATCGTCCAGCGGCTGGGGAATTCTACCATCAAGTGTGAGGATACTAACCGGTCAATATCCAATAAAAAATTTATGATATTTAAAATTTGATCGGCAGCCCTAGTCGTAAATTTCGTTAATGACCACGCAACCTGCGCGCGTCTTTATGCGTCATTAACCCATAAAGTGTGCTACCATATGGTTGGGGCTTGAAAATAAAATTAACTTGTCTTTCTGTGATTTATTTATGAGAATACGTAATGTGGGAAATTACCATCATTATTTATATTATTTTGAATCATTTGAATATAATAAATTTTGCCGCGTTAATATGGCAACTTTGTGATATTTCAAATCAGACAGCTGTCAACTTTCAGTCTCTGTGACCACGTTTGCTGAAAAGCATTCGAAGAGATAAATAATAATTCGGATTTAATTCGCTAAAAAATATTTTATTTAAAAGTGTGATACTCGCGTTTATTTTCTTCTTCTTCCTGTCCTGTTCTCTTTTTTTTATTTGGTGTCGGTGCAGTATGTTCTTTTTTGCCATTCTCTCCTTTCACTCGCCATATCTCCTAGTCTTTTAGCCAAGATTCCACTTTTGCTTACCCGTTCGCCTCTCACAAATGAAAATCGTAATAGTTTTGTGTTTCGATCAATCACCACTTATAATAAAGAATTTCTTAACATTGACATTTTCAATCTTTCGATTGTACAATTTCGTAAAATAATTCATAAGGAACCCTCATCGAGGAAATCTCAATAGCTTCTAACTACATCTAATTACATTACATCTAATATGTTGTCTTTATATAATGTTTATCATAACTTCTATCTTTAGCTCTTCTCTTTTCTATCTTGTCTATACTGTTTTTGTAACCCATACTATTTTTGGGCACTATAGGTCTGTGTACGTAAAATAAATATTACTGTACTTAACAATGTTTATTAAAATTACTGTTGTGCCAAAATAAAATAAATTATGTTGTGTGAAAATTCAAATCGGACAGCTGTCAACTTTCAGTATACCCAGGATCGGATTTAGGGGTGGGCATCCGGGGCAATAATTTGGGGCCTCCACAATAGAGAATACGGAAAAAATATTTCAACTTTACTAATATACTAGTAAACAACTTTTCCTTTGAAATTTTTTTTTCGCTGGTTTACTTTACCTACTGTAGGTTCTTTGTAAAAACATGATTACATTGGTAACATGAAAATAATTTGGGGCCATGTTTTTGTGAAATAAATCTTTTATTATTATTAATCCGGCCCTGAGTCTCCCCGTGACTACTTTTGCTGGAAATCATTCGAAACGTCGTAATAAATAACAAAACGCATTTAATTCGGTAAAAGATATTTTATTTAAAAGTGTAATACTCACGTTAATTTTCTTCTTCTTCTTCCTGTCCTGTTCTCTTTTTCCATTCTCTCCTTTCACTCGCCATATCATCAGTCACACCGCTCAAACACATATATATCATTCTTCTAGGGATGTAACGGAAGTTGTTTTACCGGAACCGAATTCGGAATCGGAGTTTTTAAATTTGGTTTATCGGAACCGGAATCGGAACCGAAACCGGAATCGGAGGCAGACACAAAAGAGAGATGTGTAATAAAAAGAAAATTACAAACATTATTTTCAGTTTCATTCATATCAGTTCAAAAAAGTAAACACCTTCCTGGGTGTGATATATAAAAATAAACTAATTTTCTTAAATTTTACACAGAAGTTAATTAAAACAAATGGCGCTGATCGCGGTCACCCCCGCCGATGTGCTTTAACCTCCGATTATAGCCTCCGATTCAAATTTATCGGAACCGAAATCGGAATCGGAAGTGCAAAATCAATCGGAAGTTCCGACTTTTCGGAACCGAAATCGAAGCTCCGTAAGATCCCTGCTTCACACAGTCAATCCATGTTTTTTTGGCCTCCCTCTTCCCCTATACCCATCCACTTTCATGCGTTAATAAAAGACAATTTTATTTTGATTCAATTTAACCGTAATTAAAATATTTTATTTGTCATAAAAAAGACAATAATTTAATTTAATAAATATTTTATTTGTCATACAAAAGACAATAATTTAGTTATGTTCTTTTTTAAGTCACAGTAAAAAGTCAGAGGACAGTAACTAGGCATAATGTTAAAAATTATTTAAGGAATATTTACCACGATTCACGTTTATTATTATTTATTAATTAAATACAATAAGAAAATACGACAAATAATAAGTTTGTAACGTTGTCTGCTGATAATAAAATCTGCTACATACGAGTACTATAAACAGTACAGACAAATAATTCGATTATTAGGTACAAATTGAATGAGTTTTTAAATAAAATACTTCATATCGAATTAAAACACGATTTATTATTTATGCCGACGCGTGACGATTCGAATGCTTTTCAGCAACCGTGGTCACGGGCATAAATAATATGAATAATAAATTGCGTTTTAATACGTTATAAAGTAGGTATTTTATTTAAATGTGTGATACTCGCGTTAATAAAAGACAATATTAAATAAGTTTTATTGAACAATTAAAATATTACAATACAATATTGAGTATGCGAAGAATAATAATTTTGATACAATTTTTTTTATTGGCTACAAGCTTTTTTTTAAAATACATAAACACCCCTCAAATATATTTCCACCCGGGGCAATTGGGTTGGTTTGCCCCCCAAGATCCGATATTGAACATGGATTTTTGCAATCTATGAACCTATGCGTTACCTATACAGGGCAAGAGAAGTATTTGGGAAGAGAAAACTCTCTAGAATACTACCTAATACCGGTTTTTCTCCGGAGAAAACTCTTACCGTTGATACTCGCTGGGAAGGTGTCAACGTTTATACGTATATCCATACAAATTTATATAAAAATAATAATATAATACTATTTACTCTAAACTAAATCGTGAATATCCACTTGTATTGAATAAAACAACCAATAACACACTGAACGCCGCCTTATCAAAATAAACCGCAATTAAAACGATATTGCACAATATAAATTACGCGTGTGTACTAAAAACATGGCGTTTCCCGCCAAAATTAGTGTCAAAACCGAAACGTCAAATTGAAAAACAGCGTTCCATTTCAAATTATGAGCGAGTAATTTGATATATTTATAATTTTTTACAGTTTGTCAGTGGCCAGGATAATGAAGAGCGAGATAGGAGGATACCATAGGAGCGTGTGGGAAAAAGATAGAGTACCGTGTACTTTCTCTTATAGATTTGTTGAAATGATAGGGTCCGTTCAGCTTCAATTTTCAGCTTTCAGTAACCGCTAGTCTATCGAGGGGAGAGTACGTCTCTCATGTTTTTCCCGTAAAATTTCCGTGATTCCATGTGATGTTTTTCGCTTGTTATTTGACGGGAGTGACTTATGGGTTAATTCGCTACGGTATAAAGCGAATTAAAAAGAAATTACATTAATCTTATTATTGTAGTCAGATGTAAAAATAACAAAATCGTCTGTTGTTTCAATACTGTGTTGTTTTCCTCAAGACTTTTTGACGTTTTAAATTAGTGTGTGTACTGTAAGAGTTATGTGTGCAGGATTCGAAATTTGAAATTTTGTTTCTGGAATTCGGTAAGTTTTTGTTTGTTTTAAATTATTATTCGGTGTTATTTATCCAGAGTAATGGAGTATGAAATACGCTAGCACTTATATTAATCGTCTGAAGGTTAAGAGATAAGGAAAAATAAACAAAGCATGTGATGAAAACGTATTTATTTTGTGTAGCTGCTTTATTAGTTCAGATTGATTTGTGACAGTGGTTATTCATGAGCTAAAAATAAGGTCGTCTTGGTAGGTATTTACTTTTTTTTCATGATGCCTTATGATAAGGAGGAAGACTGGAGGAAATATAAAAATATGTATCTAATATTACCTACAAACTGATGTTTTAAAATAGGTTTTTTTTCTTATTTTTTTTCACTGTTGTGTAGTGGTGTGTCATTTGGGTTTTTCTTCTATATAAGTACATATGTACTCATAATATTGTAATAACGAAAGCAACTCATTGTCGCATTTAGTTGCAAAATCAATGAATCGATTTTCATCGAATCTATTACAGAGCTTAAATACTATAAGCCCACATTGTCAATGCCATTTTGTATAGACTGATACCTTACCTGCTTCTACCCATCATTTTCAAATCATCCCAATGTCTGGAAATCATCTTTGCTTGGACACTTTCTGTCTCAACCACTATGTGGAACCAGCTTTGTTACAACTCGGGAATCTTCAGGCAGCACCGCATTTATAGGAGGGCATCTGTGGAGGTTCATTTCTTAAAGGTTGTAACGCCCCTGCAAGCCTTTTTTATGTTAGATATCGACAGACGAGCATGAGGTTCACTTGTTGGTAGGTGATACCTCAGACACAGAATATCAGTCAATGATGCGCTGTCAACCTACTTTTTACTTCGAGCATCGGAAGGCCATAGACGGAAACCGAAACGCGAAATGTGCACTTCACGGTTTTTTCATATATTCGAAGAGTGGTTGTTGAAGGTGTTTGGTGGTCGGAATTTCAATATTCCTCCCATCTGTTCAATGCCTGACGTACAGACGTGGGGAAGACATGCTTACAGAAAATTATAAACATGTCGTCCCGGTGAGATTCGAACCCACGACCCATCGATGCGCACGACAGGTGTTCTACCGCACACGCTAATGAGCCCGTCAAAAGATTTGCTTGTTACGATTTAACTCAAAAACTACTGGATCGATTTTAAAAACTCTTTCACCAATAGAAAGCTACATTATCAGCGAGTAACATAGGCTATGTTGTGTATAGTACATCTACATTGCACCCGTGCGAAACCGGGGCGCGTTGCTAGTTATACATATATATACATATATATAGGGGGGAAGGGGGACTATTAGAGTAGAACAGTATACATAAGATATATTTCAACGTTTTTGTCTATATATGTCTGTTTGTTCACGCTAATTTCCGAAGATCAAAATCGGATGTCGGGAAGAAAAGTTATCTTCACTTAAATAGCTTACTTAAGCTCAGCTTAAGCTCAAGCGAAGGAAGCTGGCACCAACTTGAATGTAAGCTGGATATCTTAGCTATACATACAAACTCATACATTTCATACAATGAAGAAAGTAGAACAGTAATAGAGCATCAAGTAATGAATTGGTGTCAAAGTGGCGCGGAGCTAAATATTTGTTTTGAAAACATACAAATCTATATTGGCTGCGGGAATGCTGTGAAAGACGACGCGTTTTTTAAGAAACTGCAGTTTTTTTTATGAAATAGTTTCAAGTCTCCTTTTTCGCATGAATTTTCGAGACCGGACATGAAGTTCACTTGATGCTAGGTGATACCTCAGCCACAGTACAATATGTCAATGATGCGCTGTCAATCTACTTTTTACTATGAATGAAACCGAAACGCGCAATGTGCACTTCATGGTTTTTCCATCTATGAACGGTGGTTCGTTACCCGGTCGGAATTTCGATATTCCTCCCACCCGTTCAATACCCGAAGTGACCAGATGTGACGAAGATATACTTATAGAAAATTATAAACATGTCGTCCCTGCGGGGTTCGAACCCGAATTCAAATATCATTTACTCATTTAGCTAACACAAGGTACACTTATGAACGTCAATCAAAAATACGTAATAAATGCTTCTAAAATTTAACTAGCCAGTTCTCAAATCAAGAGCGTAGAACGGTCGAGAAGAACTCGCAATAAACTCTCCGCCACTATTTAATCGCCAAGTTTTTGGTTTTACAAACATTTTGAACCAAAAACCAAACGCTCTCACGATCTCGTCAAATAAAGCCCAAGATATGAATTTTTAGTTGGACTCGTAAATATAAAAATACTGAAAGCACTCTCCATCCATCAAAGTTACTAGCGGGCCCTAACAAATTACCATACCGTATTTTCTTCTAATTAAGATTCAGCGACTATAACCAATACGTTTCTCCAGAATGCAATTAGTTGACAGACGTTGTTGTTCTGCTCATTAATTCGCTTGTAGTGCTCGTAATTATTCATTACTCGACGTTTGGACTTGTGGCGACGAAATTTAATGGGGCTTGGAAAAAGTAGCGAATAAAGGCCCATAATTTTGTCTTTTATTAACCCGAGTAACACAAAAAATAAAATACATTAAAACGCGATTTATCTATAGTTATAAATATAGATCTATACTAATATTATAAAAAGGAAAGATATATATTTTTCAATTTTTGGTATTTTTGTATGTTATGAATAAACTCAAAAACTACTGGACCGATTTTAAAATTCTTTCAGCAATAGAAAGCTACATTATCAGCGAGTAAAATAGGCTATATTTTGTGTATAGTACATCTACATTGCACGCGTGTGAAGCCGGGACGTGTTACTAGTAAACGATAAAGCGAAACGATTTGTGCGGAGCGTTGGTATGTCAACCAAGTACGGACGGATTGAAAATCCGCCATGCATGTGGATGTTCGAAGATGAAAGCACATACTGAAAATCCAAAATAAATGTTCTATCTATCTATCTATCTACTGTACTAATCTACTCGCCTAGCATGACCATCAAGAGATATCTCGCGGACTAGTGAAGACAAACTAAGATATAAGATACATACATACACATCACGCCTCTTTCCCATTGCGGTAGGCAGAGATCACGGAATTGCATATGCTCCGATCCTTACATACCACTTTCGCTTCTTCCACTTTCATCAATGTGTAGCGACATCTATGATCCGCTACAAGAATCAATACAAAGACGTCTAATCCTGAATCGCGCTATCAAAGTTTCTGTGCGCGCTAAGTATATATTATACAACATCTCGACATCAGCCTTAGGGCCGGCCAGTCAGTGGTTCGACTGGTCGAGGATCCTCCCTTTAGGTTGGAGGAAGACCACACCTTCCTTCCTCCACAAATGCTTTCATACACACTCGTCGGTTTCGAGTACTTTTGACCTGGCCCTTTTGAAGAACGTCCCCGATCTGATCGAGGTACGTTCGTCTAGGTCGACCACTCCCGACTCTACCACTCTCACCAGTTTCATTAAACGTTTTTATTTCCCTACTTTCATCCATCCTTTCTACGTGCCCAAACCACCTCAACATACCTTTCTCAATTCTCGTCACTACATCGTCTTTTACTGCACAGCGCTCGATATATTATATCTCGACATCGATTTTGATAGACAAGAAATCTCCATCGAATATCTCTACTTTTGACATTAAAAGACGAGTTTTAAGAGTGTCATGTTAGACCCGGAAGGCATAAAGAGATAATCGATTAAAACACGAGAAAACGGTCGACAAAATTTTGTCGTGGTTGTCATATTGTCGATTGGTCGACGACCACGGAATATTTCCCTTCCACATAATTTAATTTATCTATTTTTGACTGTCCTAACAAATCAAAATACATTTGGTATATTTTTGCACAGAACATCTGCTGTGACTAAGGTTGCCACTCGTACTTTATTATAAAGTATTGTACGTTATTTCAGATTTGTACTCTGTACTCTGTGAGAACAATAAAGTACGCGAAAATACTTTATTTCACATAATTTGACTTAACTCAAAAACTACTCGACCGATTTTAAAAATTCTTTCACCGGTATAAAGCTACATTATCTTACATTATATAGTAAATCTATATTGCACCCGTGCGAAGCAGGGGCGGTTCGTTAGTATATAATATCCAAAACAAAGTTGGTTGTAAGAATTTGTTTGAACTATAGACTATATGCTTTGATGCTGTTTAGCAGAGATAATTATATGGTAAAATTAATGAAAAATCGATAATCCCTACGTACAAAAAGACATGTCACTTTATACGTAGGGATCGATGAAATATGTTTTTATGTAAAATAATAGAGTAAAATAAATCGTAGGTACTTTATTTTGATTTTTTTTCCTTTAATAACCTCTTCTTCCTGCCCCGTTCCCCATTTTTTTTATTCGGGTTCGACGTAATATGTTTCTTCCTTTAATAAACAATGTACTTTATTTGCACTAAAAAGCAGCAACCCTAGCTGTGAGTCATTCTCTATTATTAGCCGTAGAACGTACTATTTTAAATTCAAACGTCCGTCACTAAATAGTTATTGAAATTTGAACTATTTTGTTTTTTTTTTTACACATCAGACAACTGAGCAGAAGGATCATTTACGTAGCTGAGGTCGCTAGCACCCTGTGCGGATCCCAAATTTGTTGTAATTTGCCCTTATTTTTGCAATTTATTGTAAAAATTGTATTATGGTATAAATGGGAGTAGGTAAAAAGTAGGTCGACAGCGCATCATTGACCGATGTTCTGTGGCTGAGGTATCACCTACCATCAAGTGAACCTCATGCTCGTCTGTCGATATCTGACATAAACAAAAAGCTATTGCAATATCTTCTACGCTAATGTAATGCATATTGTTCAGCCATTCTCGTTCACCGGTCAGTTGAGGTAGTTCTGATCGTAAACGCCATTTTTATTGTTTTCACTTTATGGCTACGTCTAGATTGACTCGCCTTTGATAAAGTAATTAAAAACAAATAAAAAGAGAATAAAAATCTCACAAGTTTTGCTTTTATGTCTTTATTTCTTCTCGGTTATAAATGAGGGGATCATGATGTTTACCCTTTTACTTCGAGCATTGGGAAATCCACAGACTGAAACCGAGACGAGATGCACTTCACGGTTTTTCCATCTATGAATGGTAGTTCGTTACCCGGTCGGAATTTAAACATTCCTCCCACCCGATCAATGCTCGAAGTTACCAGACATGAAAACTATAAACATGTGTTCCCGGTGGGATTCGAACCCACGACCCATCGATTCGCACGGCAGGTGTTCTACCGAACGCGCCAACGAGCCCGTCAAGCTTTATGTAAGACTAGCTACACGACCCGGCTTCGCACGGGTACAATATAGATGCAGGTAGGTACTATACACAATGCTGATAATGTAGCTCTCTATTGGTGAAATAATTTTTAAAATCGGTCCAGTAGTTTTTGAGTTAAGTTCCAACAAACAAATAAATCCTTCCGTTTTATAATATTAGTATAGATATAGAGTAGCAAAATGCCCCGGCTTCGCATGGATGCAATGTAGAGGGAAAAAAAAAGTATATGTTACTATGTTACGCGCGGATAATGTAGCTTTCTATTGGTGAAATATTTTTTTTAAATCGGTCCAGTAGTTTTTGAGTTTCTTCGTTAATAACAACACATCCCGGCTTCACACGGTTGCAATTTAGGTGACAGATTGACGAAAAAAACTTGCCCATATTATTTTGTGCATAGTACATTTACATTACAACCGTGCGAAGCCGGGGTGTTTGGCTAATCTAACATAAATTCTTATACAGATTGACGATACGAATACTTTCTCGCAAGTCATTCGTGCCTCTGCTAATATGACTCTGATAAATTATACAATTCTCTATTTCCCATCAGTCACTAATACTGTTGGGCCCTTGCCAAAATACATAATACGCACCTAACATTTTAATGCAAGGATTTAGTTGTCAAAATATATCTGAGTTTAAACCAGACTGAAGCCAGATTGTGGAATAATCGAAGAAATGAGAAGTGTAACCTTACTTAAGGTCAGTACTCACATACGGTATTACTCGATAGTTTTACTCGAAGTCGAGTAAAAATCAACGTGTGGACCGCAAAACTCACAGCTCGAAGGCTCGCCCCGAGCCGGCTCGATGGAATTAAGTGAAAGTAATTTCGCGAGTGGCGCGAGTCGAGCGACATTGTTAATCGTCGTGAAAACGCTTGTAGAATAAAAAAAATGGATTTACGAGTTTATTCCAAAGGTGTTATAGAAGAATTTATTCAGGAACTGCGAGACTTGCTAAATGTAGCCACCGTCTCCTTTGTTGAACAGACATGTTTTGGCTCGAACGGTTCGGTGAATACTGAACGGTGCGCGTCACTCGATAGTTTAATGCTGAATGTGTGGACGAAAGCCCATGCCATGGTTTTTACTCGACATGATAGCTCGATCGAGCAAAACCGTATGTGAGTACGGAGCTTTAATCCTTTTTAAGCCTGAGTTTTAATAAATAAAAAAAAGTATGAGGGAATTGCTACATTGGAAAGCATACTATAATGTCAGTCGTTGACGTATACATTTTGTAATATTTGACAGACATATATGTAATACTAGTAACACTCGCCGGCGTCGCACGTGTGCAATGTAGATGTACTATACACAAATAGTCTATGTTACTTGCTGATAATGTAGCTTTCTATTGGTGAAAGAATCTTTAAAATCGATTCAGTAGATCCAGAGATTACTCCCTACAACCTTTTTTTACACCTTGGGTTACATTATTCAAGTTTTAGTAGGGATCCCTAATTATTTCTGGAAATAAATATAGCCTATACTAGCGACCCGCCCCGGCTTCGCACGGGTCAAGATTTTTTGACAAAAAAAGCAGGGGTTGTATGTATTTTTTAATGTCACTTTATAAAAAAATAAAAACAAAAAAAATCGTCCAAAAATTAAAAAAAAAATTAAGGGTGAACAACCCTTATCACTTAGAGGTATGAATTTGGTAAAAAGCGGTCAAGCCGTTTCGGAGGAGTATGGCAACGAAAACTGTGACACGAGAATTTTATATATTAGACTAGTGGACCCGGCAGACGTTGTTCTGCCACAATGTTGGCTTCGAAATTATACAATTATTCTTAAATTTGAATATGCCCATTTGCCCACTTTTTTATATAATTGTCTAATATGTCACTGATTTGCAGTGGACATCTGTTATTCCAAAAAAGCTAAGAAGTAAGAATAGCCGTGAGCTGTCAAGATGGCGGAGTTCCGAACCTAATACATTTAATTTGCAATAACAAATATTGAGATCAATAATTGAGATAAAAACTACCCTATCTCCCAAGTTGGACCAAATTACAAATGCTTACAAAATTTGATAAAAATTGGTTCAGTAGTTTAGGAGTCCATCGCGGACAAACATGTGACAGGAGATTTATATATATTAAGATGTAACTCGGTGAAGATTTAGTTTTCTAATGGTGAAATAATTTACATTAGGTTTTGACACTGTAATCTCGATATATTTAATATTATGTGAGAGCAACACTGTATTTTAGAATTATATAAATAGAAGAAGGTCATAATTATTGGCCTCAAAGTATGTTTATATTTGTAAGTTTACATGTAAGGCTGTGTGACTTTGTAATACTTACCTACATAATTGAAAATGACTACTTATTTAATATTTCAAATTGCCATATATTGTATTTATAATATTTATTCTGTTTTTTTACAATTCTTTTTTATTATTATTATTTTTATTTTTATTGTTGTGATTATTACTCCGTTTCTTTTACAATTTTTTTTGTTTTTAATGCATGTTTGTTTGTGTTGTAAGTACAATTGTTATGTCGCTCCAAGCGAAAATCAAATCAAATCAGAGCAGTCACTGAAAATCAGCGCCACACCATTAAATAATGATGTGGCAAATGCTGAGTGGCTGTCTCTTTTAGCCAAATTATTTATTAATATAACTCTTTTGTTTTTCTTTTGTTTTATTATTCTTAGTTTTATAATTTTAATTATTTTAGTTATAATAGTTCATTCATTTGTATTTTATTTTTGTTATTGGCTAAATAAACGTTTTTCATTTCATTTCATTTTCATAAACAAAATATCGCTAGTAGCAAATGGGGATAGATTGCATTTTTCATAAAAAAAATAATAATAATGTACATGTATATGAAACTTTGAAACTAAATTAAAATAATTAAAGATTTACAATTTCAAAATACTAACATTATACAGAGGAATGATTTTTTTCTTTATTACGATTTAATTCAAAAACTACCGATTTTAAAAATTCATTCACCAATAGAAAACTACATTATCAGCGAGTAACATAGGCTAATTTTTGTGTATCATCTACATTTCACCCGTGCGAAGCCGGGGCGAGTTCGTAGTCTGACATAAAAAAGAATAACTAAGATTACGTCTAGAGTCTAGAGTCTAGACACTGTTATCACCATGGTTAATAATGAAATAATTTAGAAGTCAAACGGTGTCTCTTAGATTTATTACACAGCACAGGCACTCTAGCAAAAGTTCAAAAACACTATAAAGATATGTAGTTGTCAAGTCTCGTGAGTCGTGACAGACTACAGATAATAAATCCCTCTTTGATTTTTTTTATGTTCGACTAGTGGACACGACAGACGTTGTCCTGCCAGAATTGTGGGCTCAAAAATAAAAAGCGTGACTTACCACCTTAGTGGTGTGATCGCAAGCAAACGCTTTCCTTTTTTTTTATAACACCGAGCAGGTGGGTTACCTGATGGTAAGTAATCACCACCGCCCATAGACACCCGCGACTTTAAAAGTCTCAGATGCGTTGTCGGCCTTTCAAGAATTTATAGGCTCGCTTTTTAAAATCAACGAGGTCGTAGTCGGATGGAAATACAGAGGGTGGTAATTGATTCCAAAGTTTGGTAGTGCGTGGAATGAAGTTGCGCGTGAGCCTTAGCGTGCTCGACTTCCATTCATCGAGGCGATGTGGGTGAAAGGACTGTTTTTGACGTGTGGTGCGATGATGGAAGTCGGCAGCCGCATTCTGCCTATTTCATCAATAAAAATAAATAAATAAATAATTATATTTCTAGCTTTTAATATATGACATTTTCCCACTTGTTTTATAGACATTTTGCAGTGGACATCAATTATGACAAATATAATATGTACTAATATGCGTGACGTGAGCCGACAATTGCGTAAGATGGCGGAGTTTCGAACCTATTTTGTTTTAAAATTAATTTTCTATATATATATGTTTTTCGTGTTTTTATATATACTCAGTTGTTATTTAATCTGAGTATATATATATCGACAGACGAGCATGAGGTTCACTTGATGGTAGGTGATACCTCATTTTTCACGAAAAGAAGCACTATCAAGTATCAAAGTTCATAGACTGTGGTGATAAGAATTTTTCGATTCACGTGCGTATGATGTGGAATGCAATAATGTATGTGCTATTTTTCTTTCGAACAAAGGGCAAAGGAAAAATATAATAATTCCCTTATACAATAAGGGTACATACCGTTCTTGTGGAGATGACGTCATTGTTCTGCGGGCGACTTGCAAATATTCTTTTCCGTAAATACTAGCTTATATCAAAGGGAAATATAATATTGCATAAGAATATTGTTTTATTTTTACATTTTTTGTATGCATAGGTACATAAATATTTCACACTTATTTCCTACTAGCTGATGCCAGCAACTTCGTTCGCGTGGGCTTCATCTTAAGCTGAGCTTTTGAGCAAGGTTTCTTCATATGATATATTCATATCCACTATTCCACGAATACACATTGAAAATGGCGAAATAATCAAATTATTTCATTTCCATCTGATAATTCGAAAAAGTTCGACGCGAGTCAGTTTGCATTGCAATTTGTTGGAATGGTGCCTTCACTTTTCTTTCCGACGAAACAAAGCCTATATGTTGCCCCGGACTTTGCTTAATTTAATATATATGTGCAAATCGCATGAAAATCGGTTCAGTATCTTTGGAGATTAGCCCGTGGAAACGGACAAACAGACAGAGAATCAAAAAATTTAAAAAAACCTCCTGACTCGGTTTTAAGCATTTTTTTCTATGTACAGACATTTGACCTCTATAGTTTTATTATATGTATGTATAGATAGATTAACAGTAAGAAGTATAGTAGATTAGCAGAGAACACGGAATTCCATATGTTCCGATCCTTGCAAAGGGATCGTCCATTAATCACATGAGTCTCGAAAGTGGGGGAGGTTCGAAAAAATCACGAAATACCACAAGGGGGAGGGGGGTATAATGAGATATCAAGTGTATTTAATTTTCGTTGTACGCACAATTTTTAAAGATTATATTCCGAAAATTTTAATATACTTCGTACTAAAAAATACATGTATTTTGGGTATGGGGTGGAGGTCTTAAACCTAACCACATATCACCAGGGTGGTGGGAGGGGTTAAAAAATTGCTAAAAAATCACGAGGATTAATGGACGACCCCCATACTACTTCCATCAACGCAGTTGGGTTACACTTGCCTTGTGTACCGATGGGACGCGAGTTCGAATCCCATCGTTTATATTTTTTTATAAATATATTTTTCCTATACCAGGTCACATCAGAAAAATATCCAAATTCCGAACTGGTAAATAACCATAGTTGGTTTAATTTGTTCTTTTTTTTCTTCTACAAAAGTTTAATTTAAGACGTCAATACTTGTCTTTTATTAACGCGAGTATCACACATTTAAATAAAATACTGTATACCGGATTAAAACGCGATTTATTGTTTAAATTATTTATCCCGACGTTTCGGATGCTTTTCAGCAACCGTGGTCGCGGGAGACTGAAAGATGACAGTTGTCTTATATTTGAAATGTCACAAAGTTGCCATATTTAATTCAATTAAATTAAAAAATAATCTATTAATTTAGGTAACACAATGTACATCTATGAACGTCAATAAAAAATAATACATATTAAATTACTAATATTACTAATATTAAAGCATCCGAAACGTCGGGATAAATAATTTAAACAATAAATCGCGTTTTAATCCGGTATACAGTATTTTATTTAAACGTCAATACTTACTTGAATGAATACCCCGAATGCGATTTATTTGCAGCTGGAAGGAACTATTATCAGTATGTTTGATATTTTGTGAAAGAACTGAATGAATTTTGTCTATACTTATGTATAATATTAGTATAGACAACATTCATTCAGAGGAAAGATTTGTATTTTTAAATT
The DNA here is from genome assembly GCA_905404175.1 of Anthocharis cardamines. Classification (NCBI taxonomy): domain Eukaryota; kingdom Metazoa; phylum Arthropoda; class Insecta; order Lepidoptera; family Pieridae; genus Anthocharis; species Anthocharis cardamines. The sequence continues at coordinate 4,501,766 of FR989979.1, forward strand.
TTTGTATATTATGAATAAACTCAAGAACTACTTTAAAAATTCTTTCACCATCAGAAAGCTACATTATCAGCGAGTAACATAAGTTATAGTTTGTGTACAGTACATCTACATTGCACCCGTGTGAAGCCGGGGCGTGTTGCTAGTAATATTATAAAGAGGATTTTTTTGGTTTCTTACGATTTAACTCAAAAACTACTGGACCGATTTTAATCTTCTTTCAGCCATAGAATGCTACATTATCAGCGAGTAACATATGCTATATTGTGTACAGTACATCTACATTGCACCCGTGTGAAGCCGGGGCGCGTTGCTAGTAATATTATAAAGAGGATTTTTTTTTTGTTTCTTACGATTTAACTCAAAAACTATTCGAACGATTTTAAAAATTCTTTCACCAATAGAAAGTTACATTATCAGCTGTTACTACATAGGCTATTGTTTTGTGTACAGTTACCTTGCACCCGTGCAAAGCCGGGGTATGTTACTAGTATATATTTCATTCGCGGACTGGACATTACGGTCTTGGCAAACCCACGCTACGTTGTTTGAGAACAATAGTACTTTTGATGTTGAATGATCGCTCCGCTGTTTACGGTGAAGCCGTTTCATTCCGATCGTAAATGTTTGATAATATACAAACTCGCTATTTTCATCCGTAGTAAATTCTCGGGTCGTTGGATTTATTTCTGTGTCTGTTTCGTTGTTCCATATTCTAGGTTAGCTGTCAAAATGACACTTGACATTAAGCTTGCTTTTATTATGTTTACTATCTATAGGTACTAAAATTATAAAGAGGAAATATTTGTATTTTTGAATTTTTGTATGTTATGAATAAACTCAAAAACTACTGAACCGATTTTAAAAATTCTTTCACCGATAGAAAGCTACATTATCAGCGAGTAACATAGGCTATATTTTGTATAGTACATCTACATTGCACCCGTGTGAAGCCGGGGCGCGTTGCTAGTTTTATTATATGGGCATAATGTATTGACATATATAAAAATAAAAACCTGCTATTTTGATCTGTAGTAAAGTTTCTCTCGAGGCGTACGACGGATATATTTATTTGTATATTACACTAGCGACCCGCCCCGGCTTCGCACGGGTCAAGACAAAAAAAGCAGGGATTGTATGTATTTTTTAATGCTACATAAAAAAATAAAAACAAAAAAAAATCGTCCAAAATTAAATAAAAAAATTTAAGGGTGAACAACCCTTATCACTTAGGGGTATAAAAAATAGATAGTAGCCGATTCTCAGACCTACTGAATACGCATATAAAATTTGGTAAGAATCGGTCGAGCCGTTTCGGAGGAGCAACGAAAACTGTGACACGAGAATTTTATATATTAAATTGTTCCATTTTTATTAAATAGCTAACTTGATAAATATATCAATAAGATGAGTTAACCATAAAAAAGTCAAAATGACCAAATTGTTAGGTTGGATATCACTACATAGTATAAAACAAAGTCGCTTTCTCTGTCCCTATGTATGCTTAAATCTTTAAAACTACGCAACGGATTTTGATGCGGTTTTTTTTAATAGATAGAGTGATTGAAGAGGAAGGTTTAAATATTTATAACTAGCTGATGCCCGCGACTTCGTTCGCGTGGGGATCACTTTATGCTGAACTTTTGAGCAAGCTTTCTTCATAATATATATCCTCCATCCTCTGTACTTGGTGATTTCTTTTCGGAAAGAGCTATCAGAGTAGTCATTGACGGTTGCTTTTGCCTCATATTATCGACATGTTTAATGGTGGTTGAGGTTGGGGTTCAAATGATAATTTGAAATTCAAAAGAAATACCATAGTAATTGAAAAAATGAACCTGACTTTAAAGAAACTTTAGGGAGATGCATATCAATCAAATTTTACGTCACCAAAATGCAGATATGTGTCTTTTTTCTACTAATCAGAGTTCAGTCGAAGATTGGATTCAATGCATTCAAATATATGCACGAAAATTGTACGGGGATTTGAAAATACTTGCGACCAGTGGTGGATTTACCAGCAGGCTGAGTAGGCTTCAGCCTAGGGCGGCAGATTTTAGGGGCGGCAAATTTGAGGACCGATTTTTCTTTTAGCTATCTTACAGAAATCAAGTCTTACTTTTCTTACTTTTAAAACAGTATTATGTACCTTACAGAGAATAGTCTAAAAGTAAGACTTACTGAGAGAAGTTTACCTTCAAGACAATTCCTATCATTGTATTTTAGAAAATTTAGGAACTTATATTTATAGAGCGGCAAAATTTTAATAGCCTATACGCCAAAAATGTGTAAATCCGCCACTGCTTGTGACACATGGAAAAAAAATGTTTATGTCTATGCCAAGAAAATGTCTAAATACGAATAAAATGAAGGTATGGAGAAATGCAACGTAAAATGAATGAAAAAAATAGTATGGCCAACATGGCCAAATACTTATTTTTTTATAAATTTTATTAGTGTGGAAGATACTATATCCACCTTTCATTTAATTGATCACTTTTAATTTCAGATATTTTTGGTTAATTCCCTTGGAAAGGAAAGGATTGATGAAAATGCGAAATAAACGATCTCATAAGAAATACATTTTTATATAATAGAATAGTTCAATAATATATTTTCTATTTTCAATATTAGTTCTTTTAAAAATATAAAAAAAAAAATTCAAAAAAATATTTCCCTTAGTGATGATTCGAACTCGCATCTGAAGTTACGGTAGTACGACCGTATATCCACTATGCCACGAACACATATCGAAATTGGCGAAATTATCAAACTATTTCATTTACATATCAAACTGTGATTGACATCTGACAATTCGAAAAAATTCAACGCGAGTCAGATTTCATTGCAATTTGTTGAAATGGTGCCTTTAAAATAATATTTAAATCATGATAACTTTTTTTTCCGACAACCGATTTCGATGAAACAAAGCCTATATGTTGCCCTGGACTTTGCTTAATATATTTGTATAAATTACGCGAAAATCGGTTCAGTATCTTCGGAGATTAGCGTGAACAAACAGACAGACAGACAGACAGACAGACAAGAATCTTAAAAATTGCATTTATGCATTCTGCTACCCTTCTTTTATCACCCCTCTTAATTTCTGGTAAATATATTTAGTGAAGCGTAATTTCGATCCTACTCTTTTATTATATGTATAATAATAATATAATATATATATATATATATATCGGATTTTGGTTAGTTAAAGAGTTTTTAAAAATATCATGACCGTTGACTCCTTGAGAGCCATCGGTCATGTTGTCTCTATCCATTCTTAATTACCAAAATGAAATAATAAAATCAATTAAATAATTTATTACATTTCACATATTCAATATAATTTCATTTCATTTCACTTATTTATAATTTCACATATTTATAATTTCACATTTATAATTTTCAACTTTACATATTTTCAATTTACATATTTACAATTTTACATATTTACAACTTTACATATTTACAACTTTATCTATTTACAACTTTATGTATTTATTATTTATAACTTCACATATTTATAACTAACGTTAACGTTAACAATTATTATTCTTAAATTCTTACTTAATAATAACATAGCATGCGAATATAATTGAGAAGACCTTACCGCTCGAGCGCTCGACCCAAAAGTGTCCAGCGCTGAATGAGTCGCAAGCAGTTCACCAATCCCCACTCTCGTAACTTGGAGGTGGCAATGTTGATTCGTTATCGCACTTATTTATTTTCACAATGTTTTCTAAGTAGCTTAATAATTTAAATTACAATGCAATAATTCATTACAAAATACGAAATGATTTTATAAGGTTCTAAAAACAGTTGAGAAATGATATTGAATAAAATGGGAACTCACTTATTTCCTGCGTCAAAATGTCATCCATTAACAATTCATAAATACTATTGTGGGTAGTTGATGTTAGTGGAAGTTAAAATTATTTAAATCTAAAACATTGCAACAACATGTTAACCTTAAATCATTTATTGTTATCCAAAGTTATAATGAAAGGTTGAGAATGTAAGGTAATAATAGAGAAGTTATTTTGGATAACAATATTACAATAAAATAATCAAGCCGTACGAGCCAACTTATTTACATCTAGGTGCAAGTTTCACGCCGTGGCATATCCGCGGCGACATATATATATATATATATATATATATAGATAATAACAGTTTTTCTGTAGTGTATTTAGTATCAGCATTGCACCCGTGCGAAGCCGGGGCGGGTCGCTAGTCTATTATATATGTATGTATTACTATCCTATAATCGCTTGTAAATCTCGCTTGTCACCGGAAGACTACAAACATTGCTATGTAAAAGCCCTATGAAACCTTTGATAGTTATTACAATTTCCGCCTCAATCCCGGCTTTCTATTGAGGCTTAGTTCTGAACAACGCTTTTGTGATGTCAATCAAATAGTATAAAGCTTGATCAGATCGACCTTCGACGATGATCCAGAGGTCAGCGCGATGTTCAGATGCTGTTGACGGGCTCGAAGTAAAAATTAAGTAAACAGCGCATCATTGACTGATGTTCTGTGGCTGGGGTATCACCTAGGGATGTTACGGAAGTGGTTTTACCGGAACCGAATTCGGAATCGGAGTTTTTAAATTTGGTTTATCGGAACCGGGATCGGAACCGAAATCGGAATCGGAGGCAGACACAAAAGAGAGATGTGTAATAAAATAAAATGACAAACATTATTCATCAGTTTCATTCATATCAGTTCAAAAAAGTAAACATCTTCCTGGGTGTGATATATAAAAATAAACTAATTTTCTTAAATTTTAAACAGAAGTTAATTAAATCAAATGGCGCTGACCGCGGCCACCGCCGCCGATGTGATTCGACCTCCGATTAAAATCTCCGATTCTAATTTATCGGAACCGAAATCGGAATCGGAGGTGCAAAATCAATCGGAAGTTCCGACTTTTCGGAACCGAAATCGAAGCTCCGTAACATCCCTGGTATCACCTACCATTAAGTGAACCTCATGCTCGTCTGTTAATATCTCACATGAAAAAAACATTAATTACGTCACACGAATTTAATGATTTGTGACACCCACCCGCCATCCTAGTCATATTTATCAACCCCCCTCCTCTGTGACGTCACATATTTTGCATTTATTAATAACTAGCAACGCGCCCCGGCTTCACACGGGTGCAATGTAGATGTACTATACACAAAACATAGCCTATGTTACTCGCTGATAATGTATCTTTCTATTGGTGAAAGAATTTTCAAAATCGGTCCAGTAGTTTTTGAGTTTATTAATAACATACAAAAATTCAAAAATACAAATCTTTCCTCTTTATATGTAATACTAGCAAAACGCCCCGGCTTCGCACGGGTGCAAATAGATGAAGAAAAAGCAAAGCCTATACTACTCGCTGATAATATAGCTTTCTATTGGTGAAAGAATTTTTAAAATCGGTTGAGTAGTTTTTGAGTTAAATCGTAACAAAACCTACTACCCCTCGCCGTATGGCTCGATGCCCTGCGTGGAGCCACAGCGCGGTGCGAAGCGGACGGCGTGTATTTTTTGTTTACATTGATATTTTTAATTTCGTAATATCTTTTGAATGGAATGTCCGATTTCAATATTTCAAAAACTAATCAACAGGTATTGAAACAGTCTTAAATATGAAATAATTTATTTGGATAAGAATTAAAACAAAGATATGGATAGCAAGGTCTGAATTTGATCGGCATTTCTATCTACTTTTTAAATGTTAAAAAGTAGTTATAGTAACATAACTACAATAGTTAGACATATGGTCTTCCGAAGTTTTTTGTAGATATTTATATGTTCTATTATATTGTAGAACTTTATTTTGTTCTATCATCAATACTTTTCGCAGCGCATGCGACGAACAACATTTTTTGGCAAATTTTTTTACACCTCGGTTTGGTTTTAGTAGGAAATTCTAAGGATCTCTATTTTTTTCTAGTAATAAATATAGCCTATGTTACTCAGCGATAATGTAGCTTTCTATTGGTGAAAGAATTTTTGAAATCGGTCCAGTAGTTTTTAAGTTTATTCAATACATACAAAAATACAAATCTTTCCTCTTTATAATATTAGTATAGAGTATAGATTAGTATAGATATAGATATAGAAGTATAGATTTTAAGCTTTTCGTTATACAGTTGAAGATTCGCGTTGTCATATGACGTCACGAAGCTTATGATACCTCCCACCCCTTGTTGCATAATGTCTTCATTGACCGCCCCATCCGTGTGTGACGTAATTTATGGATGACCCTAAGCACCGGAGGTTCTCGGTTCGAACCCCGGAGAAACAAGATTAAAAAATGTTTTCATCGGGCACAAAATACTGATCACCCATTTGCCTGTAAAAATATAGATCATTGCACAGAAATGTATCACTAGGAGACTCGATTATCGTCGCTGCGCCTGACAAGTTCCATATGTGATTTTTGTATAGTTTTGGGAGACTACGAAAAACGTATTATTGATTCACATACGGAGCTTTTCTTACCGGTCAAAACACACATGGAATTAGTTAAACTCATATCCAGTTCGAATATCACAAAAATGATTTTAGTAACACGTAGAGAATAAAACGAAGAGTATTTTTTGTGCGAAAACCAAAAATCAAAAAAAAACACATATGGAACTTGGCAGGCGCAACGACGTTATGCTATTTTAAGTGAATTTCTATTCCCTTAGATAGTTTTTAAAACATTATTTGTCACGTATGTAAACGTCCGTTCAAAGCGCGAATGGATCGCCATTCTTCTCTATTCATTCACTAGCAACCCGCCCCGGCTTCGCACGGGTAGTAAAGCATATTATACCTACATGTTTTGTCTGTCGTAGGGTCGCATCACCATGACAATCACGGCAAAATTTTGTCATCGTTTTCTCGTGTTTTAATCGATCTCTTTATGTCTTCCAGATCTAACATGACACTTAAAACTTTACTTCTCATGTCAAAAGTAGAGATATTTGTCGAATGAGATATATTGTCTATCAAAGTTGTTGATATCGAGCTATAATATATCTCGATATCTTAGTTTGTCTTCACTCGTCCGCGAGATATCTCTTGAAGGAAGCGAGTCTCGCCAGCGTCATCGGTGTGAGAAAAGCGTTTGAATTTATTTTCGTCCGCGTTCATAATGGATATAGTAAACTAAGCAAAGATAAATATATGCAATCCTCAATTTTTTTGTAGATCTATAAAAGAGGAATATGTCACCATAAATTGTTTTGTTCTATCTCAAAGGGTTTAGGCAGCGTTTTCGATGAAAGCTCCCAGGCGGATGGACTTTTTACGAAACTTCCAACAATTATCGTTATATTTCAAATCAATTTACACAAAACCTTGACAAATATACCTAAACCTTCCTCATGAATTATTCTATATACCTATATATAAACCTCATAAAAATCCGTTCAGTACTTTTTGAGGACACCGCGAACAGACAGACAGACGCGGCGGAGGTCTTTATTTTATAATATGTAGTGATTCAATCCGTTCCGTTTTCGAGATCGAATGACGTTGGTAAAAATGAAGAGATATTTGTTTTCTTCGAAAACACCGAGTTTCATTTTGTTTACTTGAACTCAAATTTTACGTCTTCATTGGACTTTTTATTGTACAACACAATTAACAATACAAAGTTCTGGACGTGGTATGAAGTTATTTTTAAATCTCGACTTTAATATCACTGTGGATATTAATACAATTGTGTATCATTTTGTCTGTTGATATTTAAATTGGCTAAAAAAGAAATAATATATTATATGATTAAGACTAACTATAGAAATACTAGCTGTTGCCCGCGTTTATTTCTGTTATTATGATCGCGATTAAGACGTTTTTAAAAAATATTTGTATACTAGCTGACCCGGCAAACGTTGATTTGCCATGTAAATAATTTCTAAAAAGCAGTGGTTGGTGATAAAAAAGTAAAAATTTAGGGTTGTATGTATTTTTTAATGCCACATTATAAAAAAATAAGAACAAAAAAATTCGTCCAAAAATTAAAAAAAAAAATTAGGGGTGGATTACCTTTAACATTTAGGGGGATGAAAAATAGATGTTGTCCGATTCTCATAGATACCGGATAAGCACAAAAAATTTCATCAAAATCGGTCAAGCCGTTTCGGAGGAGTATGGCAACGAAAACTGTGACACGAGAATTTTATATATTAGAGATATGATATTTTTACCAAATTTGATTACTATAAAAAAGGTTATAATGAGTCAATCTTAAAAGATAGACATATACTGTCGTGGACATTTTTTTTGATCATTTAAAGAGGAATATTTCTTTCATACATATTTTTTGGGTAACTTGAACCGTTTACGCAGCGCACGCAACGGAAGTCCTCAAATATGGATTTTGCAGCATTTTTCACTGATGCTTCGCTCCCATTGGTCGCAGCAGAATATATGTATAGATTATAAAAATAAAACAATAACCTAGATCTTAAATAATTATAACATACTAGTGGACCCCGCAGACGTTGTTCTGCCACAATTTTGGCTTCGAAATTATATAATTAAATTGTCTCTAGAAAACGTTTGTATGGGAAATAGAAAAGGGCTGTTTTTAGGGTTTTCCCGGAAATTATTCGATTTTTTCTCGCCTTCTAAACCTTCCCTAGACCTCCACGAACATTTCAAGACTAATATAAGATAAATCCGTTCAGCCGTTCTCGAGTTTTAGTGAGACTAACGAACAGCAATTCATTTTTATATATATAGATATACACCCTCAAGAAAACTGCCATGCGGCATGGTTCCCTGGATACTAGCACTATTTCCTCGCTGAATGGCGAAGCTGATTCGCTGGGCGAAATTGGTACCAGCTCTGGGCTCCCCTGAAGCATGGACCAGCCGTACGGACAAATCCTGCACAATTTTTTTGGTATGCGCCGACCAAGGACCCAAAGTTTACAAAAGTACCTAGTTTTTATTTTAATTTGCTATATATGTATTTCTCTTTTTGTAGGTTAGATATCGACAGACGAGCATGAGCTTCACTTGATAGGTGATGCCTCAGTCTCAGAACATCAGTAAATGATGCGCTGTCGACCTACTTTTTACTTTGAGCATTCGGAAAACCATAGACTGAAACCGAAACGCGCAATATGCACTTCACGGTTTTTCCATCTATGAACGGTGGTTCGTTACCCGCCTACCCGGTCGTAATTTCAATATTCCCCACCCGATAAATGCCCGGAGTTACCAGACGTAGGGAAAACATGCTTACAGAAAATTATAAACATGTCGTCCCGGTGGGATTCGAACCCATGACCCATCAAAGCGTATGGCAGGTACTACCTAACGCGCCAACAAGCCTGTTAAAAACTCTACATCTTTATTATATTAGATTTGATTTATGGATTTAATCCTATATAATTAATATTAGCTAGTAAAATATAATAATAAATGTGGATCAGACGCAAAATAATTCCTTTGATCACAATATAAATAATGATCTGTGAAAAATTACAAGAAAATGGTTTCACGACGGATATATTACTGTATTCATTGCGATAGTTTGTCTACGTTTAATATATTTTATGTATTATATATAATATATTGAGCGTCGTTCTTTCAACTTTTCTTTTGTCTGATTACGATTATCTTTTTTTTATATTAGAGGAGGCAAACGGACAGGCGAGTCACTTGATGGTAAGTGACTACCGCCGCCCATGGACATCCGCAACACCAGGGGTCTTGAGGATGCGTTGTCGGCCTTTAAGGTGAGAATAGGCTCGTTTCTTGAAGGTTCCCAAATCGTATCGGTTCGCAAAAACCGCCGGCGAGAGCTGGTTCCACAAAGTGGTTGTGCGTGGCAAAAAGTACCTAAGGAAACGCGCAGTTGTGGATCGCCAGACATCGAGGTGGTGAGGATGGAATTTCAAGTTTTGACGCGATGTCTTATGTTGAAATTCAGCAGCCGGGATTAAACCAAACAATTCCTCGGAACACTCCCCATGATATATGCAATAGATCTCTACGCAATGCCAAGGGGTCAAGCCTTTCGGAGAGAGCCTGATCCTATGAGCAATGACCATGTAGCTATTCTTTAAGAAAATGTCAATGCCAATTTATTATTGAAAGTGTATATATTATACTCTATACAAATATTATAAAAAGGGAAAGATTTGTATTTTTGTATATAACGAATAAACTCTAAATGTACTGGTTGGTCCAGTACATTAACAGTACTTTCTATTGATAAAATTCCTTTCATCAATAGAAAGCTACATTATCAGCGAGTAACAAAGGCTATTTTTGTGTATAGTACATCTTCATTGCATCCGTGTAAAGCCGGGGCGTGTCACAAGTCACTCATATTTTAATTACAGCTTCTGTTATTCGCTGATAATATAGCTTTCTATTGGTGAAAGAATGTTCAAAATCGGCCGATTAGGTAATTACAAACAAATTTTTTCTCATTTTAATATTAGTTACAGACTAGATTTACGTCCAAAAAAATATAACTTATTGCTATTTAAATATAAAAAGTCTTTTAAATCGATGAATATTGAAATATATAAACGTACTATTGGACCCCGCAGACGTTGTTCTGCCACAATTTTGGCTTCGAAATTATATAATTATTCTTAAATTTGAATATGCCCATTTACCCACTATAATTGTCTAATATGTCACTGATTTGCAGTGGACATCTGTTATTTCAAAAAAGCTAAGAATGCATGACGTGAACTGTCAAGATGGCGGAGTTTCGAATCTAATTTATTTTATAATTAATTTTATGCATATATTTTTTTCCTGATTTTTTCCAATATTTTAATAGCCTATATCTTATCCCCGACATAGAGGAATCCAACAAATAAGATATCGTTAAAATCGGTGCAGGCGTTCTTGAGTTAGTATAAGTGGTGTAACTAACACAACTTTCTTTTATATATACTCGTAGATAAGTTATTATTTAAAAAAAAAAAAAATTCTTTAATAAGTGTACAAAATATAGATAAATTGTTGCCATATGCTGTTTAACTTGCGACAACAGCCAGTATTCTATTAATATAACACGTGTTTTCCTGTATCGTGGGGAAACAGCGCAGATTTAATACAATGTTTCAAAAACAGTCGTGTGCGTGAAATACGCTATGATTGTTCACCTACTGTTTTATGATATAGGGTTGCAATAAACCCTCATTTTTTTAATGTTAGATATCGACAAACGAGCTGAGGTTCACTTGATGGTAGGTGATACCTCAGCCACAGAACATCAGTCAATGATGCGCTGTCGACCTAATTTTTACTTCGAGTATTCGGAAATCCATAGACTTAACCCTACAGTGGTCGCGCGGGCTACATATGTAGTCCACCCGTACAAAATCAATAATATCTAAAAATCGGTTCGTGTTAACCTCTCGCGCCGCCAGGTACTTTCAAATGAATGTTTGAGAGACGCCCTCAGAGCAGCACAGGCACAAGTCGCGCGAGAGAGAGTCACAGGAGCTCCGCAAAGTGCCTGGACTACATAATATGTAGCCCGCGCGACCGGTAACGTAAGTATTTTTGACATATCGTTTTTATTGTTTTTATTTATTTTATGATAAAATTAACTTACAATACCCTATTTAAACTTGATTTATTAATGTGAAATTGTTGTTATATAACATAACTTTATATTTTTAGAATAAAAATGGATAATCGTCTAATTGTATAGCTTGTGGCATCTCTAGCTGAAATTACTAATAAAAGCGAAGCTTATGAAGCTGAGTCAACTCTGTCTGAGTTTCTGACGAGGAGGTTGATCATATAGAAGAGCAGGACCATCAATTTGAACCTGAGCAGGAGCACAAAGGAGCAGATGAACCCTGGTGAGGGGTTTGATGAAAACTCTGAAGCTGAAGAGCCGCCACACCGACGTCGTCGCACTGACTTACATCGGAGGTGAAGATACATTATGGTCAAAAATACTCTTCTAAATGAAGTACGAGACAAAAAATTGATGCTGATACAGGAGAAGTTCGAAAACCAGAAATTATACTTAAAATGGAGTCCACCAGCTCACATGATTACCTATTGATAAAAAATCTTAAACAAGAATTCTTAACATCAAGATAAAAGACTTTTTTAGCTATATAGATACAGAAACCCAACCAACTCCCTCGGCAGCAACATACAGTAACGTTATGTGCCATTGTCATGACTGTAGAATTACGCGCAGTAAAAGCACTCAAAAGATGTGCACCGCGTGCAATAAGTTTGTAAATAGGGGCCTTTTGAAGATAATGTATCTATCCTGTGCAGCAAATATAATTTAGAAATTAGTTTCTAGCGTTAGTTTTTTTGTAATCACAATTGGAAGCCAACATTTGATTTTTACGCCAATTTAGAGAGGTTTTTTATATTTATTGGTTATTTGTAACACAAAGGTTGTGATTGGGTTTTGTTGATAATATTTAATTAAGAATACTCTAGAGATAATATTTTCATATGAATAATAAAAAGATTCTGTTTAAATATTTTTTTATTTCAATTTGAAATTGGACTACGTATGTAGCCCGCGCGACCACTCCTGTTACTTTTAGGTGCGCGACCACTGTAGGGTTAAACCGAAATGCACAATATGCTTCACGGTTTGAATGGACACTTTCCTAATAAGATGGCCTTGTATCCGGAACTAAGCGGAATAAAGAGACCGATTTTAATGAAAACTAAAATTGAATCAATGGATTTTTGAAAAATCAATATTTATAGGCAGGACTCCAACCCGTTGATTTTGAAAAACAAAAACCCGCTGATTTTTTTCCCTCCGTATGACATATTATGGCAAACTTAAGATAAGATAACATTTTTTCATATAAAAAGATATTACAAGTTAAAATAATTGGACTTATAGACTATAAACATAACAAAAGAAAACAATTTAAAAGGAAATCTGGCTACAAGTACATGTACACTGTACACTGTACATGTACTTGTAGCCAGTACATTGTACAGTGTGAAATATGTTTGAAAAGGTGACTGGCATCATTGACTTATAATGACTGGCATATATTAATAATTGGTCTCCGCGCGCTACGACTAGATACCTCGCTATAAAGAAAAAGCAGGTTCCTGAATGCGGCAACTCAATATTGTAGTGTGTGGGAAACACTGAGATTCGTTATATTATTTTACTGTGAATACGGAATTAGGGGAATGGCAAATCAGTGGCTTGCAAACTATTTAAAATCAAGAGTACAGTACGTAGAGTTAATTAAAACCGTACTTAAAAGTAAGATGACCTTTAGATCGCAAAATCAGATGAACAATTTTGGTGTTCCACAGGGCAGTGTACTCGGACCATTTCTATTTCTTATGTATATTAATGACTTACCGAATGCCGTGAAACACAAAACAATTTTATTCGCAGATGACGTAACATTATTTATTAAATGTATCAATAATAATCATATAGAACGAGAAACTAATAATGCCCTGACTGAAGTAATTAAATGGTTGAAAACAAACAATCTAAAAATAAATATGGATAAAACAAAAGTAATGAGATTTCATACGATAAATTCTCAAGTCAAAAGGTTAAATATCAGTCACGACAATAATGTAATAGAACAAGTAGGTTTTCATAAATTCTTGGGCATTATTTTAGATGAAGAATTAAATTGGAAATTGCATATTGAAAATATTTGTGACAGGTTAAATCGATTAACTTACGTTCTGAGACGTTTAAGAGCAACTGTATCTTTGGGTGCTGCAGTTAATGCTTATCACGCATATGTGGCATCCATACTCTCCTATGGATTGATACTCTGGGGCCAATCATCCCATTATGAAAAAGTATTTGTAGTACAAAAAAAATGTATTAGAGCTTTATGTGGAATGAGTCAAAGAGAAAGTTGTAGATTGGTGTTTGGTAAACTCCGCATACTTACTTTAACATGCATGTACATAAAAGCTGTATGCAAATTTGTCAGAGAACATCCTGAATATTTTAAGAAACAAGGTGATATAAATACGCTCATTGATACGATATACAAAAATAAATTATATTATCCGACGTGCAGAATAAATATGGCAAGCAAAAGTACTATATTTATGGCAATCAAAATTTATAATAAAGTTTCAGATAACATTAAAGAATTACCAACACATTTATTTTTAAGAAGGTTGACGAAATGGTTAATGACAAAGCAATTTTATAATATTAATGAATTTTGTATAGTAACAATAACGAATAGGTTTTGACATGTATAAAATTGACTTTAAATATTGACATGTATCTATAAATTGACTTTGAAAAATGTTGAATTTCTAAACAATCAAATTATAATGTTGTCATGTTTTTTTTTTAAATAATGTTATTTTTGCACGCCCAATATACGGGCAGAATGTCTAGAACTCAACCAAACGTGTACATCTGTAACCACTACATTCTGGCAAATAAATGTTTTTGAATTTGAATTTGTGAAATTTATGACGATTTATACAATACTTACTGATGGTATGTGATGCCAGTATCTTTCCTGTTTCTTGTTGTATTATTTTTATAGTTTGACTACGCAAACCGGCATTTTGTTCCGGCGGTACGCCGAACACGGCGTAGTATTTGTTGCCGCATTTTTCAAGCCGCCAACGATATCTAGTCGTAGCGCGCGGAGACCAATTATTATTAATCTATGGTGACAGCCTCAGTTCTAATTCTTAGCCAGCTAGGGCTAAGACACTGGTATTCTGCCTGTCACCTAAGGCAGAGCAGGTCCAACAAGAAATTAAATAATTAAATTCCCTTAAGACCCCTCAGAGAGGTGAGCACGAACGAGTATCGGCAAAGTATTCAAATCGTCAAACTGTCAGTTGTATGAAAAATCTCATACAAATGACAGTTCGACGATACGAATACTCTTTCGATACTTGTTCGTGCTCACCCCTCAGTACTCAAAACGCCGTGGCGGTAGATAGCTCTTACCGTGCTTACTGGTAAGAGCTATCTACTCGTTGTCCGTCGTACCAATTAAAAGAAATACATAAAATTTCTACATAACATGAGTTCCAAAATGGTAAATCCTTTTTTCTTTTTAAAATAAATCAAAAACTCAATTGAAACGGTGAAGAGCAATCTACGCGATTTCTGTCTATGGATTCCTGATGTGTGAAGTAAAAGCTCGGTCGTCGGCATATCATTGATTGATGGCCTATGTCTGAGGTATCACTTACCAACTGAGTCGCGCGTAATATATGACAAGGAAAATAAGAGAGTAAATATGTATATGCAAATACATCACTGGATACAGACAGCCCTTTGACCTTTTAACCCTACCTAGCATGATGTTATTGTTATTGTCACAGAACAGGGAAAAATTCTGTTCTGTGGTTATTGTGATTATTAGAAAAATTCCTTTGCATTCTTTTTTCCATAGAAAATGCAAAGTAGGGTAAAGTTTACTCAAAAATAGACATTAGAACTGTTACAAATAATTCTTCATTTTATTTTTCTTCATTTTTGACGGGCTCGTTGGCGCGTTTGGTAGAACACCTTTATTTCCGAATGCTCGAAGTAAAAATTAGGTCGACAGCGCATCATTGACTGATGTTCTGTGGCTGAGGCTCGTCTGTCGATATCTGACATAAAAATTAAAAAAAAAAAACTCCTGCCATGCGCTTTGATGGGTCGTGTGTTCGAATCCCACCGGAACGACATGTTTATAATTTTCTGTAAGCATGTGTTTCACAAGGTAGGTAACTTCGGGCATTGTAACGAACCACCGTTCATGGAAAACACTTGAAGTGCATATTGCGCGTTTCGGTTTCAGTCTATCGATTTTCGAATGCTCGAAGTAAAATTAGGTCGACAGCGCATCATTGATGTTCTGTGGCTGAGGTATCACCTGCCATCAAGTGAACCTCATGCTCGTCTGTCATAAAAAAAATAACAAAATTTGTCTTCCTATTCAGCCGAATTAGTGATAGCGGCGAAAGCACAAAAACAGATCCATTTACAAGACTTGCAGTACCTCCACGATTTGTAAACTACTAAAAACCCAGGGCCGTATTTAGAGGCTCCAAGGCCCTGGGGCTACAGAGGAGTAGAGGCCCTGGCCCCAAACTCTTTTTCATATAAGATGTTCTTCTTTTAAATATTTAAGAACAATATAATCATGTTTGTACAAAGTACGTTAGGTTAAGGTAAAACAGCGAAATAAAAATATCAAAGAAATATTATTTACTAGTGTTTACTCGTCGGAATTTGAACGATTTTCCGAAGCCTCTATTTTGGGGCCCCTCTTTTATGAAGGACCCGGGGCTGTTGCCCTGGATGCCCCTAAATCCTGCCCTGTAAAACCCATGTATCTGTTAACCCCACACGAAATTTCTAGGTCAGTGACACATTAACGGAAATATTTTACGTACAGTCAGCAAAAAAGTAGGTTAATGTCTCAGATTTATTATTGTTTATGAATTATCACTTTTTTGTTACAAATTGTTGAAAAGTAATACTTTACAGATTTTACGGGCTCGATGGCGCGTTAGGTGCACCTACCTTGCGTTCCGATGGGTCGTGGGTTCGAATCCCACACCTACCACACGTTTATAATTTTCTATAAGCATGAATTCCCCACGTCTGGTAACTTCGGGCCAACGAGCCGGTCATTGCGACCCGAAGTCCATTTAATACTATGTCAATGATGTTAAAAAAATTAATAATTGCAAAATCCATAGAGATTGTGTTGCTGACCATACAATACACTAATGTGAATTCCCTAGTCCCTTATTAGGGCATGGGGTAAGTAAATATATATCCGTTACACTGATCAATTCTCTTTACATACCGTTAGCATCTATCCTCCGACTGAAATTATTGTTTAATCTTTCCCGGGATTCGAAGCCGCACTTACCACTGAGCAATAGTGGGTTATTTAATCCGGTATACAGTAGTATTTAAATGTGTGATACTCGAATAGTATGTAGTATCTTTCATACATCGAGTCGCCCTGTGTAATAATAGCGCGGGTTCAGTGCCCGGACTGAAATAGCGGCCTAAATATACGTTCGAACAGGTGTACTGAATAAATGGAACATGCTGATTTCAATGTTTTTATCTTGAAATTGCACTTTTTTGTATTTTTTTTATAAATATATACAACTAGCAGACCCATTCAGCCGGCCTAGCATGACCGCCACGAGATATGTCGCGGACGAGAGAAGACAAACTAACATGTAAGATATGGAGATATATTATATCTCGACGTCGACAATTTTCATAGAAAATATATCTCGATCGACAAATGTATCTATTTTTGATATTAAAAGTCGAGTTTTAAGTGTAATTGTCATGTTAGACCCGAAAGACATAAAGAGATAATCGATTAAAACACGAGAAAACGGTCGAGAAAATTTTGACGTGGTAGTCATGATAGGCGGCCTTAAAACTCGACTTCTAATGCCAAAAGTATATTTGTCGATTGAGATATCTTGTCTATCAAAGTTGTCGATGTCGAGATATAATACATGTCGATATCTTATATCTTAGTTTGTCACAGAAGACATATCTCGTTCGCGAGATATCTCTTGATGGTCATGCTAGGTGGGCTGCCAGACTGTTGGCTTCAAAAATTAGATAATATATCTAGATTTGAATATGCTATTTTCCCACTTCTATTCTATAATGTTTTGTTGATTTGTTTGTTTGTTTGTTTCTTAGATTATTTGTTATTTAATATGAGGTTTGTTTATTCTATAATGTCTAGTTTGTCTTGATTGCTTGACTTGATTTGCGGTGGACATTAATTATTATAAAAAAGCTAGAAGCGTGCGTGACGTGAGCTGTCAATTGCCGAAGATGGCGGAGTTCTGAACCTATTTTTTTTTTCAGTTTTTTCTGTTATTTCATCTTTATTCTGTTATTCGGGACTTATTGGTACGGAGGTGACTCAAAATTACTTAGATATAATTACATTAGTTTCAGAACTAAGTTATCACTACATAGTATAAAACAAAGTCGCTTTCTATGTCCCTATGTCCCTTTGTATGCTTAAATCTTTGAAACTACGCAACGGATTTTGATGCGGTTTTTTTAATAGATAGAGTGATTCAAGAGGAAGGTTTATATGTATAATAACATCCATTAAATCGTGGAGAAGTACTGTTATTTTTGAGGTTTCTAATGTGATGTCGTAAATAATTACATTTTTTCCGCTTTCATTGCAAACGCAGGCTGAACCCTACGAGTTTTATCAAAATAATGTACTAAGTATTGTACACATTGAAAAGGTCTACAGAAAAGTCCGTGATGGTATACTCGTATGTCTATCTCTTATGGATAACCCACAATAACTTTTTTTTGTCATTTACTTTTTACGACAAATAATGGCTAATTTTCGAAGCGATTTTAACCAATACAGCATTAATCCTTATCCAATAAAATACCTTAAATACATTGTTGATTTAATATAGCTCTATATGGCCCTTTACAGCATATGATTTAAATGAATATTTTCGAAGATATTACAGATTTAAAAATTGCGGGACGTAGCGTTTGCGGCGGTACCGGCCGGTATTTTTTTATATACAACGTTCACAGTTTTTCTGTAGTGTATTTAGTAACAGCATTGCACCCATGCGAAGCCGGGGCGGGTCGCTAGTTAATAATAAAAATAATTCTTTATTTCAGGTAAAACACCCATAGTTAAAAAGTTACAGATAAAATGAAATAAAACAAAACAAGAGTTAACATAATTAAAACAAACTATAATATATTAAGGATTAAGGATAAATAAAAAGAGGTACATATTATTTTTGCTTGTCAGTTTTTTCGGCGGTATAATTTTTTTGTTAATTATTTTTATGTTTTTTATCACTAAAGCAACTAAAAAATAAATTGGAAAAAATAAAAAAATCGATGTTTTAATGTGGGCTTCCAGTTTCCACCATCAAAGGGTTTATTCTAATATAATATGTCCTCTGGTTAAGCTCAAGTCTACCGACATCTGATATTAAAAATCCTTCCCCCTAAGTGGATTTCCCGCTAATGGGATGTCATGACGTCACTAGCTGATCGATTTCCACCCAGCCGGTGTTGAGGCAGTGTTCAGTGACTTATAAAGGGCGGAATCTACCACTTATAGCGTTTCCGGACTTATCTAAGCAATCTCGTTTTATAGCCTCTTACAAGAGATATGAAATTCCACAAACGATGGCCTGAGTTATAAGCTTTTCAATGGCGTATGGAAAAATACAAATTCTGGTTTAACTACTGACGGGCTTGTTGGAGCGTTTGGTAGAACACATTGCGCATCGATGGGTCGCGGGTTCAAATTTAACCGGGACAACATGTTCGTATTTTCTATAAGCATATTGTCTTCCTCATGTTTGATAACAAAAACTCCGACCGGGTAACAAACCACCATTTTTCTTCTTCCTGCCCTGTTCCCTTTTTTTATTCAGCGCATATGTTCTCTTTTTCCATTCTCTCCTTTCACTCGCTATATCATCATATCATCACCTCTCAAACACATGTCATTCTTCACACAGTCAATCCATGTTTTTTTGGCCTCCCTCTTCCCATATACCCACCCAATTTCATATTCAAAACTTTTTAGATATATGTTTTTCAACTCTCCTCATAACATGTCCATACCGAGCCAAACGATTACCTTTCAATTTTTCATTCCCTGGCGCTACTCTCAAACTTCCTCGTATATAGTCATTTCTTATCTAATCTTGTCACTCCACACATCCGCATCAGCTACAAGTAACGAACCACCATTCATAGATGGAAAAACCATGAAGTGTATATTGCGCGTTTAGGTCTCAGTCTATGCCCTATGGATTTCGTCATGCTTGAAGTAAACAGTAGGTCGACAGCTCATAATTGAACGATGTTCTGTGAATATCACCTACCATCAAGTGAACCTCATGCTCGTCTGTCGAAATGTAACTTAAAAAAAACGAACAGTTCGTACAATCAGATAATGTACAAATTAATCGCTTTCAGCTTATGACTCAAATCTCTTCGTTGAGGCGATCTACTGACATTCATTTTAGTTATAACTTTTCATTCAGTCGTATTTTTGGAAAGATATTTTTAGAAAAACATTTGAGAACAGCAAAATGTTTACGAAAACAAATGACATTTGGATACAATTTATTATTGACGTGACTCTTAATAAACGAATTGGGGACGTTCTTCAAAAAGGCAAGGTCAAAAGTATTGGAAAAGTTTCCGAATGCTCGATATAAAAAAGTAGGTCGACAGCGCATCATTGACTGATGTGATGTAGCTTAGGTATCAAAAGAACTTGAAATCGATGAGCGTGTATGAAAATGTTGATGAAGGTGGAAGAAGTGAAATAAATGTATGTATGTTAAGTTTCCGAATGCTCGAATAAAAAAGTAGGTCGCCAGCGCATCATTGACTGATGTTATGTGGCTGAGGTATCACCTAACATCAAGTGAACCGTCTGTCGATATCTAAAATAAAAAAAGCTATTATTTTGTGTAATGAAACTTATGCTACTTGGAAATCCTCTTGCAATTCTGAATTGACCAGACCAGAAAATTATGGCGTCCCGGCAGGATTCGAACCCACAATCAAACGTCATTCTCTTCCCTCTTTATCAGTAAAAAGGATACACAAATATATTTGCCCCATGCCCCACTAGGAAACTAGAAACAAACATCCTTTTTATTACATTAGAAAAATCCATATTTTATTAAAACGGGTAAAAACATATAAAACAAGATATATTGTATCATTATAAAGCCTTACGGCGCTGACAGGTAATAATTCAATATATCCGTGAACCCGGGTAACCGGGTAGCCGCGTTACATGATACCCGGCCACCCGGGTAATAGCGTTATTTTTAACTTATTTATAGCGAATCGATATTTGAATACAGACTTACAAAGGCTACCGCTTTGTAAACCCCTGTCTTGCCGTAGTGAAATAGGTCGACAGCGCATCTTTGACTGATTTTCTGTGGCTACCAACCACCATCCTATTTCCATCTATGAACGACGGTTCGTTACCCGGTCGGTATTTCGATATTCCTCCCATCCGTTCAATACCCGAAGTTACCACACGTGGGGAAGACATGCTTACAGAAAATTACAATCATGCCGTCCCGGTGGGATTCGAACCCACGATCGAGCGCACGGCAAGTCTACCAAAACGCCAACGAGTCCGTCAACATTATTACCATTGATCTAAGGCTCTATATCTATACTTCATATTATAATTATAAAGAGGAAAGATTTGTATTTTTGTATGTTATGAATAAACTCAAAAACTACTCGACCGATTTTGAAAATTCTATCACCAATATAAAGCTATATTATCAGCGAGTAACATAGGCACAGGCTATTTTTTATATAGTACATTTACATTACACCCGTGTGAAGCCGGGGCGCGTTGCTAGTAATAATATTATAAAGAGGAAAGATTTGTATTTTTGTATGTAACGAATTAACTTTAAAACTACTGGATCGATTTCAAAAAATCGTTTGCCGTCAGAAATCTACATTATCAGCGAGTAACATAGACATTTTTTTTTTTTTAGTACATCTACATTGTATCCGTGCGAAGCCGGGGCGAATCGCTAGGTACATACTTTATATTTTACTTTTGACTAGCAACGCGCCCCGGCTTCACACGGGTGCAATGTAGATGTACTATATACAAAATATAGCCTATGTTACTCGCTGATAATGTAGCTTTCTATTGGTGAAATAATTTTTAAAATCGGTCCAGTAGTTTTTGATTTTATTCATAACATACAACAATTTAAAAATACAAATTTTTCCTCTTTATAATCTTTAATATATAAAATTCTCGTGTCACAGTTTTCGTTGCCATACTCCTCCGAAACGACTTGACCGATTCTCATGAAATTTTGTGTGCATATTGGGTAGGTCTGAGAATCGGACAACATCTATTTTTCATCCCCCTAAATGTTAAGGGTAATCCACCCCTAATTTTTTTTTTAATTTTTGGACGAAATTTTTTGTTTTTATTTTTTTATAATGTGACATTAAAAAATATATACAACCCCTAATTTTTACATTTTTATCACCAACCCCTGCTTTTTTTTGTCAAAAAATCTAGACCCGTGCGAAGCCGGGGCGGGTCGCTAGTATTAGTATAGAAGTATAGATTACATCTTGTATACATAATAACTGCGCTTTGACGCCATTCGGTCTGAAACACAATAGATCACTACATCAGTGTCAAAATAAAAGCAGATCCGATCATCGATCACACGTGTCAAATGCCCTTTGTCCTACACTTTAGACAGCGAGATGAGTCTCGTACACTGTATGGTATGATAACAAAGTACAGTTTACGAAGCTTTTGAAGTATATAGTATGTCTTTTTTTTTTTTTTTCAGAGCAGACAACCGAGCAGGTGGGTTACCTGATGGTAATCACCACCGCCCATGGACATCTAGGACTTGAAGGTCTCAGATGCGTTGTCGGCCTTTTAAAAATCTGTAGGCTCGTTTTTTGAAACCAGCGATGTTTATGTATTTCGAGATACATAGCGACGTTTAAGAGGTATAACCGACAAATATTTTTAAACAAAAACCGACTTCAAAACTATCTATATCTTCTTCTAATTTATACAATTTCCATGTCACAATGTTAGTTACCGTACCTACTCCTCCGAAACGGCTTTACCGAAATTTTATATGCGTATTCAGTAGGTCTGAGAATCGGCTACTATCTATTTTTCATGCCCCTAAGTGATAAGGGTTGTTCACCCTTTTTTTTTTATTTCGGACTAAATTTTTTGTTTTTATTTTTTTATAATGTGGCATTAAAAAATACATACAACCCTAAATTTTTACTTTTGTATCACCAACCCCTGATTTTTAGAAATTATTTACATGGCAAAACAACGATTGCCGGGTCAGCTAATTATTATATAAAAGAAAGTTGTGTTAGTTACACCGTTTATAACTCAAGAACGGCTGCACCGATTATAATGATATCTTATTTGCTGGATTCGTCTATGTCCCGAATAACAGAATAGCTAATAAAATATCGGAAATATTACGAACAAAAAATTATGCAGAAAATTAGTTTTAAAAGAAATTATGTTCAAAATTCCGCCATCTTTCATAACTGACAGCTCACGTCTCGCTTATATGTATGAAACTAGCAAACCGCCCCGGCTTCGCACGGGTGCAATGTATCAGATCATGATAATAAAATCGGTCGAGTAGTTTATATGGATAATTTTCCCCGTTTTTGCAACATTTTTCACTGACGCTTCGCTCCTATTGGTCGCAGCGTGATGTTATATAGCCTTAAGCCTTCCTCGATAATTGGACTATCCAACACAAAAATAATTTTTCAATTCCAACTAGTAGTTCCTGAGATTAGCGCGTTCAAACAAACAAACTCTTCAGCTTTATAATATTAAGTATAGATTAACGTTCGTAAGATTAGATTAAGATTATTTTTTTTATATATTAAGAAATTAAAAGGCTTTTTATTTTATTTTTAACCGACTTCAAAAAAGGAGGAGGTTCTCAATTCGTCTGTATGTTGTTGTTTTTTTTTTTTTTTTTTTGTATGTTTGTTACGCGATAACTCCGCAAGTTATGGTAGGGGATATTTCAGAGGTGGTCCCATATAATTTTTTATCGAAATTGGTTTAGTGCTTTTTTAGAAAATCAACAATAACAAAAAAAATCTTATACGTGGATGATGTTTTGGTTTGTAGTTCCTTTCACGGCGCTGTCTCATTTGAGCAGCACGTTTAGTGGTAGGTCTACTAAATTATTATGTAAGGATTAATGAACTTAAAAAATACACTTCCTACAAAAAATTTGAAAAAAAAATATTTTTAAGCAAAAAACAAAAACCGACTTCAAAACTATAACTAAAAAGTAAAAAATAATATTTTAATTACTTCAAAGCATTATTTATTAACTTTTTATGCTTTGAAGTTATTAAAATATTATTTTTTACTTTTTAGTTAGGTATAGTTTTGAAGTCGGTTTTTGTTTTTTGCTTAAAAATATATTTTTTTTCAAATTTTTTTATTTTAATATTCTGTTCCAGGTGTCATGCCTAACCAGGTCATCAGCGGGTTCCAGTGGGATAAGCTTTCGCCTGCCGAGTTCCAGCAGTTACAAGAGCTCACCTCCTGTAAGTATCCTTATAATATTGAAGTAAGAGGTAACATGGTTCTACCAAACGGGTTATGGTAGAACACCTGTCGTGAGCTCCGATGGGTCGTGGATTCGAATCCAACCGAGACGACATATTTATAATTGGGTAACTTCAGGCATTGAACGGGTGGGTTTAAAAATTCTTTCACCAATAGAAAGCTACATTAACAGCGAAAAAAATGTTTTCATGTATCTAAAAAAGTTTTAAATATGAATGTGACCCATCCACTTTAGGGGTAGAGGGAGGCTAAAAAAAACATGGATTGACTGTGTGAAGAATGATATGTGTTTGAGAGGTGTGACTGATGATATGGCGAGTGAAAGGAGATAATGGAAAAAGAGAACATACTGCGCCGACCCCAAACAAAAACAAAGGGAACAAGGCAGGAAGAAGAAGAAAAAAGAAAGCTACATTATCAGCGAGTAACATAGGCTAGGGAGTTCTTGTGTATAGTACATCTACATTGCACCCGTGTGAAGTCGGGGCGCGTTGCTAGTGTATGATAGACTAGCAAAACGGCCCCGGCTTCGCACGTGTGCCATGTAGAAAAAAAAAGCAATGCCTATGTTACTCAGCGATAACGTAGCTTTCTATTGGTAAAATCACAGAAAAGATATTTTTCCCTGTTCTGTGGGTGAAATAATTTTTGAAATAGGTCCAGTTGTTTTTGAGTTTATTCATAACATACAAAAATACAAATCTTTCGTCTTTATAATATTAGTATAGAAGTATTATAAGATTCAATTACGGAGAAGCCGTCTTTAATTGTTTTGTAAAACCACATAAAGCTCTTTTTGCAAATCGGTTTAAAACATTTTTGCAAACTTTTCCTCATCATATAGTATTGTTAGTAGCAAAACTAATTAGCTAATAGCACCCTTCCATATCCCTAA
Organism: Anthocharis cardamines; assembly: GCA_905404175.1. NCBI lineage: Eukaryota > Metazoa > Arthropoda > Insecta > Lepidoptera > Pieridae > Anthocharis > Anthocharis cardamines. The sequence continues at coordinate 4,526,804 of FR989979.1, forward strand.
TTGGTTTCTATTCTGGTCAAGGGCTTTTTATTGGTCACAAATAACGTTTTAGTGTTGCCAACGGAAATTATGTTGAGGCTTCGATATGGTTTTAGGGTTACGTATCTAAACTAATATTATATGAGGAAAGATTTAACTCAAAAACTATTTTTTTTATGTCAGATATCGACAGACGAGCATGAGGTTCACTTGAGTCTTGATGGTAGGTGATACCATTCGATAATTCGGAAGTCCATAGACTGATACCAAAACGCGCAATTTTTTTTTGTCAGATATCGACAGACGAGCATGAGGTTCACTTGATGGTAGGTGATACCTCAGCCACAGAACATCAGTCAATGATGCGTCGACTTTTTTTTTTTCCTTCGAGCATTCGGAAATCCATAGACTGAAACCGAAACGCGCAATATGCACTTCACGGTTTTTCCATCTATGAACGGTGGTTTGTTATCCGGTAGGAATTTTGATATTCCTCCCACCCGTCCGCAATTACTTGACGTGAGGAAGACATGCTTACAGAAGATTATAAATATGTCCCGGTGGGATTCGAACCCACGACCCATCGGTGCGCACGGCAGGCGTTCTACGGAACGCGCCAACGAGCCCGTCATCCCAACTGTAACTCCAGTTTCACAGCTATTTCAGTATTTTATTTTGTATGTATGTTTGGTAGTTGGTTTCGAAATAAATCAATTTTCATTTAATTTCGTTTCATGTTTCAGATTCGAGCAGAAAGCTTCAAGATGTGCTCAACGAGTTGTGTGAAGTGCGGAAACAAAGTCCTGATGGGGTGAGATATTCTATTTTTATTTTTACTGAGTCATAGGTTCTAATCCCGACAAACCTGTCATGTTTATAATATTATTACTGAAAGTGGGTATAGGGGAAGAGGGAGGCCAAAAAACATGGATTGACTGTGTGAAGAATGATATGTGTTTGAGAGGTGTGACTGATGATATGGCGAGTGAAAGGAGCGAATGGAAAAAGAGAACATACTGCGCCGACCGCAAATAAAAAAAAGGGAACAGGACAGGAAGAAGAAAAAGACTGCATGTGTCGACTGGTGGCCTAAGGTTTTTTTTTTTTTAATAGTATAGGGGGCAAACGGGCAGGCGGCTCACGTGATGGTAAGTGATCACCGCCGCCCATAGACATCCGCAACACCAGAGGGCTTGCGGGTGCGTTGCCGGCCTTTAAGAAAGATGTAGGCTCGCTTCTTGAAGGTTTCCAAGTCGTATTGGTTCGGAAAAACCGCCGGCGAAAGCTGATTCCACAGAGTGGTTGTGCGAGGTAAGAAGTGTCTCAAAAATCGTGCAGTTGTGGACTTCCAGACATCAAGATGGTATGCGTGTGAGAGAATACTCCATAAAAATATATATAGTTTTTTATGTCAGATATCGACAGACGAGCATGAGGTTCACTTGATGGTAGGTGATACTGTGGAGGAAGGGAGGTGTGGTCTTCCTCCAACCTAAAGGGAGGATCCTCGACCAGTCTAACCACTGACTGGCCGGCCCTAAGGCCCCAGTGGGTGATGTCGAGATGTTGTATATATACTCAGCGCTCGGAAGTATTTATATAGCGCGATTCAGGATTAGACGTCTTTCTATTGATTCTTGTAGCTGATCATAGATGTCACAGAACATCAGTCAATGATGCGCTGTTGACCTACTTTTTACTTCGATCAATATACATAGACTGAGACCGAAACGCGCAATGTGCATTTTACGGTTTTATTATTCACTTATCATCATTCATTCATTCATTCTTGGCGACTATGTTGCGGACCGTACACACCTGTTACACACAACAAACAATACAGGAATAGGTTGAGAACTGAAATGAGAAAAGTTAAAATTGCTTTTACAAACAATTTGTTGGAAATCGTACTATTGTTTACTAAACTCAACTATAACTTAGAAAATACTGATTGGCTGCACACCGTACGTACTGACTGTATTTATTGGCGGATATGGTAGAACTCCTGCCTTGCACTCTAGTGGGTTACGGGTTCGAATCCCGCCGGGACATGATTTTAATACTAATATTATAAAGAGTTAAAATTTGTTTGTTTTTATGTTTGTTACGATTTAACTCAAAAAATACTAGACCGATTTAAAAAAAATAGAAAGCTACATTATAAGCGAGTAATATACGTAAGGATTTGATAGTATTTTTTATTTACAGCGGCAAAACAGCGAAAAAAAATATCAAAGAAAAAATGTTTACTCGACGGATATTGAAAGATTTTTATCCGAAGTCTATTGTGGGGCCCCTCTTTTTGGGGGCCTCAGGGCCCCTGATGCCCTCATCTTAATCTGAACCTGCTCACGCTCAAGAATCTGACATAAAAAAAGGCGTCCCCTTTAAAAACTAATCATTGTCATCTATATTTTTAAAAACTTGACGGGCTCGTTGGCGCGTTCGGTAGAACACCTGCCGTGCGCATCGATGGATCGTGGGTTCGAATCCCACCGGGACGACATGTTTGTAATTTTCTGTAAGCATGTCTTCCCCACGTTTGGTAACTTCAGGCATTGAACGGGTGGGAGGAATATCTAAATTCCGACCGGGTAACGAACCACCGTTCATAGATGGAAAAACCGTGAAGTGCACATTGCGCGTTTCGGTTTCAGTCTATAGATTTCCGAATTCTCGAAGTCGCTAAAGTAGGTCGACAGCGCATCATTGACTGTGGCTGAGGTATCACCTACCATCAAGTGAACCTCATGCTCGTCTGTCGATATCTAACATAAAAAAAAACTATTAAAATTGTGCTCCTTACTTTGCATCTCGCTCATTCATGCCAGGAACACCGACCGACAACCAAATACGACCAATGACATCTATGACGTCACATCTTCCGTCTCGCTCTTACATGACGTCATAACCTATTTATAAAATACCTACAAGTGATTTTGACCTCTTTCGAATCTATATTCTATACTCATATTATAAAGAGAAAAGATTTGTATTTTGGTATGTTATGAAAAAACTCAAAAACTACTAGACCGATTTTGATTTCTTTCACCAATAGAAAGCTACATTATCAGCGAGTAACATAGGCTATGTTTTGTGTATAGTACATCTAAATTGCACCCGTGTGAAGCCGGGGCGCGTTGCTAGTTGAATATAAAGAAATATAATACAAGGGTACAGTGGAAATCCCAATAAGTGTGTATCGTTTGGCAGAACAGGTGCCGTGCGCATCCATGGGTTACGGGTTTGAATTCCACCGGGACATGTTTATAATATTCTGTAAGCATGTCTTCCCCACGTCTGGTAACTTCAGGCATTGAACGGGTGGGATGAATATCGAAATTCCGCCGTTCATAGATGGAAAAATCGTGAAGTGCACATTGCGCATTTCGGTTTCAATCTATGGATTTCCGAATGCTAGAAGTAAAAAGTAGGTCGCCAGCCCATCATTGACTGTTGTTCTGTGACTGAGGTATCATCTACCATCAAGTGAACCGCATGTTCGTCTGTCGATGTCTAATATACAAAAAAAAAGTTTTAATTATCCTATCCTATTTTCCCTCATAGCACACGTTCACCTTCGTAAATATAATCCTTGCAGCCACGCCTCTCAGTAATAAGGTCCTGGTAAACAAAATGCTGAGTCAGTAACCCCTCTCCTTATGGTATACAGCCGGCCTAGCATGACAAGCGCGACAAAATTTTGTTTTCTCGTGTTTCAATCGACTATCGCTTTATTTCTTTCGGGTCTAACATGACAATTACACTTATTTTATTAAACTTGACTTTTAATATCAAAAATAGATACATTTGTCGATCCAGATATCTTTTCTATCAAAATTGTCGATGTCGAGATATAATACATCTCCATATCTAACATCTCAGTTTGTCTTCTCTCGTCCGCGACATATCTCGTGGCGGAGCCCGGCTGATAGTAAAAATCTTTACTTTATTGCTACTGCAATTTTAAAATGTTTATTTCTATTTATTTGTATTAGTTTGTATGTTATGTTGTTTTATGATTATTTACTCTAACAAATATTTTTTTTCTAATTCTGTTTTAATATTAACTAACTTCTCTCTCTTTTTGTATTCTGCCGGCCTAGCATTACCGCCACGAGATATCTCGCGGGCGAGAGAAGACAAACTAAGATGTAAGATATGGAGATATAATATATCTCGAAATCGACAATTTTAATAGAAAAGATATCTCGATCGACAAATATATCTAATTTTGATATTAAAAATCAAAATTAAGGCTGGTGTGAGTGGGAGAGTCGGGAGTGGTCGAGCTAGGCGAACGTACCTCGATCAGATCGGGGACGTTCTGCAAAAGGGCCAGATCAAAAGTATTCGTAACCGTCGAGTGTGTATGAAAGAGTAAAAATCGAGTTTTAAGTGTAATTGTCACGTTAGACCCAAAAGAATTAAAGAGATAATCGATTAAAACACGAGAAAACGGTCGACAAAATTTTGTCGAGGTTGTCATGCTAGGCCGTCTGCTCGATCTAAACAGCTTTTTTATCCTGTTTTCCCGGGACTCGACTCCGAGACCACTGGTAAAAAACTACGGATAGTCGATCCCATGATCAAAAAAACGAGAATTCACTATCGCTAAAGATAAAAAAGTTCAATATTCGTAATGACGTTTACATGATCACAATTTAACCAATTCTCGACTTTGTCTCTTCAGGCTAAGGTTGAAAATCGCATAACACGAAACTATGACGTCACTCAAATGTAGGTCAGAGCGATTAATAGTGACGTAGAGAGAATATTTGTTCTGACAAGAGCGATACGTTGATGAAGTATTATCTGTTAAGCATTTACTTGACAGGTTAAGGAGGTTTTAATGAGATGTCAGTTATATTAGCCACTAGCAACGCGCCCCGGCTTCACACGAGTGCAATGTAGATGTACTATACATAAAATATAGCGTATATTACTAATTGATAATGTACAGTGGCGGATTTACACATTTTCGGCATATAGGCTATCAAAATTTTGCCGCCCTAGCCTCTATAAATGTAAGTTCCTATCTTAAGGTAGCACAAGTCGCGGGCTCGAACTCACTGGTGGGCGTCACCAAAAAGCATGCTGTTCTCCCGCACCGCACCGGGGCAGTCATTATTAAGTGAGATGCACGATAATTCATAGTAAAAGGGGCGTCTAAAAAATACGAAATAGCCTTTGGAAAATAGAGTTTTATGAAAAAACCACTGCATAAATAAATTACAAATAAAAGTTATTGTATTCTTCGATAATCGTGCTTTGTTTGTAGCGACTTTGTTTTGAAAATTTGATACTTTTTTTATTACTAATTTAAGCCCAAAGTTGTGTTAAAAAATGGCAATAAAAACGAATCTTTGGTAGCTCGTAACTTTTTAATGGTTTTTTATTTTACCATTCTGTTTCTGCACAGACAAAATTAATAATGATACAAAACGATATCATGTATAACTTTGCATATACGGTGCTAAATAGTGGAGTAATACCCCCCCGAAATTTCTATGGAAAAAATGTTGACTAGTGTCACCTTAAATACAATGATAGGAATTGTCTTGCAAGTACACTTCTCACTAAGTCTTTTAGACTATACTCTGTAAGGTACAGAAGACTGTCTTAAAAGTAAGAAACGTAAGACTTGATTTCTATTAGATAGCTAAAAGTATCCTCAAATTTGCCGCCCCTAAAATCTGCCGCTGGCTGAAGCCCACTCAGCCTGCTGGTAAATCCGCCACTATGTAGCTTTATATTGGTGAAAGTCGGTATCAGTAATTGCTAAGCTATTTACGGATACAGTATTAATCCTTATCCACTTAAATACGTTATTTACCAATTAAGCATTTTATGCACATTATTATAATCTTTTACACCATATAAATTAAATGACGGGCTCGTTGGCGCGTTCGGAAGAACACCTGCCGTGCGCATCGATGGGTCGTGGGTTCCAATCCCACCGGGACGACATGTTTATAATTTTATGTAAGCATGTCTTCCTCACGTCTGGTAATTTCAGGCATTGATCGGGTGGGAGGAATATCGAAATTCCGACCGGGTAACGAACCGTTCATAGATGGAAAATCTGTGAAGTGCATATACCGCGTTTCGGTTTCAGGCTATGGATTTCCGAATGCTCGAAGTAAAAAATTAGGTCGACAGCGCATCCTTGACTGATGTTCTGTGGCTGAGGTATCACCTACCATGAACTGAACCTCATGCTCGTCTGTCGATATTTTAACCTAAAAAAAACTTCGTCAAGGACTGCAACAAAATGGCGGTAAGACCACAAGTCTAAAGTCCTTAGCCGTTTTCTGTTTTTTTAGTCTGTACAAAAACCTAAAGTACCCGTAACGAGGGGAATAGACATAAAATCAAATGGTAAGGAGTATGGATTAAGTCATTGAAATAAATAGTTTGTGATATTACTCAGGGCTGTGGGGAGCCGAGACATTGATTTGACATTAATAGGGTGACCATGTTTCTCACGTCATTATATATAATTTTTATTTTAAATCTAGCAAACAAATAGGTCATTTGTTAGAGCTGTAACGACACAAGAAACGAGGCGTTTCTCTCATATGATGATTGATGATACATTTGTATTATGAAAAGAGTGGCGGAGAGTTTATTGCCAGTTCTTCTCTATTCTACGCTCTTGATTTGAGAACTGGCAGTAAATGTAAATTTAAAAGCATTTAATATATTTTATTTATTGACGTTCATAAGTGTATATTGTGTTACCTAAAAAATTTAATTATTTTTGAATTTGAATTTATAAAATAATTATTCCTTTAAACTAAAGTAGGTAAATAGGGGAAGTCATCAGTGGTAGAAGTGCGTTTCTCGAATGTGTTGCATACCTCTTACGAATATTTGTGCTGATATAGTTGAATTATAAGGTGATTATTGATTTCTAGATGTGAAAATTTAGTTAAAAACACGATAGGAAGATACGAAAATGTATTCTATCTCATTAATGTGTTTGATATTAAAGACGTAAGAAACAATTTTTAATTTTTATCCTATGTTTTGCCTTAAACATTGTCACTCTATAGATCACAAACCCTCTTATCATTATCGTAATACGGAAGTTTTTACGAAGTACGAGAGCCAAAATGTTATTATTTAAGAACTTTTTCCATAAAAATTTAGTATCTGCATACCTATGGCTTTGTTTGCGATGTTATCGCGTTGTTGAAAGTACTAGTTTAGATATCTATATACCCAAGAAAACTTATACATTTGCATTTTAATATTAATTGTGAGTCTCAAAGACTCAATTCTCCTTTGCTATATAAAAGGGATGCTCTTATAAGCATCTCGGAGGCAAAACTCCTCTTCTACTCTCTTGCGTTTTACTCCCCTTGTAGTATACTCGTGTTTTAATTGATTATCTCTTTATGTCTTCCGGGTCTAACATGAGTACATTTAAAACTCTACTTTTAATATCAAAAGTAGAGTATTTATCGATCGTGATATCTTATATCTTAGTTTGTCTTCACTCGTCCGCAAGATATCGTTTGATGATCATGCTAGGCGGGCAAGGTAGTAAAGAACAACTCAAAGAACAACAAGAAGTCTAGAAAGTGTCTATTTAATCTCACCTTGAAGAGACTCAAGTTATAGTTTTCGAGGAAGACAGACGCAGGAGAGTGTTCCAGCTTTTGACGATTCGCATAAAGGTTTAGGCAAAACATGACTCATGCGTGTATGAATTTAACTCCATTGACAATCCTACCTGATGGTAATTGGTATAGTCTAAATTACAACTGATTAAAAACAAACCCGTTTGCTGGAAGCCTTGTATGCAACTCTACCTGCGTGCAAAGAGAGAGAAAGAGAGATTATTTGTACAAACAACAACACATTAAAAAAGATTACTTACGAAACTAAACAACAAGAAAAACGAAAAAGACAACGTCGAACAAGGCGGTTGATAAATTGATTTTGCTTAACTTTAATATACAAACTCTTAATTCAATTTTAAGCGTAACTCGCTTCTGTCGCAGCGTTCAGTTTCGTACAGAGAGAGAACATTTTCTTCACTGTTACAAAAATATTTCTAAACAAATGTAATCTAATATAGAAATTTTCCATGTCACAATGTTAGTTACCGTACTCCTCCGAAACGGCTTTACCGATTTTTACCAAATTTTATATGCGTATTCAGTAGGTCTGAGAATCGGCTTTTCATACCCCTAAGTGATAAGGGCTCTTCACCCTTAATTTTTTTTTAATTATTCGACGAATTTTTATTTTTTTATAATGTGGCATTAAAAAATACATACAACCCTAAATTTTCACTCTTCTATTATAAAAATCTAGACCTGTGCGAAGCCGGGGCGGGTCGCTAGTTATATATAAACTCAATAGATAGATAGATAAAACGTTTATTCACAAACTCAATATAAAATAACACCTTAAACTTAACTATTTCTATGCTAGTAGTCAGGTCGCAGTCTGCACTGCGGTTACGAATGTGAATTGCGTGTTGTTCCCACGAGAATGTAAGTGAGTGCTCCTATTTCACCATACATTCTGCTGATAGAGGACAAATCTTTGTTTTTATTTATTTTTATTATTATAGTTAAATACTTAAAGATGTCATGTGGAACATGGTGTAATGGTTGCAGCTCCTTACAAAAAAATTGTAAAACAAAAACTTGGCGATTAAAAAAGAGTGGCGGCGAGTTTCTTGCCAGTTCTTCTCGTCCGCTCTACGCCCTTGATTTGAGAACTGGCAGTAAATGTAAAATTAGAAGCATTTAATATGTATTTTTTATTGACGTTCATAAGTGTACATTGTGTTACCTAAATGAATAAATGATTTTTGAATTTGAATTTGAATTGGCCCAGCATATGCTGCGACACTATCATGCTTCAACGCTGTTAATTCTGCCAGTCCCCTTTAACACCCTATAATAGCAATACTTATTTATTTTAAACTCTTTATTGCCAAAAAATATAGTGTACAAAAGAAGAACTTAATGCCTAAAGGCATTTTTTGCCAGTTAACCTTGGCTTTGTGGAGGTGTGTGGGTAGTGCAATAGAAAAAAATAATGAAATAAAAAATACATTTAAAATTATTTTCTTACATAAAAATAAAAAACAGAAACCAATAATCGTTGAAAGTAATGAAAAAGTTTAGCAGGTTAATAATTTAAGATAGTACTCTTCAACTCTCTTCCTGAATGTTTCGTTGCGTCTTGAATGTTTCGTGGTCAATTACTTGACTGAAAAAAAAAACTATCCATCTATAATTGAAACCATGGTGTCCCTACAAGGAAGATACGAAGGCACGCAATGACATCAGCGTCACGATGGTTCAACTCGAACGCTTTGTCCTCAAAATATCTTGTGTGGGCGTGTCTTTAACTTTCCTGTGTAATTATATCAGGTTTGTAATATATCTTTTTTATAACAGAGCGGTCAACCGACCATAGACATCCGCGACTTAAAAGTCTCAGTTGCGTTGTCGGCCTTTCAGAAATTTATAGGCTCGCTTTTTAAAACCAACGAGGTCGTAGTCGAATAGAAACACAGAAGGCGGTAATTCATTCCATAGTTTGGTAGTGCGTGGAGTGAAGTTGCGCGTGAACCTTACCGTGCTCGACTTCCATTATCGAGATGATGTGGGTGATAGGACTGTTTGTGACGTGTCGTGCGATGATGGAAGTCGGCAGCTGGGATGATGTCGAATAATGCGCTAGAACACTCCCCGTTGTAAATACTAGAATACGCTCAGGGATGAGACGTCTCTCAAGATTTGGTGGATCAAGCTGTTCGGTAGGATCTCGGTCACCGATGATGACGATGATGTTAAGAGGGCCCAACCCGTCTTACTTTCCATACAAAAGCTCTTACGTGATTATGGCGATGTAACCGATTTTTCTTTGAAACTTTTGAACTAATAGGTATCTCGTGCACAATATCTAGGTTTCTATCGAAACAAAATCTCAAAATTTTCAGAAATAAATTCAGTATAAGCCTCCAAAAATCAGCTTTTTTGCAATAAAAATACCTGAACTTTGGGCGTTCATAATGTACTCATAAATTGTGAGAGTGAATATTTTTTTATGATAGAAACCTTGCAAATATAATGGAGATTCTAAATTATAAAAAAATATTTCACAAACTTGTAAGGACTACTGAAAAACACGTATTTCCTAGAACAAGTTTTATGAAATTTCCGCACACTATTTTTCGTTCAATGTTATCGCATTCTCACTCACTCGTTAGCGGTAGAGGTATGCGCTGCATGAAACAAAAAACTTTTCAACCATGCTCGCGTTGACGATAGACGAACCGGGAAGGGCCCTCTTAACCCAGTGGCGTAGCATAGGTAACTAGCACCCGGTGCGGATCCCAAATTTGCCGCCCCCTTATTTTTGTAATTGATTATAAAACACTAGCAAAACGCCCCGGCTTCGCACGGGTGCAATTTAGATGAAAATAAGTTACACGCTGATAATGTAGCTTTCTAATGGTGAAAGAATTTTTAAAATCGGTCAAGTATTTTTTGTATTATTGTAAATCGTAACAAAACCGCAAAAATTGAAGAAAATGACAAAGTATATACAATACTACCCCTCGCAGCATTGCTCGCTGCGCTGCGCTGCTTGAAGCCGCACCGGCCGCAGCGCGTCGGCCGCGGCGTGTATTTTTGTTTGTATTGATATTTTTAATTTCGTAATATCTTTTGAATGGAATGTCCGATTTCAATAATTCAAAAAGTAGTCAATAGGTATTGAAACAGTCTTGGATATGAAATAATTTATTTGGATAAGAATTAATATAAAGGTATGGATAACATGGTCTGATTTTGAACGGCATTTCTTTCAATTTTTTAAATGTTAAAAAGTAGTTATAGTAACATAACTACAATAGCTAGATATATGATCTCGCGAAGTTTTTTGTTGATATTGATATGTTCTATAATATTGTAGAACATTTTTTTGTTCTATCGTTAATACTTTCCGCAGCGCATGCGATGAAAGACATATTTTGGCTAATTTTTTTACATCTTGAGTTGGTTTTAGTAGGAATTTCTAAGGATCTCTATTTTTTTCTAGTAATAAATATAGCCTATGTTACTCAGCGATAATGTAGCTTTCTATTGGTGAAAGAATTTTTGAAATCGGTCCAGTAGTTTCGGAGCCTATTCAATTCATACAAACAAACAAAAAATCAAACCTTTCCTCTTTATAATATTAGTATAGATTGGGGCGTGGTAAAAATGGTACTCTTATTTAATAACACTAACCTAAAGAGAAAAAAAAAAAAGAACTCTGTTATTTAGGTGAAATACTGAAAAAAATATTATCGGCGGAGTTCCATATATTTTAAGGGTGAAATTAATTCTAAAGATTATATGGCTCATATTAATATTTATATGGCAAAGATATTCAATTTTCAGTTGTCCTATTCACTCCGGCAAATTCGTTTCATACGAAAATAAAAATTACTTAAAATAAAAAAAAAACAGTTTTCGAAAAACAGCTTCTTTTATTGAAAACTGAATTATTCTTTCTTTTTTTTTTGAAGGCCAAAAAGGACCGCCTCAGAAAAAAATAGTTAATTTTTTTAAATATTAAATCACATTTTGGCTCAATTTATTCCTAATGCTCGATGTAAAAATAAGGTCGACAGCGCATCATTGACTGATGTTCTGTGGCTGAGGTATCAGCTACCATCTAGTGAACCTCATGCTCGTCTGTCGATATATGACATAAAAAAAATTAATCGAAAATTCCAAGATGGCGGCTACAACTTTTTGGACAACTGTCGATGAGGTATCAAGCGAGCGTCACACTCATCTCTCAATATCATAGATTGAAAAACCGTGAAGTGCATATTGCGCGTTTCGGTTTGAGTCTATGGATTTCCGAATGCTCGAAGTAAAGAGTGGGTCGACAGCGCATCATTGACTGATGTTATGTGACTGAGTCTCTCGATATCTCGTATGTATGCTCGTCTGTCGATATCTGACATAAAAAAATCTATATAACAGGCAAAATAAAAGCACCCTTTTCCCGTCTGCCCTAAAATAACCCGGAACCATTTCTGTTTTACTCAGTTAAATCTAATCACGTATGTATATAATAGGAATGTAACGGAGGTGGTTTTATCGGAACCGAATTCGGAATCGGAGTGTTTAAATTTGGTTTGTCGGAACCGGAATCGGAATCGGAACCAGAATCGTAGGCAGAAGCAGAAGAGATGTGTAATAAAATAAATCAGTTTCATTCATATCAATTCAAAAAATAAAACACCTTCCTAGTTGTTGAAAATAAAAATAAACAAATTTACTTAAATTTTATACCGTAGTAAATTAAATCAAATGGCGCTGATCGCGGCTGTGCTTTGACTTCCGATTATAACCTCCGATTGTTTATCGGAACCGCCGCGCAGGTGCAAAATCAATCGGAAGTTCCCACCTTTCGAAACCGGAATCGAAGCTCCGTAACATCCCTCGTATATAATACTTCGTTAAACAAACAGGAGTTATTTTTTAAATGAAAATGTTTTTAGAAGCTAATGAGAGATTTCCGTTACTGTTTAACCGAGTGAGTGCTTCATCCCAATTGATATTATAAATGGGAATGTAACCGTGGAATACTGAAACGATAAAGAATTTATATACCTTTAAACAAAAAGTGAGGGCTTACTTGCTGCAAGGACAACTAAATGAGAGTACGCCTTTATAACTAGGGTCAGGATAAAACGTAATCATGTAAGTTAATATATTGATATTTCTAATCTACATGTATGTTTGTGGTGTGTTTATTATTTTTGATTACTAATTTTTTTATCCCGTTAAGCTTCTTTCCTCTTTATGTGCTCTGATATTGTGTCGATATCTTTTATATTTTTTATGATTTCTTTTCTTCTGTAGATATTTTTTATAGTTTTAATTACCGTTTGTTTTTTAATTACTTTTTGGTTTTTGTTGATATTTAACTAGTGTTTGAACATCCGTGAGATGACTAAGCCACAGCTGAAAAACAGCGTGGTGAGTTTGCCAAAACCTCACCACACCATGCTGGACTCAGCGGCCTTTTCATCAGAAGTGTATTTATATTTAATGTTTTTATTTTATACTTTACTATGTACTTTCTGATGAATAAACGTATTCTATTCTATAATCAAAATTTGAGGGCTTCTTAAAATGTTTCTGTCCTTTTACCTTCGTAATGAAAGGGATAGAGATACTTTTAAGTACACCTCAATGTTGATTAGCGTTCGAGAATTCGGGCGTAAGTTTGTTTGTTACGCTTTCACGCCGAAAATACTCAACCGATCATCATGAAACTTTGTACACGTAAAAAAATATTTTAGCAACAATGCACCCGTCCGAAGCCCCTTTGCTGTTAAAGTATAAATTAATAGTAAAATTTATTTATTATTTATTTACTAGCAACGCGCCCCGGCTTCACACGGGTGCAATGTAGATGTACATAAATAGCCTATGTTACTCGCTGATAATGTAGCTTTCTATTGGTGAAATATTTTTTGAAATCGGTCCAGTAGTTTTTGAGTTTATTCATAACATACAATAATACAAATCTTTCCTCTTTATAAAAATAGAAATAAATAGATTAATACGGTATATAGTATTTTATTTAAATGTGTGATACTCGTTAACAAAAGACAATATCAAGCACTATATACATACATGCATACATATACATCACGCCTCTTTCCCATTGGGGTAGGCAGAGATCACGGAATTCCATATGCTCCGATCCTTACATACCACTTTCGCTTCTTCTACTTTCATCAATGCTTTCATACACACTCGACGGTTACGAGTACTTTTGATCTGGCCCTTTTGCAGAACGTCCCCGATCTGATCGAGGTACGTTCGCCTAGCTCGACCACTCCCGACTCTCCCACTCACACCAGTTTCCTAAATCTTTTTCGTTTCCCTACTTTCATCCATCCTTTCTACATGCCCAAACCACCGCAACATACCTTTCTCAATATAATATAATATATATCAATATTTTAGAGTGATCAGTTCTGGGTACCATGCCCCATATTGGAATTTTGGATGACATATTCTTTTTGTGAATATGTATATAAATTTTTTAGGGTTAATTTTTAATTATAAGCTTTTAGTTTGATATTGTTATGTATAAGTTAGTTTTATTTTTAACTAGCGACCCGCCCCGGCTTCGCACCGGTGCAATGCTGATACTAAATCCACTACAGAAAAACTGTTATTATTATACATATAAACCTTCCTCTTGAATCACTCTATCTATTAAAAAAAACCGCATCAAAATCCGTTGCGTAGTTTCAAAGATTTAAGCATACAAAGGGACAGAGAAAGCGACTTTGTTTTATACTATGTAGTGATTTCCTTTTTATTTTATCTTTTTAATATTTTGGTGTACTTAGCTGTGTGTTGTGTGTCAAATAAATGAATATTAAAAAGCACTATACCTGTTAAGGACTAGTACTGATTAAATAATCCGAGCTATTCAAAGGCTTTAAGTCCATATATTTGAATATCCATTCAAGACCACTGCACTCGTATTGCAATCGTAAATGAGCCTTATTGCAATGGAATACGATCAGTTTTCCTGCATCGTATTATTGACCTAGTGATATTTACATGGCCTGCAAAATAATTATTTCATGAATGCGTTGGAATAAATAGCTCATAGACTTGTAGAGGCGAAATATTGCTATCATCTACACTAATATTATAAAGAGGAAAGTATTTTGTATGTTTGTAACTAATGTTGTGATTCGTAAATTTAAAAGGCAAAATCGTATATTGTAATCAAATTTAGTGTCAAAAAAAGATATAATGTATAATGAGTAGGTGCTTTTTTTTCAACTATTTTTTTTTTCGGTCCCATCGTGAAATTTTGTTGCAAGTACCCAAAAAATATACCCTGAAAGTTTGGGCCCTTAATATTAATATTAAGACCTCGACCCAGGCGTTTGAAGATTTCCCCTTAAAAAAAACATGTTTAAATTTCTATAGCTCGGTGGCATTTCATAGCATCGCTTCGACTATGGACACCCGTCACGAGTTACGACTTGGCCGCAATGGACACTTTTGTAAAGCATTCAATTCTGAAAAAAACCCGTCCGTAAATAATGAGTTTACATATTGTTTTAATGCTTTTAAGTGTATTTAATTCAGATGGTCAATTGTTATTTTGGAAGTAATATGATTCATTCAATTCATTCGACAGTTCATTCTTTCATGTCATTAGTTTGTTTCAATCATTCGTAGAAACTATAGCGACTCATGTTTAGCTGTGAAGTAAAATATTAGAAAAAGATCATTATGACTGCAGTCGTGCTGCAGTCAAGGTCTATTTATTGTAAGGGAATATTGTGAAGTTGTTGTATTAAAGTCTATACTAAATGAATATTGATATTTGAAAAGCATACGTGTTGGTAGTTGAATATACGAGAAGTGAAGTCTGTATTGAAAATGGAAATATACGCTTTGGACTGTACACCGGTGATTTTCATTACACTAATAAACTCAAAAACTGCTGGACCCTTTTGAGAATTCTTTCACCGATAGAAAGCTACATTATCAGCGAGTTACAAAGGCTATTTGTGCGTGCGGAGCCGGGGCATGTTACTAGTCTATTATATAAATACAAATCAATATAGGTACGTGTTTCCTCTATCCTCCTAAACTATTAATCCGATTATGATGAAACTTTGATAAGTTCTTCTGTATATATACTGTTTTACTTCTCGAGAAATTTAAACGCATGCCGGATAGCTAGTTTGAATATTTTTTTAATAATATATTTCAAATTCCAGTTTTAAGTAGAGTACGCTGCGCAATGTCCCAAGTCCCATGTTTTGACGGGCTCGTTGGCGCGTTCGGTAGAACACCTGCCGTGCGCATCGATGGGTCGTGGGTTCGAATCCCACCGGGACGACATGTTTATAATATTCTGTAAGCATGTTTTCCCCACGTCTGGTAACTTCGGGCATTGATCGGGTGGTAGGAATATCTAGATTCCGACCGGGTAACGAACCATCGTTCATAGATGGAAAAACCGTGAAGTGCATATTGCGCGTTTCGGTTTCAGACTATGTTCAGTTCAGTTTAGCTCTAGTATATAATTGCTCTTAACCAACCAAACAATGACAGTTCAGAGAGGTTTAAGACAGTAAAGTATTCATATCAAACGAGAAACTCAAAATTCAACACTGTATGTTTGTAAACTTCTATGAGAAACATAAAATCGATTCCCGGATAAAATATTCAGTACCTGGATGACCGAGCTTTGCTCGGTATTTTTTTTATTTTTATAAATTGTGTTTCTTGGAAATTATATTTAAGTACGAATTACATACTAATAAAATCAAGTCTAACCTCAAAGCAAACACTCATTGACTTCGTGTTACTTAACAACGCCATCTGCTGGAATAGCTTTAGTGTTGTTGTGTCGTTAAAGCAATTAAAAAAAATAGTATTACTATTCGCTGATAGATGTCAAGAAGAGTCATTTTCAATTTAAATTGGGACTACTCTAACGCCACCTTTTTGTTATTATTCTCCCAATAAAAAAAAGTAAGTTTATGTTTAAGTTGATAACACACGAATAAAATGACATTTTCTAGAAATGATTCCTAGTTTAAAAAAAATAGTATTACTATTCGCCGATAGATGTCAGGAAGAGTCATTTTTCATGTAAGTTGATAAAACACGAATAATATGACATAGTATTATTACTCGCCGATAGATGTCAGGAAAAGTAATTTTTCTTTTAAGTTGATAAAACACGAATAAAATGACATTTTCTAGAAATGATTCCTAGCTAGATCGATTTTTCGCCCCCGAAACCCCCCGTATACTAAATTTCATGAAAATCGTTGGAGCCGATTCCGAGATTCCAATTATATATATATATATACAAGAATTGCTCGTTTAAAGGTATAAGATATTTGCGCATTCCGTATCGATGTAAGGTCTCTATGTAAGGTTTGTGTGGCATATTCATTATTGCCAGTTCTTCTCTTCCGTTTTACGCCCTTGATTTGAGAACTGGCAGTAAATGTAAAATTAGAAGCATTTAATATGTATTTTTTATTGACGTTCATAAGTGTACATTGTGTTACCTAAATGAATAAATGATTTTTTAATTTTAATTCACACTGGGTGCTCGAGTGGTCGCGTCCATGCCACAAGTATGAGTGGCCGAGGCTCACTCGCTTTTCGGCCACTTATTTTCGCGCATTTCACTCTTGCACAAATGTAATTAGTGGCCGCGACTGGTAGCTACGTTTAGCCACTGGTGGCCACATCTAGTGGCCGCCTTACCTAAAATTAACTACATATAATTAAAAACATGAAATAAAAAAAAATCGAAATAGCTTAAGAAAGAAACGATGTGTGTGTGTTTTTTTATGTTAGATATCGACAGACGAGCATGAGATTCACTTAATGGTAGGTAATACCTCAGCCACAGAACATCAGTCAATGATGCGCTGTCGACCTATATTTTTTATGTTAGATATCGACAAACGAGCATGAGATTCACTTCATTTTTTTTTTTGTGTATTTTAAAATTCTAAATAGTTTTTTGTGTTGTCATTTTGATTTCTTGCAAAAGTATAGTTTTTATTATTTGGTCTATTTTATTTTCTTACTCCTATTTTCTTTTTTTTTTTAAGAAATTACACATTTTTTTTCATGTTGAAACCACCAGTCTAATCCCGGGATAGTCCCGGGATAGTCCCGGGATAGTCCCGGGATAGTCCCGGGATTACGCATCAAAAATCCCGCAATCCCGGGATTGAAAAAGTAGCCCGGGATTGTGTTCCCTAGCCACAATACATCAGTCAATGATGCGCTGTCGACCTATATTTTATTATGTTAGATATCGACAGACTAGCATGAGGGTCACTTGATGGTAGATGATATCTCAGTCACAGAACATCAGCCAATGATGTGCCGTCGACCTACTTTTTACTTCGAGCATTCGGAAATTCATAGAATGAAACCGAAACGCACGGTTTTTCCATCTATGAACGGTGATACGTTACCCGGTCGGAATTTCGATACTCCTCCCACCCGTTCAATACCCGATGTTATCAGACGTGGGGAAGACATGCTTACAGAAAATTATAATCATGTCCCAGTGGGATTCGAACCCACGACCCATCGATGCGCACGGCGGGTGTTCTACCGAGCCCATCAAAACGTGTGTATGTTTGTCTGTGGAGTTCAGCCGGGCTAGCATGACAAGCGCGACAAAATTTTGTCTACCGTTGTCTCGTGTTTTAATCGACTATCGCTTTATGTCTTCCGGGTCTAACATGACAATTACACTTAAAACTCGACTATTAATATCAAAAATAGAATTTTAATTATTTGTCGATCGAGATATCTTTTCTATCAAAATTGTCGATGTCGAGACATAATATATCTCCATATCTTACATGTTAGTTTGTCTTCTCTCGTCCGCGACATATCTCGTGGCGGTCATGCTAGCCCGGCTGAATACCAGTATATTGTTACAAGTAGGTTATTCCCTCGTAAAAAACCCATACATAAAGATTAGGTTTGAATACAAATTGCTTTCAAGGGTTCGATTGCGTTTGATGTTTTATGATTGAAATTGGAAAATAATTCCAACGATATAATGTCAAATATCGAAAGACGAGTGTGGGCTTCGCTTGTTGGTATTTAAAATTGAATGGAGAGAGAGAGATATATATTTATTAACTGCGCATTTTTTAAAATCTATTCTATATCTAATATATAAAATTTCCATGTCACAATGTTAGTTACCGTACTCCTCCGAAACGGCTTTACCGATTTTTAGCAAATTTTATATGCGTATTCAGTAGGTCTGAGAACCGGCTGCTATCTATTTTTCATATCCCTAAGTGATAAGGGTTGTTCACACTTAAAAAAAAAATTTGGCGACATTTTTTGTTTTAATTTTTTTATAATATGGCATTAAAAAATACATACAACCCTATATTTTTAACCGACTTCAAAAAAGGAGGAGGTTCTCAATTCGTCTGTATGTTTTTTTTTTGTATGTTTGTTACGCGATAACTCCGCAAGTTATGGATGGATTTGGATGATTCTTTTTTTGTTTGGTAGGGGATATTTCAGAGGTGGTCCCATATAATTTTTATCGGCATTGGTTTGGTGCTTATTTAGAAAATCAACAATAACAAAAAAAAACTTATACGTGGATGATATTATGGTTTGTAGTTCCTTTCACGGCGCTGGCTGTCTCATTTGAGCAGCACGTTTAGTGGTAGGTCTACTAAATTATTATGTAAGGATTAATGAACTTAAACACATACACTACCTACAAACATTTTGAAAAAAAAATTATTTTTAAGCAAAAAACAAAAACCGACTTCAAAACTATAACTAAAAAGTAAAAAATAATATTTTAATTACTTCAAAGCATTATTTATTAACAGTTATTTTTGGAGTCGGTGCCAGCAAAGAAGGACTGTTTAATCCTGCTTTTGCAACTTTTCGAACGGTACGGAGCGGCATCGGTTGGGTGGCACCGACTTCAAAAATAACTGTTAATAAATAATGCTTTGAAGTAATTAAAATATTATTTTTTACTTTTTAGTTATAGTTTTGAAGTCGGTTTTTGTTTTTTGCTTAATGCAACAAACTTTCGAACAGTACGGAGCGGCATCGGTTGGGTGGCACCGACATCAAAATAACTGTTAATAAATAATGCTTTGAAGTCATTAAAATATTATTATTTACTTTTTAGTGCAAGTTTGTAGTTTTGAAGTCGGTTTTTGTTTTTTGTTTAAAAATAATCACTCTTCTATTACCAACCTCTACTTTTTTTGTCAAAATAACTAGACCTGTGCGAAGCCGGGGCGGGTCGCTAGTATTGTAAGAAAATCACCGGTGTACAGTCCAAACGTATATTTCCATTTTCAATACAGACTTGACTTCTCGTATATGAATATTGAATATATTCAACTACCAACACGTGTACACTTTTTTTAAATATCGATATTCACTTGTTATAGACTTCAATACATCACGACAGCTTGACAATATTTCCTTATATTAACTAGAACTTGACTACAGCAAGACTGCAGCCAGAATGATAGTTCTCTAATATTTTATTTCACAGCTACACATGAGTCGATACAGTTTCTTGACTATGAATGATTGAAACAAACGAATGACATGAACGAATGAATTGAATGAATACTTCTAAAATAATAACAAATTATTTTTCCCTGTTCTGTGTTCATAAGTGTACATTATGTTACCTAAATGAATAAATGATTTTGAATTTGAATTTGAAAATACTTGTCCTATATTTCTGATGTCCTGGTACTTCTTAGATTTCCCGAGACCTCTAGTGAGGCATGGGGCAGACATATTTCTGTGTCTGTTTCACTGATCATTTTTATTTAAAGGCAAGTAGGTGATCAGCCTTCTTATATGCCCTGCCCGACTGAAACATTTTTTAACTTGTTTCCCCTGGATTTGAACCCAGAAACTCCGGTGCTAAACGCATCACGCTTACCACTAAGCCAAGGCAGTCAACGCGGTCATGGCGGTAACGATCATAATTCCCTTTAAATAGCTTATATTTATCTATTGAATTTCGAAATAAAATGGAGAAAAATACCTTTGAAGTTGTTTTGAAGAAGGCTCGAGGCGGCGGTCGTTAGGCGCCCGCCGTTGCTAGGCAACGCGGGATCGGTTGCTATAAACGTCCTCCCACGATTTGTGGCGGAAATATTTTCATCCGATCTACTGGCACAGTTAAGTGGAGCTACAGTTGGGATAAGATGGAAAAACGCTTCGTAAACGCGGTTATTGTGGTAGATGGCTGGCCATGCGTCGTACTCTTGAACTTGTGGTGACTGGTCGGACTTGAATCGTGAATGCGGTGATACTAGTGGCGTAGCTATCATAGGGCAAAGTGGTGCAGTGCACCAGGGCCCCTAAGCTGAGAGGGGCCCCTGGGCTTTGAAAACAGATGAAACATGATTTGAAAAACAGATGCCCAAGCTTTGTTGATTAGTAGTAATTTGCAAATAAATATGATTTAGTTGCGCCTGCTGAATATATTTACTGAGAGGGCACTGGGCTTTGAAAGAGAAACATGTTCTCCAAGCTTCGTTGAGTAGTAATTTGCAAATAAATAATGTTATGCGCCTGCTGAAGATATTTACCGATTTGCATTTTTTCTCTATGCACCGGGGCCCTTGTCTACTTAACTACACCACTGGGTGATACTAGTTATTTCGACTATATGTTTGCGTGTTATTCCCATGACAATGTAAGTGCGTGATCCTATTTTATACTGCTGATAGAGGAATAAACTTGGTTTTTTTTTTTCATTTATTTTTTATTATTATAGTTAATTACTTCAAGATGTTATGTGTGTTTTCAAATCTGGTAACTTCGGACATTGGACGGTTGGGAGGAATATCGAAATTCCGACCGGGTAACGAACCACCGTTCATAGATGGAAAACCCGTGAAGTCCATATTACGCGTTTCGGTCTATGAATTCAGTCTATGAATTTCCGAACGCTCGAAGTAAAAATAGGTCGACAGCGCATCATTGACTGTTGTGAGGTGTCTACCTACCAACAAGTGAACCTTATGCTCGTCTATCGATATCAACAATAAAAAAAATTGAATACATAACACAAACATCTTATAATCAAAAACATAAAACATACAAATAGAACAAAGAAATAATAATATTTACTTTGTAGCGACATCTATAATCCGCTACAAGAATCAATACAAAGACGTCAATTCCTGAATCGCGCTATCAAAGTTTCTGTGCGCGCTAACTATATATACAACATCTCGACATCAACCACTGGGGCCTTAGGGCCGGCCAGTCAGTGGTTCGACTGGTCGAGGATCCTCCCTTTAGGTTGGAGGAAGAGCACACCTCCCTTCCTCCACATTGGTGACCCCGACGTGATCTTCACCGTGCCGACGTGATTCAGCCACCATCCTCCACATTGGTGACCCCGACGTGATCTTCACCACTTTAGAGATGAATGATTTAAACTTGTTAAAATAAAAAATGAGGTGATAAATAACGATCTATATTTTGCATATAAAAATTACATTCGACATGCATTCGCCGCGTATGAGAGCTCAAAGCCGACTCACTGGAATCTCGGGCAATCTGGTACTGGCAAGCAACACTCAACACAGCTGTTTCAACAACTCGATCGACCTCCGTTCTTCGGGGGGGAGTACTGTAGCGACATCTATAATCCGCTACAAGAATCAATACAAAGACGTCAATTCCTGAATCGCGCTATCAAAGTTTCTGTGCGCGCTAACTATATATACAACATCTCGACATCAACCACTGGGGCCTTAGGGCCGGCCAGTCAGTGGTTCGACTGGTCGAGGATCCTCCCTTTAGGTTGGAGGAAGAGCACACCTCCCTTCCTCCACATTGGTGACCCCGACGTGATCTTCACCGTGCCGACGTGATTCAGCCACCATCCTCCACAACTTTACAATGTTTTAGAAGCCAATTGAAAAAATTGTTAATTCTATTTAGCTTTTATAACTTGAAAGAGTTTTTTAGACACACTACCATGTGATGCAATTATTGTATTGTGTGTAAAATCAATAACAGTTCTATGCCAATTACTGGCAAAACATGTGATTGCCAGAATATATTTCAAAATGTACTATGTTTTTAACAAATAAATAATTCTTAGTCTTACGCGTTTGCAATAACTATCCCTACTGTTCTCTACATTCTGTGCCACTAAGCTGAGTGTGGGCTGTGGACCCTGGGGGCGCTCCACAAATAGTATCTAGGAATTAATATTAGTTGTATCTATTTGCTTCGAACTCAGCTTACGTATCGAATAACAAGATAAACATTCATTTGTTAAGTTATATTTGAATTGTTTTTTTTTTATGTTAGACTAGTGGACCCCGCAGAAGTTGTTCTGCCACAAATAGAAAAGGGCTGTTTTTAGGGTTTTCCCGGAAATTATTCGATTTTTTCTCGCCTTTTAAACCTTCCCTAGACCTCCACGAACATTTCAAGACTAAGATAAGATAAATCCGTTCAGCCGTTCTCGAGTTTTAGTGAGACTAACGAACAGCAATTCATTTTTATATATATAGATATCGACAGACGAACATGAGGTTCACTTGATGGTACCTCAGCCACAGAACATCAGTCAATGATGCGCTGTCGACCTACTTTTTACTTCGAGCATTCGGAAATCCATAGACTGAAACCACTTCACGGTTTTTCCATCTATGAACGGTGGTTCGTTTTCCGGTCGGAATTTCGATATTCCTTCCACCCGTTGTGATGACTGGTCAGACTTGAATTCGTGTATTCGGTGATGTTAGTTATTTCGACTATGTGTTTGCGTGTTGTTCCCACGAGAATGTAAGTGCGTGTTCCTATTTCACCATGCCTACTGCTGATAAAGGACAAACCTTTGTTTTTTATTTGATTTTTTCGTATATACATATATATTTAATTATTATAGTTAATTACTTAAAGACGTCATGTGGACCATGGTTTAATGGTGGCGGCGAGTTTATTGCCAGTTCTTTTCGTCCGTTCTACGCCCTTGATTTGAGAACTGGCAGTAAATGTAAAATTAGAGGAATTTAATATGTATTTTTTATTTATGTTCATAAGTGTACATGATGTTACCTAACTGAAGCACGACTGTAGCCAGAATGACCTTTCTAATATTTTACTTCACAGCTACACATGAGTCGATACAGTTTCTTGACTATGAATGATTGAAACAAACGAATGACATGAACGAATACAATGAAGAATGAACTTTCGAATGATATTACTTCCATAATAATAAAAATTGACCATCTGAATTAAAATCATTAAAACAATAGACAATCTCATTATAATTAAAATACTTTTTAACCGACTTCAAAAAAGGAGGAGGTTCTCAATTCGTCTGTATGTTGTTTTTTTTGTATGTTTGTTACGCGATAACTCCGCAAGTAATGGATGGATTTGGATGATTCTTTTTTTGTTTGGTAGGGGATATTTCGGAGGTGGTGCCATATATGTTTTTTATCGGCATTGGTTTGGTAGTTTTTTAGGAAATCTTACAATAACAAAAATTTACTTATACGTAGATGACATCATCTACGTATAAGTTTTCAAAGCATTATTTATTAACAGTTATTTTTGGAGTCGGTGCCAGCCAAGAAGGACAGTTTAATCCTGCTTTTGTAACAAATTTTCGAACTGTATGGAGCGGCACCGATTTGAAGTAATTAAAATATTATTTTTTAATTTTAGTGCAAGTTGTGGTTTTGAAGTCGGTTTTTGTTTTTTGCTTAAAAATAAAATTTAACACTTAATTTGATTACAATAAACACTTGATATTACAATATACGCTGATAGAGGACAAATCTTTGTTTTTATTTATTTTTATTTTTTCGTTTATATATATATTTTTCGATTATTATAGTTAATTACTTAAAGATGTCATGTGGAACATGGTGTAATGGTTGCAGTTCCTTACAAAACATTTGTAAAACAAAAACTTGGCGATTAAAAAAGAGTGGCGGCGATTTTCTTGCCAGTTCTTCTCGTCCGCTCTACGCCCTTGATTTGAGAACTGGCAGTAAATGTAAAACTAGAAGCATTTAATATGTATTTTTTATTGACGTTCATAAGTGTACATTGTGTTACCTAAATGAATAAATGATTTTTGAATTTTTGACTTAATATACTCTACTACCCGTGCGAAGACGGGGCCGGTCTCTAGTTTAAAGATAAAAATGTGTTGGACCCTGGTTCATTTTGTAATTCATTATTGTTAAGTGAATAAATGGTATTGTTTCAGGATATCGATTATGAAGGCTTCAAGTGGTTTCTGGATACCTTCCTCGAAGTTTCAACTCCAGATGAGCTATCCAGGTGAGAATTGAACGATATTTATTCCATAATCCACCCCGGCTTCGCACGGATGCAATTTATCAGATCATGATAATAAAATCGGTCGAGTAGTTTTAAATGGATAATTTTATTTATTTAACAACTTTATTGCATTATAAATATATAAGGACTTAAATAACAGAATAAATAGAGCAAAAGGTGGCCTTATCGCTACAATTCAGCGATCTCTTCCAGGCCACCAGTTCAGAATTACATAAAACTAAAAAGGAGAAGGGTAGGCGCTAAAGTTGAAGGATATTAGTACATGAATAATTAAAGATACAAACAAGAACTAACAAAAATAACAGCTAATTAACTAGAAAGAATAGAATCTAAGAAGAATATAACAATTCGACTTAAAACCTAAACATCATCCATGAATAACAATTTAAAATACAAACAAAGATTTTAATAAATAAAAGCTTATGAAAACTAGAAGGAATAGAGTCTTAGAAAATAACAATTAAACTTAAATTCTAAACAAGTTAAAGCAGTGTCAATAACATAGCACTTACTCTTTCAATAATGTATGAAAGTGATCGGTGACCATTTTGACAAAAGAAGTCACATTTTGAGCACATTTTACTTGAAGGGGCAGCGCATTCCACAATCTAATCGCCTCTACTATAAAAGAACGGCCATAATACTTCGTAAGGTGGGCGGGCATGAGAAGCGATGACGTAGTAGTGTCACGAACAGTACGTGTTTGTCCCAAAAAATTAAAACTTTTTTATCTAGGGTCAAATAGCACATTATATAAAAGGCGAAGGATATGAGTTTTTCTACGAAATCGGATAGGAAGCCAGCGTAACCTACAGCGATATTCCGACACGTGATCATATTTCCTTAGTCCAAATATAAAACAGATACACAAGTTTTGAAGGCGTTCAAGACGATATAATTATTGATCTTCAGTAAGATCGAGATAGCAAAATTAATAATTTTCCCCGTTTTTGCAACATTTTTCACTGATGCTTCGCTCCTATTGGCAGCGTGATGTTATATAGCGAACCAGTAGTTCCTGAGATTAGCGCGTTCAAACAAACAAACTCTTCAGCTTTATAATATTATTAGTATAGATATTGTCTTTTATTAACGCGAGTATCATACATACATACATATACATCACGCCTCTTTCCCATCGCGGTAGGCAGAGATCACGGAATTCCATATGCTCCGATCCTTACTTACCACTTTCGCTTCTTCCACTTTCATCAATGCTTTCATACACACTCGTCAGTTACGAGTACTTTTGAACAGTCCCTTTTGAAGAACCTCTCCGATCTTTGTCCGAGTCTTTGTAAGCTAAACCATTGTTGAAAAGAGTGTCCATGGAGTTTCTTGCCGGTTCTTCTCCATGAGACCCACTTTTTGGAACCGTGCAACTAGACGTTTCATAAGAGCCTGCAAAGGCCTATTTGAAATAAAAAACTTTTGATTTTGATTTTGATTTTTGATCTGATCGAGGTTCGTTTTCCTAGCTCGACCACTCCCGACTCTACCACACATTTAAATAAAATACTGTATACCGGATTAAAAAGGGATAAATAATTTAAATAATATACATAACTAGCTGACCCGGCAATCGTTGTTTTGCCATGTAAATAATTTCTAAAAAGCAGGGGTGGGTGATTGAAGTAAAAATTTAGGGTTGTATGTATTTTTTTAATGCCACATATAATAAAAAAATAAAAAATAAAAATTTCGTCCAAAAATTAAAAAATAAAAATTAGGGGTGGATTACCCTTAACATTTAGGGGGATGAAAAATAGATGTTGGCCGATTCTCAGACCTACTGAATACGCATATAAAATTTGGTAAGAATCGGTCGAGCTGTTTCGGAGGAGTATGGCAACGAAAACTGTGACACGAAATTTTATATATTAGATTAATCGCGTTTTAAGATATTTATACATTGACATGATGCAAGTTTCTTAGCTGTCGCATGCAATATTGAAGCAATAAATAACTTGCATGGTCTAAATCAGAGCTGTTCAATTTAGAATTTATGCGGCCCGCAAAATCTTTCTGTTTCTTATTTCTTTAATTGTATTGTTTAAATTAAGAGAAAATTTGCGTTTTACATATTTTTTCTGTAGTCTTTTATATTCGATAGAGCGAGACAAAACATATTTTAACTATATCAAGCTTATAATACGTTTATTTAAGGCCGTTTTTATATGTACATTTACATATTACCCGTGCGTAGCCGGGGCGGATCGCTAGTATGTTATAAAGATGTGTATTTTTTTTAATGTCAGATATCGACAGACGAGCATGAGGTTCACTTGTTGATTAGGTTAGTAGGTAGATACCTCAGCCACAGAACATCAGTCAATGATGCGCTGTCGACCTAATTTTTACTTCGAGCATTCGGAAATCCATAGACTGAAACCGAAACGCGCAATGTGCACTTTACGGTTTTTTGATCTATAAATTTCGTTACCCGGTCGGAATTTAGATTTTCCTCCCACCCGATCAATGCCCGAAGCTATCAGACGTGGGGAAAACATGCTTACAGAAAATTATAAACATGTGGTCCCGGTGGGATTCGAACCCACGACCCATCGATGCGCACGGCAGGTGTTCTATCGAACGCGCCAACGAGCCCGTCAAATAAGTCAAGTGTATTAATCAAGTCTTATAAAAAATCTATTCATAATTAACTTGGCAGACACCTGTTCCTCTCCTTCGTTCGGAGAGACAAGAGGCCGGCGCTCCGGGAGATGGCAGCGGCGAGCTCTACCGCCGCCTGCGCAGCCGTCACCGCGCATGGCGATCATCAGGTAATGGTCAAAATGGTCATAAAAATGTCTGTTCTTTTTAACCGACTTCAAAAAAGGAGGAGGTTCTCAATTGGACGCTGTTAAGCAATACAGTGTCAACCCACAAAATGTCAAAAATGTAATTTTTGATACCAATCGCTTCCTTATGAGCTGCCGGCCTAGCATGACAAGCGCGACAAAATTTTGTCTACCGTTTTCTCGTGATTTAATCGACCATCGCTTTATTTCTTTCGGGTCTAACATGACAATTACACTTAAAACTCGACTTTTAATATCAAAAATAGATACATTTGTCGATCGAGATATCTTTTCTATCAAAATTGTCGATGTCGAGATATAATATATCGAGATATTTAACATCTTAGTTTGTCTTCTCTCGAGAAGACAAAAGAGAATATATTAATAAAAGAGATATATATTATTTAAATCGTTTTAATAGCAAAAGTATTGAAAAAACTAGCGGGCGCAAAATCCTAACATGGTTAAAATATTAAACAAATATGCACTAAATTCTATTACTTTGATTGCTACCAAGAATAAAGCGTGTAAAAACGACATACATTTAGTGTTTAAATAATAATTAGAAAAATATCAATTATTTCTGTTATTTTTTAAAAGAAATGTAATAAAACCTAATTAAAACTTCAAACTCAATTTTCTCAAAATGGCAATCGTGTGGATTGACACTGTATTGCTTAACAGCGTCCAATTCGTCTGTATGTTGCTTTTTTTTTGTATGTTTGTTACGCGATAACTCCGTTTGGATGATAATTTTTTTGTTCAGAGGTGGTCCCATATAATTTTTATCCAAGCCAAGAACAACTGTCCTAGTTTAATGCAGCTTTTGCAACAAACTTTCGAACAGTACGGAGCAGCATCGGTTGGATGGCACCGACTTCAAAATTACTGTCAATAAATAATGCTTTGAAGTAATTAAAATACTATTTTTTACTTTTTAGTGTAAGCTTGTACATACTATATTATGTAGTTGTAGTTTTGAAGTCGGTTTTTGTTTAAAATAAATTGTATTTTTTTTGTTAGATATCGACAGACGAGCATGAGGTTCACTTATTGGTAGGTGATACCTCAGCCACAGAACATCAGTCAATAGCAAACCCCCAAATTTCAAGGCTGAGCCACAGTGCTCGCCACTCTTGTCCGTGATAAGATGTAAAGGCTACCAGGGCCGATACAAAAAAAAATTGATAAAGGTTTCCCTAAAATACTTTCAGGGCAAGTTAAGCCTGGCTTCAAAGATACATGGTTTAGCTGAGCGGTTGCAGCAGCTGGGCAAGAACTCTGGCGACTCCGTGGACGGCGATAAGGGCTCCAGGAGTAGAACTGGTAAGGTATAGTAAAGTCCTGTGGGAGAGTTTTTGTTAAGTCACAGCAACATAAGGCAGTTTGTATCTGCCTTATATTTCTGTGCCTGTGAATTATAATCAATAATGGACTTTATTAAAATGGCGGAAACATACTATCAAAACGCAACGCCACGCTACGGCATCTGACGCTGTCAGTGCGAATCAATTCCATACATTTAATACGCTCAGAAACATATAGAAAGCACGCCACGTGATCACACGCACCCCCACGCGATAACATCCAGTCAAATATCGGACCAAAAATCAAGATTCTTGGTCCGAGAGTCAAACTAGAACGGAATTGCCTTTCATTCATCCGAAAATATGAATGATATCTCTCACTATCTTGGAGAAATGTTATAAAGGGTATGATATTCACCGTAAGTATATAATTCTCTTTAGATTTATTTCATAAATCCAGAATCTTCTACGTCGTATACGATTTTCTGTATTAAATATATCCCTAAAATCTGCAACAAATATTCCTCAAAATCTTTATCCAGTTCATATTTTAATATTAAATCCACGGTTACGACAATACTCTTTCGTCTTTCACAAAGCTTTGACACTGGCAAATAGTGTAGTAACGTCGTGTGGCGTGTTGTATATTGGCACAATTCGCATCGGGTGTCGACACGTCACATCGCGTAACATCATAAAATACTAGCGGATCCGACAGACGTTGTCCTGCCAGAATGTTGCCTTTAAAAATAAAAAAAATCTAGATTTGAATATATTATTTTCCCACTTCTATAATGTCTAGTATGTCACTGATTTGCAGTGGACATCAATTATTACAATAACTATTAAAAGAACATGGAAAAAATACACAAAATTTATATTGCAAATAGGTGACCCGGCAAACGTTGATTTGCCATGTAAATAATTTCTAAAAAGCAAGGGTTGGTGATAAAAAAGTAAAAATTTAGGGTTATATCGATTTTTAATGCCACATTATAAAAAAAAATAAAAACAAAAATTTCGTCCAAAAATAAAAAAATTTAAGGGTGAACAACCCTTATCATTTAGGGTTATGAAAAATAGATAGTAGCCGATTCTCAGACCTACTGAATACGCATATAAAATTTGGTAAAAATCGGTAAAGCCGTTTCGGAGGAGTACGGTAACTAACATTGTGACATGGAAATTTTATATATTAGATAAATAAGGTTTGGATCTCCGCAATCTTCCGTAATTGACAGCTCACGTCGCGCACGCTTATAGCTTATTTGTAATTATTGATGTCTATGGAATGACGTATGCGCTTACAATTTGGGTGACACTCGGTGTTTGTGTTATCTGTATGTATAAAACGAATAAATAGACAAATTATTAGAACAGAAACTTTGCAAGTAATGAATTTTGTACAGGTTCTGAGGAAATTTTTAAGGGGGGATTGCAATTTTCCTATTCACCGGGCTCTCGCCCACCTAGCTACGCCATGGTATTTAAATAGAACTGTGTATGACTACTTGACTTGGAACTTCTCCATAGGCAGTGTCCACCCGATGTTTTCGGTGACGACTCATCCGTCATACTCCTCCCACGAGCTGGGGGTCGGAAGGAATGAGACCAGTCCCTCGCACAGTCAGATGTCCAGGAACTCCAGCAGGAAGAGTAGTAACTCGCTTCGAGTCAACCAGTCTACTAAAATTGAAGGTATTTAGAATTATCAGAAAAAAACCTTGTATTGATTAAGAATTTCATAGATATAACTTTTTTTGAAGATATCGACAGACGAGCATGAGTTCCACTTGATGGTAAGTTATACTACAGCCACAAAACAACAGTCAATGATGCGCTGTCGACTTATATTTTTTATGTTAGATATCGACAGACGTCGAGCATGAGGTTCATTTGATGGTAGGTGATACCCTAGCCACAGAACATCAATAATGCGCTGTGGACCTACTTTTAGTTCGAGCATTCGTAAATCCATAGACCGAGACCGAAACACGCAACGTGGTTCGTAACCCGGTCGAAATTTTGATATGCCTCCCATCCGCTTAATGCCTGATGCATGTTGTCCTGGCGGTATTCGAACACGCGACCCATCAGAGCGCAATGTAGGTCTGCCAAACGAGCCAAAAAGCCTGTTAAATTTAATCGGTATTTTGACTTCAGATTTCAAGCACTTGATGCGTCGATCCTCCACGCTGGAAGTTCACACTGCGAGGGTGTCACTCAAGGATATTGTGTGTTATTTATCCTTGCTGGAAGCAGGCAGACCGGAAGACAAATTGGAGTGTAAGTATATGTATTTCAGTCGGTTGGAATCTAGATAGATGCCATCAAAACATAAATTATAAAAAAAAACAAGTCTCGCGACTCAGTTCTTCTATCGTAAAAAGTTGTGAGATCCATATTATACCAAGTCGGTCAATTTATTCAGTCTCTACTGAAGGATCCTTCTGTCTTAAGTTATTACGTAATTAGCTAACCTTACAACATCTTATAGTGATCATATCAATACCAATATTAAAAATATTTTATGTTTTAAATAAATATATTGACCAGACTTCTAGTTTTATTCATAACGAAGTTATATGGTGGTCGAAAATGGTCTGAACTACTTCGAGAAAAGGATGGTACGGCCGTGCCGCTTGTTACTCGACTTGGCGGGGATACTGCCGTGCCCCCAGATAAAAAATTTATTTACAAACACAGCACAATATGACAAGAGCTTAAACTAACTATAACTGCGCGGCTTATTG
Organism: Anthocharis cardamines; assembly: GCA_905404175.1. Classification (NCBI taxonomy): domain Eukaryota; kingdom Metazoa; phylum Arthropoda; class Insecta; order Lepidoptera; family Pieridae; genus Anthocharis; species Anthocharis cardamines. Next base: position 4,558,585 of record FR989979.1, read on the forward strand.
CACGAACTTATCCCTGCAGCTCCTTTTCACCATCGGACGGCCAGACACAGAGTAGGGTTTCATCCTTTTATGGTTGATGTACCACATATACGTACGAATCGGTACGCTTCCTCTTTTATCCTCCGTACCGCCAAGGAATGGAATTCACTACCTGGGTCTGTCTTTCCCGATTCCTACAATCTTAATGTATTCAAAGCCAGAGTGAATAGGCGTCTTCTAAGTAAGCATGCTCCCATTTAGATCGCATCCGCGCTTACCATCAGGCAGGATAGCGGTCAAATGCTTACTTATTCTTCATAAAAAAAAAAAAAACTATTTATATGCTAGTACAGTCACGTCGCAGTGTGCACTGCGGTTGTGAATAAAAACTGGCTCAGCATACGCTGTGATACTTCCATGTTACGGTGTTAATTCTGCCAGTCCCCCTTTGGAGTGTAAGGCAGCTGCGCCAATCTATATCTATATATATAAAAGAGATTCCCACCTATATAGATACTCATCACGATATCTCTGGAACCATAAGGCGTAGCAACTTGAAATATGGTAGGAATATTCCTTTCGCCGAGTAGAGGTCAGCTAAGAACGGATTTTACGAAATTCAACCCACAAGGGGGGTTGGGGGGGCAATTGCTAGTATATATATAAAAGAGATTCCCACCTATATATTGACTCATCACGATATGACGGGCTCGTTGGCGCGTTCGGTAGAACACCTGCCGTGCGCATCGATGGGTCGTGGGTTCGAATCCCACCGGGAGCACATGCTTATAATTTTCTGTAAGCATGTTTTCCCCACGTCTGGTAACTTCGGGCATTGATCGGGTGGGAGGAATATCTAAATTCCGACCGGGTAACGAACCACCGTTCATAGATGGAAAAACCGTGAAGTGCATATTGCGCGTTTCGGTTTCAGTCTATGAATTTCCGAATGCTCGAAGTAAAAATTAGGTCGACAGCGCATCATTGACTGATGTTCTGTGGCTGAGGTATCTACCTACTAACCTAATCAACAAGTGAACCTCATGCTCGTCTGTCGATATCTGACATAAAAAAAAAAAAAAAAAAAAAAAATATCTCTGGAACCATAAGGCGTAGCGACTTGAAATATGGTAGGAATATTCCTTTCGCCGAGTAGAGGTCAGCTAAGAACGGATTTTACGAAATTCAACCCACAAGGGGGGTGGGGGGGGGCAATTGCTAGTTATTAATAATAATAAATAAACACAAATAGGTATCACGATAAATTAAATTAATAGAAGCCAATACCGTGAAATAATAAGTGATTAATAAAATAAGATAATCATTATTCAATATTTATTAGATTATCATTTAAATAGACATATATCCATATCTACCCAGCGACCGTTTTCTATGTGCGCAGTATCTACCCCATCAGACCCATGTATGCCCCATGCCCCACTAGGGGACTCGGGAATTCTAAGAAGTACCAGGACATCAGAAATATATAACAAGTATTCTATCAATGTATACTGGTAAATAATAATTACTATTGAATACACTAGCGTTATTAGTTAGCGGTGATCAGTGAAACAGAGACTGGTCTGCCCCATGCCCCAACTCGGAAAGTCAGACTTAATGTTTGATATTTGTTCCAGTCATGTTCCGTCTATACGACACCGATGGGAACGGCGTGCTGGACACAAATGAAATGGACTGTATTGTCAATCAAATGATGACAGTCGCTGAGTACCTCGGCTGGGAGACTTCTGAGCTTCGGCCTGTAAGTATGAGACCTTTAAGTAGGCCTGTGTATTTGTATTTAATACTTACAACGCGCCCCGGCTTCACACGGGTGCAATGTACTTTACACAAAATATAGCCTATGTTACTCGCTGAGAATGTAGCTTTCTAATGCGGAAAGAATGTTTAAAATCGGTCCAGTAGTTTTTCAGTTTATGCATAACATACAAAAATACAAATCTTTCCTCTTTATAATATTAGTATAGATATAGACTAGCTGATGCCAGCGACTTCGTTCGCGTGAGCTTCATCTTAAGCTGAGCTTTTGAACAAGGTTTCTTTAATCTATATATATAAAAGAGATTCCCACCTATATAGATACTCATCACGATATCTCTGGAACCATAAGGCGTAGCGACTTGAAATATGGTAGGAATATTCCTTTCGCCGAGTAGAGGTCAGCTAAGAACGGATTTTACGAAATTCAACCCACAAGGGGGGTTGCGGGGGCAATTGCTAGTATGATATATTCATATCCACTATTACACGAATACATATTGAAAGCGGCGAAATAAACTATTCCATTTACATATGAAACTGTTATTGACATCTGATAATTCGAAAAAGTTCGACGCGAGTCAGTTTGCATTGCAATTTGTTGATATGGTGCCTTTAAAATAATTTTTAATTGATGATAACTTTTCTTTCTGACAACCGAAAGCCTATATGTTGCTCCTACCTGGCTTTGCTTAACAGACAAATAGACAAACAGACAGACAAACAAAAACTTTTAAAAAAAGCTGGGTTTGTTCTATTTCTCTTCTTACATCCTATCTACTCGGTTTTTAGCATTATTTTTTACATGTACAGACATTCGACCTCTACAACTTTATTATATGTATAGATTGTCTTTTATTAACGCGAATATCATACATTTAAAAAAAGTAAAATGTAGGTCGACAGCGCATCATTGACTGATGTTCTGTGGCCTACCATGAAGTGAACCTCATGCTCATCTGTTGATATCTAAAGCGATAAAAATACCAGCTGGCCTAGCATGACACCGCGACAAAATTTTGTCGACCGTTTTCTCGTGTTTTAATCGATTATCTCTTTATTTCTTCCGGGTTTAACTTGACAATTACACTTAAAACTCGACTTTTAATATCAAAAATAGATATATTTGTCGATCGAGATATCTTTTTCTATAAAAATTGTCGATGTCGAGACATAATATATCTCCATATCTTACATCTTAGTTTGTCTTCTCTCGTCCGCGGCAAATCTCGTGGCGGTCATGCTAGGCCGGCTGAAGACTTAATTGAAAATTCTATATCATATTTCATACTAAAAAAATGGTTCCAGATTTTGCAAGACATGATGGTGGAGATAGACTACGATGCTGATGGGACGGTGTCACTTGATGAATGGAAACGTGGAGGGTAAGACTTGACATTGTTGTGGGATGTTCTTAAACATGTAGGATCTCTAAACATAAGATTTTGCACCCTCTTACATACATACATACATTTTATTCCTCTTTCTTATTGGGACAGGTAGATATTCCATATGCATACCAATTCTCTACATAAAATTCATCAATGCATACACCCTCATCGGTTTCGAGTACTTTTGACCTGGCCTTTTGAAGAATGTCCTCGATCTGATCGAAATACGTTCACCTTCTACTTACACCCTATTACATAAATAAATAATGTAGGTAGGTGTAGGTGAACCCCATTTTCTTCGAGCAGCAGTTACAAGTTCCTGTATTTAGTTTTTTTATAACATCCTGATTCTCCCTTTTTGCAGCTAAAACTGCAAGCTATTACATATATTCATTAATGAAAACCATGCCTATAACTTGAGCCTATACTTTTTTTATAACGTCCTGAGAAGATGGTGGAGAGAATGATTAATTTGAAGATAGAGTCTTATTTCCTCATCAAAGATTCCTGTCCCTTTTTGCAGCTAAAACTCCAAGCTTTTCCATGATTTCTATTAATGAAAACCATGCCTTTAATTTTGGTCCATACTATTATTCTTTAAAACGTCCTGAGTCTCCATATTTGCAGCTAAAACTCCAAGCTTTTCCATGATATCCATTGATGGAAAATTCAATATTTCTTTTCAGCATGACAACAATACCTTTACTAGTTTTGCTAGGACTGGATACAAACGTGAAAGAGGACGGTGAACACGCGTGGAGACTGAAGCACTTCAACCGGCCAGCCTATTGCAACCTTTGTCTGAATCTCTTGGTTGGTTTGGGCAAGAAGGGACTCTGTTGCATATGTGAGTATTGATAAATGTTGTAACTCAAAGCGCCTCTTTTGGGCTTTAAGGGGAGCAGTGTAATACAAATGTCGAATCTTCAAACTTCGACAGTTTTTCTATAATGGACTTCGTTTTCAGTCCAAGGATTTCTGAATGCTCGAAGTAAAAGTAGGTCAACAGCGCATCATTGACCGATGTTCTGTGGCTGAGGTATCACCTAACATCAAGTGAACCTCATGCTCGTTTGTCGATGTCTAACATAAAAATAGATATATTCAAGTTATATAACACAATTTATATAAATTGAATATCTCAAAACCCTTTAAGATAAAATACTGTATACCGGATTAAACGCGATTTATTATTTATATTGTTTGTTAGTATCCGTGGTCACGGCAGACAGAAAGATGACAGTTGTCTGATTTGAAATGTCACAAAGTTGCCATATTAACGCCATCTATTGCTACGGAGTTGATATTTACTGTAATTGTCTATATTCATGGATATACAATTGTCTTTCAGTCTGCAAGTTCACAGTTCACGAGCGCTGCGTCCAGCGCGCGCCCGCCTCGTGCATCGCGACCTATTGCAAGGCCAGGCGCGCACCGTCGACGCTTGCGCATCACTGGATCGAAGGTACTATTATTAATGACTCTAAACATATCATAATAAAAAAAAAAAATGTGAAATTTTATCAGAAAACGAGAGGCAACGATTAAAGAATTAAATAAAGAACCTACAATTATTTTTAATAAACCACCAAAGTTAACACGAAGCGCTAGAGTACAGCCTACTTTTCTTATGAGCCACTAAAAACTTAATTCTTGTTGTTATGTTCTTACACTATTATGTAATTATTATTCCTTATTTATTATTGTTTCGTTATTAGTAACATTTTCGTAAATACAACTTTTATTTATTGCCATCAATAATTATTATTATTTACATATTATTGTAAATCGTATTGTATTTTCGTTTGTTTTGTAGGTGGCAAATAATGTTGATATCTAAATGTTTGACTGTGTGACTGTTTTTGGTAGTAGTAGCTAGTAACAAAAAAAATACTATTTTATATAAGTATTATTTATATATGTAGGCAAATGAGCATGCCTGATGGAAAGTAAATACCACCGCTCATGGTCATTTCCAGCACCAGAGAATCTGCAGATGCGTTGCTGGCTTTTCCGGCTCTCTATTTAATCCACAGATTACTTAACAGATACCGTTTACAGGGCCGCCGACTGCCAGAACAATTGTATTTAATAACACAAAATTTAAAATTTCCATGTTTAGTTCTGCCCAGTTATTGGAACCGCAAACACGTGGCGTACTTCCTGTATAAAAATCTTTAAAAATGTCTTACTGTTCTGTCAAATGGTGTGGCAAAAATAGCAAGACATTAAATTTCAAAAAAGGATTACATTCCACCTGTATGTCAAATTCATTTTAATTTTACTCATTTCACTGAATTCATTTTATTTTCTCGGAGATCAACTTATACTGGACGGTATTAGTCACGTAGTCACTCGCGCGTATATACGTCTCTTTCTCGCATTACCGTATTATTACTTTTCTCTTTCTTTGCCAAGGTCACGTGTAAAGATTAGTGATGTGACAAGGCCTGTATCGATAATTAAATAGAAATGTCCAACGTTTTATACTTCAAAACATAACGTCGTTGCGTCATAGGTCAACCATAACTGGTACAATTGCTTACTTTCTACGATTTTCAAAATTTCGAAAAAATAAAAATACACCCTAATAAAGTGAATAATTCTGTCAGCTTATAATATTTTCAAATTTTTTCATATTTTCTTAAATAAAACCAGTTAACCGATTGAGAATATAGTAAAAAACAACATTTAAGTTGGTAGTCTCTCACAACAAAAATATACGATAATCTCAAAATATTGTTTATTCATTAAAATCTTCATTTAATTCCCCATTAATAGCCATAAAAATAAAAAAAATCAAAGCATTAAACCTTATTTAATTTCATTTTAAAAATTTCTAATTATTTCCATACTAAATTTAAAACGGCTAAGGGTGTTATCAGTCACTTATTTTTGGCCAAGAGTGTTCTTTTTAAACTATCTTTATAAATTCGTAAATTTCAAATAATTCATTCAATCAGGAGTACATTTTCGGTCAAGAGCGTGTCGGCAATTAAATTCAGTTTAAATATATTTTTTTAAATATTTTATAGTAAAGTCTGTGTCGACCCATATCCTTCCCCTATACCTCACCCCCGTAATACCCATTTCCCACTCCCTTCACCCAACCCCCCCAAGTTTGGGCTTGAAAGAAGCGTCTCATCGAGACGAGTCGATTGGCCCCGGCAGATCCCCCCCTCCCACCTTCCTCCACCCCTCCAAACTCAATTCAATTCAATTTCAATTCCTATACCAACCCACCCCCCACGAAACCCAATTTCTTCCCCCTTAGTCGAACTTTTTTCGACCTCACCCCCGCAATTCCCAACTCCCTCCCCCTCCACCCACACCCCCCGAGTTCGGGCTCGAAAGAACCGTCTCTTCGAGACGAATCGATCGGCCCTAACAGATTCGTACGAGAAAGTCAATACATCGATATTCAGAAAACATCGATATCGTCTATGGACATCCCTCAGTTATCACTGTAACCTTGAAGTAGCCAATAGCGGCGTAGCTGCTTTCCTTCCCGCCCTTCGTCCCCCTTCCGACCTTGGCGATTTAGAATCAACGCAATTTTAGTGAGATTATCAATCTATTGGGGGGATCTGTGATTTAATCGCATCGGTGTTGTAGGATATGCAGATATCGGGCCTTTTAGGTTGCAATAGGCTCTCTTCTTAGCGAACTAAAATTGGCAACGACATACACACACTTAAATAAAATACTTTATACCGGATTAAAACGCGATTTATTATTTATATTGTTTAAATTATTTATCCCGACGTTTCGGATGCTTTTCAGCAACCGTGGTCGCGGGGAGACTGTCTCCTAAATCGCGTTTTAATCCGGTATACAGTATTTTATTTAAATGGCAACGACTGGTTATGATAATGTATGGTAGGTGTACTTGGTCAGTGAAACAGACACAGAAATATGTCCGCCTCACTAGGGTTGGAGTTAGTCTATATATACGTATCTTTGCAGGAAATTGTCACGGGAAGTGTGCGCGGTGTCGGAAAAAGATCAAAGGATACAACGGCATTACTGGACTACACTGTCGATGGTGTCATATCACGGTAAATCTATAGCTATACTAATATTATAAAGAGGAAAGATTTGTTTGTTCGTTAGAATTTAACTACAAAACTACTCGATCGATTTTAAAAATTATTTTACCGTTAGAAAGATACATCTTCATAGATTATATTTAGTAGTAGAGTAGGCTATATTTATTTCCAGAAATATTTAGGTATCCCTACTAAAACTTGAATAATGTAACCCAAGGTGGAAAAAAAGGTTGTGGGGAGTAATCTCCCGATCTACTGAATCGATTTAAAAATTATTTAACCAATAGAAAGCTACATTATCAGCCAGGAACATAGGCTTTTTTTGTGTATATTTAGTATATATACATTGTACCCGTGTGAAACCCGGGCGTGTTAAAAAAATCAACTGTTTTTAATTGTTAGAAGCAGGGTGAACATAAACGGCCTTATTTATAAACGTATTATGATCTTCATATAGTTAAAATATGTTTTGTGTCGCTCTATCGAATGAGTCGTATAGAATCAAAGGCGGAAATCTGACATTTTTGGTCCGGCAATCTACAGACAGAAAATAAGTTCTTGTCGTTTAGACTGTTATGTGTTTTTATATATTTGGTTTTATTTTTAATTGTTAATATTAATAGATACCTTAAACATGCAATGAATTATACCTTACACAAAAATAAAGGAGAAAAACGTTTTTTTTTTTAAATTGCTAACAATCAGCCATAAGTCAGATAGCCGCCTTTGATTCTATACGACTCAAATATAAAGGCTACAGAACGAAAGAAACAAAACATATTTTAACATCGTATATCAAGCTTATAATACGTTTATGAATAATGCCGAAAATATCTTGTTTTATTTATCACAGTAATTTATTTATTTTTTTTTAAGACGCATGATGTATATATATCGTCGTGATCGTAGAACAACGAAAATTCTGATTTTTTACGGTTTTAGTTTATGGCATAAAACTATGTGACTAACTAGCCGTCCCCGCCCGCCCGCTTCGCTGGGCGAATTGTAAAGGATAGACGAATATGAACTATCCACATAAATTTGAAAAAAAATGGTAAAGGGTTGATGGAATTCAAAAAATGAATAGCCTAAAACCTTCTACAATTAATTCCGCGTCGAATGGTCATGGTATCATGCCGATCGGTAGTTTTCAAGTTTATCGATAACAAAGAAAAAAAAGTTGCTTATATATATATAATATAGATTGTCACACAATTTTTTTTTTCATCTGTTGATAAAGGGTTTTAGATAGTTCTAAATTATACAATATAGAACTGTCAAGGAGTTTCATGACATACACTAGAACTAAAATCGTAATAAAATCAGAACCGTCGTTGTTCTACACTGTACAATCACGACGATATGTATGTATGTATATAATTCAATTTACAATACCAACATCTTCCTCTCAGCTCCATAACCGCTGTGTGGGCAGCGCGGGCGGCGCCTGCTCGCTGGGACGCCACGCCAAGCACATCCTGCCGCCAACCGCAATTCGACCACTCGTGCTCGACCGGCAGCGGTCTCTGCCGCATAGGGCGCAGACAGAACAGGTCAGGCTGACACACACGCTCTTTTTTTTTAAATTTATTTTGGCATCAAACATCTTGTTCAACTGTGATGAACAGGCCAGGCTGACACGTGCCCTTTTCTTGTTCAATCTTGGTTTGTTTGTGGAGGATAATTAAAATTACAGTAGAACCCGCTTAATACGATCACGTCTAATACGATATAACGCCATTTTACGCCAGTCCCTGCAACTTGAGACATGTTTTTATACATTTCTTAACACTTAATAAATTCAAATTCAAAATCATTTATTCATTTAGGTAACACAATGTACACTTATGAACGTCAATAAGATAATGCTTCTAATTTTACATTTACTGCCAGTTCTCATATCAAGAGCGTAGAACGGATGAGAAGAACTGGCAATAATCTCGCCGCCACTCTTTTTAATCGCCAAGTTTATTGTTTTACAAAATTGTTGTAAGGCGCTGTAACCTTACACCATGTTCCACATGACATCTTTAAGTAATTAACTATAATAATAATCAAAAATATATAAAAACGAAAAAACAAAGATTTGTCCTCTATCAGCAGTAGGCATGGTGAAATAGGAGCACGCACTTACATTCTCGTGGGAACATCAATATACTTCATAAAATCTTTTTTTTTTCAGCAAACTATCCCTGTCTCCATATCACTACCAATATCTATATCAGCTGCTGAAGACGAGAAGAGAGAGCAGAAGAAAGAGCACCGGGCACCCCCTATCTCCTTCCAAATTACCCCCCCAGAGGGTTCGTGCCCGCTGCTTGTGTTCATCAACCCAAAGTCCGGGGGTCGCCAGGGGTCGAGGGTGTTAAGGAAACTGCAGTACATATTGAATCCTAGACAGGTTCATGATATCGCTAAGGGGGGGCCAATGCCAGGTTAGTGTCCTAACTCTTAAGTAATAGTTAATTAGCATTCACATTAATTGTTAGCATGCGTTAGCATTGTATTAATTAGCATTTAACAAATTAGATGTAGTTGCGAAATTCTGTGCGAAAAATGAGGTTAAGCAATTATTATCTTCGATAATCTTGTAATTGGGACGCATATTTGGACGCTGTTAAACAATACAGTGTCAACCCACATGGTTGCCATTTTGAGAAAATTGAGTTTGAAGTTTTAATTTAAAGTTCTTTTAAAAAATAACAGAAAAAAAATAGATTTTTTTGGAATTATTGTTATTACACTAGATATCGTTTTTCTTGGTAGCAATAAAAGTAATATAATTTAGTGCATTATATTTAAATATTCTAAACATGTTAGGGTTTCGTGCCCACTAGTTTTTTCAATATTTTTGCTATTAAAACGATTTGAATGGTATATATATATAGCTCATAAGGAAGCAATTGGTATCAAAATTTACATTTTTGTCATTTTGTGGGTTGACACTGTATTGCTTAACAGCGTCCAATTAGCATTCACATTCTTTTAACAACTTTTTTTTCATTTGACGGGCTCGTTGGCGCGTTCGGTAGAACACCTGCCGTGCGCATCGATGGGTTGTGGGTTCGAATCCCACCGGGACGACATTTTTATAATTTTCTGTAAGCATGTCTTCCCCACGTCCGGTAATTTCGGGCATTGATCGGGGGGAGGAATATCGAAATTCCGACCGGGTAACGAACCACCGTTCATTGATGGAAAAATCATGAAGCATAGTGCGCATTTCAGTTTCAGTCTATGGATTTTAAAATGTTCGAACTAAAATGTAGGTCGACAGCGCATCATTGACTGATGTTCTGTGGCTGAGGTATCACCTACCATCAAGTGAACCTCATGCTCGTCTGTCGATATCTATACTTTTATACTTAATATTATAAAGAGGAAAGATTTGTATTTTTGAATTTTTGTATTTTTGTATGTTATGAATAAACTCAAAAACTACTGGACCGATTTTAAAAATTCTTTCACCAATAGAAAGCTACATTATCAGCGAGTAACATAGGCGCGATACTAGTCTAACATAAAAAAGGTTGAAAATAAAAATATGTCGTTAAATAGTATCTTATATTTAACATACTTATTATATTGTATATATAAATAAAAAACGCAACCTATCTATTGTAGGTCTGCAAATGTTTAAAGACGTGAAGAACTACAGAGTTATTTGCTGCGGCGGAGACGGCACTGTGGGCTGGGTCTTGGAAACTATGGGTGAGTAGTGAGAGGTATGGCTTTTGGTGTGATTGAGGACTGAGAACAAAAACCTGATTGATTTTTAGAAGACAGATCTATATAAATATAAAAGAGATTCCCACCTATATATTGACTCATCACGATATCTCTGGAACCATAAGGCGTAGCGACTTGAAATATGGTAGGAATATTCCTTTCGCCGAGTAGAGGTCAGCTAAGAACGGATTTTACGAAATTCAACCCACAAGGGGGGTTGCGGGGGCAATTGCTAGTATTTAATATTGTCTTTTATTAACGCGAGTATCACACATTTAATTAAAATACTGTATACCGGATTAGATAAGATAAGAAATGACTATTTAAGAGGTAGTTTGAGAGTAGCGCCAGTGAATGAAAAATTGAAAGGTAATCGTTTGGCTTGGTATGGGCATGTTGTGAGGAGAGATGAAGGGCATGTGTCTAAAAAAGTTTTGAATATGAAAGTGGATGGGTATAGGGGAAGAGGGAGGCCAAATACATGTATTGACTGTGTGAAGAGTGATATGTGTTTGAGAGGTGTGACTGATGATATGGCGAGTGAAAGAGAATGGAAAAAGAGAACATACTGCACCGACACCAAATAAAAGGGAACAGGACAGGAAGAAGAAGAAGATACCAGATTAAAACGCAATTTATTATTTATATTATTTCGGATGCTTTTCAGTAACCGTGGTCACTGGCAAACTGAAAGATGACAGTTGTCTGATTTTTGGAATATCACAAAGTTGCCATATTAACGCCATCTATTCCTACGGAGTTGATATTTACTGTAATTTTCTATATTATGACAATATTGACTAACGGTGTCCTCTTGTTTTTTAGTATGTTTGATTTGGGGCTTTAGATTTTTAATTACTGGATCCCAGGTGTTGGAAAGTCTCAAACCATCTTCACTATTGAAGTTAGAATGGTTTTTTAATTTCAATAGCTTCGCGTACTAGTCTGGGAAAGAACCTACTTTCTCTTGCAAGGATTATTTATTCGAAGTAATATATTAAAAAATATTATATACTTCAGATAATTTAAATAAAATACTGTATACCGGATTAAAACGCGATTTATTATTTATATTGTTTAAATTATTTATCCCGACGTTTCGGATGCTTTTCAGCAACCGTGGTCGCGGGGAGACAGAAAGATGACAGTTGTCTGATATTTGAAATGTCACAAAGTTGCCATATTTAATTCAATTAAATTCAAAAATAATTTATTAATTTAGGTAACACAATGTACACTTATTAAAAGACAATATTACTTCAGATAAAATCGAAATGGAGACTCAACCAGCTGTGGGGGTGATACCACTTGGGACCGGTAACGACCTGGCCAGGTGTCTGCGATGGGGGGGAGGGTAAGTACTATTCTTATATAAAATTCCTTCTAACAGATAAAAAACATCGATTCGAAAAGGCTTCCTAGGGGACTAGTCAGTGTTGCCAGCGTAGAGGTTTCCCCTAAATTTGGGGGTATGAAAGAGGGTAATATTTTAGGGATATTTTGTGGGGGAAATTATTTAGAGAAATTCTCTTCACTTCAATTGTGTATTTTCTATTTTTTTTTTCAGTTAATCTCTTATACAGGATGCCTATTTGGAACCATATATTTTTCGGGTAGGAATCTGGGGGAAACCGGGGAAATTCGAGATGTTGCTGGGGGAATTGCTACTCAGAAGTTGGCAACACTGGGACCAGTGGCGCAAAAAGTAAAAATATATATATGATTGATATTAATTGTCGTTTTATAGGTACGAAGGCGAATCAATTCACAAAATATTGGATAAAATAGCGCGAGCGAGTACTATCATGATGGATCGCTGGCAAATACACGTGGAACAAATGACGCATGATGTTAGTATCCGTTGTAGTAGTTGTAGTAGTTAGACTAGCAATCTGCCCCGGCTTCACACGGGTGCAATGTAGATGTACTACACAAAAAAGCCTATGTTACTCGCTGATAATGTAGCTTTCTATTGGTGAAATAATTTTTAAAATCGCTTGAATAGATCCAGAGATTACTGCCTACAACCATTTTTTTACACCTTGGGTTACATTATTCACGTTTTAGAAGGGATCCCTAATTATTTCTGGAAATAAATATAGCCTATGTTACTTGGTGAAGATGTAGATTGGTCCTGTAGTTTTTGATTTAAATCACAACAAACAAACATCCTAACTATGTCAGTTATCTACAGACGAGCATGAGTTTCACTTGAAGGTAGGTGAAACCTTAGCCACAGAACATCAGTCAATGATGCGCTGTCGACCTACGTTTTTTATGTTAGATATCGACAGACGAGCATGAGGTTTACTTGTTGTTAGGTGATACCCCAGCCACAGAACATCAGTCAATTATGTACTGTCGACCTACTTTTTACTTCGAGCATTCGGAAATCCATAGATAGACCGAAACGCGCTATATACACTTCACGGTTTTTCCATCTATGAACGTTGGTTACCCGGTTGGCGGTTACCCTCTCACCCGTTCAATGCCCGAAGTTACCAGACGTGAGGAAGACCTAAAAGAAAAACTATTTTAATTTCAGTGCGAGCTAGTTCAAATGCCAGACTCCGCGCCCCATCCAACATCAGTCCCGTACAATATCATCAACAACTATTTCTCCATTGGAGTCGTGAGTAGCTTTTATTTATAACTAGCAAAACGCCCCGGCTTCACACGGGTGCAATGTAGATTTACTATATATAGCCTATGTTGCTCGTTGATAATATAGCTTTCTATTGGTGAAATAATTTTTAAAATCGGTCCAGTAGTTTTTGAGTTTATTCATAACATACAAAAATACAAATCTTTCCTCTTTATAATATTATTATTTTAGATTAATAATTGGTCTCCGCGCGCTACGACTAGATACCGCGCTATAAAGAGAAAAGCAGGTTCCTGAATGCGGCAACTCAATATTGTAGTGTGTGTACATCACTGAGATTTTAGGGTTATATTATTTCACTGTGTTTATGACGATTTATACAATACTTACTGATGGTATGTGATGCCAGTATCTTTCTTGTTTCTTGTTGTATTATTTTTATAGTTTGTCTACGCAAACCGGCATTTTGCGGAAAATGGCGTGGTATTTGTTGCCGCATTTTTCAAGCCGCCATCGGTATCGAAACCATAAGAAGTGCGCAATCTAAAGTGTCTTTCAAAATAATGATCGAGGATTATTTTTTAAAATTATGTAGGAACAGAAAATGATGTGTTATGTTATTTATTGATTATAGTTATTTTGTTTGTGTTTATTTATTATTCTTTTCAAATTTATATGTAACGTTTTATTAGTTTCTGTTTTATTTTAATTCTGTATTTGCACCACCTATTTTTATCTCTACATATTATTCTTCTGGTACTTTTCTTCGGGGTTGTCTGGAAGAAATCGCTATTTTAAGCGATAAGGCCGCCCTTTGTACTGTATATTTTAATGTATTTTTATGTCTGTTTTTATTTCATGTGCAATAAAGTATTTTTATTTAATTATTATTATCTAGTCGTATTAGTATAGATAATATGATTTTGATGGGATATAAATATTATACTAGATGACCCGTACCCATTTCGCTCTAGGCCAAATAACTCTCAGATAACAGGATTTTTTCGACTTACTTGACACTCATCGCTATAATTTGGCCAATTTACTCAATATCGTTATACATTGTCTATATGTTATTCTGATGTATAAACAATAATATTGTAAAGTTTCATCAAAATACGTTCAGTAGTTTTTGTGTGAAAGAGTAACAAACATCCTCACAGTTATAATTTTAGTAGGATAGGATAGGATAATTTAATTACCAGATGGCCTAGCACGAACGACTGTCGAGAAAATATTCGAATCGTGAAACTGTCAGAGGGGTGAGCACGAACAAGTATCGAAAGAGTATTCGTATCGTCGAACTGTCATTTGTATGAGATTTTTCATACAACTGAGAGTTTGACGATTCGAATACTTTGTCGATAGTCGTTCGTGCTCACCCCTCAGTTGTATGAGAAACCATTTGAAATTTCATACAAATGACAGCTCGACGATACGAATACTTTTTCGCAAGTTGTTCGTGCTAGGCCCTCTGGAAATACGACAACAATAGTACGGACGAATATTTGAAATATTTTTTATATACAGGATGCGGCGATTTGTGTAAAATTTCACACGGAGAGAGAGAGAAACCCGGATAAGTTTAGTTCCCGGATGAAGAACAAGCTGTGGTACTTCGAGTTCGCGACTTCGGAACAGTTCGCCGCCAGTTGCAAGAATCTACATGAAAACATCGATATTGTTGTGAGTGTTTTTATAAAATACCAGCAACGCGCCCCGGCTTCACACGGGTGCAGTGTAGATATACTATACACAAAATTGTTAGTCGCTGATAATGAGCTTTCTATTGGTGAAAGAATTTTTAAAATCAGTCCAGCAGTTCTTGAGTGTATTCATATCATACAAAAATACAATTCTTTCATCTTTATAATATTACGGCAATCCGCCCCGGCTTCGCACGAATGCAATGTATCAAATCATGATAATAAAATCGGTCGAGTAGTTTTATATGGATAATTTTCCCTGTTTTTGCAACATTTTTCACTGATGCTTCGCTCCTGTTGGTCGCAGCGTGATGTTATGTTGATAGCCTAAAGCCTTCCTCGATAGTTAGACTATCCAACACAAAAATAATTTTTCAATTAGTTCCTGAGATTAGCGCGTTCAAACAAACAAACTCTTCAGCTTTATAATATTTCAGTATTAGTATTGTTCGTATATTTTTTTGTTGTTTTTTTCCCTTTACGTTTCCCAGTAACGAAAAGGATTGAGCACATTCTCATCATTAATACACATTCATTTGTTTAGGCTGTTAAGTTAGGGATTGCCAGAGATGACCTTAAATATTAATTCTAGAAAAAAAATGACCAAAATTGTTGGTCTCCTTATTTCAAACAACTTTGTTCATATAAAATTAAGACCTAAAGTTACATAAACCAGATAATTCAATAACCACACTTTGCCTTTTTTCTCGCTAATTCCGAAAATATTGATCGTACATGAAAATGCGCAAAAAAATGTAGAGAATCGCATGAACAACAATTTAACTATTATTTTTGTTGAAAAGTTGAAAATGACCGAGTTATTAACGAAAAATGGTAATACCTTTAAATCAAGATGGCGGCTAACGCAGGGGTCGAATTTGGTCGCCATTTTGAATTTAGACTCCCACTGACCCCTCTAAAGGGTAGTGTAATAACATTTCTACCTAGAATTAATGCAAGGTCGAATGCTAACCCGACTGGGCTTATAATTGGACGCTGTTATGCAATACAATGTCAATCAACATGGTTGCCATTTTGATAAAATTGAGTTTGAAGTTTTAATTAGGTTTTATTAAATTTCTTTTAAAAAGTAACAGAAGTAACAGATTTTTTGTAATTATTATTATTACACTAAATGTATATTGTTTTTCTTGGTAGCAATCAAAGTAATAGAATTTAGTGCATTATTGTTGAATATTCTAAACATATTCGTACCCACTAGCTTTTTCAATATTTTTGCTATTAAAACTATTAAAATGATATATAACTCTTTTGAAAAATGTACTCCAGCTCATTAGGAAGCGATTGGTATCAAAAAGAACGAACCACCGTTCATAGATGGAAAAACCGTGAAGTGCATATTGCGCGTTTCGGTTTCAGTCTATGGATTTCCGAATGCTCGAAGTAAAAAGTAGATCGACAGCGCATCATTGTCTGATGTTCTGTAGCTGAGGTATCACCTACCATCAAGTGAACCTCATGCTCGTCTGTCGATATCTGACATAAAAAAAATAACATTTTTATCATTTTGTGGGTTGACACTGTATTGCTTAACAGCGTCCATTTATCCTTCGTAACATAATATTATTTCAGTGCGATGGGTCATCTCTAGAGTTAAGCAAAGGCCCAGCTCTACAGGGTGTTGCCTTGTTGAACATCCCCTACGCACACGGTGGGTCTAACTTGTGGGGGGCCAGCGGGGCGCATCGCAGAGGACGCTTCCCGAACGCGCAACAAGGTAAGGGTGCTGTATCTGGGGGCACGGCAATGCCCCCGCCAAGTCGAGCAACAGGCACGGCCGTACCATCCTTTCCTCGAAGTAGTTCAGCCGGCCTAGCATGACAATTTTGTCGACCGTTTTCTCGTGTTTTAATCGATTATCTCTTTATTTCTTCCGGGTTTAACATGATAATTACACTTAAAACTCGACTTGTAATATCAAAAATAGATATATTTGTCGATAGAGATATCTTTTCTATCAAAGTTGTCGATGTCGATATATAATATATCGAGATATCTTACATCTTAGTTTGTCTCGTGGCGGTCATGCTAGGTCGGCAGGCCCACCTAATCAATGCTCGAAATTACCAGACGTAAGGTAAACATGCTTACAGAAAATTATAAACATATCCCGGTGGGATTCGAACCCACGACCCATCGATGCGCACGGCAGGTGTTCTATGATCAGTGGTTTCGGTAGTCAAATGCGAAATCAATATTGCCAAGTTAAATCAGTATATTCGAAGAATTTGGCAACACACAAAAGTATAAAGCACAGGTTGAGAATCACTGGCCCAAGGAATCGCACATTTGTGGACCTCCAAAGATTATTAATAAATAATAAATGTGTTTGATATTGTTTTCAGACATTGGTGATAAACTCATAGAGGTGATAGGATTGGAGAATTGCTTACACATGGGACAAGTGCGAACAGGTATTACAGTTGTATTGTTTTATTGTAACTGAAAGTCAATAAATATATTGATTATTGAGTGGGGAGTATATTAAATAAACACATCATTCTTCGTGTGAAGAATGATATGTGTTTGAGAGTGTATTGACTACACAGTCAATACACATTTATGCCTCCCTCTTCCCTTATACTCATCCACTTTCATATTCAAAACTTTTTTAGCCCTTCATCTCTCATAACATAACATGCCCATACCAAGCTAAACGATTATCTTTCAAGTTTTCAGTCATTGAAAAGTTAATTTAAAAAAATATACAATATTTAATTACCATTCATTCAATCAAATTCATTCATTCATTCAATTCATTCAATTCATTCATTCATTTAATATGCTCTTCAAGGTCTACGAGCGTCCGGCCGCCGCCTCGCGCAGTGTAGCTCTATCACGATCACGACGAAGCGGACGTTCCCCATGCAGATAGATGGAGAACCCTGGATGCAGACGCCTTGCAAGGTATTGTGGTGACCAGAAATCAAAACTAACAAGGAGAGTCTCAAACTTAAGAATCACAGATCACTTTTATATATATTGTAGAGCAGGGTCCCCTCGATAAATATATAAAGCGGCAAGATGCCATTCGTTTTTATTATTGAGGAATTTCAACTCAAAGTTCTATATGTAACTCAAGTAGAAGGAACCTATTTACCGGTTGCAGCAATGGTTCCGTGGCGAAGTGGTAACGCTCTTGCTTACTGAGCGACCGGACGGTTGTTCAAGTCCCGCTTGAGTTACTTTTTTTTTAATTTTTATAAATTATTATTTTATAGTTACATATAGAACTTTGAGTTGAAATTTCTCAATAATAAAAACGAATGGCGTCTTGCCGCTTTATATATTTATTGAGGGGACCCTGCCATACAATATATATAAAAGTGATGGGAATCTGTGATTCCTATGTTTGAGACTCTCCTTGTAAGTCCAACTAGGTCAAGTCTATAGTATAAGGAGTCACAAAATTGATTTTGACAAAAAAAAATATAGGTAGTCGTTAAGGTGATTTTGATAAAAATAAAGCATATAGGGAGTCGTTAAGGTGATTTTGACTAAAACAAAGCATAAAGGGAGTCGTTAAGGTGATTTTGACTAAAACAAAGCATAAAGGGAGTCGTTAAGGTGATTTTGACTAAAACAAAGCATAAAGGGAGTCGTTAAGGTGATTTTGACTAAAACAAAGCATAAAGGGAGTCGTTAAGGTGATTTTGACAAAAATAAAGCATATTATAGGGAGTCGTTAAGGTGATTTTGACGAAAATAAAACAATGGTACACCAGTAGTCGAGTTGTTGTATATATACCGAGCGCTCGGAAACATTTATATAGCGCGATTCAGGATTAGACGTCTTCGTATTGATTCTAGTAGCAGATCATAGATGGCGCTACAAAATCAATATTGAATATATTTGTTTCAGATAACAATAACCCACAAGAACCAAGTTCCTATGCTAATGGGACCAGCGCCAGAAAAAGGCCGCGGTTTCTTCAAGCTGTTCACCCACTGCTAGCCGCTAGCCGCTAGCCGCTAGCCGTCCCGCTCACTCATTCCTTATTATACACATACGAAAGAGATGTATACATGTTTAATGTTGTTATTATATATAGGTTAGGATTCTATGTGATTTTTGTTAAACTATACTAATGTGTATTTAAAATGAATAAGTGATTTTAGTTTTACTGCTTATTTTTTTTATTTGGATATATAGAAATAACTAATAATTGATTTTGATATCGAGGGTCAGGACCTGATTTTGGGGAGGGCACTCGGGGCAACTACCCCGGGCCTCCAGGGAAAGAAAAAGAGGGGCCCCAAAATAGAGAATTTGGCAAAAATCTTTCAAATTCCGAACTTTTCCTTTGCTATCTTTTTTCGCTGTTTTTTTTATCTATTACTCTTTGTACAAACATGTTATATTGTTATATGAAAATAATTTGTTGCCCGGGGCTTCCGCTCCTTTGTTGCCCCAAAGTCACATAGCTCTAAATCAGGCCCTGGATATTGCTAAAACCTAATAAATATGAAATTTTATTTTAAAAGTTTAGAGACAAAAATACCTTATATACAAAAAATATATCATAAATATTAATTATGACAATATATATGTATATCTTAGATATTTTTGTCCCTAAAATTTTAAAATTGAATAACTTAAAATTTCCTACTCACTGGGTTATGTCAATATTGCCAGTTAATTTAATATTATTTTTAATTACGCTTTACAGGGTTAATTTTACATATTATTAATTTAAAGTTGTTACTAGTATGTATATATGTACGTGATAATGTTGATATTTATCCCCAAATAAGTGTTTATTATCTGTGTTAAATGTATTTGTATCTCACGATCATACTCATTTTGAAATATACTAATTTATCGTTACACCAAATCGTCGTGATCGTAGAACAACGACGGTTCTGATTTTGGACGATTTTAGTTTTATTGCATAAAACTATCTGACTAATTATCAAACTACATTTTCTTATTTGTTCTGTTGATAAAGGGTTTTAGACAGTTCTTTATAAAATATAGAACTGTCAAGGAGTTTCATGTCATACAATAGAACTAAAATCGTAAAAAAATCAGAACCGTCGTTGTTATACGATCACGACGAAATGATAAAATATCTCTAGATTTGTCGTGAATGATTTATAGCCCAGTCGGGTTAGCATTTGACCTTGCATTAATTCCAGGTAGAAATTTTATTGCACCACCTTTTAAAGGGGTCAGTGGGAATCTAAATTCAAAATGGCGACCAAATTCGACCCCTGCGTTAGCCGCCATCTTGATTTAAATGTATTACCATTTTTCCTTAATAACTCGGTCATGCGTTAGCCGCCATCTTGATTCAAAGGTTAGATTACTTTTTCGTTAATAACTCGGTCATTTTCAACTTTTCAACAAAAATAATTGGAACTTAAATTGTTGTTCATGCGATTCTCTACATTTTATTTCTTGCGCATTTTCATGTACGACCAATATTTTCGGTATTAAGCGAGAAAAAAGGGAAAAGTTTGGTTATGGAATTATCTCCTTTATTATTAACTAAAATATGGTGCAATAAAACTTCTACTTAGAGTTAATGCAAGTTTCGGCCCTTTTTTCGACTAACCCGGTGTTCACGCCGTTGTGTGCTCGTGGCGCCTCCTATTGCGAGATGCACGAACCAACAATCACTCTGAATCGTTCGATCGTTCGAGTGTTCTTCATGTTCGATTCGCGACACATTCGTTCGTTGACTTCTAAGGTAAGTGCCATCCTTTAGAAGGTTACTTTCGAACACACACGGCCGCTTCTGTTCTAGCATTTTAAATTCCTTAAATATTCTATTTTCCGCATTCCCGGGTGGTGTCTGTTGCGCCACCACCCGGCCTGGGCTATTAATATTTTAACTATCAAGGGAGTTGCCGGGGACAGAAAGGTGGGAGGGTTCCGGTCGGAATTTCGATATTCCTCCCACCTGCTCAATGGCCGAAGTTACCAGACGTGGGGAAAACAAGATTACAGGGAATTATAAACATGCGGTGGGATCCGAACCCACGACCAACGAGTCTGTCGTTTTTTCTTAGGACTTTGCTTTCTTTGCGGAGGGGAGATTTTACTACCCCTAGAGCAGTCTCTCAGGGTAGTAAAAACTCCGCATCTCCTCCCCTCTAGCGACTCCTTGCTTCTAAAATTATGTGAAATTAATACGAAAGTGTGTTCCTTGGTTAGGCCTTTTTCCTCGCAAAACCGGCTTGATTTTTTCATAGAAATATGTACATACATATTTGTATTGTATTGAAAAGATAAAAGGGGAAAATCCAGGTAAAGCCTCGCAATTCGTCCAGTTTAGCGAAATCGCTAACAAAACTGTGTAGTCCAAAACATAGCTTATTCACTCGCTTGTAAATCGTACCAAATGCTGACGTCCATTTTGCTATTGATAGTTTAAATTTACAGTAGGATTAAAAAAAGGCCCGAACATGTACAACTAAAATATACATATACAAAAAAAACTAATATATCTATTGTAAAATGTAAGTTACGTGTGAGTGTGAAATTAATATTGCATTTAATAATATTTTGCATTTATTTGTTGGTCGTGTGGAGGAAGGAAGGTGTGGTCTTCCTCCAACCTAAAGGGAGGATCCTCGACCAGTCGAACCACTGACTGGCCGGCCCTAAGGCCCCAGTGGTTGATGTCGAGATGTTGTATATATACTTAGCGCTCACAGAAACTTTGATAGCGCGATTCAGAATTAGACGTTTTTTTATTGATTCTTGTAGCGGATTATAGATGTCGCTACAGTCGAAAAACCGGATATACTGTTCCGATTATATATACGAAGTAGGTTATTAACGATTTCAACCAAGTGGTTAAAAATGTAATTAACGGTTATTTAACCGCATTTAATGCCTGTTAAGTTAAAATAAATAAATAACTTATATCTAACTGACACCTCATAGATATCTCAAATTCAAAATCATTTATTCATTTAGGTAACACAATGTACACTTATGAACGTCAGTAAAATACATATTAAATGCTTCCAATTTTACATTCGCCAGTTCTCAAATCAAGGGCGTAGAACGGAAGAGAAGAACTGGCAAGAAACTCTTCGTCACTCTTTTTAATCGCCAAATTTTTGTTTTACAAAATATTTGTAAGGCGATGCAACCATTACACCATGTTCCACAAGACATCTTTAAGTAAATCTATAATAATAAAATCTCAAAATCTTTTCAGGCATTTAGAAGTTATATATGTTTAAATAAACTTTCAAAATTACATAAGTACCTTAAAATATTTGACACTCCTTTTTCGGGGCAGTCGTGTGAAAACTTAAATACAATATCAACATTTTATATCGCAGTCGGATATCTAACCGTTAATTAGTGCATTTTATGAGTTATTAACCAAAGATTTGGTTAAAAAACGGTAGCTATTTGTTTTCCAACTATGGTCCCGACTGGCTGTCTCCTAAAAAACTTCAACTAAATCGAAACGATTCTTTCCTATTGATAGTCTAGTCGTAGTATCCTCAATGTGAATACTGGTATTCACTAGGAGTGGGCGTTAATCCAACAAGCAGCTTTTTTTAGCCGCTTTTCTAATGTTAACGAATTAGCTCCTTTTCGTTTACCACAAAAGCCGCTAAATATATTAACTCTTTCATTCAACGATTTTCAAACGTAACGCACGGATTAGCTCAACGAACATTCAACGCGTAGTCGCTAACTGCAAACCAGCTAATAAAATTAGCTGCTTTTTTAACAGGTTATCAGTTTGTAATTAGCAGTTTCATTTTGTTAACACAAAAACCGTTAACGTCCCACCTCTAGTATTCACCTAAACAAATCAGACTTCAATCGTAATAAGAAAATGGTTTAAGTATAATACTGTCAAACGTATTGTGGGGAATGGAAGGCGTTCTTCCTCCAACCTAAAAGGAGGATCCTCGACCAGTCGAACCACTGACTGGCCGGCCCTAAGGCTTCAGTGGTTGATGTCGTATACTCAGCACTCAAAACACTTCGATAGCGCGATTCAGAATTATTGACGTCTTCGTACTGATTTGTAGATGTCGCTTCAGTATAAAAGGCCTCAAAAACGGAATATATTTTATAATAATATTTTAATATAATGCTAGTGTATCCGAATTAAATATAATATTATGTATTTAGAAATAAGTGCTTATTATATGAATATTGAGATTTTAAACTTTAACCTTTTGACCGCCATGTCAAAACGGCATCTCCGTGCCCTGTACGCCGAGCCTGAAAATCGACATTAATTATGTTGTTTTTTATCATCAAATATTTGAATAACTAAAATGAAATTTTCTTTGCTTTGTACAACAAAGTAATGATTGGAGATTCAGTTTTTAAGACGTATTAATAAAACACAGTAAAGTAATGATTTAATAGGTTTATTTTGTATTTTTCTGTGAGCTGTTTTCTGTCTTGCTGTCGATCATAGCCGACGTCGGCGTCGAGGGCACGTTTGCGTTTGTCGAGCATAGCCGACATTGGCGGTCAAAAGGTTAAATTATTATTTATGTTTATAATAATCGATCTATATGATTTTATTAAAAAAAAATTATTTGTACAAGTGGATGCGATGAAATCACTAAAAAACTAGTATCTAAATAATACTTGAGGTATTTTTGGGCTATCATTAGGGAAAAAAACTAGTAATATTAAACTTTTATCCGAAATTGAATCTATTTGGGCTGGTTAGCGTTAGTAGGTTGTACTATATCTTTATTTTAATTTCAAGGGTTTATTTTTAAGTTTGATAAATTTTATTTAAATTATTAAATATAAAACTTTTTAACATTAGGAACAAGGATATTACGAAATAAATGATCTGTTATTTTTTATTTATTTAAACGGGTTTCGTTGTTAAGTTTATATTATATTACCAGAAATTATAAGAAATGTTATTTAATATTATTGTCTCTAATTGGTATGATATTCTCATTTTATTTATTCATCAAAAGGGCCTATAAGGTGCCGTAACATCTCTTAAAGTATTTATTGAAGGAGTCCTTATCAGGAGGATAGAAAAAGACGAAGCTAAACAAAAGGTTCTGTCGTTTTCTCTAGTAAAGGCGGCAAAAACACTGTTTTTAGAGACGCAGATAGTATTCTCAACTGCAAGCGGACAGGATATAGCTGTTAAACACACTAAAACCACCTTAGAAACGCTCCCAATAAATATTAGAAAGGCCTGAGCGTAATAATAGTTGGAAAATGTCAAAATAGTCAAAACACTTTCGTAATATACGTTTGAAATCTATTTTCAAAATGGACTCCGTACCGTCCAGCCATTTCCCGCTCGTATTTCTGTCAGCGGGCTTAACCATTATATAGGTAAATAATTAGGTATATATAAATGTAAGCATAATAAACCTGTATGGATGTTATGAATTCAGAATAAATACTTTTAATTGTTCATAATTATAAGCTATATGTGTGCGTGTTATTTACGTGAATGTTTATATTTTGAGATTGTCAATTTATTTATACAACTCCCTCGTAGTACAATAAAGTACTAGTGTCATGCGATAGATGGCGCTTTAATCAAAACATTTAAAAAAAATTCAAAGGTTTTTGCATAACAAAATATTTATAACAGTTCTGAATATAAATTTCAAAAAAATAATAATTATGCCAATAATTATTTAATTTATCTTTTTGCCCTATTAGCATTTTTTTTATCTTCTATAAATTGTATTATGTCACCAGGCCATTTTTTTGAAGATTTTATGGCCTGGTGACCATAAATAAAATAAAAAATAAAAATTATATTATGTCAATTTGCTGTCATAATAATTCATTAAAACTTGGTTAAAAAATAATTAAATTGACAACTTCAATGTATTATCTAGTTTTAGGTCTTCCTCAACACGCTATTTTACTTAGTTTTACCGATTTTTGCGTACCATTAAAACTAATAATTGATTACTAATTTAGATTGAATGTCAGACAATTTTTATCGATATATTTATTTTTAAAAGCGTGTTTTGGGTAGACATTAGTTGTATAGTTGTAAAATAAATAGATGAATTTAGCATCATTGCGGTGAAACCAAACATACGCCAGCTTTAATAGTAATAAGTATATTATTAATATTATTATTATATAAATGGAATTATTAAATGTAATAAATATATGTGCATTGAGAATTGGCCTTTTTTGTTACCTGTCCCAATACACCCCTTATACCACTAATATGAGAATGCCTCACTGATTACATACATACATACATATACATCACGCCTCTTTCCCATTGGGGTAGGCAGAGATCACGGAATTCCATATGCTCCGATCCTTACATACCACTTTCGCTTCTTCTACTTTCATCAATGCTTTCATACACACTCGACGGTTACGAGTACTTTTGATCTGGCCCTTTTGCAGAACGTCCCCGATCTGATCGAGGTACGTTCGCCTAGGTCGACCACTCCCGACTCTCCCACTCACACCAGTTTCATAAATCTTTTTCGTTTCCCTACTTTCATCCATCCTTTCTACATGCCCAAACCACCTCAACATACCTTTCTCAATTCTCGTCACTACATCGTCTTTTACTCTCTGATTACTGTCCGAATATATACTACTATACATATGAAAGAGCGAGAAAGAAAGAGCTGTGTTTCAGGGAAACGGACTTAGTTGATAATATTAATAAAACTTTTATTGACCAAATTGACGCATGACCACACACTTTCACGATCTATTAACGTCGATATATTATATTAAAATAACAATAAAAATAATTAATCGTGCGTGATTCGGAACGCAGCATAGTACCTTTTGATTGACAGAATACTTGTTACATATTTCTGTTATCCTGGTACTTCTTAGAATTTCCGAGTCACCTACTGGAGCATAGAATAGCCACGTTTGTCTCTGTTACATACAATGATAATCGCTTACTAATTAATGCTAGTGTTATTTAGCAATTATTAACCAGTATATAATATAAATTGACAGAACACTTCTTACATATTTCTGTTATCCTGGTACTTCTTAGATTTTCCGAGTCACCTACTGGAGCATAGAATAGCCACGTTTGTCTCTGTTACATACAATGATAATCGCTTACTAATTAATGCTAGTGTTATTTAGCAATTATTAACCAGTATATAATATAAATTGACAGAACACTTCTTACATATTTCTGTTATCCTGGTACTTCTTAGATTTTCCGAGTCACCTACTGGAAGCATAGAATAGCCACGTTTGTCTCTGTTACATACAATGATAATCGCTTACTAATTTAATGCTAGTGTTATTTAGCAATTATTAACCAGTATATAATATAAATTGACAGAACACTTCTTACATATTTCTGTTATCCTGGTACTTCTTAGATTTTCCGAGTCACCTACTGGAGCATAGAATAGCCACGTTTGTCTCTGTTACATACAATGATAATCGCTTACTAATTAATGCTAGTGTTATTTAGCAATTATTAACCAGTATATAATATAAATTGACAGAACACTTGTTACATATTTCTGTTATCCTGGTACTTCTTAGAATTTCCGAGTCACCTAGTGGGGCATAGGACAGCCGAGTTTCTGTCTGTTACAATGATAACCACTTACTAATTAATACTACTGCTATTTAGCAATTATTAACCAGTATAGATTGACAGAACACTTGTTACATATTTCTGTTATCCTGGTACTTCTTAGAATTTTCGAGTCACATATTGGGGGCTTGGGGCTAAATCATCCATGTTTTTGTCCCTTTACAGTTCACTGATCATCGCTAACTAATTAATGCTAGTGTATTATTTAATAATGATTAGTGCGCACCGATGGATCGTTTGTTCATATCCCACCGGGACGACATGTTTATAATTTTCTCTAAAAGTGTCTTCCCCACGTCTGACAACTTCAGACATAGAACGGGTGGGAGGAATATCGAAATCGAGGGTAACCACCGTTCATAGATGGAAAACCCGTGAAGTGCATATTGCGCGTTTCTGTATTTTATGTAAAAAGTAGGTCGACAGCACACCATTGACTGATGTTCTGTGGCTGGGGTATCAAGTTAATCTCATGCTCATCTGTCGATATCTAACAAAAATATAAAAAAATTTTTTTTTATTAATTATTCCCCTGTATTTAAAACTAGCAACGCGCCCCGGCTTCACACGGGTGCAATGTAGATGTACTATACACAAAACATAGCCTATGTTACTCGCTGATAACGTAGCTTTCTATTGGTGAAATAATTTTAAAAATCGGTCAAGTAGTTTTTGAGTATATTCATTTTGGGGCCTTAAATTCTTTGTTGCCCCAAGGCCTATACACCGCCAAATCCGGGCCTGACCGTAGCGTCCTAAGTAATATTGGAATGTGACAAATGGCGGAAGTAGCAATTTTTTTTTTTATATATAAAGCTCTACAATACATGTTGTAAAAACTTTATGCTATTACAATCCAGCCAATTATAATTAATTATTAATAATGACTAATGGGTAATTTACATCTAACTTAAAATACTACAGTATTACTTTACTTAAAAACTAAGATAATGTCCAGTGACTTTTCTTAGTATCCATAATTATTTTCAGAGGCACTTTGTTCATGTGTCCTTATCCTAGCACTTACACTTTTTTATACACAGTTCACTAACACTACACTAACTCAAACGGTTTAGTTCGCTTGAGTCTTCTCACTATATCTAAGTAATATTGGAATGTGACAAATGGCGGAAGTAGCAATTAAATATTATTGCAATTTGGCTCATTACAATACAATCAACATTGTTATGACAATATAATATGATTAGTAAGTGTGGGGACTGACATTACGCTTACAGCGTTGGCCTTCTACATAAATTAGTAATCTATATTTAATATTATAAAGAGGAAAGATTTGTATTTTTGTATGTTATGAATAAACTCAAAAACTACTGGACCGATTTTAAAAATTCTTTCTCCAATAGAAAGCTACATTATCAGCGAGTAATTTTTTTTGTATGTCGCATCCGTGCGACGCCGGGGCGTATTGCTAGTCTTAAATAAAAATACACTTACACATGTCTTTAAAAATTTCATAACTAGTACTTCAAGCGGCGCACGCGCATTAAGTAAGATGCAACGATAATTAATATTACCGAAATACGCCCGCTAATTGACGAATATCCTATGAAATATATATTTTAATGACTACAAATCCGTTTACTTTTCGAGGGCTGTTATTTGCGATTTCGTTTAGTTTGGTAATTTCACGCTATTCTGAAGACATTCGCGCTCGTTGAAAACACCTGCCGTGCGCATCGATGGGTTGTGGGTTCGAATCTCGCCGGGATGAAATGTTTATAATTTTCTGTAAGCATGACTCCCCTAGGTCGTGCTTACAAGTTTTCCGAAGTAAAAACTAGGTCGACACCACATCATCGACTGATGTTCTGTGGCCGAAATATCTTATTTTATATTAAATGTCGACAGACCAGCATGAGGTTTATTTGATGGCAGATGATACCCCAGCCACAGAACATCATTCAATGATGCGCTGTCGACCTACTTTTTACTTCGAACATTCGGAAATCCATAGACTGAAACAGAAACGCGCAATGTGCACTTCATGGTTTTCCATCTATGAACGGTGGTTCGTTACCCGGTTGTAATTTCGATATTCCTTCCACCCGATCCGAAGTTACCAGACGTGGGGAAAAGAGAATTATACACATGTCATCCCGGTAGGATTTGAACCCATCGATGCGCTCGGCAGGTGTTCTACCGAACGCGCCAACGAGCCCGTCAAAATAATAATATACATAATATTATATTGTATTTTATTCATGCAGTTCTATAACTAAATCGTTAAAGCACCAATTTCATTGATGATTTACAATTTCTGAAAAAAATCAATGTTATTGTTTTGTTTTTGTCAAATACGTATCTGTATGTATGTATCCTTGATTAATAGAAGAAAACAAACATTAAACGCCACTTTATCCTGGAATTCGAAAAAGACATCAAATTGAACTTTTTAAAGTGAACAGTGAAGGGTGACTATGATTTTGGAATAACAAGAAATTAAATTTTCTAGAATGATCTGTTTTTTTTTTATATTATTGTTTATTATTTTATATTTGCTGCGGAGAGTGCGGTTCGCTCCGGGCAGCACTTTAGCGAGGGCGGTAATTCACGGTAAAAAAATAACTTCCTTTAACGATATTTTTTAATTTTTTTGTCACTATATCACCTTAATAACAGAGTTTCTCTTTAGGTTAATGTTATTCAATAAGAGTACCATTTTCACCACGTCCCAATGTTTTATAATCAATTATAAAAATTATGGGATGGCAAATTTGGGAGCCGCACCGGGTGCTAGTTACCTGTGCTCCGCAACTGACGCGATGCGTTTAACATCGAAGGTCTGGAATTTGAATCCTGGGAAAATAAAATAAAATTGTTTTTTCAGTTGGGTGGGGCACAGAACGCTGATCACATGGCTGTAAACTATACTATGATCAGAAAATAGGCGAAAAATATGTCTGCTCTATGAATCACGAGGTACGCAGAAATTCGCTTTGCAAAGTTATGTACTACATAATATATTAAATCTCAACATTTTAATTCCGAAATCGCTGCTTGAGAAATCATGAGTTTTTTTGTGAGCGCTCAACCTCGCTGTCCAACTGTGCGTTATCTTCCAACGTCACTTAATATGTGGTCTCTTAAAATTTTTCCGAAAAATGTCCTCACAAATCCTCAAACCATGGTGACTGTACACAATCAGTCCAAGTATATTTTTTTTATGTGCACTCAATCTCGCTGTCTAACGCATTATCTTGCAATCTCACCTGTTATGTGGTCACTTAAAAATTTGCCGAAAAATTGTCCTCAGAAATCCTCAAACCATGGTCACTGTACACAATCAGTCCAAGTACAAATGGTCTAGTGCCCAGAACCTTGCTTCACCTTGACATTAAATGTAATGCGCATTGCGGGCGGTACTCAGTGCAGGGTCTGGTTCATCTTGGTCCGCTTTATGCTGTAAAGTGACAATGTTTTTTTTTTAATTTTTTTCTGCATTTTTTTACACCTTATTTTATATGATACAATATTTAAAATAAAATAAAATGCCCTAGTATGGCATGGGGCAGACCCATTTCTCTTCTTCTTTTCAGGCAGGTAAGCCTTCTACCTATATTCTTCTATGCGACAGAAACTTTTTTAAATCTATTTCTAGCACTAAACGCATTGCGCTTACCACTCACTATTGCATAAACAATACCAATTAATTCCATCTCCGACACTTGTACTACATTACTTTACATTTATAGTCCAAGAGTTGAACTATAAAATTAAACGCGATTCATTACTACTTATTTTTAACAACATATTTATGCGGGGACCTTTGATAAGAGTTATAATAATGTGTTCCTTATTAATTTAGCCATTTGTATATTATTTACGAGGTTGTCGTACAAACAATCGTTATTTTATCGCTTATTTATGAAAACGGCACGGCTTGTGTTATTTATCTTTATTTTAGTTCATTACTACAATG
The DNA here is from genome assembly GCA_905404175.1 of Anthocharis cardamines. NCBI lineage: Eukaryota > Metazoa > Arthropoda > Insecta > Lepidoptera > Pieridae > Anthocharis > Anthocharis cardamines. The sequence continues at coordinate 4,589,318 of FR989979.1, forward strand.
TATAACGCCTACTATTTAACATGTTGCTTCCAGAAACTCATAAGGAAGAAAATAAACATAGGTTGAGTTTGTTTTCTTAAATACATAGTAGTATATTATACAGGATGGAATGAATCAATGGGCCCTGGAGGGAAACCACTTTAAATCCTTGAGGTAGTTTATTTTACTTAAAGGAAACATTCCTTTATTTTTAAAAAGAAACAAAACTGCATTCAAAGATTATCTAAAATTAGCTTGTCTCACCCGGAAATCGAACCAGCTAAAAATTCAAAATTTAAACATTCTCTATTTTATTCCACTAATCCATAGAATCAACGTTCTGGATAAAATCTCTCTTATAAACATTTGGTCTTAGAAATGAAAAAAAAAAAGATAATGAAATCTAATATTTATTTTATTTTATCATCAGTTCTAATACGAAGGACATGTAAACATGAAAGAAAAACAGTTAGGTGCATAGTGCACGTTTCGGTCTATGAATTTCTGAACAGACTGACAGAACTGAACGATAACGAGAACTGACAGATAGACGATTCGAATACTTTTTCGATAGTAGTAGTATAATTTAAAAAACGTAGAAAACTAACTTTGTTGATAGATAGATAGATAAAACGTTTATTCACAAACACAGTACAACATTACAACAGCTTAAACAAACTATAACTAAATCTATGCTAATTAGTCAAATCCAATGTGCTGCCAATGTGTTGCCATAATTTACGTAGCAGCCACCGAAATATCAGCATCTCTCGGACTAGTCCTGGAATCATCAAATAAGGCGAGTCCACTTCCCGAGTTAACGTGCGACATTTGTATTATTTCGTCTTATCTGATGTATTTGTTTTGTTTGTACGATGTAAGTAGGCCACTCGAAGCCTGTGATAGTGTTTTTATTCTTAACCCAATAAAAGCATGTGAAGTTATGTTTTGCGCGTCTTGTATTCAGACAATGGATTTCCGGATGATTGAAGAAAAAAACTAGACTATAGGGCAGTCTGATAGTTAAGTTAATTAAAACTCTTTGTCTTCAGAACACCACTATTTATTATAAACTAGTGGACCCCGCAGACGTTGTTCTGCTACAATTTTGGCTTCGAAATTATATAATTATTCTTAAATTTGAATATGCCCATTTACCCACTTTTTTATATATAATTGTCTAATAGGTCACTGATTTGCAGTGGACATCTGTTATTCCAAAAAAGCTAAGAATGCATGACGTGAGCTGTCAAGATGGCGGAGTTCCGAACCTAATATTTTAAAATTAATTTTGGCATATATTTTTTCCTGAAATTTTCCGATATTTTAATAGATATTCTTTTATTCGGGGCATAGAAGAATCCAACAAATAAGATATCGTTAAAATCGGTACAGCCGTTCTTGAGTAATAAACGGTGTAACTAACACAACTTTCTTTTATATATATAGATTTATACATTTTTAAAATGACAAATTATCATTGGCTCGCAGCGCATCGCACATTGACGTACATATTATGTCATCTGGGAAGCTTTTTTTTTTAAAATAGAAAATAGGTTTTATATAAAACGTTTAATAAATAAAATGTTAATACATATATAAAATGTGAGCCACAAGACTGATGTTCTGTGGCTGAGGTATGCCCTTCCATCTATTGAGCGTCACGCTCGCCTCTCGATATCTAACATAAAAAAACATAGGTCGACAACGCATCATTGACTGATGTTAAGTGGCTGAGATATCATCTACCATCAAGTCAGCGTCATGTTCGCCTGTCGATATCTAATATAAAAAAAACATAGGTCGACAGTGCATCATTGACTGATGTTCCGTGGCTGAGATATCACAATCAAGTGAGCGTCACGCTTGTCTGTCGTCGTGAATCATCACTAAAATTTAAAAATATTATTGGAACCTCACTCAAAATGGCATCAAATACCATAAAATCATTAGAATCATTAAATAAATACCTCACACAATCATTGTGCATACCTGCCGTGTACTTAGACCATACAGAAATAGATATAGAGCGCGCGTGCTTCTCATAGCACCTGGAAAAACTAAACAAGATTTGGTTTTAAAGGTGGGTAATTTATTAAGTAAATTAGTAATGATTACGTTACTTACAATTTTTTTTATTATTTATTCTTAATAGATTTTATAATCATTGCTTGAATACAATTAAATTGTTAAAAAAAGGAATTATTTTTTTGGTTTTTTTCTAAGGCAAAATTAACAGCATCCATAGATAATGACTTACGTAATATTAAAAACAAATACTGACATTACTGTTTTTTTTATTATGTCCTGCACTCTGCTATTTTACCCATAAAGTTTAAAAAAAACCGCTTTACCTGAAAATAATCTGGCAGCACTATTTACGTATTACCATCAGGAAAACAATGAATTACAATTTGTACGTGCGTATTGACTCCACACTCGCTAACCGGCGTTCTAGCTAAGTAACTTTGGTATTTTGTATTACAATAAATTCCAGTCATATCTTATGATAGATAAATGATATAATTTACATGTAAAATAAGAGATAAAAGACGCCTACATTCTTGTATACCAAATACAATATTACACGTATGTGTCCAAGTATGTGCCATTTTAAATATCAAACTATGTACGTGACATGACATTTACATATATGTCAAACTAGTTTCGGCTCGCAACTTCATCCATGAAGATCCCAGCCTAGTAAATTCCACTTATTTGATCTTTCTGGATAAGGCGTTTTCAAAAACCCTTTTTTTTAATAGATGCACATGTATGAGACTTGAACGCTACTGCTTGGAGGCAGAATATCTGACGCTGCGGTGGTACCTACATAGACGGACCTAAACACAGTAGTGCACACTGCTGCTTGGAGGCAGAATATCTGACGCTGCGCTGGTACCTACATAGATGGACCTAAACACAGTAGTGCACACTGCTGCTTGGAGGCAGAATATCTGACGCTGCGGTGGTACCTACATAGACGGACCTAAACACAGTAGTGCACACTGCTGCTTGGAGGCAGAATATCTGACGCTGCGCTGGTACCTACATAGATGGACCTAAACACAGTAGTGCACACTGCTGCTTGGAGGCAGAATATCTGACGCTGCGGTGGTACCTACATAGACGGACCTAAACACAGTAGTGCACACTGCTGCTTGGAGGCAGAATATCTGACGCTGCGCTGGTACCTACATAGATGGACCTAAACACAGTCGTGCACACTGCTGCTTGGAGGCAGAATATCTGACGCTGCGGTTGTACCTACATAGACGGACCTAAACACAGTAGTGCTCGCACACTGCTGCTTGGAGGCAGAATATCTGACGCTGCGGTGGTACCTACATAGACAGACCTAAACACAGTAGTGCACACTGCTGCTTGGAGGCAGAATATCTGACGCTGCGGTTGTACCTACATAGACGGACCTAAACACAGTAGTGCACACTGCTGCTTGGAGGCAGAATATCTGACGCTGCGCTGGTACCTACATAGATGGACCTAAACACAGTAGTGCACACTGCAGCTTGGAGGCAGAATATCTGACGCTGCGGTGGTACCTACATAGATGGACCTAACCACAGTCGTGCACACTGCTGCTTGGAGGCAGAATATCTGACGCTGCGGTGGTACCTACATAGATGGACCTAACCACAGTCGTGCACACTGCTGCTTGGAGGCAGAATATCTGACGCTGCGGTGGTACCTACATAGATGGACCTAACCACAGTCGTGCACACTGCTGCTTGGAGGCAGAATATCGGACGCTGCGGTGGTACCTACATAGATGGACCTAAACACAGTGGTATTGCATTCCTGCATAGATAAACTGTAAACTGAGATCTATCTCCAAGTAAATATTTAATATAATTACCAAATTGAAATGTTAATGAAGTCAATAATGGCACTTATTTGGGATTCAAGCGGAGTTGTAGGACAAAATGAAATCATTATACATTCTGCGCCCTACACAGCAATGCGGAAGGAATATACGCCAACGTGTAAGTATACGTGGATATGGCAAGTTCATTTCGAGACTTTTTTAAATAACCTTCATCGCTAATGGACTTCCTTGACTTAAATGTGTTAGATGCGAAGTTGTTAGCTTGTTAGTTGAAGATGTTAGCTTTAAGAATATTTAAAAAACAGTTAATTCTCGAATCCCCTAGTGAGGCATGGGCAGACACATTTCTGTATCTTTTTCACTGACCATTTTAATGTAATGATGTGTAATTGTGATTTATAATTATGGGCATTTTACCCGAAATAAAGGATATATTATTTTTTTTTTTTCTTTAGAGGCAAGTAGGTGAAAGTGAAGGTGAAACAATTTTCTTCTTGTATTTTTAATCTTGTTTCCCCGGGATTCGAACCCAGCAATGGAGGTAGTCAACATAAATCTTAAAAAAATTTAATAGACCACAACAAAAAAATTTGATGCGCTGTGAATAGGAGCTGTCTCAGCACTGTGCTACTCAACGCTGCTAATTCTGTCAATACCTTTTGTCTGGTTTATGATTATTTATGAATTCTAATAGAAATATTATTTTGTGTTACCTTAAAACGTATTAAATATAACAAGCACACTTAATACTTACATAACTAGACAATCCAATAAACACACACACACACTTTCAGAACACCACAATGAAATTATACAAATGATTCTACCAAAGTATAATTAACCACAACGTAGTTATTTATTTATTTATTTTATTTATTTATTTTATTTATTTATTTAAATCAGGCATCAAAATTTACATTACATAAAATGTTAGCCCATATTATATATACCTTATAACATATATATATATATAAATAAAACTTATATCCTAAGTAACACGAAACATCGACGACGTGTTGCGCGCGGTGTCAGCAGGTAGCCGACCTCGAAATCTCCGAAATACGACACCCTGCGGCCAGAAGTCCTCCTTCATAAATGTCGTCAATCCATTAGTCGGCACTCTCACCACAAACGAACTAAAATTTGTTTTATGGCGGGACTCTAACCGTTCAACCCTCAGGACAACATTTGACTTCTTGAAGACATAGTCTACGACCTCCTCCACCTTCGTAGCCCAGTGCAGTCGGGACACGTATAGCTGCGTCGTTGGAACTGCAGGACGCAATAGCTGGTTTGGTCCAGTCGGAGCGGTGCCACAGTGGTTTCGGCTCGAGGGCTTCTTCTTCTTCCTCTCTACTCTCACAAAGCCCTCCTCGTCACACTGATCGTTCTTTCGACTCCTTGACACTGTTTTCCGAGCAGGTTCGTCCCTGCTCTGCCTTTTACCCTCAATCGAAGCCCGCTGTAATCGCGGGGCGGCGGGTGCGGGGGCGGCGTTGGTGACGGCGGTCGCTGCGGCAGCGGCGTAGGCACGTGTCATTGACACGCTCACGTTTGTTTCCGGCGGGGCCGAAGTGCGGGCGGCGGGGCTTGGTGTGTTGCACGCAGTGACAACTGCACTCGGCGACGACGCAAAACAGCTGACTGAGGCAAACTGCGCCCCACGACGTGTGTTTACGTTAGAAATCGTAGGTGACCTACTTACCGAATCATTATGTTTTAAAGTTAATAATTCAGCACGCAGCTCACTCATGGTAGATTCTGAGACTTCTAACCTAGACTGCATTTCAGCCAAGCTTGTCTTCAAGATGATGATGTCCTTAAGTAACCGGGTGACATCGACGTGGTCAAAGGTGACAGGTGGTAGCTTGTGCAACTGCTTTGCCACAAAGGCGGGTACATTATCCGGGTCAGTCTCTTTAAACAGGTTGATAATATCCTGGAGATCCCTTTCACCTTTGTCATCCCTTTTACGGGTTTTCATTCGGTCGGCCTTCCCAAGATTCTGATACAGGAGCACCTTGCCACTGCAGATCTCCTCTTCTTTGAAGTTGGATTTGCAAATCTGCAAGATGCTGATCTCGTCCATTGTATCGATGGCGTGTTGAATGAACGCCAATAGTTCATTCGCTATAAGTTTCTCTGAATTCATAGCTAAACCGTGCAGCGGCTAAGCCGCGCAATACTCAAAATTAAATTAATTATGTCTGCTCAGCGTGGCAATATGCGACTGCTGCCGAGCGCACTGTGAATGCGACTGCGATTATATATATATATATATAATCGCATATATTAGTTATAGGGGGTCGAAAATGGCCCGAACTACTTCGAGAAAAGGATAGTAGGTACGGCCGTGCCGCTTGTTGCTCGACTTGGCGGGGGCACTGCCGTGCCCCCAGATATGAAATTGTTAGTTGATAAAGTCATATTTGACAGCACACTTTTTTTTAAAACTTTTAAAAAAAGTTAACTTATTATCGTATGTACGTACGTATTTTACCTTTACATTATATTTTTTTATTTATAGTTTATTTTTTGATAATAGCTTTGTTTTTCCTTTAATGATTTGTAAGTTAAATTTTTCAAATGGTTGTATGTCTGTCAAATAAAAATATATATTATTGTTTATGCGGCAGGGATTTGAGGGCCTTTGAGTTTTATCTTTTTTCCAAATAAAAGCGTATAAAAAAATATATTATTATTATTGTAAAATCCCGCATCCATTTAACAATAACTTCGCGTCTTTTATTTATTCTTAACGAGATTCTTTTAAAAGTTAAAATAAACAGTAATTATTTCTAGTAACAGCTATTTCTGTAAATGTCATCTTGATCTGGTTTTTTGAAAAAAAAATGTACTACACGTTCTGGCTTATAGTAAGTTCATGTTTAGGGAAGACACATTTATGTATGTGTTTCATTCATTCAAGCTATTCCAAAATAAAGATAAGAAAAATAAATAAACATGCTGAGAAATATCGAATTTTCATACAGTGCTATCAACCCTAATAGACTTGTGACGTCACACTTTCTATTTAGGTCGATAGGCTAATAATATAAAATCCAAATCGTGCGTGATTCGGAACGCAGCAAAGTACCCATAGATTGACAGAATACTTGTTCCATATTTCTGATGTCCTGGTACTTCTTATAATTGCCGAGTCCCCTAGTGGGGCATGGGGCAGACACATTTCTGTGTCTGTTTCACTGATCGCCGCTTGCTAATTAATAATGCTTATATATTCTTAAGTAATTATTAACCAGTATACATTTGTAGAATACTTGTTCCATATTTCTGATGTCCTGGTACTTTTTAGAAGTGACCGATTTTTGGGTTGCTGTGACCACAACCTTCTCTGAGGGCTGAATCCAAACAAAGATTTCAGATTTTCAGACACATTCGCAGAAACATTTCTGTATCTGTTTCACTGATTGCCGCTTGCTAATAAATAAATAATGCTAATGTATTCTTTAGTAATTATTAAACATACTTGTTCCATATTTCTGATATCCTGGTACTTTTTTTAGAACTGACCGATTTTCGTGGCTGTGACCACAACCATCTCTGAGGGCTGAATCCAAACAAAGGTTTCAGATTTTACGCATGGAAAAAGACACTGACATATACCGCATGCATATAATTTACATACAAAATTAGTCCAATACTATACGAAAATGTACCCATCAATTACTTCTCTTCTTTTTAATGTAAATTACGATAAATCTTATATCGATTACTGGACCTTGGAAATGAATCACAGAACAACAATTTACTGCACATAATGTATGGACATGTTGCAACTAAAGTGTGGAGAAATGACAAAATGGAATGTTTCTAGTTTGACAAAATATTTACTATATTTTCAACTGAATTTTATTTGGATTGGATAGTGTTTATGAAATGATATTAACTAAAAAAAATATTACTTAATCATAATACCCTAAGTGTTAAAAACGAATTTTATAGTTCGATATTTCTATTATACATTTTTTTTAGGTTTTTGACAGTATCTATGTACCTATTTCGTTTACATATGGCAAAAACGAACGTCCCCATGTCCCCAACGTGCAATGTGCGCGGTACTCGGTTCAAGCTTGGAAAAACAATAAAAAATGTTTCAATCTGGTGCCCAAAAACTGAGGCCCAAGCACAAACAACTTGTGAGAAATCCATTCGTCATCATCGTCCATCTCTTATTTATATGCAACTTTAGCCTCAGATAACTCACTTGCCCTTAAAAATGCCTCATTCCCTAAAAATAACTTTTAATTGCACAACTATTTAGAACTCGTGTGTCATCAATTATATATTCTAAAACATATTATTTTTTCCATAATATTTTGCAATTATATTTAGTTATCTTGTAGATACTAATATTTTTAGTAAATAAAAAACAAAATATACCGAGTTTCGCAAATAGAGGTTTATTAATATTGAGAATGAAGTATATATTTTTTAAAATTTTCTTAGATAAAATTTCAGTAACACTTTATTAAGAGAATAATGAAGAACAAAAGTAGTGAAAGTATACAATACATTTTATTGAAATTCAAAAGCTTTATTTGCAACATATTACAGAAAAAACTCGAATACTTAATTTATAGAAATTTTTATGTGGTCTGTGGTAAAACCGGAAATACGAGAGAATAATTGGATTCCAGTCGATTTAGAAACCAACCATTATTGGGAATTGTTCGCAACATACAGGTTTTGTCGATCAGATATCGTATCATATAATAACTTCGTCATAGCATAATTAGCAATGGGCACAGGTAATTAATATGGATTACATTTTAATATAGTCTATGTTTAAATATTCAACGGAAAATATAAATAATATAATCATATAGGCAATTAGATATTTTTATTTGTGCTATGAATGATTTATTGGTTACTAGCAATTGACCCCCCACCCCCCCTTGTGGGTGGAATTTCGTAAAATCCTTTCTTAGCTGACCTCTACTCGGCGAAAGGAATATTCCTACCATATTTCAAGTCGCTACGCCTTATGGTTCCAGAGATATCGTGATGAGTCAATATACAGGTGGGAATCCCTTTTATATTATTATATATTAATGTAGATTGTAATTTTTACTGTGCTACCTATGATAGATATAGCCAGCCACAGAACCTAAGTCAATAATACGCTGTCTCCTATTTTTTTTTAATTGAATTAAGCAATAAGCATTCGGAAATTCATAGACTGAACTGAAACACGCAATACGAACATCAGGGAATTTTCATCTATGTATGATGTATGTTTTCATATATGTATTTTAGAATAGGACTCCGATAGGATTTCCCGGCGGGATAAGAATTTTCCCCTCCACGGATGCAAGATGAACTAACCATTGCACCATGCCAATTACCAAGTCTCCATGAACAGTGATCGCGGGCATATTCCGATAGGGAAAAGATGTTTTTTTATGTTAGATATGGACAGACGAGCATGAGGTTCACTTGATGGTAGGTGATACCTCAGCCGCAGAACATCAGTCAATGATGCGCGACGTCCAGACATCCAGACGCACGGCGGGGTTCCACCCTTACCAAGTGGAGATACCACATGTTCGCACAGGGCTCATTTTTATTGAGAACCGCTAAGGACTGGAACTCTCTCCCTTCGTCTGTCTTTCCTGAGCAGTACAACATGGCTCTTTTTAAGTCTCGAGTAAATATGCATCTCCTAGGTAAGCGTGTCTTAACATCATAGCCCGCATCAGCACTTTCCATCAGGTGTGATGGCGGGGAAACGCTTACCTATTCTAAGCTAAAAAAAAAAAAACAAGACGTCCTACTTTTTACTTCGAGCATTCGGAATCAAAGACTGAAACCGAAACGCGACGGCAGGACACAGAAGTTTTATCACCTGTCACAAGTCTGTCAAATTTCGATGCCCTACCGGCTACCCTAAGCAATTCGTTCCTCAGATGCTTAAAGCGAAACGCATACCGCTGGAGTCACGGAGTGCACAATGCGCTAACGAGCAAGTAAAACGTTGTTAAAACAATGCGGAAAATAATTCTAAATTCTTCGCCATTTTTTCCATTAAACGACGTATCTTCTACCTACTTTATAATATTACTAGCAATTGCCCCCGCAACCCCCCTTGTGGGTTGAATTTCGTAAAATCCGTTCTTAGCTGACCTCTACTCGGCGAAAGGAATATTCCTACCATATTTCAAGTCGCTACGCCTTATGGTTCCAGAGATATCGTGATGAGTGACTATATAGGTGGAAATCTCTTTTATATATATAGAGAAGATAGAAACAGGCTGCACGGATGCAATTTAGATGTACTATACACAACAAATGATGCTATTGATGAAAGAATTTTTAAAATCGGTCGAATAGTCGTAACAAACAAAAAAATATTTCTTTTCAAAATTAGAATAGGAAACAAATAATTATTGACCATCTCCGTAACTCAGTGGTAAGCGCGATGCGTTTAGCACCAGTGGTCTTGGGTTCAAATCCCGGGGGAAACAATTTTTTAAAAAAACATGTTGGTTCAGGTCGGAACGTTGGTCACCGACTTGCCTGTAAAGTTAAATGATTAGTGAAACAGACACAGAAACGTTGTTTGTTTTATGTGTTTAATCAAATAAATTAATTAATTCTCGAAAAGCTGTCCACCCAATAGTCGTAAAAGGAATCGCCGAAAGGCAAATTATCGTCACGCACTGTGAATCAGTGTTGTGACGTTAATGCGCTTAATGCTGAGTGGAGATTGACATCGTCTTGTATGCACTTAAGAGGGCCCTTCCCGGTTCGTCTATCGTCAACGCGAGCATGGTTGAAAAGCTTTTTGTTTCATGCAACGCATATCTCTACCGCTAACGAGTGAGTGAGAACGCGATAACATTGAACGAAAAATAGTGTGCGGAAATTTCATAAAACTTATTCTAGGAAATACGTGTTTTTTACAAGTTTGTGAAATATTTTTTTATAATTTAGAATCTCCATTATATTTGAAAGGTTTCTATCACAACAAAATATTTACTTTCACAATTTATGAGTACATTATGAACGCCCAAAGTTCAGGTAATTTTTTTGCAAAAAAGCTGATTTTTGGAGGCTTATACTGAATTTATTTCTAAAAATTTTGAGATTTTGTTTCGATAGAAACTTAGATATAGTGCACGAGATACCTATTAGTTCAAAAGTTTCAAAGAAAAATCGGTTACATCGCCATAATCACGTACGAGCTTTTGTATGGAAAGTAAGACGGGTTGGGCCCTCTTAATTTGTTAAATAATAACTAGAATTAAGTTGGTAAAAGTATTTTCATATTTTTTTTAATTTGATGTCAAATTATATACATTTAATGTCATTTCAAATAATCGAACTCCGCCTTATTTGTCAAAAAAATTATGCTATTTTTAAAGTTTTGTTATCTATAAAAAGTGAACTCCTGAGTCCCCTAGTGGGGCATGGGGCAGACCAATAAAATAAAAAAACCACCGTTAGAGCGCTAAATATGAATAAATACTGTTGTTATTCTTGGTAGGTAGTACTTACGAGAATGTAAGTACGTGCTCCTATTTCACCATGCCTACTGTTGATAGAGGACAGAAATCTTGGTTTTTTATTTTTTCGTTTATATATGTATTTTTGTTTTTATATTATTATAGTTAATTACTTAAAGATGTCATGTGGAACATGGTGTAATGATTGCAGCTCCTACAAAACATTTTGTAAAACAAAAAACTTGACGATTAAAAAGAGTGGCGGCGAGTTTATTGCCAGTTCTTCTCGTCCGTTCTACGCCCTTGATTTGAGAACTGGCAGTAAATGTAAAATTAGAAGCATTTAATATGCATTTTTAATTGACGTTCATAAGTGTACATTGTGTTACCTAAATGAATAAATGATTTTGAATTTTGAATATTATATTATGTAAATTTGAATAAACGAACCAGGCGTCAATAGTTAAGCGTCTCTTATTTTAATTAATGGCAACTTCCATCACAGACAGTTCTGCCAATGTCCAGTGTTTTTGGGAGACTCAAACAGTTAAATTAAAATAAGTAGTTAAACAAAATTTGAAATTGACGTTTTTTTTTTAATTTATTTGAAGTTGACGTTGTCAAAGATGTGTGACCATTACAAAAAAAAAATCTTAAGTTTTATTGAATATATCACCATAGTTGCTATAATACTAAATGCGAAAATACATGACTGTTTAATTACTTTATTAAAAGGCTATGAGTTTTTATTTATATAGCTAGAAACACGCCGGCTTCGCACGATAGCATATCATGTGGTGTAATTTATGTTTAAAAAAGCACTGTACGATCGATTTATAAGTATTTATTTGGATTATAGCTTCCCAATTAACTTAATATGTGAAATGATTTAAAGATAAAAGAATTCCTGTGAGTTATCCAAGGGCGGATTCAGCTTTCAAGTCAGGGAGGGTGTTATATAGTCAGGGTCTAGTCAGAAGAGTCTCCAATTCGATTATAATAATATTCTAATTTTTATAACAGCACATGCGCGTATTATTTGTTTGCCTTCATATGAAATTCGAAAAAATATATATATTACTAGCAAAAAATATATATATTACTAGCACGGGTGCAACGTAGATGAAAAAAAAACATTGCCTATGTTACTCGCTGATAATATAGCTTTCTATTGGTGAAAGAATTTTTGAAATCAGTCCAGTACTTTTTAAGTTTATTCGTTACATACAAAAATATAAAAATACAAATCTTTCCTCTATATAATATTAGTATAAGTATAGTATAGATGTTATATATTTATTAAAAAAATAATATTCAGAAGGCAAAGATGCTTTTACGTTTATAATGTACTGTATAAATCTATAATTTCGTACAATTATTAATGATTTGGAATTGGTAGTATTAAACAAATTATAATTTAAAAAGCCACTCATAAAATATCAAGGATTTTCTCCCGCTTATCATTTAATGGTTCCATATAATATATGTTATTTTTATTATCGATCCGTCAATGAAAAATTACGGTCATGTTGGTGCAAGGACAAGTATCCGAACGTGGAAAACGCGCGCACGCCATTATTTTTTTTAATTTAATTAATATTTTTAATATACATATACATATTTACTCTAAATTATATTAATATAAAAGTTTAACCTTAAAAACCTGCCAGTGGGGTGTCAAGACGTTTTTATTATTTTTTTGTCCAAACATTTAATATGTATTTCTTACTTTTTTTTCATTTTAAGAACAAGACCTTTATTTTCTTTAAAGTTTAAGTTAAAAGCGGTTTTTATGAATACAGATAATTAATAATTATTTCATTAATCAAATTAGCATGAACAATTCAAGTTGTTTTTTGACAGGCATTAACTGTGGTCTAAAATTTTGACGAAGATATTTATGTTTTTATTTGTCTACGGTAAAGACTTGGGATTTTCTTTTATTAATTTGGGCTAATGTTTTTTTTTTCAAAAATTTCTACTTGTTTTCAACTCTTCTTCTTCTGTGTGGATTGCTAAAGCTGCTTTATAGGCATACACCTTACATAGTAACATTTTTACGGATGAAGTGCTGAGTCAATTTTGATGAAATTTTGTACAGCGATTGCTTAAAGTTTATGCAATGGTATAGAGTACTGTCAAACTGGAAAAGTTACCTAAGCCGCTAGGGTAAGGCAAGGCACAAAAATGTCTATTAATAGTATTCATACAAAAATGTCTATTACGATATATTATATCTCTTTTTTTTATTTATTTTTTGACACATTCTAAAAGGTACACTATGACAGCTATGAAAGACTATATTATGTAAAGAAGCATAATATTTTTTAATGCTTTTCGAATTAAAAAAATCTAAATCTATTATTTTTCGCTTTCTTTCAAATATAAATCTAAGTTATTAGATTTTTTATTATTATTATTTTATTTTGCCAAACCCCATCCTTAGACTGTCATACCTATTACATTTCGGGGACATTAGTTACCTTTTTTTTGATATATGAATACTGTCTTTTTAATGAGCATACTACTTAAGTAATTACTATTTTTTCATCATTTTATCGAGATACGTGCGTGATCTTCAGTAAATCAATATATACCTATGTGCCGCTGACTCATTTAACTCGAAGTTAATTTAAACCAAAACATGCGATTTGCACTTATAAATCTACAAATATGAACGGAATTCCTATATTCATTTGACATTCAATGCTCAAAATAATCCATCGAAATATCATGTTTATAGAAGATATGTCACATTCGGGGGATTCCAATATATTCTGTGGGTAGAATTTAAGGCATTTCCTATAGAGCTAGTCACTGACAGCAAGGTACAAGGGGGTGCACTCCCTTCCCCTCCCTGCCAGAGAAGAAAACCATAGAAAATTAGGTAGTTTTTTATGTTAGATATCGACAGACGAGCATGAGGTTCACTTGATGGTAGGTGATACCTCAGCCACAGAACATCAGTCAATGATGCGCTGTCAGACAGTAGTCTGCTAGCGCATATAGTATAGCGATATAATAAGTATATTACTTGGATCATTCGGAAATTCATAGACTAAGAAATCCTACCTTGCGCACCGATGGGTTGTGGGTTCTAATCCCATCGCATGTTTGTAGTTTTTCCCATATCTGGTAGTTACCAGATATAGGGAAAACTACAGATCGGGCATTGATCGGGAGGGAGGAATATCGAAATTCTGACCGGGTAACGAACCACCGTTCATAGATGGAAAAACCGTGAAATGCATATTGCGCGTTTTGGTTCACATTTCAGTCTATGAATTTCCGAATGCCCGAAGTAAATATAGGTCGACAGCTCATCATCGACTGATGTTCTGTGGCTGAGGTATCACCTACCATCAAGTGAACCTCATGCTCGTCTATCGATATCTAACATAAAAAAAATATTGCAAAATATGCTGACTTTTGAGACTATATTTAAAGTATAATCTCATATTATGTATTCAAGGCGTTTAAAAATATTAATGACGTTTAAAGGGGGTTGGAATGTGTTGGTGGATGGGTCACGGCTATGACGATTAAAAAAATTAGGGATTAGTTCGTCAAGATCGAACAATTTTCTAAATAATTACCACATAGGATAGTTACTATGTCTATTTAAAATGATATTCTTATTGATTCTCTTAGTGACGTATCTCAATAACATCTTTCCACATGCCATCACCTAAGAAGGTAAATTGGAATCATCCGTATAAAGAGTTTACCCTTTTAAAACTATAGGATCCATTTCTGGTAAAAAAATCGAAAGAATATACATACATACATTGATTTTAAACCCTACAAGTAGAAACAGGCTGGTCGGGCGAAAATCGTCGCATGCGCATAGTATAAATACATTCGCGACCCTGCTGAATGCATCAGTCTCACTTGACAATTGAGAGGATATACAACATGTACGCTAAACTGGTAAGATTTTTATTATAAATTAATTTAATTTTGTCTTTTTTTATTTATTATGGCAAGGATTTCTTGACCGTTCGTGTGCTCTTGAAAAATATTAAATATCCCTCATCGCTCAAGTTATATTTTGAAATAGTTATTTTTTATTAAAATTGATAGACACTTTTATTATAGTTGAAATTAATAATATTTGGAATTGCCCTATTTTTTTCACTGGTAGGAATTACTAGGGGTTCGACGCTAAGTCTTATGCGACTGTTGTTCTAATGTGTACAGTAGTTTGTATACAGAACTATTATTTTGTAATGACCCACAAAAAAGCCAAAAAATTAAACAAAATGACTTGTGACTCCTTCACTATAAAATTATTATAATATATAAATCAAAACTTTATTCGTACTTCAAAACTATACTCGGTATGTGTTATTTTAAATCTCCTCAATACTACCTCATCAGGAGTTACGATCCCCCAAGTTATATAAAAAATTGGGATCGCGTGTTTCATTCTCTTGAATAGAGCAAAAACATAATTCCAGAAAAAATATTGCCCGTAGTAATAATAAACGCGCAAGAAAATTTCCCAAACTTATCATTGCTATAGCCAAAAAATAGTTTTTCACCACACAAAATCTGATGCTTGTATTGTCATTATTACGATGGAGGAAAACAAAAACAAATGAAAAATTAATTCTCTCCTGTAATTTTATCAGAATAATATATTCTCATTTTTATTGGATTAATCACAATGTCATTTGGTATGACTAAAAATATTTCAGCCTAGTTATTAAAACTAGTTCCAAAGTCAGGTTTTAAAGACGTTAAAGTTATCCTCAGTGGCATTTTTGAGTTTAAATAAATAAATACGTATAGAAATGTCATTTGGCCAAGGGCATACGTGTAAAAAACAACTAGACATAAATGTAGCCTCGGCTTTAGTCGGTAAGTACAATGAAACAAAAAAAACTTCATTATATATAATCTGTGACGGAAGAAGCCTTGGAACTAGTTTTTTTTATAAGGCCTTTTTGACATAGAGTAAACAAAAGTTTAAAATAAAAGGGTAAAATAAAAACAAACTTTGACAGGTCTAAATCTTAAGCACAAGTGTTTTCCCTAAAAGCGTAAAAAATCACAAATTAAAAAAAAAAAACATTTTCTTTATAAAGTCCTACAGTTGAATTGTTATGTTTAAGTTGGAAAAATATATTTTTTTAAATTAACATTTACCTGAATATATTATACAATTGAAGATAACGAATCAATTAGAAGTTTCGTGGTATTGAGAATTTATTGCAATGGCTACCTTGTTCATGTAGCCCGAAATAACCACTAATACCACACTGTTGATCCGAACAAATTAAGATTCAATTATTGTCGAAATGTGGGCGCAAGGCTAATAAACAGGTGTGATGTTAACCAATGTATTGTAATTATCATTATATTTGTCATTTAAATCGATTTATAATGTGAATTCCAACAATTTTGAGGTTAGATTCTTTCCGGCCATTTGCAATTTTTTTTCGTATAATTTTGACATTTTTAAACTACTTTTATAATTGATGATTGACAGGAGGATTAAAAATTTAAACTCGAAAAAAAATATCCTAGTTCAAGCTAGAAAAATTCTTCCAAAATCGCTCCACACTTCAGTCGTCCTAATTACAGAATATTTTTTTTTAGTATTACTTTATATTTCTATGTAAGTATTTGTGTCAAATTGCTTTTTGTTTTTCTTAATAAATAAAAAAAATAAATAAAATTGAGAGTCAATAATCAAAATTACTGACATTACGACGCGACGTGGTGCTTCAACTCAAAACAATATTATTATATTGTAATAAACTAAACGCAGCTAAAATTGCAATGAATTTAGTGTTTACCAATTTTATTGGTACAACAATTCGATTTCCGCCCCATTTTGCGCGGTAAACATTGACATAGAAGGCGGTAAA
This sequence comes from Anthocharis cardamines, assembly GCA_905404175.1. Lineage (NCBI taxonomy): Eukaryota > Metazoa > Arthropoda > Insecta > Lepidoptera > Pieridae > Anthocharis > Anthocharis cardamines. The sequence goes on from FR989979.1 coordinate 4,606,489, forward strand.
CCAAAACTAGTGGTTTTTCAATCTGTCATGATGAGGATGGAGGGTTGTCAAAATTGATTTGAACACGGAAATGTATTGTAAATATTCCTGATTCAAAAAAATGCAGATGAAATAAAGAATTAAACAAGATCAAAATTATGGAGTATCATTTTATCAATTTCATTGACATATTATTCGAAATATTAAACTTATCCATTCGGAACACTATATCTTTTTGAATATGATACGATTTAAACCAAGGCTGACTATGTTTTGTGGTATTTTATATCAAATTTAAGTTTGCGGTTGAAAACTAGTATCGTAACAAGATACATTTTAATTCGAACTCTATCTAGCTGATTATTCTATGCATTAGTAAATAATTTGAAATTGCAAACATTGTAACTACACTTGTAAAACGCAGCGTAGGTGTAGTAATACATCCAAATTATTCAAGACTCATTTGTTTTGTATTAATGAATAATAATTGATTTATAATGGAATGTCAGGTAATTATCAACTTCACTAGTTCCTAAGGTATATTATATACAGCAAGATACATAACTTTGAATAGCATATATTTTATATCTTAGGCACGTTCTTACTTATATTAAATTTTGTTTAACTACGTATTATATTTAAATTGTAGGAAGGGCATTAAATTCATTTATTCATTAAGGGATTCATTGTTTGGTCTTAATTAACTGAAAGAAATAAGGGAAAACTTTTTTTTTTTTTTCAATAAATTTACACTTTAACCAAAATATTTAAACGAGGAGGTTAGTTGTTTGAATAGACCCTAAGCAAAAAAAGAAATGTTCTCATTTTAATATTATCTAAAATATTATTTTTATTGATGGGGTATGGTATACTATTGTTTGCTTCCCCATATTTCAGCACATTTGCATATATGCCATAGATCTGACTGCATGTATTTCTAGACCGCATTTGTTTTAAAAAAAGTCAGTCAGGCAGTCAGTAGTAATAATGATAACTTGTATAAAATCGTTTTCAAGCAGTCAATTGGTTGCAAGTTTTTTTGCGTTGCTGTAATAAAATTGATGCCCATTTCTCTTTCTTTTCTCCAGTTCATCGTTTGTGCTTTGGCCGTGGTAGCGCTCGCCCGCGAGTACCCCGCCGGCGTGCACCCAGCAATCTGCCCCAACTATCCCTTCTGTGACGCGAACACGCTCGCTCGTTTCACACCCGACGGCCAGCCCATCCCCGAATGGGTATACAACCCATCCATCCTGCCTGTAGCACCCGCTGAGTAAGTATTATCTATATAAAAAAAAAATCCAGGTCTTTCAATTCGAATTAGTTTATATGTATAGCTTTTTATTTTTTATTTTTTTTTTAACTATCTTCCACTACTGTCTTCTGCCACACTGGGGACTACTGAAAATCAGCGTCAGAGCTTATGCTCTGACATATGCTGAGTACCTCCCCTTTTCGTGGCGGCACTTCTTTCTATATTTATTAATTATAAGTTTATATTTTAAGTTGTATTATTTATGATGTACTTTTACTTACTTCTGTGCCGTCCCGAATAAATGTATTTCATTTCATTTCATATTACACGTGTATAATTCTAGTCATTAGCCAATGAGCTTAGTCTGTACATAGAATCGTTTTAACAAAAAAAAAAATATAGCTATGAAGTCCTTGACATAGACTTAAATAAATAAGATTTAATTTATTTGGATTTTTGTATTTACTGTGTAAAAATATTTATATGTCACTGATTTGAAATATATATATGTCACTATTATTAAACATATCTAATGTGACACTGTTTCTTTCAGCCCTCATGCTGCTGCACGCGAATACCCCGCTGGTATGAACCCAGCAACATGCCCAAATTACCCATACTGTTGGTGAACAGTTAACCATTGGCCTTCTATCTGAACCCGGATTTTTTGTTAATAACCGATTTTCTTACGAAATGTCAACGTTTATGTAAAAAAAACCTAATTGACAACCCTATTTTTTTTAATTATGTGTCAACTGTCATCTTGACTCAAATAGTTTTGAGGGCATTTCGAAGTTGATAATCTTCGTAGAAAATCGGTTTTTATTAGCAAAGGCACTGCCATAATTCTACAAAAATGTAAATAATTTGCGTTTACGTTCAAAATAAGTTTGTAAATGCTAAGCATTTGGTTTTGTAACAAAATCTGTAAAAAGTGTAAATAAACACGATTAATTCTAATTATTTTGTTTTAATAACATAGATTTAATTACATAAATCATAGAACACAACCACTCAATTCAATCTGAAAATTACAGAAATATAGTTTTAAAAAAATGGTGGAATTAAATAGTCCAAAGACTTTTTAAAAGATAAAATTAACAAAACTTTTTAAAATTTAGTTTAAGTCCTTATATAATAACAAAGAAATCACACTAAAGCTGGATAATATTAATAATTAAAGCCAATATTTACCTTCATTTACGTTTAAATAAAAAAATGAAAATAGTTTAAAACTTGTTCACTGACATAATTATAGTATAGTATTTAGTATGAACCACTAATTACTAATTAAGAGAAACATAAGACGTTTGCGAAATTTTCATGTAATATATAAAATTCTCGTGTCACGGTGTGCGGGACCGAACTCCTCCGAAACGGCTCGACCGATTTTTGTGATCCTTAGCGTGCATATCGGCCAGGGTGGATATTCGATCAACATCTATCTTTCATCCCCCTAAATGTTAAGGGTGGTCCACTCCTAAATTTTTTTTTTATTTTTTAGCCAAATTTTTTGTTATTTATTTATAATGTTGCATTAAAAAATACATACAACTCTAAATTTTCACTCTTCTATTACCAACCCCTGCTTTTTTTTGCCAACAAATCTAGACCCGTGCGAAGCATATAATTATCTATAAATATTCACTATAGATTATATTTAGTTAAATTTGAATCGATATTCGATAAGCACCCAAGAGGTGTCATACAATTTCATATAAGACAATACACCATTAAATAAATTTTTATAGCTTTATCGTCAACATCAAGGTGTTTTAAACATCCATCAAAACTTAAAATGGTTCCCTTGCGTGTTATTAATTTATTATCGACGCATCCATCATTTCGATATTGCGATCATATTAGGAAGAGCAAGGCCAACTATCCGAACGCCATTGAATTCCCGCGCAGAGAAATGACAGTTGCTTAATTATAGCGGGAAAATAATTGCATATCATGGCGGTAAAGTTGACAGAAAGAATTGCTCAACGTTTTCATCAAAGAGTTTTTATATTCAATTTTATATTTACGATATGATATTGGGAGTATGTATGGAGATATTCTCGTTGCTATATTTAAGTTTAAAAACGTAGTGCCTGATTGCGTGATCTTTAGATATCAATCAATTTTATACCGTATTTTACTAATGCTACGTATTTACATAGGATATTTGTGTCTACATTTATAATATTTGTTAAAAAATATTATTATGTATGACACTATCTATATCTTAAAATATGATCTATATAATTATTAGGTGTATATTTTTTTAAGTTTTCCTTATTCAAATAAATCGATTAGATTATGTAAATCCGTGATTTCTGCCTAACCCAATAGGAAAGTTATGATAACTACATGGAAGATTTAATAATAACTGTTGGATAAGTAATTAAATTTTATTGTACTGACAAAACAATTATGTTTTGTAGGAGTAAATCTACGGATTTACAAAAATTCAGGTAAGAGGTATGGTAATGATCAGAGTATATGAAAATCTGTGATCTCTGCATACTTCAAAGGAAATTTGGCGTGAAATCTATGTATGTAATAATCGTCGAAAATTTCGTGACTGTGTTAGGCAAATTCGATTTTGACCTGAATTTCGTTAAAAATCTCATGTTTGTAATCAATATTGCATTTATCCATGCAGCGTGAAGCGACGCGAAACAATCATTGTCAGTGTTGAAATTGCACGCGATTTTCGTTAATCGCCTTAATGTGTAATTTAATTTGCAAAATATGACACCTTAATTATTTATATTTATTTTTTTATGTCAGACATCGACAGACGAGCATGAGGTTCACTCGATGGTAGGTGATACATCAGCCACAAGTGCACATTGCGCATTTCGGTTTCAGTCTATAGATTTCCAAATGCTCGATGTAAAAAGTAGGTTGATAGCGCATCATTGACTGATGTTCTGTGGCTGAGGTATCACCATCAATGAACCTCATGCTCGTCTGTCGATATGTAACATAAAAACATGACTCATATTTCAAATAAAACCTTTTTCGCACCGACATAATATAATCTGTGACATTAAAAATCTAGTCTATACTAATATTATAAAGAGGAAAGATTTGATTTTTTGTTTGTTTGTATGTATTGAATAAACTTAAAAACTACTGGACCGATTTCAAAAATTCTTTCACCAATAGAAAGCTACATTATCGCTGAGTAACATAGGCTATATTTATTACTAGAAAAAAATAGAGATCCTTAGAATTTCCTACGAAAACCAACCCGAGGTGTAAAAAAAATTGCCAAAAAATGTTGTTCGTCGCATGCGCTGCGAAAAGTATTGATGATAGAACAAAATGAAGTTCTACAATATTATAGAACATATAAATATCTACAAAAAACTTCGCGAGACCATATGTCTAACTATTGTAGTTATGTTACTATAACTACTTTTTTACATTTTAAAAGTTGATAGAAATGCCGATCAAAATCAGACCTTGCTATCCATACCTTTGTATTAATTCTTATCCAACTAAATTATTTCATATTCAAGACTGTTTCAATACCTGTTGATTACTTTTTGAAATATTGAAATCGGACATTCCATTCAAAAGATATTACGAAATTAAAAATATCAATATAAACAAAAAATACACGCCGTCCGCTTCGCACCGCTGTGCACGCACGGCATCGAGCAATACGGCGAGGGGTAGTACTATGTCATTTCGTTCAATTTTTGCGGTTTTATTACGATTTAACTCAAAAACTACTCAACCGATTTTAAAAATTCTTTCACCAATAGAAAGCTATATTATCAGCGAGCAACATAGGCTTTGCTTTTTTTCATCTATTTGCACCCATGCGAAGCCGGGGCGTTTTGCTAGTAGGATATAAACGCAATAGTAGCCCGTCGCCTCCCGAGTTGAGCTTGTATCTTCTTCCCTCGTTTATCAACCAGCTGGAGAAGCTGTATACACTCCTGCTCTTCCAGAAGCTTCTGGAAAACCTTAATCAGATCGCTTGCGGACATTTTCGCACCATCTGTCAATGTGTCAAGTTTGATAGCTATGGCGGCGCAACTTTCAGATGACAACTGAAATGTTATACGCGAGTATCACATATAAATTCAAATTCATTTAGGTAACACAATGTATACTTATGAACGTCAATAAAAAATACATATTAAATGCTTCTAATTTTACATTTACCACCAGTTCTCAAATCAAGGGCGTAGAGCGGACGAGAAGAACTGGCAATAAGCTCGCCTCCACTCTTTTTAAGCGCCAAGTTTTTTGTTTTACAAAATGTTTGTAAGGAGCTGCAAATATTACACCATGTTCCACATGACATATTTAAGTAATTAACTATAATAATTAAAAAAATATAAATAAACGAAATTTGTCCTCTATCAGCAGTAGGCATGGTGAAATAGGAGCACGCACTATAAATGAAATATCATAAAGATCATAAATGAATATTGTTTGTAGTATATATGTATATTCGTAGTTAGTATTGTTTATGAGCTAGGCCGGATTTAGCTGTCTGGAGGCCCCGGGGCAAAAAAAGCCCCAGGCCCCAAATTAATTTCCAAAGAAGTTGAATTTTTTTTTAATATTTAATAACAATATAATCATATTTGTACAAAATATAGTCGGTAACGGTACAGCGAAAATAAATTTCAAAGAAAAGTTTTTTTCTCGGAAATTAAAAGAATTTTCCGAATTTCCTCTTTTGTTTTTTTTTTTATTTTTTTTCGTAGATATCGCCAGCTACAAAGCTAAATTGAAATAAATAAAGGCAACACTTTGAAAACAAACTTTAAAATTATAGAAATTACTAAATAATGAAAATAAAAATTATATAATTTGTGAAGAGTGAATACAATGGAGATTTTTTTTATGTTAGATATCGACAAACGAGCATGAGGTTCACTTGATGGTAGGTGATACCTCAGTCACAGAACATCAGTCAATGATGCGCTGTAGTCCTACTGTTTACTCTGAGCATTCGAAAATCTAAGAACTGAAACCGAAACGCGCTATATAATGCACTTCACGGTTTTTCCATCTACTATGAGATTAATTTGTGGAGGCCCCAGGGCTGTGGCCTCAGATGGAGCCCCTAAATCCGACCCTTGGTATGAGCTTACTTTATTAATCGTATTTTCGAATTTGACCAAAGAGTTATCTTCAGCCACACTTAAATGTCTGGATTTCAACCAGGCATAGTTTGGGCTAGCAGATTTCTTTTCATCCTGGATTGAAGACTGTTTTACCAGAGCTTTCACCTAAAACATAAAATTATTCTATTATTTTGACGGGAATATATATATTATTTTTTTATATATTTACCTAGGCGAACGTACCTCGATCAGATCGGGGTCGTTCTTCAAAAGGGCCAGGTCAAAAGTACTCAAAACTGACGAGTGTGTATGAAAGCATTGATGAAAGTAGAAGAAGCGAAAGTGGTATGTAAGGATCGGAGCATATGGAATTCCGTGATCTCTGCCTACCGCAATGGGAAAGAGGAGTGATGTTTATCTATGTATGTATGTATTTTGACGGGCTCGTTGACGCCGCGTCGGGTAGAACACCTGTCGTGCACACCGATGGGTCGTAGGTTCGAATCCCACCGGGACGACATGTTTATAATTTTCTGTAAGCATGTCTTCCTCACGTCTGGTAACTTCGTGCAGTGATCGGGTGGGAGGAATATCGAAATTCCGACCGGGTAACGAACCACCGTTCATAGATGAAAAACCCGTGAAGTGTACATTGCGCGTTTCGGTATTAGTCTATGGATTTCCGAATGCTTGAAGTAAAAAGTAGGTCGACAGCGCATCATTGACTGATGTTCTGTGGCTGAGGTATCACCTACTATCAAGTGACCCTCATGCTCCTTTGTCGATATCTAACACAAAAAAATAATTGTCGATTGTCCTTGAAGGCTCGTGCTTTAAAGTAATTAAAATGTTATTATTTACATTTTTAGTTTAAGTTTGTACATAATATGAAGGTATAGTTTTGAAGTCGGATTTTGTTTTTTTTTTATGTATACACTTAGGTACTTTTAGTAGTAAACTAACTTTCATTTAAATGAATATTTCTCTATTACCAACTTACATGTTCAATTAAATCCTTTGGAGCAAAACTATCGGATCTTATCATATTTATTTCACCAAATACTATTTTCCACGACGAGTCCAATATGAATGATGTTTGAGCGATAATTCAATATTATCACAATTTTATTAAGCACTTGTTTGTATCGCGACCACTTCAATTTTCGCTTATTAAAATTCTGAGTTATAACTTCGACGGGCTCGTTGGCGCGTTCGGTAGAACACCTGCCGTGCGCATCGATGGGTCGTGGGTTCGAATCCCACCGGGACCACATGCTTATAATTTTCTGTAAGCATGTTTTCCCCACGTCTGGTAACTTCGGGCATTGATTGGGTGGGAGGAATATCTAAATTCCGACCGGGTAACGAACCACCGTTCATAGATGGAAAAACCGTGAAGTGCATATTGCGCGTTTCGGTTTCAGTCTATGGATTTCCGAATGCTCGAAGTAAAAATTATGTCGACAGCGCATCATTGACTGATGTTCTGTGGCTGAGGTATCACCTTCGGTCAAGGTAACCGACACTGTTGGAGGAAGTAATGATAATCTATTTTGAATTTGATTTTGACTAGGAAAAAACTACACATCTATAATGAGTACTAAAACTTCAATTCTGAATCGCGCTATCGTAGTTTATTCTACAAAAACGGCATCATTGGATTTTTGAAAAATCAATATTCGTAGCCAGGAATTGAATCCGTTGATTTTGAAAAAAATCATTTACTGTATTATTACACCGATCGATAGTATCGCTTATAAGGATCGAATTCTGGGAAGTAATGACATACGATAAACTTGAGGAAAGAGCTTATTTTTAACAAAATACTTTTTTAAATTTTTCTTACCTACCTATTAAACCTTTTTACTAAATCATTAATGTTTTTACACATAGCTTGTTTGGAGTTAGAGTACCTACCTTACCTACCTTGTTTCTTCTACAAACTGTCTACAGCAGAAGTATAAAATTTAAATTTACAAATAATAAAACTAATAAATTAAATTTCGTTATAAGAACTCTGTGATTCATTAAGTAACTTGTGCGCCTGCGCTGCCTATATCCCGAAACATATTTATCTCCTTCCCTAACACATACCTACATAAGCGTCTTAAAGCGTCTAATAAAATTACTATTTCACCGCTTTTCACTGAGCAATCCGACAAATGGTCAATTATACAGGGTTACAGGGTAAATCGACCTAGATCCTTTAATACGTTGTAGTTCCCATAATTCCTGACTGATTTGACTATGAAACACTGTACCCCAAACCTTACCGTTTTCAAGATATTGGACTTTGCAGGTTTTTTTTTAAATATCCGATTTTTTGTCTTTAGTTCTTTTGCTCGTTATCGTGTTTTCTGCCTTGAATTTATTTGCGTTTGCGATTTTTTGTGTAGTAAATAAGTTACTTTATTATATTCAACACTAAAATTGCAGTTAACTTTACCAACTGGGTCGTAGTAGACGACTGATAGTTAAAAAATGATATAAATTAATATAAAACAGTTTTTCTTTCAGCGATATTTAAAAAAAAATCTATGATATTTGTGCTGCAGATATGTTTAAAAATACGTTTCATTAGCTATCCAAGCTAGGGTAATATCAGAATTCTGTGAAATGAACTTTGATGAAAGCTCCCAGGTAGTAAAAAGTAAAAAATTACGCTAATCCAAATAGGTACAAAACTATGTTTATTACTATTTTTATGATAGTCTACGTTTACAATTCATGTTCCACATGCCCGCCTCTGTTTCTCACACATATTCTCATTCTGTGTCTTAATCCACTTTTCACTTTACAGTGTTTCATAGTCAAATCATTCAGGAATTATGGGAACTACAACGTCTTAAAGGATCTAGGTCGACTTACCCGGTAACCCTGTATACAATTATTTTTTTATTACTTCCAAAAAATTCATACATATGAAATACATTAGATTTGGGGCCCAAACTAACCAAACCATGTCTTGGCGTACAAACATGACCATTTTTACCTAAACTAAAATATTTTTATCAATTTGTGATAATATTTTTTGTACAAATATAAACATAAACCAACATAAAAGTTTTACTCAAGATGCAGTGAATTTTTTACTTACTTGGAATTTTTTCTCGACAGCACCATCACTCCATGTCCTGCTGCTGCTTGCAACCCACGCACAAATTGTTTCCTAACACGGACTACTTGTGGCGAATAAATCCTTCACCTTTATCAACCTCTTTGGTTAAGTCGTTGATTAGACGAATAATTATTGACAACGAACACGACTTCGAAGATAGCAATTAATATTACTGGAGGAAGCATTAAACATGGACGCTAAACAATAGTTTCATTTATATTAATTAAAATGGAAGCCAATAATAAGCAATACACTCGCTGACTTCCATACTATACTGATATTACCTAATATCGTCGTTGCGCCTGCCAGATTTTTTGGTTTTTGCACAAAAAATTATCTTCGTTTTATTCTCTATGTGTTACTAAAATCCTTTTTGTTATATTTGAACTGGAAACGAGTTTAACTAATTCAATATGTGTTTTGGCCGTTAAGAAAAACTCCGTATGTGAATCAATAATACGTTTTTCGTCGTTTCCCAAAACTATACAAAAATCAAAAATGGAACTTGTCAGGCGCAGCGACGATATATGGCGCTCTTCTATACTTTCAAAATTTCCAAATTAACATCCTCTCTAAACCACGCTCACGTTGTTACTACTGTCAAAATGAAATTAATTCAGTATAAAATTAAAAAAAAATATATAGCGCTACCTCCCATAATAATACCTCAAAAATCTCAACCGTTTAAATACCCCACACCCTTGCCATCTCCGTTTTAAATGGGAAACTTTAAAACATAAACAGTATTTTCTTTAGTTAAAGTTTTATTTTAGAACATCCATCAACTGCCGCTAACATATAGTTACACAATTGAATATATTTTTTTAACACTGAATAACACATTTTTCATTAAATGCAAAACGTTGCTTTCCAGCAGGCCGAGAAATGGTTTGACAGTTAATAACTAGAGTACGTTTCAAGAAAGAAGTCCCACGGATATTGTTGGAACTACAATATTTTTTATGAAAGTCTTTTTAACTCCATAGACACTAGCGACACCTAAAAAGGACTTCTTTTATGAAAAGGACTCTACTACGAATGCTGTTGAGTCAGAGCATAGATTTTTAATAACTAGATGACCGCAGTTCTGGCCAAAACGAGTTAACATTATCTATTTTAAAATTTTTATGGCCAGGTAACGAGTCCTTTAAACCAAGTCTTATTTTCAAGCACTATTTTAACTTATTCCTTTTTCCGCGTATTTCCCGCTATTTAGATGTACATTATCTTTACCAATTGACAGTCTCGTTACCAGGCCATAAAGTCTTCAAAAAAAAAACAAATGACAGTTAACATTATCAGTTTCAGCATTTAAAAAAAAATCTATGTACAAATATGAAAATTCAAAATTATTTTGTGATTTCCGAACGCAACTAGAATCTGACAGTTGTTATTTATCTTTGACGCGAAAATGGCGGGAAGTAACGTAAGACATAATTAAAGAAAGATATAAGGAAAATATAACGTAAGACTAGGCGGTATGGTCGAAATACTTTAGCCTGCCCTATGGGCGAAAATAATAATAATTATCTTTGACGCTTAATTTTTGGCGCGCTTACTGATTTGAATTTAATTTCGGTGGAAGTTACGAATTACGATTATTTTTATTAAAGGTAATGGTAAGTTAATAAACAAGGTCAGAGTAACGTATGTTTTTTGCATATAGTTAAAAAAATATGATTTTTTTTTCTCATTGAAAACCCGATTGTTTTCAAATTTTTTATTGGAATTTGGAGCAGAGTAAGTGAAGCTCGAATTGATTTTTTTCGTTACTAAATAAACTTTAGTAAACAACTGAGGTTTTGTCAAGGAATTTTCTTTTTTAACTCCCAGATATTTAAAAAAAAAAACTAATTTTTGATAAATGTTAACACGGCTCTAATATGCTGCTGCGAAGCGTTATATCTACTGCGGCCACCTAGTTATATTTTGGGTTTATCTATTAAGAAATAGACACCAATAGAAAGCTACATTATCAGCTAGTAACATAGGACATTTTTTTGTGTATAGTACATCTACATAGCACCCGTGCGAAGCCGGGCGGATCGCTAGTATCGAATAAAGTAGGCCTAAAGTTAAATATAATATTCGAAATAAAACAATTTACACACAAAAACACAATATACCCGCATTGTAATTCCCTGTATTACATAAACATACTTAGGAAATAAACTTATATAGAAAATACATATAATAGAAAAATATTTTTTTAATAGTCAAGGGCATTTAATGCGCTCGTTGGTGCGTTAGATAGGGTCACAGGTTCGAATCCCACTGAGACGACATAATTATGATTATTTTCTAAAAACATGCATACTTTATATCTAGTCACTTCATAAACGGATGGTAGGAATATCGAAATTCCTGGATAATTTCCGAGATACCAAAAACCGTGACTTGCGTTTCCGGGATTCAAACCCAGCACCTCTGGTGCCTATCGCCCTTACCACTGCGTCACGGAGGCGATCAACTTTAAGACAACACCGATAAATTTATCTTTAATGAAGATTCATTAGTTTAAACTATAAAAAATATTTAACAAAATTATACTAGAAAACACAACAACATCAATTCAACGTTGAAAAACATCCCAATAACCAGTATTTAAAAAAAAAAAAAACAAATAAAATTATATTAAGAAAAAATACAACATCCATTTAACTATTTTTTTTTTTACTATTTAAACTAACATTGGCTACTGTATCTATTTTTGTTTGCTATATTTGGTTATAAGCTTACATTTGTGCATACATTAAATATTTTTGCGTTTTTTTTAAATCACAAAAAGTTGGAATTATTTTTTTTGCGATTTTTTTCTTTTGTATTATATATTTTGGTATTTTTCCTACTTCTTATATTTAAACGGCCACATGGAAAATTCTGGCAACATCCATAGATACAAGAGAGCTTTTATCAAGTTAAGAAAAAAAAACTTTTTTTTGGTATATTTTTCTAGTTTTTATGCCACACGGATAATTCTGGCAACACCCGTAGATACAAGAGATTTTTTTATCAAGTTAAGAAAAACAGAAACTTTTTTACTGCATTTTTTTCGTATTTTTCTAGTTTTTATGCAACACAGATCATTCTGGCAACATCCGTAGATACAAGCTTTCGTCAGATTATCGAAAAGAGATACACATTTATTTTTTTTGGTATTTTTCTTAGTTCTTATCTTTAAACGGCCACATTGACAATTCTGGCAACACCCGTAGGTACAAAAGTGGTTTTAAGACGTTTAACAAAAAGTTGAGGGATAAAAATTTGATCGGATTGTCGTCAGGAATGGCCGCCTCTGCGTATTGGAAGGCGTAAGTTGTAACTATAGTCGCAAAAGCAGAGATAATAAATGACCTTTTGTATGTGTCATGTCGGAATCTGGAAAAAAAAAGATTTTATATTTATTAGATTACATCTAGATACATATAATAAAAGAGTAGGATCGAAATTACGCTTCACTTAATATTTTTACCAGAAATTAAGAGGGGTGATAAAAGAAGGGTAGCAGAATGCATAAATGCAATTTTTAAGTTTAAAAAACAAAAAAAATCGTCCAAAAAAAAAAAAAAAAAAATTAGGGTTAACAACCCTTATCACTTAGGGGTATGAAAAATAGATAGTAGCCGATTTTCAGACCTACTGAATACGCATATTAAATAATAAAATAAATATACGCGCGTTTCGGAGGAGTACGGTAACTAACATTGTGACATGGAAATTTTAGATATCGCACCCGTGTGAAGCCGGGGCACGTTGCTTTTAAATTGATTTTTTTTTATCATAAATGGAGGGAACGATTTACGAAAGGGCACAGTATACAATTAACATAATTTGTAAAAAAATTGTCTGTCTGTCTGTCCACGCTAATCTCCGTAAACAATGAACTTATTTTTTTGTCTACTAGCATATTACTCACTTATTGACAGGGAAGGGACGATCTAAGAAAAGGTACACTATACAATATCATTTTGAAATTTTTTGTCTGTCTGTCTGTCCACGCGAACCTCCGAAAACACTGAACTGTTTTTTTTTTCCACTCACTTATTGACAGCCGGCGTCACAAACACCGCCCAGCCCAGCATGGCGGCGGTGCACTGGACGATCGCGAACACCGGCGTGGTGGACACGTGGATGGAGTCTGGCTGCTGACACCAGCGGTACGCCTGTCATATTATTATGTTAGATATCTAACACAAAGACAGATATACGAGGGTGAATCAAAAAATTCTTGGAATCAATATTAAAAAATGCAAAGATTTAAATAATAATATTTTATTTTTCTACATAATCTCCCTCCAATGCAATGCATTTAGAATAACGCGTTTCTAACTTCCTTATTCCTTGTGAAAAAAAATTATTTTCTTGACTCTCGAAAAAGTCCTCTACGGCAGCTATAACCGCGTCATTATCGTGAAATTTTGTTCCACGAATTTCCTCTTTTAATTTTGGAAATAAGTGAAAATCACTTGGGGCTAAGTCCGGAGAATATGGTGGGTGGTCAAGGAGATTGAAGCCAGCACAGCGGATTGCGTTGAGCGCAACTTCCGATCGATGAGCAGGAGCGTTATCTTGAAGGAACAACACGCCCAACGACAGTTTTCCACGACGTTTTTCTTTAATCGCTTCACGCACTTTCGGGATTAAATTTGCATAATAGGGTCCAGTAATCGTCTGGCCTTTTGGCATGTAATCAATAAAAAGGATTCCTTCACTATCCCAGAACACAGAGGCCATAACTTTGCCAGCGGTAGGAGCAACTCGAAATTTCTTGATGGATGGAGAGGATGGTCGTTTCCAAGACATGCTTTGTCTTTTAGTTTCAGGATCAAAATGGTGGACCCACGTTTCATCCATGGTGACAAGACGACGGCAAAAATTATCCGAATCACGCTGGAACATTTCGAGATTACGCTTGGAAATTTCCAAACGTCGCTTTTTGTTTTCGTCGGTTAACATTCGTGGCACCCATCTTGCAGACACTTTTTTGAACCCCAGTGAATCAATTAAAATGGATTGAACGCTACCAAAAGATATCTTTAGGATCTCAGCTATATGTTTTATAGTCATTCTTCTGTCTTCCAAAACCAGATTCTCAACCTTTTTGACATTTTCTTCTGTAACGGAGGTTGAAGGCCGCCCAGAACGCGGGTCATCTTTACAGCTTGATCTACCTCTTTTAAATTCAGCCACCCAGTACGCAACCGTAGAATAGGGTACAGCATCACCCCCTAATGTCTGCTGAATGTCCAAAAAAATTTCCTTCGTAGACATTTTTTTCAAACTGAGATATTTTATCACCGCACGTAACTCACTTTTATCCATAATTTTGACTTTTTAGCAACTCGTTGCACAAAAAAATTTATTACATGCGAACGAACTGACAAAAACAAGTGACAGTCTGCATAAATATAGTGTGATAGACACTCTTTAATTTGAATATCGAACTTGATCCAAAAAGGTTTCATATATATGCACTTCTAAGAACTTTTTGATTCACCCTGGTATGTTTACGTAACCGTAACCCCGGCGCCAGACATAGCTTCAAAGATTTGCACACTTATTTGAAGACTTTGCAAAGCTTTGAAAACACATATTGATTATTGACGCAACCTGCCAGACATGCTTCGCAAACATTTTTCTCCACAGTACACTGGTAGACAACAAATAAGATGGACGAGTGTGCCTATAATTATTTTTTACATGTGCAACAAATTATATAGAAATTGTACCATTTTTTTTAAAAATAAATATTTCTTATGCAATATATATTTGATGAATTTCAATTATTATTTCAATACATTTACTTTGCAAATGTGTATTTATTTCATAATTATCATTCCATAGTTCACACAACCGTTCCGCTCGACAACGCTCCGCATCTGGACTTTGCGCAAGTGTGGCAGGCTACGCAAACATTTGAACACATACAACTTTGAACGCTTTGATGTGCGCTAAAAAACCGATACCGCATGGCAAAGTGCAAATCTTTGTTCAAACTTTGAACACATATTCAAAGTCCCGTGCCACACATAGCAAACAAGTGTTCAAACAAGTGAAGCTATGTCTGGCGCCGGGGTAAGAACTGTAGTTGTAAAAAAAACCCGTGAGCTAACGATATTTAACCCAATCTTTGGTTAAAAACCCATAAAATGCAATAACTAATAGATTTTATAGGTCTGCGATCTATAAAATTGTTATTGTATTTGTGCTTTTTACACGACTGCCCCAAAAAAGAAGTCTCATATTTTTAAGGGTAATTAATGTATGTATGTGACTTTCTATGATTAACCATAACTTCTAAATGCCTCAAAAGATACATTTTTTAAACATTGGAGTTATAAAAGTTATGTCATTTAACGTAAACTTAATAAAAGTTACGTGCACTTCCAAAAAGAGAAAAGTTTTTTTTTTTTTTTTTTTTTTTTTTATAGTATAGGGGCAAACGGGCAGACGGCTCACGTGATGGTAAGTAAGTAAATTTGTAAGTGAATTTTGTATTTGGTAAGTGAATTTCGTCATGAAATTTGGCACAGACATTCCATTTGAATATCTTATCTATCTAAAGGGTCGCCAAAAATCCTCGTAAAGGGACTCTTAGATAGTCAAATTAAATGTTTGTACCAAATATCATAACGAAATTCGGTCTTCCCTTTTCGGAAGTTTTCGGAACTTTTAATAATTCAACAAAACGCGCCACTTAGCTACTTCGCATCATCGTTCAACTTACGATAAGCATTTCAAGCCGCTAAGGCCATCTAGCGGTAGTATAATTTTAATAATTATATAATAATTTAACAAAAAATCTGCTTATATAATACTTGAACGGTACCTCGATCAGATCGGGGACGTTCTGCAAAAGGGCCAGGAGGCCTATTACCGAAACAAAATACGAAGTTTCGGCTGACGGATCGTACATTTTACTATTATGAATCCGATGATCGACACGTCTTTCGCTATAAGACATTATGTCTTTCGTTTGACATTACTATGATAGTAACAATAATCGTAAATAGAATTAAAAATGTTTTCTTAATAAGTTAAAATACGAAGTTGTTTGTTCTTTCGTTTCGATCCGTTCGTTGCGTTCGTTTTTCGTAATAGGCCTACAGGTCAAAAGTACTCGTAACCGACGAGTGTGTATGAAAGCATTGATGAAAGTGGAAGAAGCGAAAGTGGTATGTAAGGACCGGAGCATATGGAATTCCGTGATCTCTGCCTACCGCGATGGGAAAGAGGCGTGATGTATATGTATGTACGCACTCACCAATTTAACAGTGAAATGCGGATCAATTCGGCACATGATAAGAGTGAGGTACGTCGCGATGCCGATACTCATGGTGGTAGCTGCGTAGGCCATGTGCCAGCGTACGGCCGTCCCGGGGGGGAGGGTCGCGTACCATCCGTACTTCCAGATGTACGGATCCGTTACGTATATACATATAGCAGGTGCTACGATAACACCTATAACAAGGACGATATTGATAAATCGTCATTAAATACGATAAAATCGTAATTAAATACGATAATATCGTAAAAAAAATGTTTTTAGATATCGACAGACGAGCATGAGGTTCACTTGATGGTAGGTGATGCATCAGCCACAGAACATCAGTCAATGATGCGCTGTCGACCTATGTTTATGTCAGATATCGATAGACGAGCATGAGGTTCACTTGATGGTAGGTGATATCCCAGCAACAGAACATCAGTCAATGATGCGCTGTCGATCTATGTTTTTTATGTTAGATATCGACAGACGAGCATGAGGTTCACTTGATAGTAGGTGATACTTCAGCCAGAGAAAATCATTCAATGATGCGCTGTCGACCTATGGTTTTTCATGTTGTATATCGACAGACGAGCATGAGGTTCACTTGATGGTAGGTAATACCTCAGTCACGGAACATCAGTCAATGATGCGCTGTCAACCTATGTTTTTTTATGTTAGTTATTGAAAGACGAGCATGAGGTTCACTTGATGGTAGGTGATACCTCAGCCCCAGAACATCGGTCAATGATGCGCTGTCGACTTATGTTTTTTTTATGTTAGATATCGACAGACGAGCATGAGGTTCACTTGATGGTAGGTAATACCTCAGTCACAGAACATCAGTCAATAATGCGGTGTCGACCTATGTTTTTTTTGTTAGAAATCGACAGACGAGCATGAGGTTCACTTGATGGTAGGTGATACCCCAGCCACAGGACATCAGTCAATGATGCGCTGTCGACCTCTAACAGCTGTCGATATCTAACATAAAGAAAAAACTATTCATACAATCTTCGCACAGCTTATTCATATCTTTACTAATAT
Organism: Anthocharis cardamines; assembly: GCA_905404175.1. Classification (NCBI taxonomy): domain Eukaryota; kingdom Metazoa; phylum Arthropoda; class Insecta; order Lepidoptera; family Pieridae; genus Anthocharis; species Anthocharis cardamines. The sequence goes on from FR989979.1 coordinate 4,624,236, forward strand.
TATAAAGAGGAAATTCATATTTTTGTATGTTACGTACTTCAGCCTATTTTGTATATATTTTCCTCACTACGGACATACCTATCAGAGCACCCAGCAGACACTGATGAGGGAAGTGCGTGGCGACGTACATCCTAGCCAGCATCACGCTACAGAGCTGGCTGGCCAGTATTGGGTACACTAGGAACTTCCAATAAGAAAACTCCCATTTTCTGCAAAAAAAAATGAAAAAAAAGTGAACTCATACTAGTAGGATATATTATAAAAGCTAGACATATTAAAACCTAACTCATATCGGATATATGCCAGATATTATATATTTATGAACATAACTGATATCACAAAAACGTTGAGTCAAAACCTCACCTGGAACTTTTGTTTTGTATGAGGAATAAAAAATATATTTTCTAAATTAATATTAATTTTGAAAATTAAGGATTATTTTATCACCGATTACAGGGAACCAACTAGCTCTTTTTGAATCTTCTTCTTCTGTTCCCTTTTTTTATTTGGGGTTGGCACAGTATGTTCTCTTTTTCCATTCTCTCCTCTCAAACACATATCATTCTTCACACAGTCAATCCATGTTTTTTGACCTCCCAAAATCCTGTTTTTTTTTTAATAGATGTGATAAAAATATCATTTGTAACTCGAGCTTCTTACCTATCATTGATAATATGTGATATCCACATTATAACAAGAACTATTACAGAAGCCGCGGTGGCCGTATGCCCCGATGGGTTTCCTGGACCAGTCTCGCATGTCTGAGACGTCTGCTTTAAGTTCGGTGTGAGAGACGGGCCATAGTAATGGGTCTCATGGATCCACCAGTATGGGCGATCTTCTAGAAATACCCTGGAATTTCAATAAAATGCATTATATCGGCTAACTGCCAATTTTTTATTTTTTTTTAAATGAAATATATTAAATTGTGAGGAGCTGTCTCCCAACGGTTGTAAAGGGGCCCACTGAAAATCAGTGTTGTGACGTTGTTGCGCCACAGCGTATGCTGAGTGGAGCTCCTATTTGACATCCTGGCAGTACATATATATTAGGGTGGGCCAAAAAACTTTTAATTTTTTTTTTCTTAGTCACTACTAAAATATCGTTTAAGATGACGAAAAAAAAATTCTGGTAAAGTTTCAGCCATTAATATTAAGAGGTGACTTGTTGTGATTTTTGATTTCCCATTTAAATAACATAAGATTTTTTTTTTGTTTGTTTGGATTTTTGATGCACTCAAACGAATGAATGTAGTAAAAATAAATAGATATTCTTGTAGGAAATTTGACGATCTACAAAAAGGTCTGAAATGATTTTTCGCTAAGTTGACTTGTTTAAAAGTTATTCGAGGTTAAACTTCAACCTCAAATAGTTGAGGATGACATTTACAATTTCTTATACTCTATCAAAAAGATTTGTCCTCTATCAGCAGTAGGCATGGTGAAATAGGATCTTACATTATCGTGGGAAGGACACGCAAACCCATAGTCGAAATAACTAATATCACCGCATACACAAATTCTGTATTAATAAATATTGTTATTAGGCAAGCCAACATACCACTTCAAAATACCGTTGAGCCAACCCCCAAACGCAGTTACGAGGAGCAATTGTGACGCAAATACTGAGTCCAAAAAGGACACGGCCGGGAATAGAACCTCCAACACATTCTTTGGATTGTAGAAGTTGTTCACATGCTCAAAGAAAAGTGCATAGTCGGAAAAACTGAAAAATTAAATTAATTTATAATCAGTGTTGCCGCTAATTAACGTATTATTACACGTCATATCGTCAAAAATGAGGGAGTTGAATTATATGACTTTTTGTGGCTTGAAAAATGTTTGTATATGCATTCTGGATTACACATATGAAGTCCAGTACCGAATTATAAAATTACTTCAGTAGACCGACACGTCCAATAAACCGGCACCCTCCTTAATTTGGGTCTTTTTTTCCAATTATGGGGTATAATTGGAAAAATCGAACCCAATTAAGGATTATTTTAAAGTTATGTAGTTAATTGTGAGATATTGTTATGAATTTTTCTATACAATACAATAATCCGGCACCCTCTGGTTTTTAATATTGCTGGATTAGTGAGATTCTACTATATGAATATAGTTAAAACTGTTTATGACGACATGGTTTAGAACAACATACTGGTAATATCGACCAAAATCAAAGGTCCCGACTGTACTTTGTACCTTGAAAACGTCACTGGTTGTTATGACTATCGGTTTTTATGACTAAATATGAGTAGCACCTTCAATATAGTTATAACGGATTTTGTCTATATATGTATATATTTAAATATTTACATTAAGAATAGCATCAAAAACCACAGGGGTTTAAGCATTATTATTATTAATTAGTAAAACACTAGCAGTTTAAGCTGTTGCGTGCATATCTCGCAGACATGTTCTAAAATTGGTCTTCACCTAACGTAATTTTATTTATATAATTAATATATAATGCAGGATCCAAGGGTTGAATTGTTTTTTAAATGATAATGATAATATACTTTCCATTCTGCCACTCTTATAAAATTTGATTATAGAATAAAAGCATTTATAATACAAAAATATAATTATACCTAATATTTCATAGGTGTATTACTGTACTTGAACACTAATTAAAAAAATATTTTGAAGATAATTAACTACTTCAATATACCTATGAGAAATTAGGTAAATAACATCAGCATATTGTGGTAGGCTTAAGAAAATGAGCTAAATTTGATCATGCTGGATTCCAGTCAAGAACATATTCATTTTGCCATCTGGTAATGGCTTTTTTCTCTAACAGAAACTGTATGCATGCATTCTTAATGAATTTCTTTGCCTAAGAAAAATATTTAAAGAGTAAGCATTCGCATTGTCCTAAGGATTTCCGATATATAGTTAGTTAAAATGGAGGAAAGTAATAAATCATCTTTGTCGCTTAGTATTTACAGGGATCAGGTATTATCTATCTTAAAACGAAAGTTATAAGAGAAAAATCACTAGAATCAGTATGGAAGCAAAAATCAATAATATTACCCATATTGAATGAATTCGATACAGGAGACTCCGAGTGCGTACAAGTGCTCCCACATTGTTTTAATTAATGACACGACATTACACAATAATTTTTAATGATTATTTAATTTAGAAATCACATAAAATTTGCGATAGCCGAGTCCGAGAAAACAAAACAATTTTATCGTTTCTCTTAAATCAATCGGCAAAATCTAATGTCAACAGTCAAATGTCAATGTCAACCTTATTTTTTTTCTGAATAGGGAACAAGGAATTTTACTTTTAAAATAATTAATTATAAAAAATATTAAGTTCATTATATTTATATGTAAATGTAAATAGTTTTTAAAAATATAAGATTTATATTACTTTATATATTTATACAAATTGATATATTTGAATATTGCGACATCTAGTATTGCATTGATAAAATTTTTAATATATGCTACTCCACGCTAGATGTCAAAAGAAATTAAATGGGCTTTAAAAAAAGTAAAGTGCCATATATTATAAATTAATAACTTAGATGTTATTAATAACATTAGGGCTTCTATTTAATCAGCGTGCTATTTCGCGATTGCTTTATTTTGAAATAAAAGATTTTTTTATTTCTTCACTAGTAAACTGTTTTTGCGTCCTATTTTATAATGTCTTTATGGGTGAGGCCGCCAAAAAATGACTATTTTGATAAATGACTTAGCGTCCAGCAACTTTTTTGGAATAAATATTAAAAAAACCAAATGTTATAGTTTTCCTCGTAAAAAGTATAATTTATATTAGTATTTTAAATATGTGAATGACTTTGAAACTACTTTTTTCTATTTTTTAAAATTATTTTTTTGCGAGGAATACATAATTGGTAGAACAAAAAAAAGTGTCCCTAATGATCTCCCATATACAATTGGTATTAATAATTAAATTACTGTGCATTCTACTGGCAATTACAATATTTTCTTTGAAGCACCACCTATTAAAGATAATATTTTTTACTGTACAACAGTTTAGTTATTAAAATTATAATAATTTTGAATAATTACATTATGTCCTAGTATTTTATACATTTAAGTTACCAATTTTAAGTTACCATAATTTGTGTATCACAAAGCAATTGAGCAGTAGAATTCATTTTTAATAATTGGCAAAACCAGTATCTAACGTCTTGTTAATGTTATATTTCAATTAATTGTCGGCCGTATTGAGGCACTGCATCAGTTAGTTTGGTCCAAATCGTGGTTTCGTTCTCCGAATATATATATGTTACGCGATTTTAAGGTAAGTTTCTATCATTTTGCATCAATCGACAATTTTTTTAGTAAATATATTGTTTGAATTAGAGCTAAGCTTTAAAAGTTGTTAATTATTCATAATAGTGCCGTAGATTGAGCGTATTTTGAAAAGAGATTAAGTTTTATGTTACTTATGTTACCATTGTTGGTTTGGTTTTTTAAGTTACGTAACATAAAAGTGATGTAAACCCTAATGCACATTGAAAACAGTAAAATTTAACGAATATTGATGAATGGAAGAAACAGTGAAAAGAAGCACAATGTTTTCTTAGAATCGTTAAAGGAAGAAGACAAGAAATATGCTGGAACGGAAAAGAAGATTGTGAAAAAAAATATTCACTAAAGGAATACAAATTAAAAGATAAACTAAAACACACACTGGTACTCAAATCTAATATAAGAAAAAAAATAGAGAGAAAAGAAACAAAAAAGAAAAAAAAATACATTTTATAACAGGAAAAAAGTGTGCAAAACTGAAAAAATGTTTTATACATGCACAAAATAAAGTTTAAAGAATAAAACTGACTTTTACTTAAGTTGAAAAGAATGTATAATGTAATAAAGTTTTGAAAAACTTGTGGTTCCCATTTGTAGACATGCCTTAAGAACTTTTGTGTTACCTTTATGTTATCCGGTAACTTAATTTTTTAAGTTACTTTTATGTTATATAAGGCCAATTTGACGGCCTCACCCTTATAATATTATCGAGTAAATATCCTTATAACTTCTAAAATACACACGAATAGGTCTAAACACAAAAGCTAGAACACACGAGAGTACAGTAATACAAGGCAATGAACAATTATAGTAGCGTGAACCTATTTATGTGACGAGCCGAAGACTCGTGGGTATTTGCAATTGGCCAATCCTCTCTACCGTATGCTGCGCTACGTGGACTATGATCATTGGATATTTGGTTAAGACTAGTTACTTATATCGGAATTAGGCTGTAGCCTCGAATACCTTCCCCTAAATTCAGCCATGCAATCTTCCGTAAAGAATTTCTCTAAATAGCAGTAAAAATCGTATCGGAATCTGTTGCGTGGTTAAGAAGAAATAAGCGGAGAAACAGACAGACGCATACAAAGACGGGCTTGTTGGCGCATTTAATAAAACCTTGCGCTTCGATGGGTCGTGGGTTCATATCCCGCGGATGACGTGTTTATAATTTTCTGTAAGCATGTCCCCAACTCTGATCACTTCGGGCACTAAACGGGTGGGAGGAATATCAAAATTCCGATATATGGAAAATATATGGTTCGTATATGGAAAAATCATGAAGTGCACATTTCGCGTTTCGGTCTCAATCTATTGATTTCCAAAAACTCCAAAGTCGAATTAAAAAGTAGGTCGACAGCGCATCATTGACTGATGTTCTGTGGCTGAGGTATCACCTACCATCAAGTGAACCTCATGCTTGTCTGTCGAAATTTAAAATTAAATAAAAAGAGTTTCTTGTTAGGTTTTCATTCACAGTTTCATCATAAATCGTAACATAATTTCCTTGTAAATCCCTGGTTAGATGCGCTTATCGGCACTAGATGGCGCTTTTCCCCGGAGGCCGGTAAGTCGGATTATTGTTTTAATAATTGAGTATTATACTATGGTAACGTACGGTGGGCGAAACAGCTGTTGATTATATTTGGAAAATATTAAACTGAATGAAAGGTTACATGTATTAATACAACTTCCTTTAAAATAAATACTTTATAACGGATTAAAACGCTATTTATTATTTATCTCGATGACGTTTCGGATGCTTTTCATATTATTTATATAGAACTAGTGGATACCGCAGACGTTGTTCTGCCAAAATATTGGCTTCGAAATTATACAATTATTCTTAGATTGGAATATGCCCATTTGCCCACCGCTGTATGTGAAAAAAGATTTTCCCGCTTTTCTGTTGAAATTCCTGAATTTTCTTCACGAAACATCACGGAGCCCGAGACCTTTCCAACGAATGGAAAACCGTGGAAATCGGTTCGTGCGTTCTGGAGTTATAGCGTCAGGAAGGAAAACCCGACTTATTTTTATATAGTAGATAGGGGGCAAATAGGCAAGTGGTTTACGTATTGGCAAGTGATCAACATCGCCCATAGACATCTGTAACACCAGAGAGCTCGCGGGTGCGTTGCCAACCTTTAAGGAAAGTATGCCTATGTTTCTTGAAAGTTCCCAAGTCACTGTCTGTTCGGAAAAAAACCTTAACCATCTCAAAGAGTTCAAAAAATTGTTATGTTTGACCTTTGTGAGAAGTAAAAAGCCCTATATTATTTCGGGTAGCGTCAACAAAATCAGTACTTATTACGCTGACTGTACGCGAGGCGCGAATAAACTGGCTTTCAGCAAATTTAATCTGTGAACGCTGAAAACGCTCTAGATGAGATAACCTGCGAAAGATATATCTCAAGATAAAGTAATCTTAAGAATTGGTTCTGATTTCCAACAAAAGGAGGTTATTTATTATTTATTTGTTTAAAGCGTTATAATAAAGTAAAAATATATTGACAAATAGGTACATATAGAAAAGGAAAGAAGTTGAATATATATATTCATTTTATGCACATAGAACATATATATCATTATAAATATATAAATAAGAGGTATATATATATCGATTTCTAGGTAATGTGTGGACCGATTTTAGTGATTGGTAGTTCTTATTTGATTCTTATATTCATTTTACATTTAATTTTGAATTGAGTTTTATGCTATGTCTAATATAAGAATTTGAGACCAAATATTTTCGAATCAACAGTAGCTTTAAAAATATCGACATATTAAAAGCGCTTGTAATTTTTTGTTGACATACCTACGTATATTTCAATTGAAATATATGAGTCATATAGAATCAAAGGCGGCTGTCTGACTTTTGGCTGATTGTTAGCAATTTAAGAAAGAAAACGTTTTTCTCCTTTATTTTTGTAATAGGTATCATTAATTGCATGTTTAAAGTATCTATTAATATTAACAATTAAAGATAAAACCAAATATATTAAAAGACATAATAGACGACAACAACTTATTTTTTTTTTGTAGATTGCCGGACAAAAAATGTCAGATAGTCGCCTTTGATTATATACGAATCATATATACCAGTACCCATAGCACTTCATTATATACATAATGTACTGAGTAAAAGTTATTCGTACAGCATAGGTACGTATATATCGATGGGTCCTGTGGATAAGGGCAAAAGCATAACTTTACAAGAGAGGTTCTGAAAGTTTAAATTAACAGACATACAGAAATTCATTCTAAAAAGGTTGTTATACAGTGATAAATAATAATGTTTCTAAACCAAAATTACTTTTTTTAATAGATGCTCTTTAAATTTATACCAATAAGATGCGTTTATCATACAAAAGTCAAAATCCGAAAGTTACAAAGTCCGCTCGTTTTTATATTAATGAGCGCTTAACGAGGGAAAATCGCAAGCTTTTTTATATGGCTCGTCAAGTGGGTAATAGTAAGGGCTGGCGTTACATCTGGACACGAGGTGGACGTGTATACGCGCGGCATGAACCCGGTTCCAGATCCTATGCTATTCGCACAGAAGGTGACCTGCAAAAGGTTTTTGGTACAGTCAATGTTTGAACTTTTTTGTAATCCACGAATCATATACAAAAAATATTGTTACTCTTTGTGAACACAAAATTAATAATTTAAATTTTTTACTATTGATTCTGAATAACTTTGTTTTGAAAGGGAACTGTTACGCAATATTATTATTATTTTGGTTTTCGCTAATGTTTAGTTTCAATGAATATATTAATATTTTAAGGTTTGAATATTTTTTAAAATTGATTTATTTTGACAAATGTTCATTATATAAGAATTTCGTAACACTGAAAAAGTTTTATTCCTTGTTTTTTACTACTTCGTTTTCTAATAATCATATTTGCCTATTAAATTTTAAAAGGATTTTTCTTTTTAGCTGCAAAATACAGCAAAATTGTTATTTTTGGGATTTTGTAACCTGTGTTTTTGAATTTTATGATTGTTCAATGTTACTTATTTTAGGATTAATAAGCGAGAATTTGGAAGTTACTTTTATCTTGTTATTTTATAAATCTTTCACGAATTTTATTTATAGTGAAATAATGTATAATATTTTAAATCTATGTAAGCTACTATTAGAGTTAAGCGGTGAAGTTATTTGTATAACGAGACTGGACGATTTGTTTTGTATATTTATTTTTACTATTTTGCAATCCTTTATAACGGCCTTTTTACTATATACGAGTACATCTATTAGATACACCTTATTTTTATATATACGTTATACTTATATGTGTATTTTTAAACATGTTTATGGGTCACAGAAATAAGCTTAGCATTGGTTTTCTTAACCCGGGGTCCTTAAGTACACGACACGACGAGTTTTTAGTCGCGATGGACCGTCACAGGGTCGATTTAATGGCGATAAACGAAACTTGGCTTCGCAACGGGGAAGAAGGTAGGGCACCTCAAGTGCCCGGATACCGCTTGCGCCATATACCGCGACCGCTCACCCTTCGCTCCAGAGGGGGAGGTGTCGGTTTCTATATTAAAGATAATATTAAATACCGGGTCGTATCATTTCCTATAAATGAGCAAGTAGAACAAATGTGGATCAAAGTTGCGATCCGAGGAAAATCCATAGTAATAGGAACAGCATATCGGCCACCCTGGTTGGCCGTGGACGCATTTCTTGATGCTATGAGAGATTCCGTATCCTCCTTCATATGGTGTGACAGGATAGTTCTTATGGGTGACTTTAATATTAATTTACTAAACAAAGAGCACGTTAACTTCAGGAAAATACAGGATTTTCTGACCTCTACAAATCTTAGTCAACTCGTCACTTCACCTACTCATTTTACAGAGGTTAGTGAAACACTAATTGATCTCTGCTGCACAAACTGTTCGGTTGTGAGCGTGGAAGTTGACTACATTAGTACACTAAGTAGTCACGCCTTTATCTCTTGTACATTAAATGTCACAAAAGATAAACCAACACCTAAGTGGATTTCCTACAGACCGTTAAAGGATATTAATTCCGAAGATTTAAATAAATCTATGATGTCACTTGACTGGAATTTCATACTTTCTCTTGACAATGTGAATGATATTGTAGTTACACTTTCGGCTTATATTTTAGCACTATTTGATTTATATGCTCCAAGAAAAACTATTCTTATAAAAAATAAACAGCCGCCATGGATAACGTACAACATCAAGCTGATGATGAGGCGTCGTGATGAGGCACAAATGAGATGGAGAAAGACTAAGCAACCTGGCCATAAAAACTATTACACCGAACTTAAGAAGTATGTAAACTCAGCATTAAATAATGAAAAATTCGCATACTTTGAGACTTACGTTAACTCCAATATTAAAAATCCCCAACTACTATGGAAGCACGTAAAGGAACTGGTACAAGTCAAGTCAAAGAAAGACTCTACAATTCCGCACCATCTTCGTGATGTTGACGCATTAAATGCAAACTTTCTAGATGTACCAGGTAGAAAACATGCACCATTATCTGTTTTAACTTATCATGAATTTTATCGACAAAGTGATGCTGTTTTTGAATTGAAACCTGTAAGTAATAGTGTAGTCGAAAAGGCATTTAACGAAATAAAGTCACAAGCCGTGGGAGTCGATGATATTTCACTTGACATGCTTAAACTTACCTCATCGGAAACATTACCCATAATCACTCACATCGTCAATACATCTATCAAGTCAAACGTATTTCCTCTGATGTGGCAACAAGCATTGATTAAGCCCATACCAAAAACAGTGACTCCTTCAACCTTCAAGGACCTACGCCCGATAAGCATTCTTCCTTGTATGTCGAAAATTCTCGAAAAGATCGTCCATAATCAAATAATGGAATATCTGGAGGCAAATAACATACTACCTGAAATGCAATCCGGCTTTAGAAAGCATAGGAGCACTGTAAGTGGTTTAACTGACGTAGTGGACAATGTTTTAACTTCGCAAGATAAAGGAAAGGGTACAATACTTGTATTACTTGATTATTCCCGTGCGTTTGATGCAATAAATATCCCGCTTCTGCTTTCAAAGTTGTCTTATTATGGATTCAGTAGACAAACAGTGACTTGGTTTGATAGCTATCTACGAAACCGAACACAAACCGTTGCTGTCACCACGGAAGATGGCTCAAACTACGTCTCACAGTGCACTTCTGTAAGCAGGGGAGTTCCACAGGGATCCATACTAGGTCCTTTACTTTTTATATTATATTGTGCAGATATCGTGAAGACTATAAAACACAGTAATTATCATCTCTATGCTGATGATATACAACTTTATATATCTTTCGATCCCTCTGAAACTCAAAATGCAGTGGAAAAAATAAATAACGATCTGGCACGCATTGTCATCTGGTCAGAACAAAATACATTGGTGCTGAATCCAGACAAGACAAAGTATATGGTTTTAGGCACAGCAAAACAAATAAAGAAAATAGAAAGGGAACGTCCAGTCATCAACGTCATGGGGAAAAACATCGAACGCGTTAGCGAGGCTCGCAACCTTGGTGTGATTTTCGACGAAAATCTAAGGTTCGAAAAACATATTAATAACACTATAGCGAACTGCTTTTATCGTCTGAAATTACTCTATAGAATCCGGCCGTATCTAAGTACAGAACTGCGTATTAAATTATGTGAAACCTTAGTACTTTCCAAATTTAATTACGCAGATGTGGTTTACGGCCCAAGACTTCTTTCACGTTGTAAATCAGCGATACAAAGAGTCCAAAATGCGTGCGCTCGTTATTGTTGGTACATTCCTGCGCGTGCTCACATTACTCCGTATCTCGTCAAAGAAAACACTCTTAACATGGAAAACCGAAGGCGTCTTCACTTTGCGTGCATGCTGTTTGATGTGATCATGTCCAAGGCCCCATTATACCTTTACTCTAAGCTGTCTTGGATGGGAGAGGGAAGCACTCTTTATAGAACTAGGTCTTATATGTGCAAATTATCACTACCCAGGAACTATACTGCAGCTTTCCGCGGAAGTTACAAATACAGCGCAACCAAATGCTGGAATAATCTGCCTCCACCTCTGCTAGACTCTCTAACAACCCGAGGATTCAAGAAAAAATATAAAATCTTCTTGCTAGCAGAATTTCGCAACCAGCCTTGGTTGTGCTGACTACTTATTTAATATTTCAAATTGTCATATTATATTGTATTTATAATATTAATTCTGTTTTTTTTACAATTTTTTATTATTATTTTTATTTTTATTGCTGTGATTATTACTCCGTTTCTTTTACAATTATTTTAGTTTTTAATGCATGTTTGTTTGTGTTGTAAGTACAATTGTTATGCCGCTCCAAGCGAAAATCAAATCAGAGCAGTCACTGAAAATCAGCGTCACACCATTAAATAATGATGTGGCAAATGCTGAGTGGCTGTCTCTTTTAGCCAAATCATTTAGTTTAGATCTAGTATAACTCTTTAGTAGTATAACTCTTTTGTTTTTCTTTTGTTTTATTATTCTTAGTTTTATAATTTTAGTTTAGTTAAATTTTAATTATTTTAGTTATAAGAGTTCATTCATTTGTATTTTATTTTTGTTATTGGCTAAATAAACGTTTTTCATTTCATTTCATTTCATTTCATTTCATTTCAAAATGACCAAATTGTTAGACTGGCCCACATTGGCAACGTCGAATTCTGCATCATAATAACCTACTATCAAAAGTACCACTTAAGGTGGTATTTATAAATAAGATTTCAGAAATCTTTCACGTTGTTTTATGAATGATTTCTGTATAAAATAACATTATTTTATTAACTCCGCGCAAAGAACTCCCGGAAAGTAAATAGTTGCACAAATAAAACTGACTTCCTTAATAATCATGACTTATGTATGGAAAACGAACCACCTTAAGAATTAGTTTTTCAGTGTCTCTTCAAAACTTTTAAAAATGTCGGAGAAATAGTTGATTTTTACTTCAAACTATAAAACGCTAATTCAAGCAACTTAGAAAAGGTCTATAATACAAAATAAATGTAAGTTTGTTTATCTGCTGTGGCAAAATAAAATGACTTATTAGGTTGATTATAGAGAAATATGTTAAAACAGTGGTAAATTGCTAATAAGCAATAAGGCCGCCTTTAATGCCCTAATTAAGATTAGTTTTTTTAAGTTATTTCTGTTTGTATTATAGTCTAAGAAAAGTAAAGAGTTAAATAAATAAATTTAAGATTGTGTTAATATTCTGCCAAATTATTTAGAATGTTCCATTCTGTCAATCCGTAGTCTAATTAAAAATTTTGAGCGTGAGTTCAAAAGTTTTGCCGTGTTTAATGTGATATTTTAGTGTTTCTGGTATTGTCTAGTTACATAAATATTATTTAGTGCGCTTGTTATTATTTGTTTCTCAAAGAGCTTATTTACACTATGCGAAGATTAAAAAAATATAAGCTGTCAAAAACACGTAAAGATATATCTTGGAATGAATCCTACGTGTAGACTGTTCCGGCTCTCGTAAACGGCGTATGATCACATAGAATTATTGTATTAAAATATAATCTCCCTCCAGTGTGGGGGCAGTCTCTCTTTCTAACCCCCACATAGCTTCATCTCACTCTAACACGGGTGAATATAGCTATTTGTTTGAAATTATTTATAGTGATTAACACGAACATCAAAACAGTGCGAATGCGAAACTTCAGACACATTTATGACATGTAATTTGGTGAATTTTAATCGATTTTTTTATAACCTAAATCTTTTAAATTCTTTAATCATTGTTTTAACGCTTTTGAGAACCATCTTATAATGTTATATTACAATTTAATAAACTTTGAGATAAATTAAAATTATCTAAAAGGTTTTTTTTCTTAATTCGTCGAGGGGACAAGGTATTTCGACTCTATGGTATCTTAGAAAAAAAAGTATACATAACATTGATTGTATTAAAAGGCGGATCAATGATACATAACAATATATTAGTAGGTTTGGCTTAAAGATCTCGTTACCAGGCCATAAAATTTAAAAAAAAAATTATTAGTAGGTAGGTATTACACGAACACACATCTCAGTAATAAAAAATTATATCATTACTAGCGACCCGCCCCGGCCTCGCACGGGTCTAGATATTTTGACAAAAAAAGCAGGGGTTGTATGTATTTTTTAATGCCACATTATAAAAAAATAAGATCAAAAAATTATGTCTAAAAAATAAAAATTTAGGGGTGGACTACCCCTAACATTTAGGGGGATGAAAAATAGATGTTGGCCGATTCTCATAGATACCGGATAAGCACAAAAAATTTCATCAAAATCGGTCAAGCCGTTTCGGAGGAGTATGGCAACGAAAACTGTGACACGAGAATTTTATATATTAGATAGGTACTATAACTTACTTTAATTTTACTTTACAACATATTTATTACACATACATAGGTACATCTAATCCGCAAAACATTAATTAATTATACACAATTTTATTTTAATTTTACGTTAAAAGTTCGGAAGTTTATGTATTCACACAACACTTCACGGTATTTTTAAGCTTTATTTTGTTTACTAAATAAAAACATGCCTCATTAAAAAATAAATAGCACCATTGGATGATTTGTTTAAATAATATAACGAATCTCAGTGTTTTCCACACACTACAATATTGAGTTGCCGCATTCAGGAACCTGCTTTTTCTTTATAGCGCGGTATCTAGTCGTAGCGCGCGGAGACCGATTATTAATCTATGGGGCTGACATTAAAAACATAATGGCTGCATTATTATTAATAGGTAGGTATAATATAGGCAATAATACTATAATGATGTTATCATAAAGTTAAAATTACGATATATTTATGGTTATAACCAAACCATAAGGCATAATTTAACAATCAGTAATAAATGCGATTTTAAAATTTAAAATTAATAATAAATGACAAACGTCAAAGTTGCCGCCAAAACAAAAGTCATAGACAATACGAACCTTTTTATTGCCCCCAAGCACAGAATATAAACATAAAGTGTGGTATATATTCTAATAACCTCGGTTGCAATAAAACAATAATTTACTACTGTAAAGTGAAAATAATACATCAATAAAATAATTTCTCCAAAGGCGGCAACCATTTTGTCGCAAAACGATTTGTTACGCTTGAAAATTTGGGAAAAGCAATTTACGTATTGTTTTGTGTCCTTGAATTTGCCTAATTTTTATGACACTTAGGGTTCCGTGTGCAGAACAAGTAAAGGTTAAGTTGGACAGAACACAAATTCGTATACCACAAAGGATTTATTATACCTACTCGATACTTATTTAAAATTAATTTATATTCTGTCAAATTATTTAGAATTTTTATTCTGTCAATCCGTAGCTATATTCTACTCTAGAATTTATAATTTCTTCTATAAACATACGGGAACCAATTATATACGAAACCCGAAACACTCTTAGCCGTTTTTTAATGTGGTTTGCGTCTTACCGCAATATAAAATGTACTGAGTTTACTTAATTAGGATGCAAACTGATACAAAAAAATGCGATTGTACCAAAGCTGAGTTAAAAAATAAAACTTTTCATTATATTACGTATATCATACTAGCGACCCGCCCGGCTTCGCACAGGTCTAGATTTTTTGACAAAAAAAAGTAGGGGTTGGTAATAGAAGAGTGAAAATATAGGGTTGTATGTATTATTTAATGCCACATTATAAAAATATAAAAACAAAAAAATTCATGAAAAAATTAAAAAAAAATGTAAGGGTGAACACCCCTTATCACTTAGGGGTATAAAAAATAGATAGTAGCCGATTCTCAGACCTACTGAATACGCATATAAAATTTGGTAAAAATCGATAAAGCCGTTTCGGGGGAGTACGGTAACTAACATTGTGACATGGAAATTTTATATATTAGATTTATTATTGGTAAAAGCAAAAGGCTCGCCTATTAAGTGAGTTGCAATACCCAGGGCGAATAATGTTTTAGTCTAGAGTGCCAACTTTGTATTTTTCGAAATTAATTTCAATTTTATCTCTAGGTATTTCTAGCTCCTAATAGTGCTTGGAGTCAGAATATCTGACGCTGCGGTGGTACCTACATAGACGGACCTAAACACAGTAGTGCACACTGCTGCTTGGAGGCAGAATATCTGACGCTGCGGTGGTACCTACATAGATGGACCTAAACACAGTAGTGCACACGCTGCTTGGAGACAGAATATCTGACGCTGCGGTGGTACCTACATAGACGGACCTAAACACAGTAGTGCTCGCACACTGCTGCTTGGAGTCAGAATATCTGACGCTGCGGTGGTACCTACATAGACGGACCTAAACACAGTAGTGCACACTGCTGCTTGGAGGCAGAATATCTGACGCTGCGGTGGTACCTACATAGACGGACCTAAACACAGTAGTGCACACTGCTGCTTGGAGACAGAATATCTGACGCTGCGGTGGTACCTACATAGACGGACCTAAACACAGTAGTGCACACTGCTGCTTGGAGACAGAATATCTGACGCTGCGGTGATGCCTACATACTCCATTCAAACCAGTAATCATATATCGTATCCCTCATATTTGTATCTAACAGCTAATTCAAAATTGTAGTAGGAAAACAATTACAATATATAAAAAACGAAAACTCTTTAAATAGACGTAAGCCAGAATGAAAAGTTTTTCCATCTTTTTTTAGTAATTCAATACACCAAATAAACACCTAACGTTGCTAGCAAATCAAAACAAAGTTAACTGGCATTTATCCACTTAGAACCGGTTATATCCGCCCCTAATCCAGCTAAATCCGGATAAATAGTCTGTCAAATTGCCGCGAGGGGGCGATACAGCCACCTGCGACCGTTCCGATTTTTATATCATTTCTAAATAAACTAGTTAAGATGTTTTGACAGGACAAAAGTGATAATGCACTTTCTATTGTCAATGGGATTAGTAACATTATTATATTGGCACCTGTTTTTGATAGATATTATACGATAGATGTGTTATAATTAAATCATTTTTAGTTACAACTGTGTTTTTTTTTATGTCAGATATCGACAGACGAGCTTGAGGTCACTTGATGGTAGGTGATACCTTAGCCACAGAACATCAGTCAATGATGCGCTATCGACCTATTTTTTACTTCGAGCATTCAGAAAATCCATAGACTGAAACCGAAACGCGCAATATGCACTTTGATACGGTTTTCACTGTAAGATAGATATTTTTTATAGAAGATTAGAATGTTCATTCTAAGTTTTTGTCTAGTAGAGAAAATTCAATATTTTGTAATAAAGGCATCAATCTATTTACGGCACTCACGGGGCTTATGCTGGCTAAAAGTAAGTTGACAGAAGAATCATTTGATATTTTTAATATGTCTGTGCGTATGGCAAAGCAGCTGCTTAGCCAGGAATTCTTTATGACAAATTAAATTTATTTCTCTTGGATTATACACTATCTCTTCTCTCTGTTTTTATTAATGTTCAATTCATAGCTTGTGTCTTACTGTGCTTGCGTGTTGTGAATTACTGTTAAAAAAAATATGTTTCTATATGTGAAAACCATTAATTAGCTGTTTGTTTTATATTCTGTTTATTATACTTTATAATGTAATATTAGCTGTAGGTTTTCCTCAAATAAATAAATAAATAAATAAATAAATAAATAAACATCGTTGATTGCTGTTCTGTATGTAAGGTGGTAACACGGGAGAGAAGTGATAGGCACGACTGCTGAGTGAATACTGCATTTAATATCATAAAGCATTCCTATAAATAAGGTGTACAATATATTATATGTTTATATATGTATTATATTATCTATCCTTACATCTCATCTCCACCCTATTAAAAAAAATAAAATAAATTACTATAAACATTTATTTTATTTTAGTACATATTTAGGTACGAGTATATTAATACAATAAACAATGATTAACTAACAATAACATTTTTCCCTAAACATTTTTTTTTAACATAGTAATCTGGTAATACAAAAACTTAAAACATAATTCCTAATAATAATTAATAAGATTAAGTAATTGGTTTAAAATACATTTTTGTCCTATTTTTGTGTACAATATAATTTTTGTTATCTTTTATAATTTCTACATTGGGTGAACATTCTCTAATCACTTTGTATGGACCTGAATATATGCTTTGAAACTTATTCCCAACCTCATTCTTTATTAAAATCAAATCATTCGGCTTATATGTCACAGGATTAATATTACGATCATACTTTGTTTTCCTTTTTAATTTACTTGTTATCAAATTATCCCGTGCTTCTTTTTGAGACGTCTGTAATCTAAATTTTAATTCTAAAGGATAATTATCCGAATTATATAAAGGTTCTACTTGTTCTGATTGTAAATTAGACGGTAAAGTACATTTTTTACCGAACACCAATTCAAAAGGAGTAAATTTAGTCTCTGTATGTACCGTAGTATTATAAGAAAAACACCAAAATGGAAGCCATGTGCTCCATACATCCGAATGATTTTCTGTCTGTATTCGTAAATAGTTACCTAAATGTTTGTGTGAATTCTCCAAAGCACCAATACTTTGATGATGGTATGCAGTAGACTGCATCTGGTTAATATGTAAAAGTTTACAAACCTCTTTCATTGTATTTGATATGAACTCTGTTCCCCTATCTGTTGCTATCCCTTTTGGAATACCATACCTGAGAATCCAATTATTTACAAAGCTTCTAGCTACTTCACTCGAGCTTTTTGACGTCAGTGGATAAGCTTCAATATATTTACTCAACTCACACTGTATAGTTAAAATATACACATAATTATAGCAATCTTTATCTAACGGCCCTACTAAATCTAAATATATTTTTTCAAACGCAGAATTTGCCGTTGAACTAATTGTCATAGGCTCTTTAGTGTGATGTGACGAATGTTTTTGTTTTTGACATTTGTCACACCTTTTTACAAACTCAGTAACATCAGCTTCTAATTTTGGCCAGAAATAATATTTCTTTATATTATTGACCATTCGTCTTACACCTGCATGACCACTTGTGGGCAATATATGAAAATCATTTAAGATCACACGCTGATCATCTTTATTAGTAATTCTTTTTGTATCCTTTAAAATACATATACGTGGTCCGGACCAGTTACCTATGTTCTTAACTTCTTTAACTAATTTTTCCACAAATATATTATTCCTCTCATTCTTAATGAAGTATACTTCTTTTATATTAATTTTCCCACAAAATATATTCAGCTCTCTCACAAATTCGTCTGGCGATAGTTGCGATCGAGAAGCTAAATTAATAAAAATAGTATTCATTGCGGGTACATAACTCAAACATCCCTTCTCATGCGTAATATCTTTCAAATTACGATATCGATTTAATTCATAAGCGCTTATAAAACGTAATTCCGTGAAATATTTCGGTTTATTATATATTTCTATAACTTTTGGTTGATCAGGCCAATCGTTTCTAGAAATAATAACATCCCGTTTTTGTTTAGCCGTCTGGCCACGCGTCATTACATTCATCACAGTCTGATTCATCTCCTTTAATTCTTCCGACGTTAAATGTAAACGAGAAAGTGCATCAGCAGCAGAATTATTTTTTCCTTTCAAATATTCAAGTATAAAATCATATTCTTCTAATATAAGTCTAAATTTAATTAAACGACTAGATGGATCTCGCATTCCGAATAAATATACCAGTGGCTTATGATCAGTCTGAATTTTGAATGTCCTTCCGTACAAGTATGGCCGAAAATGTTTTACAGCCCACACAATCGCAAGTAATTCTTTTTCTATAGTCGGATATCTCTTTTCTGCCTTATTAAGACTACGGCTAGCATAAGCCACAGGCCTTCCATCACCATTGCACAAAACTGCACCTACGCCATATCCTGATGCATCTGTTTGTAAAATAAATTGATTGGATTCTGAAAAATCCGGGTACTGCAATACAGGATGAGATATCAAATTATGTTTTAATAATTCAAATGATTTTTGGCATTCCTCATCCCATTTAAAGATCACATTTTTCCGACACAAATTATTTAATGCATGTGCTTTTGTGGCAAAATTAGGAATGAATTTCCTGTAATAATTAACAAAGGCAACAAATCTCTTGACCTCATCGACTTTAGTAGGAACTGGGTAATTCTTAACAACTTCTATTTTACTAGAATCAGGTATAACTCCATCTGCTGACACAATATGACCCAAATAAAGTAGTTCTTTTTGTAAGAATATACACTTTTGAGCATTTAGCTTTAAATTTACTTTACGTAACCTTTCGAAAATAGATTGTAAATTTTTTATATGACTAGGTAAATCCCGACTGAAACAGACTAAATCATCTTGGTAAACTAGGCATTTTTCATATGTTAATCCTGTCATTGCCATAGTCATCATCCGAGAAAATGAACTAGGGCTGGTCTTTAAACCCATAGGCATCCTAGTCATCTGAAACTGTCCCGAACAAAAAGCAGTGTACTTGCGACTGTCTGGTTCTAGACTGACGTTATAATAACCTTGATATAAATCTAAGTGAGAAAAATACATGCAACCAGATAACGAATCTAATATCTCCGTTATATTTGGAAGTGGAAATTTGTCATCATGTATACTATTATTAAGTTTCCTATAATCTATGACTAAGCGCCACTTTTTGTTTCCATTCTGTTCACTTTTCTTCGGTACCAACAAAATTGGACTGGACCATTCGCTTTGACAAGGTTCAATAATATTATCTTTCAGCATTTGATCTATTTGATTATTAATTTCATTTTTTAAAGCATGAGGTAACCTATACGGTTTTGAAAAAATTGGCTGAATATCGGATTTTACTTTAATTGTTTGCTGATAAATATCAGTAGTTGATAATCTGTCTCCTTCCAAATAAAATATATCGGGATACTTCGCACATAAACTTTCTATATTAATTTTCTCCTCTTTATTTAAATTATTTAAATTTAACTTTGACAACAATGATTTAACTCGCGCTGCATTTTTCTCGATTTTCTCAAAGTTACATATATAATATTCCTTTGAGCTTTGTATATCAAGTTTTATTTCGGACAAATTTACATCTTTTGTAGTCGTATTCAAAATTCTGACTGGTATTTTACCATTCATCGGACTTACTAACGTACTAGCAATAAACACGCCCTCACATACTTCTCTTGTACATACCACACATTCTTCTGTTAAACTCGTATCAATGTAATGAATAGATTCTGATCTGGCAGGTAGCGATAATAAATTGCTACACGAATCCATTAGTTGTAATCTTATTTGTTTAGTTTCACTGAGCCATAATGATAGAGTATTATGTTTCATATCTATCACCGCTCCATACTTTCCTAAAAAGTCCTGCCCCAGAATACCATGCGACTTACAAGGTAACGTATCAAATACATAAAACTTATGACGAATACTCTGCCCGTGTATTGTCAACTGTAAACATACATATCCGATTGCTTGAACCTTACCACCTATTCCATTTATGGTTATGTTTTCTTTGTTAATTGGTATATTAAATTCTAGAACATACTCATATTTTATGGCCGAAATTGAAGCTCCTGTATCTATGAGCCATTTAAACGCGTGTATGGTGTTATAAAATAATTCTATATGATAGCTACTATCGCTGGCTAAAATATTATATGTTTTAGGTAAAAAAACATTTTCAGGATGGGAATGATGTGTCGATGTACTCGACTGAGGTTGTGAATCATCCCTCACTGCTGTCCTAATTTGACTCCTAGACTGCCTACGACCTGTATAATTATTATAATAAGTTCTACCTCGATATTGAGCTCTACCCCGAGGCGCTCCTCTCTGCGGCTGAGACTGCTGGAACCACTGCCCAGTGCTGCCATGTGGCTGCTGCCAATTATTTCTGAGGCTGTTTCGCCAACGCCCAGCGCTATACATACCTCTCTGAGTATTCTGATGTAGTGTATGCCTGGAATTGTTTTTAAAGTATCGATTATTACTATGCCTTAGTGTTAACACTTCAACTGCCGAACTTAAACCTGAAACGTCCTCGTCAATTGCAGCTTGAATCGCATCTTTCAAATTCTCAAATTTCTGAGCCGTAATAATCGTGCCAATCCTACGGTTTCTCAATCCGTCGCTGAATTGTCGAATTGCCTGTTTCTCATTTATAGATTTTAAAATATTAAATTTCTCAACATTTCCCTCGGACTGGGAAATTGTAAGATCAACAAATAGTTCAGATAAGGTTTTTCCAAAAGCATCAATAGATGTATCATTCTGTTTACAGTTTAAAAATTGTTTTTGCAAAGCATTGGTAGATTTTTTCGGTAACAATAATAGCTTCATATCATTTAAAAGCTTTGATACGGTATCATAATTTGTCGCTAGTTTTAGCTTAGCAGACTGCGACAACCTACTTTTCAAAACAAAAGAAATTAGATGCGTCCGTGACTCATCGTTGAGAACCGAACTATAGTATTCTATACCATCTATTAGCTGTCGTAAATTGGGAACTTCATCATTCATTATTGGCAATAAGCTCAAAGCAACTTTCAAATCAAATTTATCCATTGTTAAAAAAAAATAACAATAATATCTGACAACTGACACAACTGAGTAATTTACTTATAGGTACAAGTGTTAATATCCTCACAATATTTTTCTAAATGGAAAACCTCGTCTTCATTTAAGCTTCCACTATCAATACTTTCGATATAGTTATTATATTGCTCTTTAACAAATGTAGCTTCGTTTAGCTTTTTCTGCAATATCTTACCCTGTTGTCTAGAGGGTTATAACTAACAAATCATCATACCATATCTTTAAATATTCCCATGGGTTCAGTACTCTAAAAAAAATTAATTATCTAAAGAGAGAAGAAAAAAAATAAAAAAATATATAATATATTCAAAAGTATGCATCATACCTGATTAACTTAGAACCCTGGATCCTCAGCGCATGAAACAATATACTGTAAACATTTTCACATAACATTATGATTATACATTATAGGGTACATTAATTATGATAATCATCATTTTTTTTTCTTAAATAATAACATTGATTACATTATATTAAAATAATACTAATAGTCTAATAAATATAGTCCACTAAATAATGTCCGACAATACTCTGATGTACCTCCAACGCATAACCGCACTTCACTTCACTTTCACTTTTTTTTAAACACTTTTTTAATTTACTGTTCTCATCTTCAAATAGGGGTAAATCCGTCGCCGTCGAAGGGAATTCCGACATTCCCTGCTGCATTCATATTCAGTTCAACCTGCCGTATCCATCGTAAATGTAATTTCTTGTCATATTGATTTGAGATAGAAACGGAATTCCTCTATTAACGCACTATTTGGGCCCCCAGCTGCATTTTGCGCAATCACAATTTACTCTTCTTTAGAGTATTGCTTCCTCTTTCTTGAAGCAAACTTCCAGCACATTCCTGTCACTATTAAAACTTTTTAAAATATCCATTTTATTAATCGAATATAACATTGTTCAAAGAACACAATGTTTTTAATTCTTTGCCCATATATGTATAATCGGTCGGCGACACGGCGACGCCGCGCCGCGCGCCGCCCGCGCCGGTGTCAAAATACTCGCGCGCGTGTAACTACGTTTGGCAGGGTCGCCATGTAAGGTGGTAACACGGGAGAGAAGTGATAGGCACGACTGCTGAGTGAATACTGCATTTAATATCATAAAGCATTCCTATAAATAAGGTGTACAATATATTATATGTTTATATATGTATTATATTATCTATCCTTACATCTCATGTAGCTGGACTATTGCATATTATCATCAATATCCAAAATAACATCCGAAATCCTATTCTACTTCCTACTAATATTATGTATAAATGTGAAAGTTTTTGAGGATGTATGTTTGTTACTCTTTCACATTAAAACTAAAGAACGGATTTTGATTAAACTTAACAATATCATTGTTTATACATCAGAATAACACATAGGTTATAATTTATAACGATATTGAGTTAATTGGCTAAATTATAACGATGAGTGTCGAGTAAGTCGGAAAAAATTCTGCTATCTGACAGGTATTTCGGCGTGCGGTGCATAAAGCGTTAGTGTTACATGAAAAAATATATAGTGAGATAGGAAGTGTATTATATTAAGTAAAAAAGGCTCATAAGCATATGTATAACTAGCTGACCCGGCAAACGTTGATTTGCCATGTAAATAATTTCTAAAAAGCAGGGGTTGGTGATAAAAAAGGAAAAATTTAGGGTTGTATGTATTTTTCGCCACATTATAAAAAATATAAAAAAAAAATCGTCCAAAAATTAAAAAAAAATTAAGGTTGAACAACCCTTATCACTTAGGGGTATGAAAAATAGATAGTAGCCGATTCTCAGAACTAATGAACATGCATATAAAATTTGGTAAAAATCGGTAAAGGCGTTTCGGAGGAGTACGGTAACTAACATTGTGACATGGAAATTTTATATATTAGATACTTGAATTACGCGCGGACGAAGTCGCGGTTAGAAGCTAGTAAAACATAAAAACTCAGATGTTGACTACGTTTCAGATGAATTATTCTACTATATAAAAATAAGTCGGGTTTTCCTTCCTGACGCTATAACTCCAGAACGCACGAACCGATTTCCACGGTTTTGCATTCGTTGGAAAGGTCTCGGGCTCCGTGAGGTTTATAGCAAAGAAAATTCAGGAAAAATTTCAACAGAAAAGCGGGAAAAAAAAAATCTATAAGAATAATTAGGTATATAATTTCGAAGCCAAAATTGTGGCAGAACAACGTCTGCGGGGTCCACTAGTACTTTATAGTTTAAAATAACAGCATTATGAGTTACTAAGTTTTTAACTTTTAAATTATTAACTAAAAACTAAAATTGGAACATAAAAATAAATCCCATTATCTGAGATCACATAATAAATAGCTAAAAGCCTTCAGTCAAATATGAAGCTATTTTTTTAATGTTCGATATCGACAGACTAGCATGAGGTTCACATGATGGTAGGTGATACCAGCCGCAGAACATCGATCAATGATGCGCTGTCGACCTACTTTTTATTTCGAGCATTCGGAAATCCATAGACTGAAACTGAAACGCGCAATATGCATTCACGGTTTTTCCATCTATAAACGGTGGTTCGGTCGGAATTTCGACATTCTTCCCACCCGTTCAATGTCCGAAGTTACCAGACGTGGGGAAGACATGCTTACAGTAAATTATAAACATGTGCCCGTTTGTGCTTTCGGTAGAACACCTGCCGTGCGCATCGATGGGTCGTGGGTTCGAATCCCACCGAAACGACATGTTTATAATTTTCTGTAAACATGTTTACCCCAGGTCTGGTAACTCCGGGCATTGTTCAGGTGGGAGGAATATCTAAATTCCAACCGGGTAACGAACCACCGTTCATAGATGGAAAAGAAGTAAAGTGCACATAGTGCGTTTAGGTTTCAGTCCATGGATTTCAAAATGCTCGAAGTAAAAAGTAGGTCGACATAGCATTGACTGATGTTCTGTGACTGAGGTATCACCTACCATCAAGTGAACCTCATGCTCGTCTGTCGATATCCGACAAAAAACAACTAATTCAATTGTATAGCTTATTGTATGACCACAGTCTTATATCTATTTGCGGCGCTCCCAATATGTCACAGTTAAAAGATACCAATAAAGTGACAATTAGCCGTGTTTTGGGGAGAGATAATGTGATACTCTTGTTTGCTATGGAATTAATTGAGTGCTTCATGAGTGGTTTTTTAAGAGCTTACGACTTCCTTTTTAAATGTGATTGAAATTACAAAAAGCGCTTATTAGTCACTGGAATTTAGTTTCATCTTTTTTTTGTAATTCTTTTTTAAAAGCGATAATACCTGACTTAAAATAAAAATGTAAATTTAGTTAGTTCATTCATTTAAATAAAATACTGTATACCGGATTAAAACGCGATTTATTATTTATATTGTTTAAATTATTTATCCCGACGTTTCGGATGCTTTTCAGCAACCATGGTCGCGGGGAGACAGTAGTACATTCATACAAAATCTTGTGAGGATCGAGGGAGGGGTTAAAGATAATAAGATTTTTATGGAATAGGGGGGAGACAGGCTGGTTAACCTGATAGTGAGTGATTATAGGCGCCCATAGATATTTGCAACATCGGAGGACTTGCAGGTGCGTTGCCGGCCTTTAAGAAAAAAGTAGGGTATTTTTTTGAAGATCCCTAAGTCGTTTCGATTCGGAAATACCGCTGATGACAAATGATTTCACATAGAATAAGTTCGTGGCAGAAACTATTCCAAGCATCGAGATGATGAGGATGAAATTTGGAGTTCAGTCACGATGTCAGATGGTGGAATTAATGCTTTGTTTGACGGAAGTAATCACAGCTAGTGTATCTATTTATAATGTTTAAATAATATCCAAAATATTTTTCTTTTCTATTGACAGTTAAAACCTTCTTTATATAAAATTCAGAACTGGCCACACCGCTGTCAGAGCGCGTTCCCCATTCGTCGTAATAAAAAAGAAAAAAGGATTGTCGTTTGATTCCAATTTTGAATTCAATCTACGCGGGTCGACGCCATGATTTTATTTTCATTGCTGCCGTGGGACGGGGCCTACTTGTTGAGGGACTCTCGGATTATTAATAATAAATGAGATAATCCTTGCTCTATGATTAATATTGTTTTATTCTCTGTGTTAGATAAAAACACACAAGTCTGATAAAATATTATATTAAGAATGTTCGAAATTCGAAAAAGTATTAAATACAAAAAAATACAGAGTTTTTTCTTACAAAAAGGAAAGATTAAGTTGTTTTAATTAATCGTAGTAAAGTATGGGTAACTAACCACCCTAAAAATTCGTCTCTTCAAATATCGTTTGAATTATATTCCCGTCTACTAAGAACCAGTAGTAAATAATTACGATACGCAAATTAAAATCAATCAATGTATCTTCACCCAAAATATTTATTACACCAAACGACCGATGACAATACCCTTTCTAACAACCACGTTTACAACTTAACCAGAAAGAAATTGTAACAATTTTATCCGTTACGAATTTTGGCGACGAAAGCTATACAACCTACATAATAGACCATAAACAATAGCTTGAAAAAAAAACAACAATGTTTGAAGGGAAACATTTTGACGTGTCGTGACAGTGACGTTTATGATTGCGTTCGGAAACCTGCAATTGTTCAAAAGAGGTTTTATAATAATGGAATGTATCCCGCTGAGCGAATGTTGTTAATATAGCTACCAGTAGCAAATGATTAGTTTCGGTAACCATTTTAAGTGTACATTATCTATTGTGTTATGTTTATGGTGTAGGTGAACGATGACTAAACGTTTTGAATGCACACAGGGGCAACGCAATGGTAACCCAAAATAAAACAAAAAAGTACGAAAATATAAACAATGTTGAATTCAAATATAGCTTTATTCTATTAAACTTTTACAAGCACTTTTGAATCGTTATTTTTTGAAAATACCATATTAAATTGTTACCTACAATAATGTCTAATAATTAAAACAATTACGACACTATTTTTTTCTATTTTACAACATTATAATTTATATTAAAGATTACAGGTCTGTTATTGTTTTTAATTTAGTTTTTTTTAATGATTGTTCTTTCTTTTTTTAAATTATCTTTTAGTATTTTCTGGTACTCCAACAATAGCCCAGGCAGATGCTGAAATTCAGCTATTTACCAATACTGGTTTACAGGACAAGCTGAGCAACGGCCTTTTCTTTCGCCACACAGCATATTTTATTTTATTTTGGATACATTATAATTATTTAGATTGTAACTTATGTAATACTAGCGACATGCACGGGTAGTAGGGCATATTATGTCGTAGGGTATTTTTTTAGAAGATAGAATGGGTATAGTAAGCTATCTTTAAAAGATAGATATACGCTATCACAGACTTTTTCGTAGATTTATAAAAGCGTAATATTCCACCATACATTGTTTTGTTATATCTCAAAGGGATTAGGCAGCGTTTTCGATGAAAGCTCTCAGACGGTGACTTTTTACGACACTTCTAACAATTTTCGTTATATTTCAACCAAATTACACAAAACCTTAACAAATTATATACGTAAACCTTCCTCAGGAATCGCTCTATATTTTAGTGAAAGCTCATGAAAATCCGTTTAGTAGTTTTTGAGTTTATCTCAAACAGATAGACGCGACGGAGGACTTTGTTTATAATATCTAGTGATTATTAGAGGCTAAATAAACGGAAGAGGTTTTGTATCGCGAGAAAATATCGAAATCCTGTCTAAATCTGGCATAAACTAGTTCTATAATACAATATTATCCCGAGACCCTTGCAAATTCACCCTTCACCGGTAATAAAAGAAACGGCCCTCCCAAAGGGCATAGCTACATTTTCACGAGAAAAAATAGTGTAAATTTCGGGATGATTGTTCCAGAATATCCGTGATTCGGGTCCGGGCGGTGTTTACGATCCGACCCGGATTAAAAAATAAAACAAAGGTCACTAGACAAGATACCTTCTAAATGCAGAGACAAAATAAATAACTAGGATTGTGAACTTTCGCATAACGCTGATATATAAATATACAGGTAATAATTTGAATGAAAACATATCTAGTATACTAATATTATAAAGCTGAAAAGTTTGTTTGAACGCGCTAATTTCAGGAACTACTGGTTCGTATTGAAAATTTTTTGTGTTGGATAGTCCAATTATCGAGGAAGGCTTTAGGCTATATAACATCACGCTGCGACCAATAGGAGCGAAGCATCTGTGAAAAATGTTGCAAAAACGGGGAAAATTATCCATATAAAACTACTCGACCGATTTTATTATCATGATATATTGCACCCGTGCGAAGCCGGGGCGGATTGCTAGTATTAAATATAAATAAAAATCAAT
The DNA here is from genome assembly GCA_905404175.1 of Anthocharis cardamines. Taxonomy (NCBI): domain Eukaryota; kingdom Metazoa; phylum Arthropoda; class Insecta; order Lepidoptera; family Pieridae; genus Anthocharis; species Anthocharis cardamines. Next base: position 4,652,456 of record FR989979.1, read on the forward strand.
GTATGTTTATCATCTATACACTGCTAATTATTTATCCAATTATGATGAAACTAAAATATATATAGGAAATAAATCTACATATAAAATAATATGACGGGCTTGTTGGTGCGTACGGGAGAACACCTGCCGTGCGCATCGATGAGTCGTGGGTTCGAATCCCACCGGGACCACATGTTTATAATTTTCTGTAAGCATGTTTTCCCCACGTCTAGTAACTTCGAGCATTGATCGGGTGGGAGGAATATCGAAATTCCAACCGAGTAACAAACCACCGTTCATAGATGGAAAAACCGTGAAGTGCACATTGCGCGTTTCGGTCTCAGTCTATGGATTTCCGAATGCTCTAAATAAAAAGCAGGTCGACAGCGTATCATTGACAGGCCGGCAGCCGTTCGTATTATGATTGGTAATAGCCCTCCACTGACCTACCCGACCTAAACTATTTTTTTTTTTAATTTTTACATCGGGAGTTGAATCTGAGACTTCCGGTGCTTACCACCGAGCCACGGTGGTTGTAAGTATTAGCAGAGTACACGAAAAATGTTTTTTAGATCACGACTTTTTAGCTTATAACTAGTAAATAGGAAATTTTACATCCAATACTATCCAAAAAGAAATCTAGATAACGTTTTAATTACTAAGACGTAATAACGATATTCAATTATTTCCTTGGAAAACTAATCTATCTATATGTACATATATATAAGCAACTTTTTTTTTCTTTGTTATCGATAAACTTGAAAACTACTGGACCGATCGGCATGATACCATGGCCATTCGACGCGGAATTAATTGTAGAAGGTTTTAGGCTATTCATTTTTTGAATTCCATCAACCCTTTACCATTTTTTTTCAAATTTATGTGGATAGTTCATATTCGTCTATCCTTTACAATTCGCCTAGCGAAGCGGGCGGGCGGGGACGGCTAGTACAAAACATAAAATTTGACTCAGAATTACCATTATTATCTAGTCTCCATCGAATATTGGCAAACATTTTAATTTCGGAAAAGCTTTGTGAGAGAACCTATACAGAACATCATTCTATGATGCGCTGCCGACTTTTTTTGTCTTCGAGTATTTTTATTTTATGTTTGATATCGACAGACGAGCATTAGGTTCACTTGATGGTAGGTGATACCTCAGCCACAGAACATCAGTCAATGATGCGCTGTCGTCCTACTTTTTACTTCGAGCATTCGGAAATCCATAGACTGAAAACGAAACGCGCAATGTGCACTTCACGGTTTTTCCATCCATGAACGGTGGTTCGTTACCCGGTCGGAATTTCGATATTCGTCCAACCCGATTCCAAATTCTTGTTCTGACATTAAATACAATTTTTATTATAAAACTAGCTGCTGCCCGCGACTTCGTCTGCGTAGAATTAGTACTAAAGGTAGCTTATTTTTTAACCGAGCTGTTTTTTCATCAATCTCCGCTTAATGGCGCTCCACTCGAGTCAATCTTATCGTGATATTTTTTAAACCGTTCGTTCAAATTACTTAGTGTAAAAGACAAAGTTCATCTATATTAAATACTGAAAGCGAAAAATGTATCAATTTTGATAAGAATATGCTAAATACTCTAAAAATTGCAATTGAAAAAATGAATCAAATTTAAATGTATTTATGGCTCATAGTTTAGGGTATATTGGCTTCCACATAAAAGGTAGATATATGCTATCGCGGACTTTTATTTAGAACTATTTAAAGCAAACAATCCCATGATACATTATATTCTTGTAACTCCAACGGTTAAGGCAGCGCACGCCAAGATAGCCCTCAGAAGGCAGGAATTTTTCCGAGTTACTTGATACGTATCGTTATATTATGGCCAATATACAAAAACTGTTTATAAATTGTAGCCTATGAGTTATTCTGATTTATAAGCTATTATTACTGTAAAATCCGTTCGGTAGTTTTTGCGTGAAAGAGTAACAAACATCCATCCATCCATCCTCACAAACTTTCGCATTTATAATATTATTAGTATATAATAATTAGTAATATTAGTAATTAGTATTGGTAAGAAAGATAAGATATCGACAGACGAGCATGAGGTTCACTTGATGGTAGGTGATACCTCAGCCACAGAACATCAGTCAATGATGCGCTGTCGATATATAAAGATAGTATATAGAGACCGAAACTTGTAATGTGCACGGTTTTTCCATCTATGAACGGTGGTTCGTTACCCGGTCGGAATTTCGATATTCGTCCCACACGATACCAAATTCTTGACATTCAACACAATTGACATTAAATACATTTTTTATTATATAATTACTTTTTTGAAGGTGACATGGACTGATTAAAGTTAAGTAATAATTAGTTTTTTTTAAGGAAAATTATTTTAAGTAATTTGAAAATTGATCAATATTATATACAGGGTTTCATCGAAATACATGTATTGAGTAAAAAAAACGGGTTGTTGTACATTCGTCACAAAGTAAATTCGTCACGAAAAAAAGTATGTGTAAATTCGCCACAAATCTAATTTAAGTAGTAAATTTCCGATATATTAATTTTGATAGTTGTAAATTCGTCACATTATTTTTTCGCACGGATAGCAAAAAAAATAAACATTAAGCAGATTAACAATGTTGTTTTTTTCCTTATTACAGCAATATTAATAATTTACCCTACACCTACATAAAAATCTCAGTGTTCAAGTGACTGATGTGCCCATAACATTACAATTATAACAAAAAACAATAGAAAGATAATTAAATCTCAGTAATAATCACATTTTTTTAAACTAACCTAACTCCTATGTAAAAATCACAGATCTCGAGTGGCTGATTTGCTCACAACATTACAATTATTATAAGAAAAACAACAGAAATATAATTCAATCTCAATTCACATTTTTTTAAAATTTAATCTAACACTTATATAAAATCGTAGCTGGCTGATTTACCTAAAATTATAAAAACTATATAAAAAAAAAATTAAATAATTAAAACAGAGAACACACGCACCAACAAGGTCAAGGGAGTCACTGCGCTAATAAGTTGTTAGATTCATTGAATAATACGGTTAGAAAAAGATAGATACAGGGAGCGAGCGAGCACGTAATAGCGTGTGCAGGAGTTTTATATATTTTATTTCGAGCGCTAAAAACCAACAACTTGGCTTGCTACCACTACTTTAAACAAAGAAATGAGGATTTGTGGCAAATTTACAATAACCTAAAAAAACCAGCGGGGATCATTGATGATTCCTCACGTAAAAAAAATATAACGAAATAAATAAAGTCGATTTGTTTGTTTGTCAACTCAAAAATTACTAATCCGAAGTGACCAGACGTGGGGAAGACATATAGAAAATGATAAACATGCCGTCCCGGAGGATTTGAACCCGCACCATCGGAGCGAAGGTATCTCTACCACACACGCCAACAAGCCCGTCAAAATTATAATTAAAACTATAATAGTATAATCTACCTGTATAATAAAAAAATATTATAAGAATAAGAATAAGAAAACATTTATTCAAACACACAAAAAGATATTACAATTTAAAATAAAATGGACTTATAGACTATAATCATAAAAAAAGAAAACAATTTAAAAGGAAATCTGGCTATAAGTACATGTACAGTATGAAATATGTTTGAAAAGGTGACAGGCTCAGTACTAATTCTTAGCCAGCTAGGGCTAAGACACTGGTATTCTGCCTGTCACCTAAGGCAGAGTAGGTCCAACAAGAAATTAAATAATTAATAGAGTAAAAAATAAGGAAAACTACTAAATAGACAGTGCTAATAACAAACACAAAAACGAAAATTAGAATACAATTATTTTTTTAGTACAACATAATAAAGAGTGGTTAATAAGAACAAATAGGGGCATGCAGTGAAGAATAAAATAAAAAATTACATTGAACTATGGAAGAAATTGAAGATGAGCATCGATTAAAATAACAATTTATAGGCAATAAAATGGCAAAGTACACAATTAAAATAAAGCTAAACTACCGCAGACATAAAATCTTTGCCCCATTCTTCTTTCTGAGCATCAAGAAGAATGGTGCGAAGAGTATTCTTAAAGCTAAACTTACTTTCTAAGGTTTTAAGTGGTGGAGGAATATTGTTCCAGCACTTCGTGGCAGCATATTTAAAGCTCCCACGAAATGCTGCAGTTCGGTGAGGTGGTATATTGAGTACCTTTGTAACTATACGTACAGGGTTTCTATTTTTATGTCTCCAATCGAGTTTGGCATATAGATATTCAGGGTTCTTGCTTTTAACTAGATCAAATAGAAAGCATGCCATAAACAATTTTTGGCGATTTTTCATATTGAGTATATTTGAAGAGTTAAGAAAAGGGGTAACATGACACCGCGGAGTTATATTAAAACTAAACCTCGCACAGGCATTTTGAACACGCTGAATAAGACGCTGAGACCGCTGTAAAATACAAGGCCCGTAAACATTTATGCAATAATTTAGTTTGGAGAGTATCAAACTTTCACATAGCGTTAAACGAACACTCAAATTAATAAAAGGGCGAATCCTATATAAGACCTTTAATCTATAAAAGCAATTTTGTACTAATTCAACTATATAGGATTCAAAATGTAAATAGCTATCAAATTTTATACCTAAATTACGAGCCTCTGAAACCCTATCAATAGCGATATTGTTAATGACAGGGCGCAAATTAAAATGATCTGCTCTTTCAACCTGTTTCTTAGATCCGACAATCAAATATTGTGATTTAGTAGGATTAAGTATTATAGAATTATTATCTGCCCAATCAGAAATTCGATTCAGATCACTATTTAATTTATTAATGGAGGTGGTTACATTGTGTATATCTAATGGATGATAAATTTGTACATCATCAGCATACAGATGATACTTAGAGTTGACTATACAATTAGATAAGTCTGCTGAATATATGATGAAAAGAAGTGGACCCAGAATAGATCCTTGTGGGACACCGCGATTAATTAAAAGTTCAGAGGAAATGCTGAGAGAACCGTCATTATTTTCCAAAACTACTCTCTGGGTGCGTTGGCTCAAATAACAAGAGAACCAGCACAAACTCAGGCCGCCAATGCCGTAGTAAGAAAGCTTACTAATCAGGAGTGGTATATTTAGAGAGTCAAAGGCTCTCGAGAAATCCAGCAATGCTAAAATAGAAGCCTGTCCTTTATCAGAAGAGGTGAGTAAGTCATCGACGACATTAAGAAGCGCCGTGGAGGTACCTCTCCCCTTTCTAAATCCAGACTGTAATTTGGGCAAGATATTATGACTGTTACAGAAACACATCAATTGATTGTATACAACTTTTTCGAGCAGCTTAGATAAGTATGGAAGAATACTGATCGGTCTCAAATCTTTAAAATTTGAAGGATCACACTTTTTTGGCAGTGGTCTAACAAGGGCTTTTTTCCAACAAGAAGGAAAAATACCAGAAGATATGGATTTATTTATAATAACAGTTATAACCTTCAACGTGTTAGGGAGAGTTAAGATAATCATATCTCTCGATATATTATCAACACCTTTGGCGTTTGATTTTAAGCTGAAAATTAATTTAGCAACTTCATTTTCATGTACACAATTAAGTTTAAAGACACCATTGTCAAAATTATTTTTATAAAAATAATCTAAGATAGATTGATCGACTATATCAGTTCCAGGAAGATCTAAAAATTGTTTGTTAATTTCGTTTGCATCACATAAATGCGATGGAATAGATGAGGTATTTTTAAAAGAAGGTAATACATTTTTCTTTAAGCCATGCCAAAGGGCTTTGGAGTTATTAATATTTTTGTTTATGAAATTATCAAAAAAAGATACTTTTTCTTGCTTTAAACACAGGTTTACAAAGGATTTCATAGATTTATAATATTTTTTAAGATCTTCCTGTTTATTTAGTCGATAATTAGCATGTGCTTCATCACGCAGACGCATCATATGTCGGATGTTGCTAGTTAGCCAAGGAGAGTTTTTATTGTTAGTTAGTATAGTGGATTCAGGGGCGTGTCTATCAAAGAGAAGAATTAACCGTTCATTAAAAACGTTTATCATCTGATTTACATCATCGAACAGATAGATATCATCCCAGGTTATATTATTTAAATCTTCATTAAATTTTAATAAATTTATATCTTTTAATGGTCTGTATATTATCTTTTTTCTGAGCGGTTTTTGTTTTTTAATTTTTAAGATACCACTAACGACGGCATGCCCGCCAAGTTCGGGAATATAATGTACAGAAATACTAGGGGTTAAGTTAGAGCAAAATAAATCAATCAGTGATTCACTATGAGAAGTGAAATGTGTAGGTTCTGTGACATGATTCGTGAGGTTAGTGTACTCTAAAAAACTTTTTAACTTTAAGGTTTTATTATCTTGCGTTTTCAAAACATTTACATTAAAATCTCCAAGGAGAACAATGTTGTCATATTTTGAAAAGAATGTTATTGATTCAGTTAATGCATCCAAGAAGACATCTATATCCAGCCATGGAGGCTTATAGGCGGTACCGACCAGAATTTTAATTGAGTTTATGGTGAGAAGCAGCCACATTTGCTCAACAAAAGGGCTGGTTTCTGGGTGTGAACACGTACGCACCGACAACCCATTCCTTATATAAAAACCCACCCCTCCACCACGTTGGCGACCGCCAGGGGGTCGGGGTTTATGACGTAGGCTAAAACCAGGTAAAACAGGCGCGCGGCCGCTTTCACCTGGACGCAGCCAAGTTTCATTGATGGCCAGAATATCAGGTTGTAAATGTTCAAACATAACTTGAAATTCATCATGCCGACTACCTAGTGACCCCGCATTGAAAAGAGCTAATTTTAAATGTTTTATTTTTAACATTTTTTAACATAATTAAAATAAGACACAGAAACATCCATAATATACCTAATCTGCCATGTCATATTGTAAGGAATTGCAAAGGCCCATCTCACCAACTTTAAAAAATAAATAATACTCACATCCACTAAACCCATTTGAATATTTAAAAAAAGTAGATACAAATCATTACTGTATAATTTGTAAAAGCAAAAAATACAAAAATTGGAAACAAGATAATAATATAAGTTATTATGTTTACTAGAGAAATGTTCTAAAACTGGACAACTACTAAATTTCAGCTTTTGTATTCTAAATAAAAAGCACTTTAATACAAAGAATTTCTCACATCCAGAAATGAATGTATAAATCTTATCAAAAAACAACATTACCAATAAAAGTGTTTCACTGTTTATGTTACAGAAATAATAATTAAAAGGATAAACTTTCTTATCTCCATTTGTAAACACATGTACAATAATAAAGCTGTGAATAACTACACTATAGAAATAGTAACTTACATAATATGAACATTCTAAAATCAAAAAATACACAGACCCATAGATACATATAGCTAGGAAATATATATAGATAGGAAATTTTATTGCAAAATATACTTCAGCCTGTTTTATATAAACAACAAACATTGTATTAACCCTGAAAAAGCGGCTGTAATACTTTGATATAATTGACAAAATATAGAAATGTAAACATGTTGTAATACATATGTGCAAAATTAATTTTCCTATACTATATAAATACTGTGATTTAAAAATCTTACTTATATTATGTAAAAAAACGGAAAGGTCTTTTATATAATCAACAAAAATTATATAATCACTGTAAAAGTGGCTGTAGTCATTTGATATTTTTGACAAAATATAGGAATGTAAACATGAAATAATACCTATGCGCAAAATTAGTATTCTTATATTATCATATAAAGGCTGTGGTTTAAAAAACTTACTTATATTATGTAACAAAACGGAATAACTATTTAGGTATTTGGGTACCAGAGGAATAAAAAATACGGTCAATGTCTTCCTCGGACCGGACAGAGTAAACCTGGGAGGAATCCGTTCGTCTAGCCAGTATTCGACCGTCCCTAGTCCAGACGTAACGCCAGTGCAAAGCTGCTCCAATTTTACGCGCCTTGCCGAAGAGGTGACGGACGCTAGTAGTTAATCTCTCGTTAATATAAAATACTTTAGGCATGTGATCCTTTAAAATTATAGCTTCAGTGGTGACACCGCGGCGCACTCGGGCGCTTTTCAGGAGCTCGTCCCGAATCGTGCGACGAGTGAATCGAATTGCAATTGGCCGAGGACGAGGTGGGGGAGCCTGTGATTCTTCAGAGGCACTTTCAGTAGTCTTACGGCGCTTGAGACCGACGCGGTGCGCGAATACTATATCCCGGTCATCCACACTCAAGCCTAACTTAGTGGATAGGACGGATACTATGTGCGGAACCGATTCCCCCTCATATTCCGGGATACCTGTAACTTCTACGTCGTTCAACAGACTAGCTTGGTCCCTGTCATTCAAGTCAAGCTGCAATTGTGTTATTGTTTTGCTCAAAGACTGTGTCTCGGATGAATTTAACTGCAAGACTTTAGAGTGCAGAGCTGTGTTATCGGATTCAAGGATTTTAATTCTTTCCTTACAGTTACATAATTGTTGACTTAGCTCATTCATTTGAGATGAAAGAAGATCAGTGGTTTCCGTAAATTCAGTTTTTAGTTTTTCAACAATCGTGTTTATATCACTAGTGATTTGTCGCTTGAGGAGGCCAAGTTTAGAATCAAGAATATTTAAAAACTGTTCGTATGATAACGACTGTTTTCCACGGGAATTAGTCTGTGCGTCCAGGTTCGGTTCTTCGGAGGACTCATCGGAGGATGACACTTCAAGTTCAGGGGGAGCCGCCCTACGTACCGGTGTCTCGTCTCCTTTTATGTTTGGGGTTCTGGAAACGCAGGCAGGACAGCGCCAAGATCGTTCAATGTCCTTTATATTACTTTTGAAATAAGATAAGGCCATATTTACACATTTCAAATGATAAAGACCATTACATCCAGTGCAAGTAAGTTTTTCCTTTTTTATCACCTTATTGCAGCCCAGGCAGTTGCTCATTTTGTTCCGTAGTCCGATTCAAAGCAAAATAGAAACTTTTATTTGTATATAGTGTAGGTAAGTTCACACGTAGCTGGGTTTATATGCACAAAAAACAGCAAAAAACTAGAAGATACTTCTCAAAAACACAGAATTAATTTACACTTTTAATAATTAAACAATTTTAAAGCAAATTTTTCACTATAAACTAGGATTATTACGTAAAAACGACGGAGAAAACAAAACAGCTGTTTACACGGTCAATGTTAGACCTACCCTCAATTACAAGATACACCTAATTACAAGATAACATTTTTGACGGTTTCCGTTCGTATATAAGAACAGAATTGGGTTTTATGTTGTTCAATTTTAGTGGAAACAAGTTATCACAATGTTGAAATTGATAGCAGCTACTGTTTTATTTTTTGGAGTTTGGGGTAAGAAAGAAAAATCTTCTTGACTGTCTCTTATGTTTAGTTGTCATTCTGAACCGGAGTTAAATATAAAAAATAGTATTCAAGTAGCGTGACCACCTTATAAGCCCAAAAGCCCAGCTTTCCGGCTTTAACGTGATACATATTTGTATGTCTTCTTACTTCAAGATGTCATGAGGACAAACCTTCGTTTGTTTTATTGGTTTATTTTTTACGCTTATTTTTTTACTTCAATATGTCATGTGGACTGTGGAGCATGGTAAAATGGTTGCAGCTACAAACATTTTGTAAAACAAAAAACTTGGCGATTACAAAGAGTGGCGGCGTATTTATTGCCAGTTCTTCTCGTCCGTTCTACGCCCTTGATTTGAGAACATGTGCATTGTGTTACCTCAATGAATAAATTATTTTTGAATTTGGTAAAACTATGTACACTTATGAAATTTAATAAAAAAATGCTTCTAATTTTACATTTACTGCCAGTTCTCAAATCAAGGGCGTAGAACGGACGAGAAGAACTGGCAAGAAACTCGCAGCCACTCTTTTTAATCGCCAAGTTTTTGGTTTTATGAAATGTCTATAAGGACCTGCAACCATTACACTATGCTCCATATGATATCGAATAAAAAAAAACGAAGGTTTGTCTTCTATCAAAATGAATAAATGATTTGAATTTGACATCCACACTTTTCATCATGTGGGATCTTAAACGTATGCATAAAAAAACATTATTAAAAATCATTTATTTGACAGCGGTATTTAAAATCGTCTTGCTTTTCATCATAGGTGGGAGGCCTTTTTTTAAAGAGGGAAAGAAAGTTTAGACCCACTCGTGTTTCTGTTATCCACCTCACCTCTTCAAATATCCACCAAATTTTTAGCTATCCTAGTCCAATTTTTGCTTCTCTATCTCATTCTCTTCCTTATTTTTTGGGTATTACGTCGACTGAATATTTCTATTTTATTTAGTGCGGGCTAAAGACGCAGCTGAAGGTGACGTTCCCTACCAAGCATCTGTAAGAAGTGGTGGCAAACACATTTGTTCTGGAAGTATTATCAATGACACATGGATTTTAACTTCTGCTTCTTGCCTGGATGAGTAAGTATCTACTCCATACTACCTCCACAGCTGTATGAATAAATGAAATGAATAAAATTAGCTCGACAGCGCATCATTGACTGATGTTCTGTGTCTGAGGTATCACCTACCATCAAGTGAACCTCATGCTCGTCTGTCGATATCTGACATAAAATAAAATAAAAAACGTTTTTTTCACTTACAGTTTGGAAGATTACGAGATCCAAGTCGTGGTTGGTACAGTTGATATCTCGGGTTCCGGCCAATTACTATTGGTGTCACAAATTGTAAAATACCCAGAATTTAAGCAGAAGTCTGACTACGAATACGATATAGCGTTATTAAAGGTTGATCCTATTGAATTTGATGAAAACGTGCAACCCGTGACAATCAACAAAAATGCTATAACGCAAAAAGACCAATGGACGGTATCTGGTTGGGAGACAAAATCGGTGAGTTAAAGGTACCTTTTTTAGATGATTTTGGTACAATAGTACACAACACTTTCAAAGGCGGTTCGTACCGTTATACGTTAAGAAATGGCGAGGGGGCTGATGAGTGGCCATGCGACATACTCTTGAACGGGTGCTATTTGTGGTGACAGGTCGGACTTGAATTCGTGTATGCGGTGATGATAGTTATTTCGACTATGTATTTGCGTGTTGTTCCCACGAGAATGTAAGTGCGTGCTCCTATTTCACCATGCCTAATGCTGATAGATTTTTTTTATTATCATAGTTAATTACTTAAAGATGTCATGTGGAATGGTTGCAGCGCCTTACAAATATTTTGTAAAACAAAAACTTGGCGATTAAAAAGAGTGACGGAGAGTTTATTGCCAGTTCTTCTCGTCCGTTCTACGCCCTTGATTTGAGAACTGGCGGTAAATGTAAAATTAGAAGCATTTAATGTGTATTTTTCACTGACGTTCATAAGTGTACATTGTGTTACCTACCTAAATGAATAAATGATTTTTTAATTTGAATTTGAATAAGATATAAATGTATCATGTGACGCAACGTATACACATTGACGTGTAATTAAGTCGTGAACTGACTGATCGCCAACATGTAACATGGGAATTATATCTTCCTGTTATGCTCTGTAGTGCGTCTACGTGTATGGGGATAATGTGTGTCCTATCACAGGTATCAAACTGAAGCTGTCTCTTTCACACTTTGGTAGCTTCAAAATACTATTTTTATCTCGATATGACTATTTTTCACTGAGATACAGCCTTCCAAAATTTCTTGTTCCTTTAATTGTTTCCAGTAGTGTATGTTAGGATCCTTGTTTATCACTTTCGCTTTTTCCCTTTTTACAAGCGAGTAGTTTAGGGTAAATTTGACCTGACCATTTTGAAGAACGTCCCCGATTAACGTTCGCCTAGCTCGACCACTCCCGACTCTACCACTCACACCGGATAAATATACTTCGATCCTCGACTAATGAATACAGATAGATTAAATATAAGAAAATTCTTATTGAAATAGTAGAGTTTAATCCTTTTTTCACGCTTTTTATTAGTTGTCTTTAACATCCGCCATCTTTCATTATTCCACGTAGTGTAATTCCATTATGTAAAGCGATTTCTTTTCAATAAAATAATGTTTTTAAATAAAATACTGTATACCGGATTAAAACGCGATTTATTATTTAAATTATTTATCCCGACGTTTCGGATGCTTTTCAGCAACCGTGGTCGCGGGAGACTGAAAGATGACAGTTGTCTTATATTTGAAATGTCACAAAGTTGCCATATTTAATTCAATTAAATTAAAAAATAATCTATTAATTTAGGTAACACAATGTACATCTATGAACGTCATTAAAAAAAAAATAATACATATTAAATTACTAATATTACTAATATTAAATGCTTCTAATTTTACATTTACTACCAGTTCACAAATCAAGGGCGTAGAGCGGACGAGAAGAACTGGCAAGAAACTCGCCGCCACTCTTTTTAATCGCCAAGTTTTTGTTTTACAATAATTACATATTAACGCCATCTATTCCGACGTTTCAAATGCTTTTCAGCAAGCTCACGGACGGACTCCAAGATTCCAATAACAATATTAAGCGATTATTTTATTGTCTTCGTATTATGTAGTTTGTTATTATATTTTCAGAGAAATAATGAAACCACCTTGCAAACCTTAGATGCAAATGCCGTACCGGAATCAGACTGTGATTATTTCTCAGAAATGGGTGCTAAAACATTGTTCTGTTTGCAAAATACTGAAAAAAATACCGAAGGCCAAAAAGTATTTGTAAGTATCATACCCTAGAAAACTTCTTGCTTCTAACTCATATAAAGTTTAAGGTTTGTGACTGATTATAAGTAGAGGTGGGTCGTTACCGGTTTTTGTGTTATCGAAATAAAACTGTTAATTACAAACTGATAGCCTGTTAAAAAAGCAGCTAATTTTATTAACAGTTAATAAATTCAACTTTTGAAAGATGTTAGCGACTACGCATTGACTGCAGCTTTTTTAAGCCGCTTTTCTAATGTTAACGAATTAGCTGCTTTTCGTTTACCGAAAAAGCCGTTAAATATATTAACTGTTTCATTCAACGATTTTCGAACGCAACGCGCGAATTAGCTCAACGAACATTCAACGCTTAGTCGCTAACATCATCCGAAGCAGCTTTTTTATTTAATGCAAAACCAGTTGAGTTTATTAACTGTTACTCTAATAATTGCTACGTAAAGTTTTTAATATAATTAGCTATAATATAATTGCTTTTTTAATAGGTTATCAGTTTTTAATTAACAATTTCATTTCGTTAACACAAAAATCTTTAACGACCCATCTCTAGAAATTACGAGGGTAAATCTATACTAATATTTTTTGTTTGAACGCGCTAATCTCAGGAACTACTGGTTCGATTAGAAAAAATATTTTTGTATTGGCTAGTCCAATTATTGCCCGATAGCCCGTTTGCCTCCTCTAATTTAAAAAAAAATCGAGGAAGGATTTAGGCTATATAAAGCTGCAACCAATAGGAACGAAGCATCGGTGAAAAATGTTGCAAAAACGGGGAAAGTTATCCATATAAAACTACTCGACCGATTTTATTATCATGATCTGATACATTGCATCCGTGCGAAGCCGGGGCGGATTGCTAGTATTTAAATATAATTTATTTCAGAGTGACACAGGTTGTCCTGTTGTTGGAAGGCGCAAAGGCCTACAAGGTGTAATCTACACAATGTTGAAGAGCCGAAGAACCGACCTTATAGGGATCGGATTGCGAGTGTCATACTTCTATAGCTGGATTGTTGACACGATGAATGAGAATTAGAAATGAAATGCGCACGCGCAGGCTACATAACACACTTTTAGGATTAAAGGATTAATGTACTTTAAATGATAAAGCTTCGGTCACACATATCGACTAATCCCTGCGAATGCTCACGGCGAGTATTAGCTGTATGTGACTGGCTATTTGCTGCGAATAAATTCGCCATGGTTTAAATTGAGCATGTTCAATTTTACTCTCTGCGAATGCGCACTTTCCGCAAAAATTCGCTATGTGTGACATGGTATTCGCTGCGAGTGCGAATAGCTATTCCACTCAGCGCATTGCTCTAGACTACACATCTGTGCTACAAGTCGATTCGTCGCTGCATATCGATTTGTCGCTGCATATAAATATGATGAATCAACCAACAAAAGATTATCTAAAGTGGGAAAATAACGATATAACTCGTTCCTTGGGTGTGTAGGGGTGTACATAAATAATAGCAATTTTGTAAAGAAAATTGTAAAATCGCCTTCTTGCGCACCAACAATCGAAATTCTCGTGTAGAACTCGATGTGTGTGACAGGCAGTCAGCGAAATGTCGCTGCGAATAATAGTCGCAACGTGTGACCGAAGCTTAACAGTTGGTAAAATATAAAATAAGCCCTATAGATAATCATTTTAAAGAAAGTAGCTGATGCAGAGCCGGAATTAGGCGATGCAGCTCCGGGGCCTCCACCATACAGAGGCCCCACAATAGAGGCCCCAAAATAGGGAATTCGAAGAAAAAATCTCAAATTCCGACGACTAGTAAACAGCTTTTTCTTTGATTTAATTTTGAGTTTGGTCACTTGATTTTTAAAGGTGCTATATGTAAAAGGTGCCACATTTAACCAAAAAATTTTTTTGTGTTCTGATGGATATAAATAAAGCTAATTATGTATAATATGTGGATTTTTATTGATATTTACCCTTTTTTTATTGCAGACTAGTCACTAGTAATACGCCCCGGTTTCCCACGGGTGCAATGTAGATGCTAAAAAATATAGCCTATGTTACTCGCTGATAATATAGATTTCTATTGGTAAAAGAATTTTTAAAATCGGTCGAGTAGTTTTTGATTTAAATCGTAATAAAAAAAACTCTTTATAATATTAGTATCTAAGGCTGATTTTAGTCTCACGCTCACAGTCAGCGCTCATAGCTCAGCGCGTAGTTTGTCAGCGCTGAGGCTCAGCGTGGCTCGATTTAGTATCATGCTGACCGCCTTACTGTACAGACGACGACCAAAATGCGCTGACGACGTCCGCTCCGCTCGACACTAGAACGCTCACTGAAAGCAGAGGCGCTCGTGCGATCGTCAGCGCCGACAGCTACGCGGGCCGACGCGCGACGCGTACGACCGCGTAGCTATCAGCGCTGACCACCGTGCGCGCTGATAGCTACGCGTAATTCAAAAACGCTTCCTAGAAGTTCATATATCTCGGCCATCAGCGCTGACGGTGCGCGTGCCGTCGGCGTAAGACTAAAACCAGCCTTAGATACATATCGACGCCCCCTAGGAACAAAATCGTAAAGTACTATTTTTTTGCTTATTTTAAAATTTCACGGAAATGAAATGGTTGTGTCATTACATAGTAAATACCTAAAAATCAATATTGCATAATTTTGGAAATAATTTTAAAGATATTCATTATATTTTATTGTCGCATGATACGTAAAAAATACTGAAAATAATGATGTAGGTATTACATGACAGTTTAGTCCGTTTATGATAAGATATATTATAAATTTATAACAGAATAATAGTTTTTGTTAAAATTTACTTTTGGCTATTGCAATTTTATTCCTCGGATTCGTCAATAATTAAAGTTTAAAATATATCTAAAAAAGATATTTACGTTATAATAATGGAAAAGAAGTGATGTTGAATTGAAGAGTACTCGGTATATGTTGAGATAGCTCTGATTTTCAACAGCTCTGGTTGTGAATTAAAGTATTTTTATTTTCTGAGTGAATTTTTCAATTAATTTTTAAGTGAATACACTATTCACTTTGAAACATTTTTAAAAGGCTGACAACGCATCTGAGACAATTAAGTCGCGGATGTCCGATGGTGATTACTTCCCATTAGGTAACCCACTTGCCCGGATGACAAAAAAAAACTGAATAAGAGCCATTCATTATTCGCAATTACTAATTTATTGTCGGGAGATCATTTTTATCGTAATAACAATTTGGCAGAAAATGTATGTCCTAACCATGGTAGAATAATATATGGTGCGATTTAATCCATTTGATAAACTAATCGCCGAATTCTCGAACGCTAATCAACACTGAGGTGTACTTAAAAGTATCTCTAACTCTTTCATTACGAAGGTAAAATGAAAGACAGAAACATTTTAAGAAGCCCTCAAATTATGATTATCGTTTCAGTATTCCGCGGTAACCTTGTTTGACGGGCTCGTTGGCGCGTTCGGTAGAACACCAAATCAAATCAAATCAAAATCATTTATTCATTTAGGTAACACAATGTACACTTATGAACGTCAATAAAAAATACATATTAAATGCTTCTAATTTTACATTTACTGCCAGTTCTCAAATCAAGGGCGTAGAGCGGACGAGAAGAACTGGCAAGAAACTCGCCGCCACTCTTTTTAATCGCCAAGTTTTTGTTTTACAAATGTTTTATAAGGGGCTGCAACCATTACACCATGTTCCACATGACATCACACAATTAACTATAATTATCAAAAAATATATATAAACAAAAAAATAAAAAATAAAACAAAGATTTGTCCTCTATCAGCAGTATGTATGGTGAAATAGGAGCACTCACATTCTAGTGGGAACAACACGCAAATACATAGACGAAATAACTAATATCACCGCATGCACGAATTCAAGTTCGACCAGTCACCACAAGTAGCACCCGTTCACCCGTTCACCTGCCGTGCGCATCGAAGGGTCGTGGGTTCGAGTCCCAGCGGGACGACATGTTTAAATTTTCTGTAAACATGTTTTCTCCACGTCTGGTAACTTCGGGCATTAAACGGGTGGGAGGAATATCAAAATTCCGACCGGGTAACGAACCACCGTTCATAGATGGTAAAACCGTGAAATACATATTACGCGTTTCGGTTTCAATCTATGGATTTCCGAATGCTCGAAGTAAAAAAGTAGGTCGACAGCACATCATTGACTGAGTATCACCTACCATCAAGTAAAGCTCATGCTGGTCTGTCGATATCTAACATAAAAAAAAACTTTTACCGGGTTCAAATCAAATACGATATTAATCTTCTAATTATTTTCTTCTTTTTCTTAAAAAAAGTGAATTCCAGTGTTTCCTAGTATGGGGTAGACACATTACTATGTTCACTGATTATTTTTCTTGACAAGTAAGGAGGTGACCAGCCTTCTGAGCCCTGCCGGACCGACTTTTTTTATTTTTTTTTCCCAGGATTCCAACCTCTGGTGCTAAATTTTGCACAGACAGCCTTTCTAATTGAGTCGTATAGAATCAAAGGCGGCTATCTGATTTTCGTCCGGCAATCTACCAAAATAAAATAAGTTCTTGTCGTTTAGAATGTTAAGTGTTTTTATATTTTTAAAACAAATATAAAGGAGAAGAACGTTTTCCTTTTTAAATTGCTAACAATCAGCCATAATATATCAGTCAGATAGCCGCCTTTGATTCTATACGACTCAATTTTTCTTATAACACCATTAATTATTGTGTCATAGTCCAAACGTTTTACATACTAATGTTATTCCACTGAATAAATGTTGGGAAATTGCTTTTAACTCGCTCGATTTCAAAAGGCCACAACCGACCGATACTTACCTCTCGCTTCCTCTCGTATCACTTGGTATATCTGTCTCTGTCTCGCACATGGATTCGGATTAAGCGTGGTAAGCCCTTTTGTATGTAGCTGAAACTCGTTCGCATTTCATGATAGCTGATTATACAATTTCATGCGGTTTAAAGCTAGGGTTGTCAATAGCGAATTTAATATTGTCTTTTATTAACGCGAGTATCACACATTTAAATAAAATACTGTACACCGGATTAAAACGCGATTTATTATTTATATTTTAGGCAACTTTGTGACATTTCAAAAATCAGACAACTGTCATCTTTCTGTCTCCCCGCGACCACGGTTGCTGAAAAGCATCCGAAACGTCGGGATAAATAATTTAAACAATATAAATAATAAATCGCGTTTTAATCCGGTATACAGTATTTTATTTAAAAAGCGAATTTGTTAGAAAAGAAAAATAAGTGGAAGTGCGAAGTAAGCGTGGTACGCGTGTCACAATTAAGCATGGTGACGCTTAATCGATCACAGTCAGCCAAAATCATCCTTATATCACATAAAGTTTAGTTTAGTAATTATATATTAGTTTTTTTTAATATCTAATAAAACGTCGTATGTACTTTGTGCGCTAAGCCAAAATAGTCGTTATCGCCAAGCTCTAAGATATATTATAAATTGCAAGACCAGTGTGATTTAGCTAGTTGTGAGTTAAATAAAAACAACGAATTGAAAAAATACTATAACTGTGTACAGTGTTAAATACTCCAACAGTGTAAAAAAAGACTTCATGTTAACTATTTATTCATGTTTGTAAATAGTACAGTTTTCACTGTTTTACCTTTACCTACTGGTAAAAGTGTAACTATATTACCCGCAGATAATTTAGCTTTGTATTGGTGAAAGAATTTTTAAAATCGATCCAGTTATTTTTTGCGTCAAATCGAAACAAACAAATAAATCTCTCCTCATCACAGTATTAGTATAGATTTTCAGGTCGCCGTAAACTATTATGTAGTTTTAAAATATGTTTCCTGTCAGCGTATTTTTATTTATATTTTTATTTTATTTTTAATTATTCAGTGAAAGATAATAATCGTTTGGCTTGGTATGTGCATGTTATGAGGAGAAATGAAGGGCATGTGTCTAAGAAAGTTTTGAATATGAAAGTGGATGGGTATAGGAGAAGAGGGAGGCCAAAAAACATGGATGACCGTGTGAAGAATGATATGTGTTTGAGAGGTGTGACTGATGATATGGCGAGAGAATGGAAAAAGAGAACATACTGCGTCGACTCCAAATAAAAAAGGGAACAGGGCAGGAAAAAGAAGAAGTCAGAGACTGTTTTTGTCTTAATGAAAAATAATGTTATTTAAACCTAACCTTTTTTTGTTAGTGTGACAACCCTAGCGAAAGCTTTTCCGGGAGTTTCGTATTAAAACGCTTAGGGTGTGCGGCGTCGTCTATTATTTAGTTTGCTATTGGTCGTTTTGAAAAAGGAATACGCCGCCATTGGGCGAATGATTTGTTTGTTTCAGACAAATTTTGGATTAGTTTACGTGGGGTTTAGACATATTGGTATATGTGGATTGTTGTAATTTATAAGAAACTAGCGATCCGCCCCGGCTTCGCACGGGTCTAGATTTTTTTTGACAAAAAAAGCAGGGGTTGTATGTATTTTTTAATGCCACATTATAAAAAAAAAAACAAAAAAAATCTTTCAAAAATAAAAATAAACAATTTAAGGGTGAACAACCCTTATCACTTAGGGGTATGAAAAATATATAGTAGCCGATTCTCAGACCTACTGAATACGCATATAAAATTTGGTAAAAATCGGTAAAGCCGTTTCGGAGGAGTACGGTAACTAACATTGTGACATGGAAATTTTATATATAAGATATACTTTTAGCTTATTAAACTCCGATTTTTTTTATTATATTTTATACTGTTTTTTTTCGATTTCTTTTTAAATTCCAATACAAAAAAATATGCAAAGCTTTCAGTAAGCGCGCTAGAAAGTTTAGGATAGGTACATAATATAAGTATTGTGAATATTTCGCATTTCAAGACTGTAAGTTTTTTTTTCATGTCTTAGTCTTTTTTTTAGAGTGAGGTATCACTTCAATCACTCACTTGATTGACATTGACAAATTGATTAGTTATCACCTAGGTATCCCTCATTCCGCTCATTTCCGCTGAACATCAGTCGAAAATAGACCTAGGTATTTCTTTTTTAAAATGTTCCAAAATAATACATTTAAACAGAATAAAATAAAAATAAAAAACCTTTTATTTCCTCAATACCAAATTCAAAATCATTTTCATTTATTCATTTACACTTATGAACGTCAATAAAAAAAATACATATTAAATGCTTCTAATTTTACATTCACTGCCAGTTCTCAAATCAAGGGCGTAGAACGGACGAGAAGAACTGGCAATAAACTCGCCGCCACTCTTTTTAATCGCCAAGTTTATTGTTTTACAAAATGTTTGTAAGGAGCTGCAACCATTACACCATGTTCCACATGACATCTTTAAGTAATTAACTATAATAGCAATATATATACGAAAAAATAAAAAACAAAGATTTGTCCTCTACCTATAAACAATAAAACATAAACTAAAGTAAATAGTACTGGAGAGAGTAGCGGAATTTGGAAACATAATCTCTGCCTCTATTATTCGATTCATCTTCACATACGTACGTATATATAAAAGTAATAAATAAAATAAACTATTATAGCGTCCTTATCCCAAAAGCAATTTGGCACGGAGTATCTCGCTTTTGTATTATGAAATTATAACGTAAGCAGTAACATTTGAACCGGTTTCAGAATTTGATCACAAGTGCCGGTCTTTGTAAGTTTAAAATCAAAACACATTTGTATTAAGTATATTATAATATTGTCTAGAGTATCACACATTTAAATAAAATACTGTATACCGTATTAAAACGCGATTTATTATTTATATTGTTTAAATTATTTATCCCGACGTTTCGGATGCTTTTCAGCAACCGTGGTCGCGGGAGACAGTATATTATACTTAGTACTAACAAAACACGCGATCGACGCAATGTAATTATTTTAATTTTTAGCAACCATTGTACCTAACATGTTTTTTACAAATAAATATTTCTTATTTTATATCTATTTATTTGATAATTAAAACAGCTGATTAGCCAATTATATTAATTATTATTTATCTATACATATAATAAAAGAGTAGGATCGAAATTACGCTTCACTAAATATTTTTACCAGAAATTAAGAGGGGTGATAAAAGAAGGGTAGCAGAATGCATAAATGCAATTTTTAAGATTCTTGTCTGTCTGTCTGTCTGTCTGTCTGTTTGTTCACGCTAATCTCCGAAGATACTGAACCGATTTTCGCGTAATTTATACAAATATATTAAGCAAAGTCCAGGGCAACATATAGGCTTTGTTTCATCGAAATCGGTTGTCGGAAAAAAAAGTTATCATCATTTAAATATTATTTTAAAGGCATCATTTCAACAAATTGCAATGAAAACTGACTCGCGTTGAATTTTTTCGAATTGTCAGATGTCAATCACAGTTTGATATGTAAATGAAATAGTTTGATAATTTCGCCAATTTCGATATGTGTTCGTGGCATAGTGGATATACGGTCGTACTACGTAATTTCAGATGCGAGTTCGTATCATCAGTCAGGGAAATATATTTTGTATTTATTTTTTTATATATTTTTAAAAGAACTAATATTGAAAATAGAAAATGTATTATTGAACTATTCTATTATATAAAAATGTATTTCTTATGAGATCGTTTATTTCGCATTTTCATCAATCCTTTCCTTTCCAAGGGAATTAAACAAAAATATCTGAAATTAAAAGTGATCAATTAAATGAAATAAATATAGAGGTGGATATAGTATCTTCCACACTAATTAAATTTATTAAAAATTAAGTATTTGGCCAACATGGCCATACTATTTTTTTTTCATTCATTTTACGTTGCATTTCTCCATACCTTCATTTTATTCGTATTTAGACTTTCTTGGCGTTTTTTCCATGTGTCGCAAGTATTTTCAAACCCCCGTACAATTTTCGTGCATATATTTAAGACGGAAAATGCATTGAATCCAATCTTGGACTGAACTCTGATTAGTGGAAAAAAGACACATATCTGCATTTTGGTGACGTAAAATTTGATTGATATGCATCTCCCTAAAGTTTCTTTAAAGTCAGGTTAATTTTTTCAATTACTATGGTATTTCTTTTGAATTTCAAATCATCATTTGAACCCCAACCTCAACCACCATTAAACATGTCGATAATATGATGCAAAAGCAACCGTCAATGACTACTCTGATAGCTCTTTCCGAAAAGAAATCACCAAGTACAGAGGATGGAGGATATATAATATGAAGAAAGCTTGCTCAAAAGTTCAGCATAAAGTGATCCCCACGCGAACGAAGTCGCGGGCATCAGCTAGTAAAAAATAATACAATCTGGGGGCACGGCAGTGCCCCCGCCAAGTCGAGCAAAAAGCGGCACGGCCGTACTATCCTTTTCTCGAAGTAGTTCGGGCCATTTTCGACCCCCTATAACTTCGTTGTGGATAAAACTAGAATCCTGAATTTTCAGTCACTAAGCAGGCATTGTATAAACTCGGTATATTTCAAATATCATTCTGTTTGAACCAGTAGTTTAAGAATTATAACTAGTCAAAGTTTGATAATTTGTCACTCACTCACTCACTCACTGACTGACCGATCATCAAAACTCTAAGGCACTTCTAGCAGACATAGAAACTTGAAATTTAGAATACAATTAGTGTTTAGTCTATAAATCAAGGAAAAACTACAATATTTTGAAATTTCGGTCCAGTTTTCTAGATATACATTTTTTTTTGTATTTCTGTATTTAATGAATAACATAAAAATTACTGGACCGATTTTAAAAATTCTTTTACCGTTAGAAAGCTACATTATCACTGAGTAACTTAGGGTATTTATTACTATAAAAAAAATAGAGATCCTTAGAAATCCCTACTAAAAACAACCCAAGGTGTAAAAAAATTAGCCATAAAATGTCTTTCATCGTATGTGCTGCGGAAAGTATTGATGCTAGAACAAAAAAACGTTTCACAATATTATAGAACATATCAAAATCTACAAAAAATTTCACGAGACCATATGTCCAACTATGGTAGTTATGTCACTATAACTACTTTTTTACATTAAAAAGTTAATAAAAATGCCGATCAAAATCAGACTGTTATCCATAGTTGTTAGGTAACCTAACAACGTCTTATAGTGATCATATCAATACCAATATTAAAAAGCTTTGATGTTTAAAATAAAAAGGTTGACTTGGCAATCGCACTAAACTATCTAATTTAATATAGGTAATATGTGTTACTTGTGATAGACATTGTGTTTTTAATAAAATAAAAAAGATACATTGTGTTTTCATGCGATAGCCGAGTCAATCTATTTATTTAAAACATCAAAGATTTTTAATATTGGTATTGATATGATCACTATAAGATGTTGTTAGGTTACCTAATTACGTAATAACTTAAGACAGAAGGATCCTTCAGTAGAGACTGAATAAATTGACCGACTTGGTATTATATGGATCTCACAACTTTTTACGAGAGAACTGAGTTGCAAGACTTGGCTTTTTTTACAATTTATGTTTTTGATGGCATACAATTTAACATGACACAATCGAAATACAAACAATAAAATAAAAATATACACTATCTATACGTATACTTCTATATCTCTACTCTATACTAATATTATAAAGAGGAAAGATTTGTATTTTTGTATGTTATGAATAAACTCAAAAACTACTGGACCGATTTTAAAAAATCTATCACTAATTAGCAGAAACAGAAAGCTACATTATCAGCGAGTAATATAGGTTATTTTTGTGTAGGTATATTACATCTACATTGCACCCGTATGAAGCCGGGGCGCGTTGCTAGTCTATTATATGTATGTCAAATATGTCAATGGACCACTCCTGTCTTCGTTTTCCTCCCCCTGTTCTTGTTCTTATTCAACGGTAAAGCAAACTTCTACTTTCTGTAGTAACTACCAAACTATGGAATGATTTACCACCCTGTGTTTCCATCCGACTACGACCTCGTTGTTTTTAAAAAGCGAGCCTATAAATTTTTGAAAGGCCGACAACGCATCTGAGACTTAAGTCGCGGATGTCCATGGGCGGTTGTGATTACTTACCATCAGGTAACCCATCTGCTCGGTTGACCGCCCTGATATAAAAAAAAAAAAAAACATTCGCCTTCCCCAACCAGTTATCGGCCTATATCGGCTGTATATACCTATATATTTTATGAACTGAATTATGTAGAGACAAGGGCGGAAAATTTTTACACCCTGCGCCTGAGCCACCTACCGTTGTATTCAATGAGTATTCTTCAATCGCAGCCAAATGCCCATCATCTATTTGGCCATACAGTCCCAGGAGATGGTGGAATCATTCGTGCTGTTCTCTAATGATTCGTGGCTATAGCGACATCTACAATCTGCGGCTACAATCAGTCAATAATCCTGAATCGCGCTATCAAAGTGTTTTCCGAGCGCTGAGTATATACAGCACCTCGACATCAAATATTATATTTTATTTTAGATAATTATAATTTTAATTAAATATTATATTAAATAAATTATTTTATTTATTTTTGCTAAATATTATTTTACTTCATGTACCTATTACCTACTGTTGTATTCATAGTATTTACCTAAGTATTCCCTAAATTGATGATTTTTGTAAAATAATGTAATAATTTGTTTATAGTACAGAACACTGGGAAGCTTCTGACAGCTACCGGAAGTTGAGTCAACTTATTTGGTGTTATTTTTTTTAATTTTGTTTAATTTTAATTCAATTGTAACTACCACAGCATCGAGTTGTTATAGAACAGCACTACTTATCGTCCTGTCAAAAAAATAGCCATAAAAAGCGTGTATCCCATAATATTTCCAAAGCGTGGTCACCCCACCCAATCCTGTTATACCCTTATCATTTATTACCCATATCTATCCATATATAATGTTATTACAGAAGATATTCAAGACAACGCAATTTCAACAAATAGATTGGCATTTTGCTGATCTTTCTCATTATTTTACGACTGGTCACTAATTATTTTTGTTATCTCGTTTTATTCATGTTTTTATTATAATACCGTTGTTGAAACTGCTACGAATTATTTGATTTTTTTTATCTCAAGCTTATGTCAAAAAAGCAAATGTCAAATCATATAAATGGCATTTCCATACATACTTTTTTAAGTATGACTTCCTATTCCTACTAATAAGCTACTCGTAGTACTAATTCTACGCAGATGAAGTCGCGGGCAGAAGCTAGTCGCTAATATAAAAAGAAATAATAGTGAATAATTAATCGAAATTTAATTATTTATGAATTAATAAATTTTTGGAGAATAATATAAATATTACTTAAAAATATATTTTCATGAATACTGCAAAAACATGTAAGGTTAAGTGGGCTCAACCCGTTTTACTTTCCATACAAAAGCTCGTACGTGATTATGGCGATGTAACCGATTTTTCTTTGAAACTTTTGAACTAAAAGGTATCTCGTGCACTATATCTAGGTTTCTATCGAAACAGAATCTCAAAATTTTCAGAAATAAATTCAGTATAAGCCTCCAAAAATCAGCTTTTTTGCCAAAAAAATATCTGAACTTTGGGCGTTCATAAAGTACTCATAAATTGTGAAAGTAAATATTTTGTTATGATAGAAACCTTTCAAATATAATGGAGATTCTAAATTACAAAAAAATATTTCATAAACTTGTAAAGACTACTAAAAAACACGTATTTCCTAGAACAAGTTTTATGAAATTTCCGCACACTATTTTTCGTTCAATGTCATCGCGTTCTCACTCACTCGTTAGCGGTAGAGGTATGCGCTTCTTAATTTAATTATTATTTCCTAAAATTCCTATTATTTGAACAAATAAATAAAAACAATAAGGCTAATGAGGCGTGTAGCACATGAATTAGAACTCAAGGTGTCATGTGGATCATGGTATATTGGTTGTCCTTACAAAAAACTTGGCGATTAAAAAGAGTGGCGGAGAGTTTATTGCCAGTTCTTCTCGTCCGCTCTACGCCCTTGATTTGAGAAATGAGAGTAAATGTAAAATTAGAAGTATTTAATTTTTTTCTTTCATAAGTGTATCTTCTGTTACCTTGATTAATAAATAATAATTTGATTTGATTAAATCAGAAAAATAATCCAATTTATTAGGTTATTCATAGATTTATTACCCATTGTTTCATATCGCTGGCCTAATTATCGAACTTCGTAACTCCAAAATTTCCGATTTTTGTTTTTTGATGCCATCTTGTGTAAAATATAATACGATGGAATCACTCGTATCTACTAATTGTTTTTAGTTTTTTGGTATTTACAAACAATAAAACTCGATGTACACGGAATATTTGACCTGTTTTTAGTTTTTTCCTCCTCTTGTAGAGTTTGACCAAATGGAGATACGAATACATATAAAAGAGTCTGTCCCATGTCCCACTAGGGGACATTTTAGGGGGATTAGGGGGATTTTTACTTTTTGGAAATATTCACTCTTCGACACTGGTAATAAAGATATAAACAATTTGTGTATGCATGTATGTATATCATTCAGTCACCTGTGCCCTGCCCTACCGAAATTTTTTAAAAAAATCTTATTTCACCGAGATTCGAACCCATGATAACGCATGTTAAACGCATCGCCCTGACTATGGAAGCAGTCTAAAGGGTGAGATGTTTAAAATAACACATCAACTATCACTACATAGTATGAAACAAAGTCGCTTTCTCTGTCCCTTTATATGCTTAAATCTTTGAAACTACGCAACGGATTTTGATGCGGTTTTTTTAAATAGATAGAGTGATTGAAGAGGAAGGTTTATATGTATAATAATAACAGTTTTTCTGTAGTGTATTTAGTATCAGCATTGCACCGGTGCGAAGCCGGGGCGGGTCGCTAGTAATATATAATTTACTATAATAATATAATTTAAAAATAAAAATATCCCAAATTCTCCAAAAACATATGCACACTACGTAAAAACTTCCCCTATACGCTTATCATTTATTATTTCTCCATCGTAACTAAGATAAATTCTCTCTATTTGTTATGACTGTATTATTCGAGAATTTTAGCATTATAATATTATGTATCCTAAGATGATAACACAATATAAATTGTGTTTTGATTGTTTTTTTTTATAGAATAAGGGCAAATGGGCAGGTTCACGTGATGGTAACACCGCCGCCTATGAACATTCGCAACATCAGAGGACTTGCGGATGCGTTGCCGGACTTCAAGGTAGGAGGTCTCTCTTCTTGAAGGTCTCCAAGTCGTATCGGTCTTAGGCCCATATTCCAAGACGTATCTCAGTTTTGAATCTAGTTTCGAGACTTGTCAAACCATTTTTTCTCTATAGAATGTTGACATATTGACAGTTCTCAGGAATAGATTACGACTTGAGTAACGTCTTGGAATACGGGCCTTACCGCGGAATACTGAAATGATAATCAAAATTTGAGGGCTTCTTAAAATGTTTCTGTCTTTCATTTTTCCTTCGTAATGAAAGGGTTAGAGATACTTTTAAGTACACCTCAATGTTGATTAGCGTTCGAGAATTCGGCCATTAGTCTTATAATAAAATGAAGTTATATAAGAAACAAAAGTTGTTTTAAAACATTTTTCAATCGAGTAACGATGAATATTAATATTGTTACCTACACAATATTTTTTTGAGTTTCGCTTCATCTATATCTATACTAATATTATAAAAAAAGTATTTTATAAATAAACTCAAAAACTACTGGACTGATTTTAAAAAGTTTGTCACCAATAGAAAGCTACACTATCAGCGAGTAACATAGGCTATTTTTTGTGTATAGTACATCTATATTGCACCCGTGTGAAGCCGGGGCGCGTTGCTAGTAATAATATAATGTTGACCAATATACAAATGACCAATATACAAAACATTAAAAATTAGCTATAAATTGGAAACTCGAACCACCCCCGTCTGGAGTAGGTTCTATTTCAAATAAGTCATTAGGTTGTTAGAACACATGACTTATGAGTTTAAAATTTTGTTTCCTCGAGACTCGAATCCAAGACTACCAGTGCTTAACCTCTGAGTCATGCGGACAATGCGTCGAGGCGACCTAATTAAGTAAGGCGTTTATTATCCCTAAACTCTGACGTGCGTGCGTAATCCCACCTCTGACATTATACCTTGACGTATTGGCTTTAGAAAGAATTATTTTCATTACGTGCAACACTATCTAAGAAATGTCAATTTGCCGGCGAAAAACGGCGGTAAATCTCGTCAGGATATTACGTGTTGATAAATAATAGAAAACTATTTTATTTTTGTTAAGTTTAAAGTGGCTTTTTAAAAACATATAGTTACACACAGAACAGGGAAAAATAATCTGTTCTGTGTAGTTACATATAAAGAGAACTTGTACTTCGAGTACCTACTGTAGGATCTAACTACGCATGTCTCAATTAAACAAAGATTGTTGGAATATATTCAGATTTATTTCTGTAAAACTGTTCGTTACTTGTTACCATAGTTACCATTCGAATATTTCATCTTTCATAACGTAAAAAAAACGCAACTCATAATGTTGCCAAAAATAATAATCTCTCGATACAATTAAATAATCGTTTAAACATTTTGCTTGTATTAATTAGATAAAATTATTAATAATAATCATTGTAATTTATAATATTTATATAATGTGAAAATGGTCACGTAGTAGCTAGAATTACTGAACAGTATCAACATCTTGGCTAAATAACCTTACAGCTCGGCCATCCTGCTTAAGTGAGTCCCTTCACTTATTCAGTATAAGTTTATACAATAAATAATCAATTCAATTATAACAACAATAAAGAGAGAGAAATATAATGATATAACAAAAACTTCGATAGTGTACAAATAAAAAATTAAAGTGAACATTTTGTTAATTCTTCATCTAATTGATATAATTGATTACTTGGTATTATGTATTACAATCACTTGTCATTTACTTGACCTGATTTAAATATTTATTCCATCTGAATTTCTATCCTATCTCAAATCCTTATCGCAGTTTTATTTTTTATCTCAATCACAATTCTAAATCTTTACCTAAATCACAATTCAAATTCATGTATTCTGTTTCTTGTGCGACCTATCAATCATCGTAGTCATTTGTGCGGTACCGTTATCTTGGTACCATTCACTGTCATACTGACTCTGCACTGACCACTCATGATAGATTTCGCTCACTTCAATGAATCTTACTCACTATCTCGCGCTATCTATCAAATCATCGTAGTCATCTGTGCGGTACCGTTATCTTGGTACCATTCACTGTCATACTGACTCTGCACTGACTACTCATGATAGATTTCGCTCACTTCAATGAATCTTACTCACTATCTCGCAATCATCTGTGCGACATCGTTATCTTGATGCCATTCACTGTCATACTGACTCTGCACTGATTGCTCATGTATATATCAGGATGCTATCAACATCCTTAATAATGACACACACTCAATATTTATATACTTTTATCAGAAATATTATTCAACAGAAGAAACCAGACCAGATTAATTAACACTGAAAACTGTACTCTCTCCCTACCTCCATATCTATTCCCTCACTCTGGTCACTATCACTGCTTTTATTGGTCCAATCCATCCAGATCCAAGGATGAATTTTATCTAACGCAACAACGTTTTCGTACCTTTTAACTGATAGTTTTTACGCACATCAGCTACAAATTTCGTTTCATCACTTCTAAAATATCTCTTATTCGTTTTATCTCACTATCGCCACCCTGTTTCGCTGATAGGGCCACGATTAAGTGCGTCAACGTGAGCTATACGCGAACCCGGCCTGTACTCAATTTCCAATCAGCAATCGTACTCCTGGAACTGAATTCATCAGCGCGAAATTCTTGGTATGAGGTTTTTTTTTAGTTAGGTAGTACGAAGTGCATTACAGTCGATCACTATCTTAAATCTTAACCCTAGTAAAGTAGCTTGTTCATCGGCTGTAGTCTTACGACTGTAGTATTCCACCGCCCTAAGTAAGCCATCAACGCCTCGTTGCAAAAGAATTCTGTATGAAATTCGGTTTCTAAATTCGGGTCGTATAATAAGTCGTTCAACTAATTTTGCTTTCAAAATTCTAAACGATTCTGCCTTCTCGGTTGTCCAGCGCAGTAAAACAGGGCTAGTTAAGACGAGTTCGACTCGCATATTATACCCGCATCGATCATCTCTCTAACCATAGATTGGACCTGCTTACGTTCTGGGTAGGAGAGTCTATATGGGCGATAAACTATTGGTTGTGAGTCATTTAGGTCAATTTCCATCTGAACTATATTAGTCAATCGTATTAAATTATCAGAGAAACACGTTTCATATCTTTTGAGTAACTCTTTTAGTCTATTAACTTCATCTTCGTTTAGTTGTTTGCCGTAAATTAAGAACTGTATTAGTTTCAACACTTCCTAAGTCCAATAAATTTATATTTAAGTGATTACTGACAAAAAAAGCTCGTGTAACGAGGTAACCTTTGTTTAAAAGAATCGAAATCTCACTAAAGTTCTGAATCAGTATCCTACCTTCTCCGTTGAGTTTCAAATACATTAAATATTTATTTATTATATTATCATTAAAATTATTTGTTTCAATACGCATCACGTATTAATTATCTTCAGGTGTTTCATTCTTACTAGTCGAGTCAGAAGATAATCTGGGACAGTTAATAGACAAGTGACCTAATCTGGTACAAATGTTACATTTCAATATCCTTTTTGTGCATTTTGAACTGAAGTGCCCCGGCTCATTACAATTAAAGCATACAGGTGACGTATTATTGTGTGATTTTGGAATCTTAGTTTCACTGCTATTTACTGTCTGCCTAAAACTACTATTGAGTAAGAAAGGGGCGGTGTGGCTACGTATATCATGATTCATTTTCGACCTATCTGGATCACGAGGTTGTTGCTTGATTGACTGAAAATATTTTAGAACTTGCTCCGGTTCCTGACATTTTGTTGCCTTCGCACCTAATCTTAATGATCTGTCTTCAATACCATATAATAAGCAATCAACCGCACGTTTTCCACTTATTTCACATCGATTTAATATATTTAACTTTTCATAATAATAGTGTTCTAATGAGTCGTTAGATCTGACACGTTTCGACAACATCTCGGTAAGTAATTCGGCATAGTCTTCACTACTCGGAAACGATTGCTCTAACTTAAACTTCCACTCAGACCATGAATACGACATAGATGGCAGGGCCTGATACCATGTTTTTGCAATCCCTGACAGTTTGGGTAAAGCGTAATGTATGATCTGGTCATCGCCCCAACCGTAAAGTTTCGCACACTCATCAACTTTATTGATCCACATAAGTATAGTCTGGCTTTTAACCATAGGGTCGAAATCAGGAATCACATTACCTAACATCGGAAATTTGTTGCCCTGAGGACGATTATTGGTCAAGGCTTCCACTAACGTGGTGAAAAACGCTTGTGTGTCACTATTAAGGATATTAGAAGTACTCACATGCTCAGGCAGTGGAGGTGTCTCTCGCTCGACGCTGGACTCTGAGCGTCTGCTGTGAACTCGCTTGCTGCGCCTCCCGTCCAGGCCCCGGCTGGAACGGTGTCTGCGGCGGTGCTCGTAGCTGCTGCTTCGACTCCTGCCATGGCTGCGACTCCGATGCCGGCGACGGCGTTTAGCAGGCTGCTCACGGGAATCGCGGCTTACACTCCGAAGAGATTCCAACGACTCGTCATCCGATAGCTGCCTTCGTTGCTTCCGGTCATTCTAACTGTTTAATCTTGAATTTCTGCTCCGATCACGACGTCCTTTGCGCTCCGTACATTTGCGATTATCTCTGATTTTTTTCATTACTTATGGCATTGATTTTCGTGCTTCGGCCGTAACACGTAGTTATTTTAGTATAAATTCTTCAAAATCGTGGGCGTAATTAATCGATCCCACTTCTGAGATGTAGGATCTAACTACGCATGTCTCAATTAAACAAAGATTGTTGGAATATATTCAGATTTATTTCTGTAAAACTGTTCGTTACTTGTTACCATAGTTACCATTCGAATATTTCATCTTTCATAACGTAAAAAAAACGCAACTCATAATGTTGCCAAAAATAATAATCTCTCGATACAATTAAATAATCGTTTAAACATTTTGCTTGTATTAATTAGATAAAATTATTAATAATAATCATTGTAATTTATAATATTTATATAATGTGAAAATGGTCACGTAGTAGCTAGAATTACTGAACAGTATCAACATCTTGGCTAAATAACCTTACACTACTGTGAGTGAAATAGTTTTTTTATTTATTTTATTTAGGTATTATGAATTACATAAATGTAAAAATAACTTTAAAGTTAAATAAACTCCCGAGTTTCTTTATGATCTCTTCTCGGTAGATAATATAACATTCCGAACCAGTGGTAGAATAAAATGGTAAAGTTGAATAAACATATTTTTTAGTTTGAGGTTGAAAATCTTATTTTAAAATTATTTAGTAATTTTACGACTTGGAAAACTAAATGTAAACTCTTAAGTATACCCAAAAACCTGTACAGACATGACTTTTCTCTTTTTTTTTTTCAATAAAAATATTATGACACTTTTTTTTTCAATAAAATATATTATGACACTTTTTTTTGTAAATTACTATTTAAGAATATTTAAATTTTTAGAGTTAATGTATCTAATATACTTAATAATATGTTAAAAAATACTTTTTGTCTCCATTAAAAGTTTAAAAATCAAAGGGCATTTTGAATTGACATCGCAAACCTATCAAGTAATGATAGGTATATTCTCAGATTAA
Source organism: Anthocharis cardamines (assembly GCA_905404175.1). Classification (NCBI taxonomy): domain Eukaryota; kingdom Metazoa; phylum Arthropoda; class Insecta; order Lepidoptera; family Pieridae; genus Anthocharis; species Anthocharis cardamines. Next base: position 4,684,933 of record FR989979.1, read on the forward strand.
ATTGAATAATAAAACCAGTCCAATTATCAATAGGTTCTTGTGTATATCTCATCTTCTTTTTTTTATTTTTGGGAAAAACTTTTACAATGTTTAATAACACAATACGGCATTTTTCAACGAATCACTTGTGACGTGTACACAATACGACCGCGACGGTTCGTTTAGCACTGCCGCGAGATTGTATTCGCTTTTGAATTAGTATTTGCTTTGGTAGCCTCACTCGCGTGTTCGGTGTGCTCCATCTGCCATTCTTATTTAATCTGAGGTTATATTTAAAATAAAAATAAAAAATGTTATGTAACTTCTTATATTTGTCTTTTACAATTAATTTTTACAGCATCTTATTCTACAAAGAAAATATAATAAATGAACACTTAGAATAATTTACATACTTTTTACAGTTATCAAATATAAATTAATTTACTAATAATTCAATGATTGAAGATATTATGTTAAGGGCAGTTATACATATGTTTTTTAACATTCCATAATGACAGTAAGTAAGAACTAAGAAGATCTAAGTATCAATATGTATTTTCTTAGTATTATTTTTCTTTCACACATCCATAAATTATCAACATAAATGTACTAATTTAATAATGTACATTATACAAAGATAATTTGTGTATGAATATAATAAATGTGAATGACATTTTGTCCTTCCTTTCTGGTGACCATAAACAATATATTTTTTTTAACTATGGAGGGTAGAGATAAGCACTCTCTCATATGGGGCTTTACTTTCAAGTGTCCATGATAAGCTGTTAGATTATAGTTCCAAAACGAACTAAAAACTTAAAAAGGCGCTGATGACCACTGATGGTTCGATGTGAATTTGGCGATTATTAATGAAGTGAAGTATGCCAAACGGAAATAGTAAAGTACAGAAGTAGTTGTACTGAATAGAGTAGTTTATAAAAATAAAGTAAATGAGTATGCAATTGAAAACGACATTATTCTAAAGAATTCTGAAATTTTTAAAATTATTGTTATATATTTAATCAATGTAAGAAATTACTTTACTATCTCGGCATTCAAAAATTTTACAACTAAATTTTTGAAAGTCGCGCGTTTACGGACCGGATATATGTATATCTATCAAATGCAGTCATCAGCTTACAGCAGCGCCACCATCATTTCAAATGACTTTATGGACACTTCTAAGAGAGAGTACTCCTTATCTCTACCCTCCATAGTTTTAACTATGACAGTAAGTATACTTTAAAAATTATATTAGATATATATATTTTATGGTAATAGTATGAAACACATTAGAATCAATGTACAATTTGACAATTCATAGCCCTTACTGCCTTTTATTCGAAGTTATTTTACCCTTTTGACCGCCAATGACGGTTATGCTCGACAAACGCAAACGCGCCCTCGACGCCGACGTCGGCTATGATCGACAGCAAGACAGAAAACAGCTCACAGAAAAATACAAAATAAACCTATTAAATCATTACTTTACTGTCTTTTATTAATACATTTTAAAAACTGAATCTCCAATCATTACTTTATTGTACAAAGCAAAGAAAATTTCATTTTAGTTATTCAAATATTTGATGATAAAAAACAACATAATTAATGTCGATTTTCAGGCTCGGCGTACAGGGCACGGAGATGCCGTTTTGACATGGCAGTCAAAAGGTTAAATTACAATAATTACATATTAATATGATATTTTACTAGGGATGTTACGGATGTGGTTTTACCGGAACCGAAACCGGAATCGGAGGCAGACACAAAAGAGAATTGTGTAATAAAATAAAATTACAAACGTTATTCATCAGTTTCATTCATATCATTTCAAAAAAGTATACACCTTCCTGAGTGTGATATATAAAAATAAACTAATTTTATTAAATTTTAAACAGAGTTTAATTCAATCAAATGGCGCTGGCCGTGGCTGCCAATGTGCTTCGACCTCCGATTATAACCTCCGATTTAAATCTATCGGAACCGAAATCGGAATCGGAGGTTCAAAATCAATCGGAAGTTCCGACTTTTCGGAACCGAAATCGAAGCTCCGTAACATCCCTGTATTTTACTACCGAGTATTTCTACCTTATTTAAAACTTAATACTTAACATATTCAGATACGCATTATCAAAAATTCTTGAATTTATTTTGAGCGTTTTGTATTTATTATTTCTTAATCATATCGAAATATGTCTAATTATTAAAATGATATTGCACTAATTAAATTTACACTTTGGTTTTAACAAATATTTTAATATTAAATTATCCTAAATTACTTAAAATAATGTTTTGTACAAAATGGAATGAATAATTAATGTCTTTTGTAGCAATCGAAATACTGGTTTAATATATTAATAAATTACCTTAAATATTATAATTATTTACATACATACATACATTCATCGTACAACAATGAAAACTTAAAAATTACGATCTACAACTTTCCCGCTTTCTAAAAAAACTCCATTTTTAAACTGTATTTCAAGATGGCGCACTGTCGTCTGTCAAAATTTTATTTAACTGTGGTTGTCATAGACAAGACTATTTCTTTTAAAAAGTTCCGCTCAAAACTGCTTTTATTTATGTTTCGCCTTATCGAATACAAAATAAACATAAACCACATATTTTACAAATAAAAAAGTTACTTATCAACATTAATATTAAAATTCGCGTAGCCTGGTCTTATGGTACCTTCAGGGTTGACAGGTGATGGTGGGGTTGGCGGAATGTATGGGTATCTGGGATAAGGGTATGGGTAGGGATAACCAGTTGGCATTAATTGGGGGTTATGGAAGGGAGGCAGGATGGGGGCAGAGGGGTAACCGTAAGGCAGGCCGACGGAAGATGCTGCAGCCTGAAGAATAGATGCTGCGAAGGCTGGGTCGCTATAAACAGCAGCATAGGGCCAGGCCACGGCTATACGTTGACGCTTGTCCTTCATTCTTCGGTTTTGGAACCATACCTGTAAAGAAGATAATTTGTTAGAAAAATTCGGACAATTTTTTCAAATTTTTGTAATCAATTTTATATTTGTTTGAAGGGTATGTCAATGGTATGTTACTGTTTTTTTTTTATAAATATAATAATATTTTCAATAAATGATATCCATATTGAAAATCTGTTCGATTACGCGTTTTGGAGTCAATATAAAATCATCTAAATGAAAAACTGGGTGTATTTAAACAAATTATTATCTATGGCTGAGGTATCTTATATTTATGTATAACATATCGTAGAAAACCTTGTAATGTATAAAAAAATAATGACGTTAACGAGAAACTGAAGCCATTTTGAAAATAGGTCAAAATATATACCATCACTAAATTACCTACATCGTTTCGATGAATAAGTTACCATCAGTTACCGTTCAGTGAGAATTGAGATCGTTGTAGCAATCTCACACATTTGTAACATGATTTCTGCGAATTAGCGTCACTTCTTAAAGTGTTCTTGATGGAAAATTATGATAGCTCTAATTGAAGTATCATACTTCGAAACGTTTTCATCATGTAGCATTAAAACGGTTAGTATTTCGACATTATAGTCTTTTTTTTTTTTTTAAACAAATATTTAAACTTTTAGCTCTTATTTTAATATTAAAAATATCGTTTTTTCATAAAAATATATAATATTGTGATTGGTAGCGCAAAAACATATTTTAAATAATTAATAAATTCCCATTTTTTTACCTTGCTACACCGCTATTGCTGCTATAATATTTAGAAAATAAAGTATCTCAATGTGCTTTTTATTTTTATTTGAAATCATTATGCTCTACTTGAATAAGAGTCAATATATTTTTTTCAACTTTCAGCTTTATCGTATTAATATGTATTTCTAAAAAAACCTAAAAATTGTAAATAATTCAGAAAACGAACAACATTCGCAACAAATCGCTTTCTAAAAAAAATGTAATACTGAAGTTAAACATCATAACATAACTCTGATAGTAAGCCTATATAGAATATAATACAACGAATGAGATAGAAAAAAAATATTGAAAAAGCAAAAAATCTACGCCAATTTAAATATTTTTAAGTTATTTCCCAAATGACGCACTAATAATCTCAATTATCACGTCCAAAAAGAAATCCCAAATAAAATACATGTGTTTTTATAACGCCATTGGGTTTTACACCCGCGCTAATTTGTTAAAAAAGAACCGACCGAATTATTCAGTAGCCATACAATGCTAATAAACATTAATTCGAAAAGAAACTCCATTATAAAGTCAAATCATTATGAACACGTTGAAATACACTCGCGTTCAATGAATTCGGGTCGATAAAGATTATTTTTTGTTCGAAACAGTGAATGCGTGAAGCATCTTGGTGTTTATGAAATGTATTGGAAACGCTTTTTGTGTGTTAAGCATTTTTTTTAATTTAATGTTTGTTTTTCTTAATTTTGATAATACTGGTCAAAAGATGTATACATATTTATCCTAAATAATGTAAATGCTATTCCTTAAATTGAAATGTATTAGGGAATTTCTGTGTATATGAGACAAGAATTAGAGTAGCTATCAAGCGTGTTGTCATCTAGGAATTTACATTATTAGTTCTGAATGTTCAACACGCTTTCCTCGTGTGATCAAATAACTGCTTACAAAATGATTTCAAGCGACCCAAATTAATTGCTCGAGTGTGTACTACAACCAGTTTTACGATAACACCAATTAAAAAATTAAAAACTTATAAATTGCGGCTACTATTTGATGTGTAAAGTATTTGTTTATTGTGATGGACTTTTATTGTGGTCTATAAACTATGGTTGGGTATAGACAATATTGTTTTTTATTTACCATAAAGTGTAGACGATTATCAATAAAGAAAGATTATTTTTATTAAGCTTTTGTATATTAATTTAATAGCTTTAAGATAGTTTTCTTACATATTTTCTATTATTGTATTGAATGTACAAGGGTTTTGAGTTTTATGTGTTTTATTATGAAATATCTTGACGAATTTAGACTTTTACGATGTTGTTCAACTTTGAAGCGTTATAGATAGAAATTTATAAAAAAAATAGCTTAAACATATTTAAAATGCAATTTTCTGTGTACGTTTGGATTATTTTTATCGAAAATGCGAAAGATTAGGTTGACATTTTTCGTACAGATTACCGAAATCCTAATCCGAATCCGAATATAAGCGAATTGATAACGGTAAAAAAATATATTTTTACTTTTTCATACTACCTATTCAAAATTCATACTATTTACAAAATATGTGAAGTCGGCATCCCTATAACACAACACTGGAATTTTGTAAAACAAATCTTCGGAGAATCTCTCAGCACTTGAATATTTTATTACCTCAGCCGACTGTAAAAAGCAATAATCTTGTCTATGATGCTTGCGAAAGGCGCGCCATTTTGCGCGCGCAACCTGTAAAATGGCTGCTAATTGACGCATTTAAAACCTTATTTCTCGAAGCTTTGTTTGTTCACTTAATGAAGCTCTACCAGAAAATGTTTGACGCAAATGCAGCTTTCTGTACTCCGAGGATAAATGTATTACAGTAAAAGCCCGAACTATTGTAAATAGGAAATACTTTTTATAAGATAATTTTTAACTCAACCTAACCAATCCTTGATACGACCTTGCATGTATTTATTGGAAAGAAAAAAAGTTGACAGAAAATCCCAAATATGGAATCCCAGCGAGATAGCGTGGATGTACTTCCCAACTCAACAATGAGATCGCCAATCGAAAACCAATACAAAATGTTTGAATATTACAATTTTAATCAAACCTTATTTGTTATAACAAAGAGATTCACAATAACAGATTTTAATGGTCAATTAGCGAATGCGTTATTAGGATGTGGTCGATAATGAATCTATTATACAATCTTTGAATAATTTAAAAAAAAAAACAGTGATAATCCATTCATAGGTATATTAAGTTTATTACATTTTATGACTATTAAAATTCCGTTTTTATGGAAGTTTAGTGTCATGGTATTTTAATTGTTTTTAAATTCTTCGCTTAATTATCTTAAATTCCATTCACGAAATTAATAATGCAAGGAATTTTGTTTTGATTAATGATTTTCATACGAGTTATCTTGTTCTATGTTATTAGTTGAATATACAAAACAAGAAGCTTTTAAAATATTGCAGTACTTTTTTAAATAATTTTAAGTTATCAGTTTTAGTTTGTTTTAGTTATCGACGTATGGGAGATATTTTGTAAGTATCGTCACGTTTTTCGGTTACGCGCCATGTTGCTTTTTTTATCAAAGTTTAGTATAGTGACGTAGGGGAGACCAGGTATGAAAGTAACACGGGATGAACGTAACAAATGAATTTTTGAACGAATTATGCTAGCTGCATTGATGGTTGATTCACTAATATGGCCCATTTTGGATCCCAATTCACCACAGTTGCGCTCTCGGCGCTGTGCCGACAGGTTTATGACGTAGCTAGTCAGTGCCTCAAAAATACCCTCAAAGTAACTTACAACCGTTTTTTTCAATTGCGTTTGTTTTTATTGTAGTAGGTTCTAACAAGAATTTAAACTGTCAGTGAAATAGCGTAACTATTCATCTCTCTATTTTAGTGTTTGAAATGGTATCTTTCTAAAATGGTTTTTCGGTTATAGGCATATGATTGTCGTATTCGGGAAATTTTAAATATAGGGATGAAAGTAACAATTTGTTACTTTCATCCCGTTTATGTTTTTGTTGCGTTTTTTTTATATTCCAAAGTAAAACAAATACGTTTTCTTATCTCAGACTGCCTAAAAGTACGACCAGTAGAGGTTTAGCTACTACATACTATTGACGGGCTCGTTGGCGCGTTCGGTAGAACACCTACGGTAGTGGGTTCGATTCCCACCGGGACACATGTTGAAAATTTTCTGTAAACATGTCGTAACTTCGGGCATTGAACGGGTGGGAGGAATACCGAAATTCCGACTGGGTAACGAACCACCGTTCATAGTGTAGAAAAACCGTGAAGTGCATATAGCGCGTTTCGGTTTCAGTCTATGAATTTCCGAATACTCGAAGTAAAAAGTAGGTCGATGGCGCATCATTGATTGATGTTCCGTGGCTGAGTTATCACCTACCATCAAGTGAACTTCATGCTCGTCTGTCGATATCTGACATAAAGAAATTAAAAAAAATACAGAAATAATGGATTTGACTGCAGAAGAAGTACTGATCAGAAAAGTACCATTTAGAGACGGTGCGAATTCATATCAACTCTGCCATGTAACTTTATATAGTGCAAAAGAAGAAAAAAATGCTTGAACAAGGTTCAACAAGTCTTCCAAATGTAGGCTAAGAAGAGGCTGTAGAAAAGAAGAGTTTGTACCGACGAAGAATCCATTCATTGTTCTCAAATTAATTACGGATTAACAAACAAAGAAGTACGAAAGCTGGCGTTTCAACTAGAAATAAAATAGAATAAATAAATAAGCCTTGTGTCATAATTGTTTGTCTGATTGAGATCTCAATTTTGAATAATGTTGATTATTTTCGAATTTATTTCGAATTCCTAGAAAAGTTTATTTTTATAAGGATTGTAATAGTAACGTGAAACCCAAAAGGTTGATTATGATTACATAATATGTTGATTATGAAAGTTACTTTATTTTTATTTACAATGTTACAAATATCCCCTTACACTGTTACAACCAACCCTAGGGGTTGGGATGGTTGTAACAAATCCCACTTCAAATAATAATTAAATTTTCTCAAAATCTATAAAATACATTGCATGTAAGCTGGTGTAAAATGATAGCTGAAAGACCAATTTCACATGTGTAGTAATTAAAATTTTAATATTCAGAAATATCTGGGAGATATTACGAAAAAACCAAAAATTGTTACGTTCATCCCTGGTCTCCCCTAAAGAATATAATGTAATATATTATAATAATAACAACAATATATTAGTTTTGAAGTTTGGTTTGAAATAAGAATAACAATATATTAATTTGAAAATGATAAAATCTTTTTTTCTTAAGGCTTAAGCCTTATCTACCCCATTTTCGTGAAGTTGCAAATAGTACAAAAATGATATGTCGTAAAGAAGTTTCACTTCTTACCTGTGTACTCTGGTATGCACACACAATTTTTTTTTTAATATAAGTAATTCTTTTGTCTACGTCCACTATGTCAATGTGTATCCAATTCTTTAACTATCTATAACATGTCAATCGTTATGTCACTACTCCGTAGTCTGTGGTTACGAAAAATCTCCAAAGCGCCATAATTGAGGTGAGGTCAATTTGATTCGGGTCATATCGTGGGTGTATTTCGGACATTAACTTAAAAAAAATGTTATCACTATGTTAAATAGAAGGTAGAAGTGTGAAAATCATTCTTAAGATGTATGAATATTTTTTTATGATACATTAAAAAAACAAAATTATTGTTATGACTCGGGCTTGTTGTCTTTCGAATTTCGTAACAATAAACATTCAACCTTTTTAATACCGACTTGGAGACAGAACAAATATCATCTCGTAATTTTAAATATAGCATAAATGACAATATCCGCATTCATAAATCATAGACACGTTTTAAATTTAGAACTCTGAACTAATTTAAATAGTCTTTGAAGTGGTTCTAAATTTAAAAAGGGCTCGTATTAACACGCCGCTAAATTTTGTCTATGATTTTTTAGAACAATAATCTGTTATAACAATATTTAGTGACATAGTCTCCATAGACATAGTGAATGAATTTGTTTATTTCAACGTATTTACCTTTATAGTAGATTCAGGAAGTTGCAATTGCGCCGCCAATTCACATCGGCGTGGTCTTGAAACGTAGTTCTCCTTCATAAACTCTTTCTCCAACCGAGCTAATTGTTCCCTTGTGAACGCCGTACGATACCTCCTATTGGAAGAAACAAATATAGTTAGTAAGCAAATCGTGTAAGATATGCTCAGAGAACCGTGAATAGTTAATATTGATAATAAGAGATTCTTTATTATGCATAATAGAAATGTCTGAGGCAAAAGCAGTACAATCTATACATTTAGTATCAACTTTTATGCAGTAAGGTTCTATTCAATTCTACTAAGGCATACCTATACATTAATATCTTACCTTATATTAGGGTCTGGTACTGATGAAGAATTTGTAATTTGTTCGGACTGCGGGCTCAATGATTCTGAAACAATGGAAATAAATTTATTAATAAAAGATACAAAATTTAGATTAACCTTATTCAATAGTTTTAATGCTTCTTATTCATTGATAAAACTGGTCAGTACCAACTATTTTAACATAATATGTTTTTATATTAACAATAACATGGTACCATAGAGAATAGAGCAATTTCAGAAAAAGTTAACACCTGTAAATGGTAAATAAATATACTGTGACAATTACGAGAAAATCTAATATATAAAATTCAGAATTCTCGTGTCACAGTTTTCGTTGCCATACTCCTCCGAAACGGCTCGACGGATTCTCATGAATTTTTTTGTGCTTATCCGGTATCTATGAGAATCGGCCAACATCTATTTTTCATCCCCCTAAATGTTAGGGGTAGTCCACCCCTAAATTTTTTTTTTTAATTTTTGGACGAAATTTTTTGTTTTTATTTTTTTATAATGTGGCATTAAAAAATAGGTACATACAACCCCTGCTTTTTTTTGTCAAAAAATCTTGACCCGTGCGAAGCCGGGGCGGGTCGCTAGTACATCATATAATTCTATTCTAGTGTATAGCTTAAAAAATGTGTCTGTTTAAATAAAATCACATCTATAAATACCCTAACAGCAATTAATAATAATAATGCGTAAAGAACACGCTCAAGATGGAAAGGGTTATAAGTAGTACTTAAGTCGGCACTTTTCATATAAGCTGAGTATTATCTTAATGACTGCCTTGTCTAGACATCGGCTACTTGTACTAAATGGAACGTATGTGTTATTATCTGCATTAACTGCCGTTTAATTTGAATTTCGAACACGGATCTGTCAATTCGAACGCCTACATAGAAATGAGGTTCTATATTCGAAAATTTTCAAGTATCTAAAATCAGTTAGTTTATGTCTTTCGAATAAAAATATAACAGCAAAACGAGGAAATATGTTAATTATCTATAATTTAAATAAAATACTGTATATATATAACGTGAATCACGTTCATATGTGTACATTGTGTTACCTAAATTAATAGATTATTTTTTTAATTTAATTGAATTAAATATGGCAACTTTGTCACATTTCAAATATTAGACAACTGTCATCTTTCAGTCTCCCGCGACCACGGTTGCTGAAAAGCATCCGAAACGTCGGGATAAATAATTTAAACAATATAAATAATAAATCGCGTTTTAATCCGGTATACAGTATTTTATTTAAATGTGTGATACTCGCGTTAATAAAAGACAATATTATAGCCATGTGTCGTTCACGAATGAATCCTTCAATTGGACTAGTTCATTTATATATATCCTTCTTTCTCTAGTTCAGTTACAATTCATCTAGTTCAGTAGTTCAGTTAGTTCACTAATTCTGCGAACGACGCAGAATGGGTGGAAACGAAATTTCCCGACAAAACACGAATTAGCACGATTATGATCACTTCTCACGCTCGAGCTCCGTTGTACTGAAATAATTTTCTGTTTCACTCACTCTGATTCTAACTACCGGTGATACATTTAGTGACATGATATGAGACATTTTATTTCAACAGTACGCACCGGTAATAGTGAGCAACTGGGGGCCTAGCACGAACGACTATCGACATCGAATTCGAATCGTCAAATGTCAATTGTATGAGAAATTTCATACAAATGACAGTCGACGATACGAATACTCTTTCGATACTTGTTCGTGCTCACCCCTCTGAACTAGACTGAACTACTGAACTAAAAGAGTGATATAGTTCACGGTGACGAAAAGATATATACATATCTTTTCATTTCAGTGACACATTCTGCGCATGGCTACAATATTATAATTATCTATAATGTCCGATACCGATAAATAATAATGATTGACAATTGACAATTGAATATCTTTATTGCAAACATCACACCAGGTGGATCGAAACACTCATACCACTAATGACTAACCGAATTCACAATTGACTTATCATAAAAACTCGCTTTTACCAGAAGCCGGTAGGTGCTAATTGCTACCAGCCTTTCAAAAGGAATACATTAACACAAAACAAACACAAATAAGCTATTTTCTAATTAAATATTTTCCCATGAGTTCAAAGAATACCGATTTCGGCGTCTAAAAAGATCTTACTTACAAATCTGATTAGTCGTCGAAGTGGTTCTAAATTTAAAAAGGCGCGTATTGACACGCCGCTAAATGTAATGCTTTCAACTCTATTGTCTATGCTCGACGTGATTAAGACGTTCCATTATTTCCGGTTCCGTGTAACTGGCGCTGTTTATAAAGTTATAGTAGAACTACTTCATCTTAATCAACGAATGAAAAATAATAGTAAGATAGTATAAATGCCTTCTCTATTTCTTTCAGAACAATAACATAAAATGCTTAATATTTTCTAAAATATTGCAAATATTAAAAATATCTAAAATTTGTGCTGTTATACCTAAATATAAGTTGTCCAACTTAATAAATATATATTGGGAATGATTTAATAGTTTTAAGATATATTCAAAATAACAGTATTTTTCTTATATCAACAATAGTTTTGCTATAAATAAATAAAATAGCGAATAAATAGGCCTCATTATGAAATATTTATTGCGTTCAAGTGTTTGCAACTGAACGTTAATTTTTTTAATTTATATTAGCGGCGACCACTTAAGTTGTTCCCATGCTGGGTGGCGACAGCACTCAAAAGTCAATTTGCAACAGTCTAGCCGCGTTTCCTTTAAAAAAACTCAACCTCTTTTGTTTATCAAATAACCTCCTTGGTTTCAGCTGTTATGGCGTGTGTCATAGACAAGCTTCCGTATTACTTCCGTTCATTTTTTGAATGTGACATTTAGTTTTTAATTAACATGGCGACAGTAGTTCTTAATGTACCACTTAAGTTGTTTTGAAATGAGTGAATGAAAGCTGTTTATTATAAACTAATTTCGTCGGTAAGTGGTTAAATATATCACTGACTTTTCTTTGAGATACGTCTGGTGTAGAGAATATTAAAATTATGACGATTCATAAAAAAATCAAATAATAAACTACCCACGCTTAAAATATGTTACACACAAATGTACCATTTCCACAGTTTCGAAAACGTTCGAGACATTGTTTCATAAGTCGATAATTGTCAATGTAAACCGAACAGTCATACATTTAAAATAACACAACATGTTGTAAGGTACGATAAGTACCTATGGATAGCGGTTATTTTATATACTTACATAGTAGCTGTAGTTTTTATGATAATTGAAAAACAAAAAAACGGACCATAAATGAATTTATGTTCGTAATCATCTTGATTACAAGCGTAACTTTCATATAATCATTGTTAGGAATATTTTTAAATCAAAATATTCCAAAGGAGGCTTGTACCTAATGTTGTAATTCACGTGAATCGCACAAAAATAATCAAATTTACAGCAATTTTATCACCTGTGACGCACAGTACCTACTAATTGATCAATTATTTTATTCGATTTTTTTTCTAAAATTTGTTGAGTGTACTAATTATTATGACCATACCTGAACACGAGATCACGTATGGTGGTTTTATGTGATAATAAATAGAACACGTTTGGTTATATGAAGAAAACAAACAAATTCATAAAATATATTTTTTAAACAAACCTACCTACAGATTATGACAATAATTTGAAAATTAAGGAATTATACATCAATTTGAAAACATTCGAATACGAAAACCTCAACATATCACGAATATTGTTCCAAATTCAAATCCCATTACCGGTATCATAGACAATAAACGCATGAACAATGGCGAGACAATTAGTGACGCGTGCCGAGGGAGACGGTATATCGATATCGATAGTAATTGATGCGCTGATACCGTACTATTACAAGGGCTATTACGTTGCGAATTGGTATTAATTGAACGTTTACGCTAATGTGTTTACGAATGATTGATTCGGTTTTGTTATGGGCTTTATGTGTCTCGTTGTTATAGACCTATTGTATTTGACCCTTAGTCATACCGTATAGTAAGTATTATAATTCAACATTGCGTTATACCTATTTATCGTTTTATAGTTAGAGTCGTTGTTTATACTCGATAATTTCTTACGCAAAAATTGTGATGATTGAATTCAATGCAGCTTATGACTATACATTATCAATTATTACTTAGATTAAGTTAATATAACATTTTTTTTATTATAATAAAGACAAAAATACTTATTCCTATTTATTTCAGAAATAAAAACACGAGTAGAACAAATAAACGAAAATGTTTCTTCTAAAATACACCGAGTAACCAAACTGAAAACCCCTTACAATAAAATAGTACCATATTTTCTTAGAAAGTTAATTTAAAAAATCAAGTTATCCTCAAAGGAATTAAAACAATTTAGACGGACGATAGCGAACAATTATCCAATACACAGCCAATTATCCAGTGTCATCCCTCGGCACGCTCCCCTAAACCAATTTTCATAATAAAATCCGTATCTAGTAGTCGGCAACAGTCTAATGGAGATAAATATCTCTGTAGGGAGCTGGCAATAAAAACAGTATCAGTTAAAGCCCAATTGACAAGACGTACTACCTATTACCGACCCTATTTGACATGTAATTAAAAATGGCGACTTGTCAAACTGTGGCGGGAAGTGACCATAGACAATAGTGGATTTTGTAACAGCTGCGTGGTCAATTAATTTAGGTAAACGTGTGTAGTTTAGATTAAAAGGGATTCGAATCAAAGGTAATTAAGAGAAATTACTTGCAAATTTTGCGGTACATTAAAAGAGACCTCTAAAGTCGTAAACGTAACGGTAAATAATAAAACAATATAATCTACAGATAATGCAAATATGACTTTTGTAAAAGGCGGCTAATGTCAAAAGATTTTTTCTTGTTTATGGCTAAACATCAAAAGCTGTAACCTCATAATTGTTAAATCAACAGCAAAAGATAAACCTAAAATATACTTTATCACTTAGTATTTAAAGGCTAAAACAGTTTAAAATTTTGAAATAAAAAGTTACCTGCAAAGTTTCACAAATCTTAGCGGCAACTTTGACAAAATAACTGTTACACTGACGGCATTGTAATTATTATGGATCGTAATGAGTGCTATAAAGTAATTTTGAATTTATGAAATATACATAATTTTATTACGGGATTCTTCTTTCAGTTCGCCAAGCCGTCAAGGTATATTATCCCCCCTTTTACTGTGGCAGTTCATTTTCAAGGTATTAAAAATAGCATTTATAGTCGAAAACGTAATATTGACCTATAATATTTTGTTATATAGGGTTTGTCTGTTGATAGGTGGTATGTACTCGTAAAGATGAACAGTCTGTCAATCTTAAGTAGGTATAAATTAGGGTTAGGAGTAACCTATAACTGCATTCAGGATTTTTCACGACCGATTATAACAGACGAGCATGAGGTTCACTTGATGGTAGATGATACCTCAGCCATAAAACAATAGTCAACGATGCGCTGTCGACCTAATTAAAACTTAAGTTGTAACTCAAACTCAAAGATATCGTTTATGCAAAAAAGCCTTCAAAACTCGATAGTTTTTCTTCTAAACCTCATATCTACAAACATTATCAATATATTATATAGGTATATAAAACGTACCTTTACTCTTAGGAGACGATGGCGGTGTATTTTGTATGTCACTGTACACAGATTTGGACATTACATCAACAGATATTTCCTTTAGCCTCCCAGCCATAGCGTAATTCCTGAACGCTTCCATTAAAAACAAATGCGCGCAAATAATAACCGTCAGATAAACGACAGTTAATTTCAAAAATAAACAAAATACGCGCAAATGTAAACTGTCAAATGTAAGTTTTTTTTTTAGTAAAACACAAAGTAAAATCAGGCAAAGAACGTATACGGAAAAGTGAACTGTCAAAGTCAACGTTTTATCGATATTTGAATGTGGAACGCCTTGTACTAAAAATCCATAATGCGCCAACCAATAAGGTTGAACGTTTTTCTCCCCACCAATCAGGGCGGGGCGGCGTTCTGTCTCTTTCATTCATGAGCTTCGGGAGCTTATTTAACTGCTTTATAAAGGTAGTGACACACTTATGGTAAGTTATTAATAAAAGACGATAATGTGATCATCGAAGTTTAACATATGAAATTATTTATAGTGACTATCTTTTTTTCAGATAAAGTTGCCATAATAATATTTTTTAATATGTTGCTTACAAAGCTATATACATTAAAAATTATGGATTTTAATGTGCTATAGAACTGCATTCAAGAGTACAATATCTATAAATATTTTTATAACTGAAATGAATAATTACTCAATATAATGTTAATGACTAAAGGCTTTAAATATCATATCTGTGAAATATTGTTCGATCGTTTTATATCACACCCGGGACCAAACTTACGTTTGAGAGAATTGAATTTTTGTAAAATTCTATATACCTATGAGGAGAAACTTACTGACTGACCTACACTGTACCACCTATAGATATCTTGTCAATTTCACCACCGGTGTATCGCATAAAATACTAAGTAGTAATAGGGTTCTGATCCCCAATGCAAGCTTTAATAAAAAAAAACTTAGACGAGTAAAGAAATTAATTGAACAGAGAAACACCTATCCACCTAGTGCGTCTCCACCCTAACAATTTAATCACGGCCACGTTGAGTATCATGGCGCGTTATTGCTTGGTAACTTTATTAATACGATATAACACCTCACTGATAAATGCGACTAACTAACAACGCTTTGATTCCGATTTATATACACACGATCACTAAATAGTTAATAAACACGCGCGTAATATCTATATATATATAAGCAACTTTTTTTTCTTTGTTATCGATAAACTTGAAAACTACTGGACCGATCGGCATGATACCATGACCATTCGACGCGGAATTAATTGTAGAAGGTTTTAGGCTATTCATTTTTTGGATTCCATCAACCCTTTACCATTTTTTTTCAAATTTATGTGGATAGTTCATATTCGTCTATCCTTTACAATTCGCCCAGCAAAGCGGGCGGGCGGGGACGGCTAGTTATCTAATAAAATTCTATAGGTACTCATTTCAAATAAAATATTTCAAAAAAAGAACATGAACAGAAGTAGTTTTAAAAATGTATAACATTATAATTTAAAAAAAAACGCGTTTTGAATTTCGAAACTTCCGAAGTTTCCGGAGTAAGGTTTTTCTTTTTTTTTTATTGTAAGACCCTAATCTAAATTCGATATTATGTCGCTCGGATATTACCTAAAATATGGTATTTGTAGCATTTAAGTATGTTTTAAGAAATATTATTAATATATAAACTTTATATTAATCTCAGAATTAAATTGATTAGAAGAACTATGTATTGTTATATGTAGTATATTTTGCAAGAATTTCCTAAAAAAAATTAACTTAGGTTTTCTAAATAGACGATATATAAAAAAATACTTATTTCATTATTTCGAAAATTTAAGTACATATCTAATTGTTATTATTTAGTTTATTGCTATAATTGTTTCAACTAATTAGTGTAACTACATAACAACTAATGATACTAAACATCACAAGCTCTACGAATAACATTGTTATAATCTAGGTTTTTGATACTTTGTTAATACCCGTCGCAAACTAACCGTAAAGTTGTAAAACCTTTCCATCGAAATATGGGAGCAATAAAACCAAATATTTACCCAAAACTAAGCGGTAATAAAAGAGAAATTCCTACCACAATACACCAGTCTATAATTGAGCAAACAATTGTATGGCAACATTGAAAGAAGACCATTGTCTCTGGCTCCATTGTTTTGGCGGTAAATTTGACAAATGTCACGCTGCGTCGAAATGGCGGGTCTCCAAACTCTGTATTATTTTAAAACAATACTGTTGAAAAAGATTGCTACCGTTCGCGGTAGGTTCGGAAAATAATTTGTCAAAATTAAAGCGTGAAGTGCTTATTATTTATTTGTTTTGTCATTTCGTACGGAATTCTGTGGAATCGCTACTTCTTCTATATTGTTTATTGGTTATCTTTATGCAAATAATTCGAGAGTGTCTATTAAAATATGCTTGCGGAAATGCAGTAGGTACTTTTTCTGTTGGATCAAAGTAAAGGCTTTAATTATCCAAACATCGTTTTTGATATCATAATGAAGACAAATAAAAACGTATAGCATCTCATATAGCAACTCAGAATATTAAATAAGAAAATTATAAAATAAATAAATTTATATATCTATATAGAGGATAAGAAATAGTCTATTCTTTTTATTGTACCTACTACATACTTACATTACACTTTACTAATATTTCTATTTTTTTTTAAGATATCTAATCTTTCTATATTTTATATGCCGTGCTTGGACTGTTTATGTAGAATGTACCGAATTATTGTAAAATTTAAATTTGTATCGGCATCGCCTGAAATAAACATTATTATTTATTATTATATTTATACTTTTAATTAAGACTGAAGATATAAGTATTTCACCTACAGTTGGTGACAGAAACGCGCAATTTCCACTTCACTCTCTATGAATTTTCATTTGCACCTTTTACGCCATCATCTAAAAAATCTTAACTTATACTTTGTCTATTATCAAAAAAAAGTTTTTAATCTGTGTTAAAAGTACTTCAATTATTTTTCTTACATGTCAATAAAAAAAAAAACAACTAGCTTGAGATTATTCGGGATTACAATTTGTAATCGCTCCAACTAGATATTAATTTGTTACAATAAATAATGCAAGAGGGTGACACCCCTAGAATGGTTATGATACAAATATTTTGCAAATATAATCACATTACGAGACAAGTGTAAACAAGGGGTGTCACCCTTTCTTGACTCGCTAAATATTTTATTGTAATCCACCTGTTTAGATATTTTAATAAGTAATAAACTCAGTAATCTAAGAAAACCTAAAAACCAAATTGGCATACGAATAAATAGAAAAATTCATCTAGAAAATAGTATTAATACTCATAGTAGGTACAAGGGGTTTGAAAGAGCTCAAAATTATTATTGGTACCTACTATTCAAAACATTATATGAATTAGTCATTTTCCAAATAGGTATGACAACATAATTTGTAGAAAATTATACGCCTTTGACATATTGATAGAAAATATTTAAAAAAAAAAGAAAATTTCACTCTTCGGCGTTATTTCAAATTTCGAACAAATAACTTTTTTTTTTTATTTGTAGCCAAAGTTTTTTTCGGAAAATCCCTTTATACGTATCTATGCAACTAAGCCTAACATTACTAACTACTTAGTTTTTTTAACCAACATTAGAGTTCTTTAATTTATTTGAAAATTATATAGTTTTCACTAAAATAGTGGTTGAGCACATTTTGTTGTCCTCTAATGAGACACATTTTTGTTGTTTTATATGCAAACCGGTAAACTTTTTTTTTTTTTCATTTGAAAATGTCTAAGTACATTTTTTGTAATTTGTTATCGGCCGTCGGAACGCACAAAGCGGCAAAGTACCGCTCAGTACCGTTAAGCAATAAATATTTAAAGTAATAATGCATAGGACCTCATTTTATTACTTTATTGCAAGCTATTAATGTATTGGTAATTTCCCTATAATATGGCAATAATAAAAAAAATACAGGTAGGTGTTTTAATTGGGCGAATATTAAGGAGACAGAATAGAACGTTATACAGTGTTACCCTAAGCTAATATTATACTGTCCTGTATGCCTGTGTATGTTTTTTTTTATTTTCCTTTCTTGCTTTTTTCACATAACTAATATTATTATTATTAATTCTTATATTAATATAATTTCTTGCTAAAAATGCTATTCAGAAGATAAATAATATTAAAAAAAGAAAATAAATGAATTTTGTCGTTTTTTAAAATATATATTTTTCCGCGAGTTTCATTTAAAAAATATATTGTGTACTTCCTTTTCTAAATTTCATATCAAGTACACATATAGGAAAAAAATACTTTTGCCTGTTGAAAAATTAAAAAAAAAAACATACCGTGAGGTCTGTCCTCGGCTCCGTCGCTATCAACTTCACTCCTTACACTTCCGGGACTAGCTCTCTTCAGATCCTCCCCTTGGTACTCATTCCTCTTCTCATACATGAAGAAAGGAAAATTCGGCACACGATTTTGAAAATAATATCCAACTTTTTTAACTTCCTCGTCATTGAAATCGATATTATTCTCTATATCAATTTCCGGCGAACGGCGATCGATTCCAACAATCGATTCTATAGAGAAGTTTTTCGGCGGGATTTTCGTTTGTTTGGTTTCCGATTCCATTTTCGAATGTTATCGATTTACTGGCCACTCACAACACGGAATATAATCTATGATCACGGTTTGAATTTCGAACGTCTGATGCTGACTGAATGAATTTGGCTTTTGCGAGATGAGGTGACCACGCCTTAGTACGTGTGGGGGAGTCATTTTTCTCGCTATTTATTCAATTTTAGACTTTACCCTTAGATTTTAAAGTTTATTTTAGCTTGATACGATATTCCTTAATGTACTGAAATTCAAAAGTGACCCTTATAACAATATAGTCACAGTACATTTTAAACTGCCATATAATTGCTATAAGCATTTTGGACTTTATCTTCAAGAATTGAAGGTTTCTTTGTAAATGCTAGAATAGGGATCTATTAAGACACAATTACGCTATTTTAAACTCTATTTCCTTGACTATAAATAATGTTTTAGGTTGTGTTTCGAGATTATAAAAATGTAATCTGTTGTGGTTTAAAAAAAACTTTTTTAAACTGTTTTTATTACTCAGTTGTTATCTTTAGCTAGAGTTATTAAAGTGTTATTTATTTATTAGACGCAATTACACAAAAATAAAACAATTTTGACAATACTGATGATTTTGGTTTATTGTTGGTCAGTTTTAGTTTATTTTGGATTTGATCAATTATTATTTTATTATTATTTTATTTATAAAATTCTCGTGTCACAATGTTCGGTCCCATACTCCTCCGAAACGGCTCGAACGCTTATGAAATTTTTTATGCATATTCAGTAAGTCTGAGATACGGCTACTATCTATTTTTCATACCCCTAAGTGATAAGGGTTGTTCATCCTTAAATTTTTTTTTTAATTTTTGGAAGAAATTTTTTGTTTTTATTTTTTTTATCACCAACCCCTGCTTTTGAGAAATTATTTACATGCAAATCAACGTTTGCCGGGTCAGCTAGTTTTATTTATAAAAATCTTCAATAAGGTATATAAAATAAGAAAAATGTCTGTTCGTCTGTCACCAGGCTGTATCTCATGAACCGTGATAGTTAAACAGTTGAATTTTTCACAAATGATGTATTTCTGTTGCCGCTATAACAACAAATACTAAAAAACAGAATAAAATAAATATTTATGGGGGCTCCCATATTGATAACGGCAACAGGTAGATACTGAAAATATTCACAGAATATTTAATAATATATACTACACTTTAAATATAATTAATTAAATTAAAATCAAACAAATATTTAAGGGGCTCCCATACAAAAATCGAGATCTTTGCCGTTTTCCTAATGGTACGGAATCCTTCGTGCGCAAGTCCGACTCGCATTTGCCGGTTTTTTTACTTAATAATAACTAGCGGATCTGACAGACGTTGTACTAACAGAAGGTTGAAATGAAAAATAAAAAAATCTAGATTTTAATATGCTAATTTCCCAGATATTACCTATACTTTTTATGTCAGATATCGACAGACGAGCATGAGGTTCACTTGATGGTAGGTGATACCTCAGCCACAGAACATCAGTCGATGATGCGCTGTCGACATAATTTTTACTTCGAGCATTCGGAACTCCATAGACTGAAACCGAAACGCATAATATGCACTTCACGGTTTTTCCATCTATGAACGGTGGTTCGTTACCCGGTCGGTATTTCGATATTTCTCCCACCCGATCAATGGTCGAAGTAACGTGGGGAAAACATGCTTACAGAAAATTATAAATTTGTCGTCCCGGTGGGATTCGTACCCACGACCCATCGATGCGCACGGCAGGTGTTCTACCTTCTATTCTATAATATCTAGTATGTCACTGATTTGCATTGGACATCAATTATCTATACATATACTGTATACATATACATATAATAAATCTGTAGCGGTCAAATGTCTGTACATATAAAAAAAATGCTTAAAACCGAGTCAGGGGGATGTAAGAAGAGAAATAGAACAAACCCGGATGTTTTTTGAATTTTTTATTTCTCTGTCTGTTTGTCTGTTTGTACGGGCTAATCTCCGAAGATAATGAACCGATTTTCATGCAATTTACACAAATATATTAGGCAAAACCCGGGGCAACATATAGGCTTTGTTTATTCGAAATCGGCTGTCGGAAAGAAAAGTTATCATCATTTAAAGATTATTTTAAAGGCACCATATCACCAAATTGCAATGAAAACTGACTCGCGTCGAACTTTTTCGAATTATCAGATGTCAATAACATATTGATATGGAAATGAAATAGTTTGATTATTTCGCTACTTTTTTGCTCAATAGCTCAGCTTAAGATGAAGCCCACGCGAACGAAGTCGCTGGCATCAGCTAGTTACAAATAAGCTATGAGCGTGCGTGACGTGAGCTGTCAATTGCGGAAGATAGCGGAGTTCTGAAGCTAATTTATTTTAAAATAATATTCTGTATATATCAATAGTTCACATATTTCAATAGTTATTCTATTATTCGGGACGTAGACGAATCCAACAAATAAGATATCATTATAATCGGTGCAGCCTTTCTGGAGTTATAAACGATGTAACTAATACGACTTTAAAATTGCCTTCAGTGCTAATCTATACTTATTTATAATCTATATACATATATATAAGCAACTTTTTTTTCTTTGTTATCGATAAACTTGAAAACTACTGGACCGATCGGCATGATACCATGACCATTCGACGCGGAATTAATTGTAGAAGGTTTTAGGCTATTCATTTTTTGAATTCCATCAACCCTTTACCATATTTTTTCAAATTTATGTGGATAGTTCATATTCGTCTATCCTTTACAATTCGCCCAGCGAAGCGGGCGGGCGGGGACGGCTAGTTAATATTATAAAGCTGAAGAGTTTCTTTGTTTGAACGCGCTAATCTCAGGAACTACTGGTTCGAATTAAAAAAATATTTTTGTGTTGGATAGTCCAATTATCGAGGAAGGCTTTAGGCTATATAACATCACGCTGTGACCAATATGAGCGAAGCGTCAGTGAAAAATGTTGCAAAAACGGGCAAAATTATCCATATTTGAGGGCTTCCGTTCCAAAAAATATGTATGAAAGAATTATTCCTCTATGATCTAAAAAAATGTCCGCGACAGTATATGTCTATCTTTTGAGATTGACTCATTATAACCTTTTTTATGGTAATCGGTAAAGTATCATTTACGCAGAAGTACTTTAAAATATATTATTTTAAATGTTTTTACGTGCCGTGCGCATCATTGGGACGTGGGTTCGAATCCCACCGCGAGCACATGCTTATTCTTTTCTGTAAGCATGTTTACCCCACGTCTGGTAACTTCGGGCATTGATCGGGTGGGAGGGATATCTAAATTCCGACCGGGTAACGAACCACCGTTCATAGATGGAAAAACCGGGAAGTCTATGAATTTCCGAATGCTCGAAGTAAAAATTAGGTCGACAGCGCATCATTTTGAACAATTTGACATTGGTACCTACTGCATACAAAACATAAGCCCTATGATTGACCAAGCTCAAAATATATTTTTTTTGTTTGTTTTAGATTCAATATGAAATTCTTTCGGTACAGTGAGGACGATATTTATGGAGCGAAACAAAATCAGAGAAAAATCATCCCCATTCATGGCTCTCCATAAGATCGGCCGGCCTAGCATGACCGTCACGAGATATGTCGCGGACGAGAGAAGACAAACTGAGATGTAAGATATCCCGATATATTGTATCTCGACAATTTTGATAGAAAACATATCTCGATCGACAAATATATCTATTTTTGATATTAAAAGTCGAGTTTTAAGAGGATATGTTGAAAAAAATGCGGTTTTTCTATTACGTGTAACTTGTTCAGGCTGTGGATTATTGATATGAAATTTTGAAATTAGTTTTTTGACTATACTTTGCAGTGTCGCTCAAAAGGAAAACACGTTTCAGGGAAATTTTCTCGATAGAAAATAAATGTGAAGTTATGTCTATTTTTACACTTTTTTGGATCCCAAGGCATAATGGCAAAGAGTTATTTAATTTAATTTATTTTAAAGGATGTAGAATAAATGTCTTTAAGATTGCTCAAAACCGTTTTTTAATCAAATAAAGTATTGTAAAGTTATGAAATGAATTAGTTTTGGCACATACGTTGTTTTATTCCGAGCGCGTTCAAGCTACAGCTATCTCTTTTTTTTACATGTCTCAAGTAATTATTTCATTCTCGCTCGCTCACATTTAATATAGCGATTTGTCGGCCTGCGAGCCTCATCGACATAGGCCCTTAAGTGTAATTGTCATGTTAGACCCGGAAGAAATAAAGAGATAATCGATTAAAACACGAGAAAACGGTCGACATTTTGTCGTGGTTGTCATGCTAGGCCGGCTGATAACTTTTTTACGCAATATGAATCTATGTCTTGGCGTTACATAACATGAAAATGTTTTTGTTAGGTAAGTTTGTTGCATGCAATTATTGCTCTTATGTATAAAAATATGGATATAAAAGATGGAGTGGAGTTGCCACGGCTGGAATAACCTGGAATAGACTGGCAAGAGATACCTGGAATAGGAGGCTTTCACCGCTAGAGCAGTCCTTACAACAAGAAAGTAAACAAATATATCTATACTAATATACTAATACTAATCACTATATAGTTTAAAACAAAGTCGCTTTCTCTGTCCCTTTGTATGCTTAAATCTTTGAAACTACGCAACGGATTTTGATGCGGTTTTTTTTAATAGATAGAGTGATATTGTCTTTTATTAACGCGAGTATCACACATTTAAATAAAATACTGTATACCGGATTAAAACGCGATTTATTATTTATCTATATTGTTTAAATTATTTATCCCGACGTTTCGGATGCTTTACAGCAATCGTGGTCGCGGGAAGACAGGCATCCGAACGTCGGGATAAATAATTTAAACAATATAAATAATAAATCGCGTTTTAATCCGGTATACAGTATTTTATTTAAATAGATTGAGTGATTCAAGAGGAAGGTTTATATGTATAATAATAACAGTTTTTCTGTAGTGTATTTAGTATCAGCATTGCACCGGTGCGAAGCCGGGGCGGGTCGCTAGTAATATTATAATAAAGAGGAAAGAATTGTATTTTTGTATTTTTGTATGTTCTGAATAAACTCAAAAACTACTGGACCGATTTTAAAAATTCTTTCACAATAGAAAGCTACATTATCAGCGAGTAACATAGGCTATGTTTTGTGTATAGTACATCTACATTGCACCCGTGTGAAGCCGGGGCGTGTTGCTAGTATATAAATAATTGTAAAAATGTTAAAACTGTAAGGAATAAATAAATAAAGCAATTACCTATTATCCGCGATGTTCGCGGCGGCTCACACAGACGGCTTCGCGGCCATCATGCGCAAGCGGTGCGCTTCTATCATGCGCCGCACGCGCACAGTCCCGACAGCATCCTGCGCGCGCTGGCGGACCGGTGGGACTCTCCGATACTGGCTCGCTGGATACGGATGCACGCAGTTGTATAGTCATTTGCCGCCATCATCGGGAAGTCCATCCGGACCTGTCTCTTATTATTATTGTATTTTTTAGATTAATATTATCATGATTGTTTAAATTATATTATTACTAACACTAGTTTGTAAGCTTGCAAATTGTACTAACAAATATGGATGTAGGCTCAGGATGGATCCGAAATAAATGAATTATTATTATTATTATGTACAATAAAACGGTATCATGTACATGTTTTTATTGGTACCGCATACTAAATGTTTAGAAAATATGCGATAAATCATGACCGAAAAAAATCCGTTGATTACCATTTGCGTATAAATAGATACTGCCATCTAGCGGGCAGTAGCTTAACATTAACAATAAAAAGAGTGGCGGCGAGTTTTTTGCCAGTTCTTCTCGTCCGCTCTACGCCCTTGATTTGAGAACTGGCGGTAAATGTAAAATTAGGAGCATTTAATATGTATTATTTTTATTGACGTTCATAGATGTACATTGTGTTACCTAAATTAATAGATTATTTTTTAATTTAATTGAATTAAATATGGCAACTTTGTGACATTTCAAAATACCTATATAAGACAACTGTCATCTTTCTGTCTCCCGCGACCACGGTTGCTGAAAAGCATCCGAAACGTCGGGATAAATAATTTAAACAATATAAATAATAAATCCGGTATACAGTATTTTATTTAAAAGCTTAACAATAAGTTTGATGTTAACACTCACTCTATAGCGTCATCTATGTTTTAATAGTTGCAACGTTTTTACCTTATAGTCCAGGGGTTCCCAAACTTATTTTCTCTACTACACTTTGAGAATAAATTATTTTTGCGCGCCCATTTTTTCACCTACTTAAAAACCAATATAACTTCAAATTAAATAAATAAATTATTGTGAGCTATATTAGCGGAGATTCAACTTTCATTCTAAACGAGACTTTTTCTATAACCTGACCGATTGACATGATATTTTTTAATTTATTGAATAAAACAGGACAGATATATGAACTTCGCGGAGGGAAATAGCGAACCGAGTTTGAGCAATCTCTTAATTAATATTAGTTGATGTTCAAGTTGTAGTCGAGAGACGAGAGCTCAGGCGGTGTCTAAGAGTCCTCCTAGCTCGATGAAATTACAAATCGCCCCCCAAGCCTCTGCACAACGCCCCCATTTTTTTTGGGTCTCTTACCGCCCCCTTTAGACCTGCAGCGCCCACAAGGGGGCGTTGTCGCCCACTTTGGGAAACGCTGCTATAGTCTATTCAAAAATGTTCTGTGATGTGAAATGTGAAACCATTCACTGTGACAATGTCACTGTCTCACTGCGGGTAGAGTATTATATACCATAGACATAGAGAATATACTGATTGTTCCACTTCTAAAATAGCAATAGCACATTCAGCCCTTTCTCGAAGTTGCATGAAACTAAGAAAGCGAAGTAATTAAATAGATGCAGCAAAGATGGCATGTCGCTTAAAATTGCGACGGGCTCGTTGACGCGTTTGTCTTTGAATTTCCGAATGTTCGAAATAAAAAGTAGGTCGACAGCGCATCATTGACTGTGGCTAAGGTATCACCTACCATCAAGTGAACCTCATGCTCGTACGTCGATATCTAACATAAAAAAACGCAAAAAGTATCGGGACCTCATTCAAATTATCTATAACAGAGGTTTTTCACATATCCAGTTTTTCACTGTAAATTTGTTTCTCTCAAAAGGGGTTATTTCTACATTATATTGCGGTCCCTAGTCAAACACGATAATGTTTTTACTTCTCAGGACAAAAACATTCGTACAATTCGTCACGTATCACTACATACCTATCAACAAAGTCCTCCGCCGCTATTTTTTGTGTTTTTTCATAGTATAGGGGGCAAACGGGCAGGTGGCTGACGTAAGTGATCATCACCGCCCATAGACATCCGCAACACCAGAGGGCTTGCAGGTGCGTTTCCGGCCTTTAAGAAAGATGTAGGCTCGCTTCTTGAAGGTTTCCAAGTCGTATCGGTTCGGAAAAACCGCCGGCGAAAGCTGATTCCACAGAGTGATTGTGTGAGGCAAGAAGTGTCTCAGGAATCACGCAGTTGTGGATTTACAGACGTCGAGATGGTATTCGTCGTATTTTTGACGCGATGTCCGATGGCGAAATTCAGCGGCCGGGATTAAATCGAAAAATTCCTCCGAGCATTCCCCATGATAAATGCGATAGAAGATGCAGAGCGAGCCTACATCTCTACACAGCGCCAAAGGGTTGAGCCGAACGGAAAGAGCCTGATCATCGACGATTCGAGCCGCTCTACGTTGGATGCGGTCAAATGGAAGAACGTTGACAACGACCTTGATGCTCCGACCTGTCAGGAAGCTGGTGACCCAATTGCATAATTTCTCGGGAAGCCCATAGGAAGGGAGCTTCGAAATAAGCGCCTTGTGCTACACCCGCTGTCAGTACTAATCAATCCCATTTTAATACGCTCAGAAACATGTATAAAACACGCCACGCGATTATATCCAGTCAAACCTCGGACCAAGAATCAAGATTCTTGGTCCGAGAGTCAAACTAGAACGGAATTGCCTTTCATTCATCCGAAAATATGAATGATCTCTCTTACTATCTTGGAGAAATTTTCTATAAAGGGATGATATTCAGCGTAAGTATTATTTCAGGAATCCAGAATCTTTCAATTGCTTCTGTATTAAATATATCCCTAAAATCTGCAACAAATATTCCTCAAAATCTTTATCCAGCTTATATTTTAATAGTAAATCCATGGCTACGTCAATACTCTTTCGTCTTTCACAAAGCTTTGACACTGGCAAAGCGTGTAGTAACGTCGTGTGGCGTGTTGTATGTTGGCACAATTCGCATCGGGTGTCGACACGTCACATCACGTAGCGTTTTAATAGTACGTTTCCACCATACTCACAGAACAGAAGTAAGTTATTTTTCCTGTTCTGTGGATAACTGAATAAATTAAACATGTGTAACACTGCGCTGCGCCGCGCAAATGCGTCGGCACACTTCACTGCGCAGGATGAGTCAGCTCACACATTCATAATGTGTTGGCGCACGGCGCAGTACTCACTCACTGAGTGAACTATGAGCGTGGCGTTGCGTGCGTTTCGGAGGTTTCACTGCTCGCTTTGCGCGTCCCATTTTGCTGCGTCGTGGCGCAATTTTGAGTTGACTCAAGGAGCCGACGCACTACACTGCGCCTGAGTTGCTGACTTGGCGCGGGGAATTTCGCTGAGTTACCCATGTCTAGATTAAATTGGCATACAATCGAAATAACGCCAATTTTCAAAAAATTGTTTTACAGATTACAGGCATTAAAAACATTTTGTAGTTTCCTCCTTAATCTATGTAGTAGCGTTATGTAACTTTAATAACGAGACTTAAAATTGTCCACAAAAATATTACCGCCATCTGTCGGGCAGAGGTTGCAATTTATATGTTGAAAGACTCACAATGAGAATAAAGGTCTTGTCACACCACGCTAAGGAATTATCAAAGCTAAATGGACAGCGTTAAGCAATACAGTGTCAACCCACAAAATTACAAAAATGTATATTTTGGTATAGTGTACGCGCAAGTGTTACATGTTAAGAATATTTAACAATAATGCACTAAATTCTATTACTTTTCTACTAATTCTACTTGCTACCAAGAAAAACTATATACATATAGTGTAATAATAATACTTAGAGAAAAAATCTATTATTGCTGTTACTTTATAAAAGACATTTTATAAAACCTAATATAATTAAAAATTCATACTCAATTTTCTCAAAATGGCACTGTATTGTTGGTTGCTAGTCTCCTCCTGCGGTATGTGAGCGGCAGGGCGGGGGATATTTCCAAACGTCAAGCTGACTCAGTCTGCCGTCGACCACCGCGACGGTTACACGACTTATTTGTTCGCGTCAGTTTATTCCAAACACACATGAGTTAAATATCCTAAGATGGGTCCGCCAATACCACAACAAGTGAAAAATGTTATTTAGAAAATGAAATTCGAGTCTGCAAACATCGGAAATTACAAAATTTTCATCTTCACGGAAACCTGAATACTTACTGAGAAATGTTAATTTGTTTTTAAAACTATTTTGTACCATTAATAATAAAATTTAATTAACACTTTTAACTGTGTGTTTTGTTTAGCCCTGAAATAGAAAATATAATTCTATTATTTACCCGTAACATTAATTAAGACAGTTTCTTACATAGTTATCCGGAGATTTATCTGTTCTCATATATCTCGTGCGTGTCTTGAAAATACGCGCCCTCCCCCGTCTCACCGCTCACATACCGCAGGAGGGGACTAGCACTTCCACGCGGACTATAACAATCGCTTCCTTATGAGCTGGAGTACATATTTGAAATATGCAAGCAATACAGTGCCATTTTGAGAAAATTGAGTATGAATTTTTAATTATATTAGGTTTTATAAAATGTCTTTTATAAAGTAACAGCAATAATAGATTTTTTCTCTAAGTATTATTATTACACTATATGTATATAGTTTTTCTTGGTAGCAAGTAGAATTAGTAGAAAAGTAATAGAATTTAGTGCATTATTGTTAAATATTCTTAACATGTTAGGGTTTCGTGCCCGCTAGTTTTTTCAATATTTTGCTATTAAAACGATTTAAATTATACATATCTCTTTTGAAATATGTTCTCCAGCTCACAAGGCAGCGATTAGTATCAAATTTTACATTTTTATCATTTGTGGATTGACTCTGTATTGCTTAACAGCGTCCAATTGGTGTTTATTTATATACTCTTTAGCGTAGTGTTAGCCGTAAGACCTGGTTTACACGACTGACGATAGATGGCAGTTTTCAACAAGTAAATTGCAACCTCCACCCGACAGATGGCGGTAATATTTTTGTAGACAACTTTAAATCTCGCTATTGAAATTACTTTATGCTAAACATTAACGTAATCACTACATAGAAAACAAAGTTCGTACCGTCGTCCGTCGCGAGTACACACGGACTTGGTTTCTCAACTCATTGCATGACGTGTCGATTTTAATGATAAAATCTGACCGTCCGCGCCGTTAGAGGTAGTCTTTTGTCCCACATTAACGCCAACTATCAGTAAGTGTCGTCCCGTTACCAAACCCGGCCTCCCACCAGCGGGTCTCACCGGGGGAGGTGACTTTGGTTCGACATGAGCCGGTAGTTTAGGTCGTGTCAGACGGACTCCAGCTCCCCGATGGAGCGAAAATCCCGCCGCGACATGCCTGGCCCGCGCGCCAGCCGCTCCCGCTCGCGTAGCGGTCGAGCCGCTTCCGTCCCGGGTTCAGTGCGTGGTCCGACCAAACCCAAAGCCGCAAAAGTGAGTGAAGTTTCAGTGTCAGTGAGTGATGAAATAGAACATTCCACCGCTGGCACCGCCTCACGGACGCTATCTACCGTCAAATGGCAGAAGCCGCCCGCGATCATTGCGTCATCCGGCGCACTCGCAGGCCCCTCCGCAGAGGTACGCGATGATTCGTCCGCGTTCGCTGCACCGATGGGCGCACACGCAGGACCCGCTGCCAACGCTGAGGTACCGCCTCCCATGGCTTCGCCAATCGGAGAGCGGCTAGGCTCCGCCCCCCTGACATATGCCCCGTTAACTCAGACTCCGCCCACAACTGCCGCGTTCTATGATTCGCGGGAGTTGATGGACGTCCTCCTGCAGTCGTCCAATCAGGACTCAGACGAGGACCTTCAATTAATTTTGGCAGCTGACGCCCCGCCCCCGCCACAAGGGTCTCCGCGAAGTGTCTATTATTCCGACATGATCACTTTCAGTATCATTCGTAATAAGGCGGCATTTTCGCTGGAGATCCAGGAGGTGATTGCGGCGAAGCTGCGCGACACCGAACAAAGACTCCGCACTCAGGGACTGATTAGCTCCCCCTGGTTGGAGGAGGAGCGATCGCTGATTGAACAGCGTCGCAGCTGCCTTCAGCCGTTGCTGACAACCCCATTGCGTCGACCCCGCTCAGAGGCGAGTGACGCAGAGGAGAACGAGCCCAAGCGCCACTGTGCAGCCGCACAAGTGCCCCAACCCCAACGAGACCCACGTACCCGCCGTCGTCTGGCTACGTTATCGGATGCCGGCGCACCGCAAGCACAGCCCGCGCCGCCCACATCACCCGTGCCCCCCGCGCCGCCCACACTGCCCACGCCAGTGTCTGCGCAGCGCACCCAAGATTTTATAGTGCCCCAAGTACAGTCTGCAACGGACACGGAGGCACTGCTTCTCGCGTCACAGCCTCCAATTGACCCGCAGCCCAGCCCACCGCAAGATTCGTCTATGCGGCCTGGCCCATCCTATGCCGCGATAACGGCTGCCCCGACCGTACCGAGGCGGCCCATGCGAGCCCCTACAAGTGACCCCGCCCAGCTGGCCGTCACTAAGAAGCCGAGGTACCCACCTTTTATCATTGAAAAGATCTCGGACTGGGTTTCCCACTGCCGAAAGCTCAAAGAGCTGCTCGGCCGCACCGTGAACGCCAGAGCCTTCGGAAATGGATTTAAAATAACCCCTCAGGATGAGCAAGAATATCGCCTCGTCCAACGATACTTGGATGATCTGGGGAAAAAGGAGGAGGTGGCGTACTTCTCCTATTCCCTTCCCTCGGAGCAGCATTTGAAGGTGGCCATCAGGGGCATTCCAGTGCACACCGAACCCGAGCAGATTCTACAAGAACTCCGCGACCTGGGCTTCGAACCAGAGCATGCTCAGCCCATTCGTGCCAGGAGAGGACGCCCAGGGTGCATATTCCTGGTCATCCTCCGCCGCACCCCTGACCTCACCCCGGCAATTTACAGCATCAAAGAGCTACTTTGCATGCCCGGGGTAACGATTGAAGCGTGGAGGGGGAAACGTGGACCAGCCCAGTGCCACAGGTGCCAGGGGTTCCGGCACTCGTCGCACCAGTGCCACCGTCCACTAGCCTGCGTCCGATGCGGTGAGGGACACCGCGCGGCCGATTGCCCCCGCCCCAAAGACGCCGTGCCCCGCTGCGCCAACTGCGGCGGGCCACACCCAGCTAATCATACGACCTGCCCGGTGCTGAAAGAAGAGGCGCGCAATAAGCGCGCTGGCACTGTGGCAAGGACGCAACCGCCCAACGCCTGCACACAGAAACCCGCCTCTGGTAGAGCCCCGGCCAGCGCGGTGCAGATGCCGGTTCTCCAACAGTCAAAAGGAAGCCGCTCAACTCCAGCTCCAGCCTTCGCCCACGTTGGAGAGGTCGCTCGAACCCACTTGGACCAGGCAGACCCCAACGCAGCCTCACAGGTAAAGAAAAAGACCAAACGCGGTGGCCGTGGTAGACGCAGAGAGCTTCAAGCCACCAACGTCAACCCACTACCGACGCCCCGTAGCAGCGCTGTTTGCCCCTCGCGGGGCCTGGCAGAGGAGTTAAGCTCCTCCACCGAGGCAGCGATTAGCCGGGCCGTCGATAAGGCAGTCAAAGAGCTCATGAAGGCTCTTTATCCGGCCCCACCTCCTGTTCCAGGAGGCCGCAGGCCGCGCAGCCGAGGTGTAAAACCCCGATAATGGGTCTACGCCTTCTTCACTGGAACGCTGACAGCCTCAGGGGAAAGGCTGTCTATCTGAAGAAGATCCTCAGAGATCAGCGCATCGATATCGCCCTGGTCTCTGAGACCAAACTAAAGAAGACCGACAGACTGAGTGCCCCCGGTTACTTTATTTATCGGGAAGAGCACCAGTCAAGTCTCAACGGTAGCCCC
Organism: Anthocharis cardamines; assembly: GCA_905404175.1. Taxonomy (NCBI): domain Eukaryota; kingdom Metazoa; phylum Arthropoda; class Insecta; order Lepidoptera; family Pieridae; genus Anthocharis; species Anthocharis cardamines. The sequence goes on from FR989979.1 coordinate 4,717,443, forward strand.
ATACGGGGCCTAGCAGTTCTAGTGCGACGTAGCATCCCGCACCAGCCCATCGCAGCCATCAATCTGGCCTCAATCCACGCTCTAGGCGTTGAGTTGGAGATGGGAGGCCAGCGAACCCGCATTCTCGCCATATACTCGCCTCCGGCAGGTAACATCCATGCCTCCGACGTACCCGCCATCATGTGTTCCGGCACACCCACGATCGCGGCGGGTGACTGGAACGCGAAGCACACATCGTGGCTTTCGCGAGCCTGCAACCGCCGCGGCCACCAGCTGATGAGCGCCGCCGAGCAGCATGACCTGAGCGTTGAAGGCCCCGACGCCCCCACGCACTACCCGCGCAACCTCCAGCACGCCCCAGATGTAATCGACCTTGTCGTCCACCGGGGAATCAACCTACCGCTGACCCAGGAAGTGCTACTTGACGAGTTCCTCTCAGACCACCAACCGGTCGTGGTTGTTGTCCATGCCCCACCATCCGCTCCACCAACGCGGCCACTACGGAGGTGCATTGACTGGGAAGCCTTCACCAAATCTATGGACGAGGCGCCGCCCCTCAGCTCTCCCAGTTCCGCCACGGAAGTGGACTCCATGGCAGCAGCTTTTACCGAGCAAGTCCAGCGGGCGCTGTCCAGTGCCACCTCATTGCGGACACCACCTGCGGTGCTCCCCGAATTGACACCATTTATCAAGAGGCTGATTCAGCAGAAACGAACACTCCGACGCCGGTGGCAACAAAACCGTTGCCCCAGAGTTAAGTCCGAGCTGAACAGCCTCGCCCGCCGTGTTCAACGAGAACTCGAGAACCACGCGGCGAGGTCGTGGGAAGAAACTTTGGGAGAGGCTTCCGTAGAGTCTTCTCGCCTCTTCCAGCTGTGCCGCCGCCTGACCAACACACCGGAACCAATCAGACCACTCAGACACGGGGACGGGTCCCTGAAATACGGAGAAAAAGATCGGGCGGAGCTATTCGCCGACCATCTCGAGACGCAGTTTTCGCCAAACCCCACGGACTCCCCTGACCGTGTGGCCGAGGTGGAAGCTGGCGTCGAGAGGTGCCTGGCGCACCCGATTCTGGTAGAAGAGGACCCCATCTTCTTTGCACCGGGCCAGGTGCTCAGAAGAATCAGGATGCTGAAGCCAAAGAAGGCCCCCGGACCCGACGGTATCCCGAACATGGCGCTCCGTCACCTTCCAATGCGTTCGGTAGTGACGTTGACGCGCTTGTTTACTGGGATCCTTCGCCACACATGCTTCCCGACCACCTGGAAGGAGGGCCGAGTCATCATGATCCCGAAGCCCGGCAAGAGCCCCCTCCTCGCCTCGAGTTACAGACCTATCACCCTACTATCAACTCAATCCAAACTTTTCGAGTCGCTGCTCCTGGTTCACTTCAACCGCTACTTTGAGCCGCGACCCGAGCAGTTTGGATTCAGATCCGAGCACAGCACCACGCTACAACTCTCCAAAGTACTATTTACGGTCACAGCGGCACTGAACAAGAAAGAGGCTGCCGCCGCAGTACTCTTGGACATGGAGAAGGCCTTTGACCGCGTCTGGCACGCAGGCCTTCTCCTAAAACTCAGCAATACTCCACTCCCACGACGCATCTTGGCCGTGCTCCGCTCCTTCCTGGACGATCGACGATTCTTCGTCTCCGTCGGCAAGGAAGCGTCGAGTCCGCGCAGCATCGCGGCGGGTGTCCCACAGGGCAGCTGCCTCTCACCTGCCCTGTACTCCGCATACACGAACGACATTCCCTGCGACCCTGGCACTACGGTGGCACTGTACGCAGACGACACGGCGTACATAGCCACGTCACTGTCGTCGCGACATGCCGCCGTCAAACTCCAGAGGTCACTGGACCTCCTACCGGACTGGCTGCAGAAATGGCGCCTGTCGGCCAACCCGGCCAAGACACAGGCCATCGTGTTCGGCCAGGCCAGGCTGCCGCCTCCACTCACCTTTATGACCCAACCGCTCCCATGGATGAGTGCGGTCACCTACCTCGGTGTCACCATTGACCGCCGACTCTCCATGCGGAGCCATGTAAACAAAGTTGCAGGACGGGCCAGGGCTGCAGTAGGCAAGCTGCGCCCTCTGCTCTCCTCGACGCTCCCACTCCGACAACGACTAGCTCTGTACAAACTATACATCCAGCCGCACATAACGTACGCCGCGCCTGCCTGGTTTGCGCTCACAGCTGAGACGAACCGGCGGCGTCTCCGCGCCGTGCAAAACATCACGCTGCGACGTATAGTATCGGCGCCACGTTATGTGCGTAACTCCACCATCGCCCGTGACCTCCGGCTGGAAAGCATCGACGAGTTCGTCACACGGTTGGCGACGCGTATGTTTGAGCGAGCGGATGCCTCTCACCATCCGCATCTCCAGCGTATCGCCCCGTGGCACACCAGACCGCCCGACCAGAGAAGACCGTACCCGCGCGAGCTCGTTCGCGCGGATACTTCGACACCGAACTAGACACACAGGGCAAGAACCGCGACTTCGATCACTGGTCGCCTCGCTGGGCCTCCCCCGGGGCTACCGGGGGTCTCACCCGGTTGGGCTTGACCGCGAGTCGTGAGTTTGCCCTACCTTTTACCTGACGTGACACCACAAGATCGAGACAGCGGGGCTTGTAGGACACTTTACCCTCGCCTCGCCCACGTACCTACTTTGACACCGGGCTGAGTGAGCGCTGAGCGACTCCACGCTCAGGCGCTACTCGCGCAACACCCCAAGGACTAGAGTCCGCCCCCGTACCGCCCTGTATCAGCAGGGCGCGACCAATTCAACTTCCTGCAGGACCGAAAGGCCGAACAGGATTACCCACGCCCCCCCAGGGGAGTGTGATGCATGAACCACGCCTAAAACAAAGTTCTTTTCCGCGTCTGTCTGTCTGTTCGTGATAAAGTCAAAAACTACTGAACGTATTTTCATGGGGGTTTCACGAATAGAAATACTGATTAATGATTCATTAGGATTGTTCTGCCGGCCTAGCATGACCGCCACGAGATATGTCGCGGACGAGAGAAGACAAACTAAGATGTAAGATATATCGATTTATTATATATTTTGGCTCAATATTTCATATATTCGTAATGGGTATTGTATTAACTTTTAGTCACGGAATTTAATATTTTTGTAAATAACTTTGTTTACAATACAAACAATTGGGAAGACACAGACTCCTGAAACACAGTTCATAACTACATCGGGAGTCTGGGTTTATATATTTGGTGTATTTGAATTGGTGTAAATAAAGAATTTTTATTTATTTTTTATTTTTTTTATTATATCTCGACATCAACAATTTTGATAGAAAAGATACGAGTATCTTGATCGAGAAATATATCTATTTTTGATATTAAAAGTCGAGTTTTAATTGTGTAATTATCATGTTAGACCCGGAAGAAATAAAGAGATAATCGATTAAAACAAAACATTTTGTTTGAAATATCACGATAATTATTAGTTTTGGCGTGTTCGAGTTGGGTTCGAATCCCGCCTTGACAACATGTTTATAATTTTCTGTAAGCATGTTTTACCCACGTCTGGTAACTTCGGGCATTGAACATTAAAAAAATAATTATGAATGGATTCCAAAGCGAAATATTTCAGGTGATCAAATAACTTGCTTTAACTAAACCAAGAATTTTAAGTACTACAGAAATATACTTCTTAGTAGTGTTGGGTAGTACAGGACTTCAAAAAGAGTTTGTAAGAGTAGCCTCTTTTTCACTCTGAGCCAGTACAATGTCCCACTTCAAATGAGGCGAGGCGTATGAAGCTCGAAGCATAATTTGTACTAGCGAGTATTAATATGACCGAAGCATAATTTGTACTAGCGAGTATTAATATGACATTAGATTATGTCAATGCATTAGATGGTTTTTTTAATGGTTATTTAGGACCCAAATTCATCGAGAAAAAAACGAGCGCGACATAAAAATTGAAGTAGTACATTTTATAATTTCGAGCCGCTCTTACATTTTGACGTCATGTCCGGGACAAATGTACCGCCTCTTGTATGTCCTACTCAACACTGCTTCTTAGTGAGATACGAAAAAAGCGATATCGTCTTCGGATGATTCATCAAAAATAATTAGTTTTTTATGTAAATTCAACTGAAATGATATGCAGGTTCTTTCAATTATTTTTAGTTACATCCTTGATGAATGATATATGTAATGTATATGTAAATTACTTGTTTTAACATATATTTTAGCTTGACATCTATACTAACATTTAAGGAGAAAAAATTTGTTTGACACGATATTACTCAAAAACTACTCGATCGATTTTAAAAATTCTTTCACCAATAGAAAGCTAAATTATCAGCGAGTAACATAATCTATATATATAAGCAACTTTTATATATAGATTATGTTACTCGCTGATATCGATAAACTTGAAAACTGCTGGACCGATCGGCATGATACCATGACCATTCGACGCGGAATTAATTGTAGAAGGTTTGAGGCTATTCATTTTTTGAATTCCATCAACCCTTTACCATTTTTTTTCAAATTTATGTGGATAGTTCATATTCGTCTATCCTTTACAATTCGCTCAGCGAAGCGGGCGGGCGGGGACGGCTAGTATGTACATATATTTGTGTATAGTATAATACATCTACATTGCACCCGTGTGAAGCCGGGCGCGTTGCTTATATACAATATTTTACGTTTCGGGTTAAACGTGTATTTCACAAAACTGGTGTAATTCTCTGGATAGTGGCAATACCACTTGTTCTTTCGCCGTAATTTGTAAAAAAAATCAATGATGCGCTGTCGACCTACTTTTTTACTACGAGCATTCGGAAATTCATAGACTGAAACCGAAACGCTCTCTATGCACTTCACGGTTTTTCCATCTATGAACGGTGGTTCGTTACCCGGTCGGAATTTCGATATTCCTCCCTCTCGTTCAATGCCCGTAGTTACCATACGTAGGAAAGACATGCTTACAGAAAATTATAAACATGTCCCGGTGGGACTGGAACCCACGACCCATCGATGCGCACGGCAGGTGTTCTACCGAACGCGCCAACGAGCCCGTCAAAATTTCATATAGACCGACGACGCATCTGTAACCCTGCAGATTTCAGCCCATAAACGGCGTCCGTTCCGGCGTTTCATCTTAGGGCGGCGATGATCATGAGCCACCTGCCGATCAACAAACTTTTGTAAAAAAAAATACGTCCATACAAAATATTAAATGGCCCCAGACAGAACAGCCTTGGCGTAAAAATAAATAATTTTCGCACCCGCATTAACAATACTAATTACCAGAAGATACTGTTTAAACAGTTTACCTTCACATGACTCGATATCTTGAAATATTGCTGAAAATCGGACGCTGTTAAGCAATACAGAGTCAACTCACAAAATTAAATGTAAATTTTGATACCAATCGCTTCCTTATGAGCTGGAGTACATATTTCAAAAGAGATATATATCATTTAAATCGTTTTAATAGCAAAAATATTGAAAAAATTAGCGAGCACGAAAACCTAAAATGTTTAAAATATTTAATAATAATGCATAAAATTTTGATTGCTACCAAGAAAACGATATATATTTAGTCTAATAATAATAATTACAAAAAAATATATTATTTCAGTTAATTTTTTAAAGAAATTTTATAAAACCTGATTAAAACTTCAAACTCAATTTTCTCAAAATGACAACCATGTGGATTGACACTGTTTTGCTTAACAGCGTCCAATTAAGTCATTCAGTAACATTTCGCTCATTGAATTCAAAACGGCCATTTATAAAAAAAAAATTGTTTTATTGCAAAAAAAAAAATTACGTTTTGTTGAAAACACCTAGGGATGGGCCGAATGTGGTTTGATCCGAATACGAAGTTCGGCCGAACATTCGGTCAAAATTCAAAATTCGGCCGAAATTCGGTTCTTTTCACAACGCTTTTCCGAGTTGTTGTCCACGACTATTTTTAATGTAAAGGGAGCAAACCGTGATCCATGTGGTACGAAATTATGTCAGAATAATTACTATTATTATTATTTTCTTATGTAGCCAAGTTCACGTTTCAAGGATCGTCATGCTCGCTTAAATGTTATTGCTTGTGGCGGCGTCCATGCGTCGGGTTGTCTCTCTCCCTAAAATATGGCGAGGGGGCCGATGGCTGGCCATGCGTCATGCTCGTGAACGGGTGCTACTTGTGGTGACAGGTCGAACTTGAATTCGTGCATGCGGTGATATTAGTTATTTCGTCTATGTATTTGCGTGTTGTTCCCACTAGAATGTGAGTGCTCCTATTTCACCATACATACTGCTGATAGAGTTTGTTTGTTTTATTTTTTATTTTTTCGTTTATATATATTTTTTGATAATTATAGTTAATTGTGTGATGTGATAGGCAACGATGGCGAAACGTCGTGAAGCGCATCACATCTGCCCCTACCACTACTTCATAGCGATCACGACCGCTCTGTCAAGAGTGCACCGGATAGGAAGAAGAAGTGTGATGTCATGTGGAACATGGTGTAATGGTTGCAGCCCCTTATAAAACATTTGTAAAACAAAAACTTGGCGATTAAAAAGAGTGGCGGCGAGTTTCTTGCCAGTTCTTCTCGTCCGCTCTACGCCCTTGATTTGTGAACTGGCAGTAAATGTAAAATTAGAAGCATTTAATATGTATTTTTTATTGACGTTCATAAGTGTACATTGTGTTACCTAAATGAATAAATGATTTTTGAATTTGAATTTAAAAGATGAACTAGGTGGACGCATTTTTTTGTATCTAGACATTGGGTCCTTACTTCTTATGATTGGTAGGTTAAGGATACGGACAAGTTTCCTCTAATGAGTTTTTGTATCGCGAATATATTTTATATATTCTGAGCGGCTATTCTCGAAGACAGAAAATAAAAAAAAGTAGCAGACTTCTGCCAGAAAAAGTAGAATCCTCAATGTTTTTGCCCCTGGTAAAGTTATTTAATGTATTCATGTATAAAAAATTATCTTTTTTGATGATAATTGATAAAGTCCAAAAAATTTAATAATTTCAAAATTTTATTAACAACTTTGTAGTAGGTTATAGACATGTACTTATATCGAGATGAATCTCAACATCGACAACTTTGATAGACAAGATGTCGCGATCGACAAATATATCTCCTTTTGACCTTAGAAGTCGAGTTTTGTGTTATGCCGGGCTAGCATGACCGCCACGAGATATGTCGCGGACGAGAGAAGACAAACTAAGATGTAAGATATCTCGATATGTTACATCTCGACATCGACAATTTTGATGGAAAAGATATCTCGATCGACAAATGTATCTATTTTTGATATTAAAAGTCGAGTTTTAAGTGTAATTGTCATGTTAGACCCGAAAGAAATAAAGCGATAGTCGATTGAAACACGAGAAAACGGTCGACAAAATTTTGTCGTAGTTATAAGCGTATTATATAAAACGTATTATAAGCCTGATATATTTTAACTATATCAAGCTTATCATACATTTATGAATAGTGTAATAGTGTAATGAAAAAAAGGACACACGTAATTATTTCTGTCATTAACAGACATTTTAATTATTTAGTTAATCAACTTGACAATAATTCATGAACTACTTAAATAAATTAGTACTTTTCCTAAAATATCGTTGGATCATATCCGTTTTAATTATTGTACATAATAATTGTATTTTACAAGCGACACCAGTGCAATGTAGATGTACTACAAAAAATAGCCTATGTTACTCGCTGATAATGTAGCTTTCTGTTGGTGAAAGAATTTTTAAAATCGGTCCAGTAGTTTTTGAATTTATTCGTATTTGTAACATAAAGTAAAAGTAAAAAAGCCTTTTAAATCCTTATACAACACAACACAATATTTAAATTAAGAATTAGTTATATTTCTTAAATTAAATTAAGTTTAAGTACGTAACTAAGTTTTTGTGTTAAGGACCTCTCTACGAGTAAAGGCCTCCTCCAACTTGCTCCATTTCCCTCTGTCCTGGGCTGTTATTATCCAAGCGTCCCCTGTCCTGGGCTGTTATTGTCCAAGCGTCCCCTGTCCTGGGCTGTTATTGTCCAAGCGTCCCCTGTCCTGGGCTGTTATTGTCCAAGCGTCCCCTGTCCTGGGCTGTTATTGTCCAAGCGTCTCCTGTCCTGGGCTGTTATTGTCCAAGCGTCCCCTGTCCTGGGCTGTTATTGTCCAAGCGTCCCCTGTCCTGGGCTGTTATTGTCCAAGCGTCCCCGTAACATACAAGCGAAACATACAAGTCTTTCCTATTAGACGCTGTTAAGCAATACAGTGTCAACCCACAAAATGACAAAAATGTAAATTTTGATACCAATCGCTTCCTTATGAGCTGGAGTACATATTTCAAAAGAGATATATATATAATTTAAGATGTTTTAATAGCAAAAATATTGAAAAACTAGTGGGCACGAAACCCTAACATGTCTAGAATCTTTAAATTAAGATACTAAGATCTATTACTTTAATTGTTATCAAGAAAAACGATATAGGTAGATTTAGTGTAATAATAAAAAATAACAACAAAAAATATTATTTCTGTTATATTTTAAAAAAAATTTTCTGAAACCGAATTAAAACTTCAAACTAAATTTTCTCAAAATGGCAACCATGTGGGTTGACATTGCTTAACAGCGTCCAAATAGGATATTATATATATATATATATATATATATATAATATATAAAAGAAAGTTGTGTTAGTTACACCGTTTATAACTCAAGAACGGCTGTACCGATTTTAACGATATCTTATTTGTTGGATTCCTCTATGTCCGGAATAAGACATAGGCTATTAAAATATTGGAAAAAATCAGGAAAAAAATATATGCATAAAATTAATTTTAAAATAAATTAGATTCGGAACTCCGCCATCTTGACAGCTCACGTCATGCATTCTTAGCTTTTTTGGAATAACAGATGTCCACTGCAAATCAGTGACATATTAGACAATTATAGTGGGTAAATGGCATTGACATATATTGTTGATCGAAGGTAAATGGGCATATTCAAATTTAAGAATAATTATAATATAATTTCGAAGCCAAAATTATGGCAGAACAACGTCTGCGGGGTCCTCTTGTTTTTAGTGTGTTTGACTTGGGATTATACTGGGTTTAATAAAAGACAACTATTATCTAATGATTTTTAGGGCAAATTTATTGTTATATATTTTATAATTTCTTCAGGAAACGAAATAATTGCATATGTATAATGTCTTATATTATCGCTGTTAGGCCAAGGATGCAATTACAATACCGTGTTCGTTGATGTTGATCTTATTTGAGGCAGTAATGGCAGTAGCAATTCAACAAAGAAATGCTCAATTCATTTTAGTTTCTTCTGTCCAACGGACGTGTTTTGTTTGAATATTTTGTGAAATTCTTTTTTCAAAATTAACTTTAAGAATTCGACTATTTTGAAAAATTAATGCAAGTTTATTAATTGTCAAACGGACGCGTATTTTGTGAAATTCTTTTTTCAAAATTAACTTTAAGAATTCGACTATTTTGAAAAATTAATGCAAGTTTATTAATTGTCAAACGGACGCGTATTTTGTGAAATTCTTTTTTCAAAATTTAAAAATAATCCGATTATTTTAAAAAATATTATTCATAATGGACGCGATTTTAATATTACAACAAAGTGTGTTATAATTTTAAAAATACAACTAAATTAAAAAAGATTTAAAATGAAAGTTTAGACTTCATCAGTGTTAGAACTATATTATCTTCTATATCCAGTTATCGACTAATCGCGTCTTAAAAAAAAAAGCGTTTAAATATTAAACCTCAAAATGGATACAAATTGGTCTTACCCCCGGATTGGATTGCGATCTACGAACTTCACAAACACAACTGTAACTTTACAAGAAAACTTTGAAATCGAATTAGAAGATACAAACTGGATTCTGACATCAGCCTTCATTATATTTACTATGCAAACTGGTAAGCTATATTTAGATTTTTTTTGAAATTTGCGAACATTATATTTTTTTTAAAATACTACTTGCGGACTCTTCTCGTAGAAGCGACATTCCAAACCAATTTAAAAATGGTTGATTCGAAAATACTTATACAATTTACTTGAAAGCAATAATGAATATAAAACAAAATCACCGAAAAGTATGTATTTTTTATATATTAATCATCGACAGACGAGCATGAGGTTCACTTGATGGTAGGTGATACCTCAGCCACAGAACATCAGTCAATGATGCGCTGTCGACCTATGTTTTTTTTTATGTTAGATATCGACAGACGAGCATGAGGTTCACTTGATGGTAGGTGATACCTCAGCCACAGAACATCAGTCAATGATGCGCTGTCGACCAATGTTTTATTATGTTAGATATCGACAGACGAGCATAAGGTTCACTTGATGGTAGGTGATACCTCAGCCACAGAACATCAGTCAATGATGCGCTGTCGACCAATGTTTTATTATGTTAGATATCGACAGACGAGCATAAGGTTCACTTGATGGTAGGTGATACCTCAGCCACAGAACATCAGTCAATGATGCGCTGTCGACCAATGTTTTATTATGTTAGATATCGACAGACGAGCATAAGGTTCACTTGGTGGTAGGTGATACCTCAGCCACAGAACATCAGTCAATGATGCGCTGTCGACCTATGTTTTTTTTTATGTTAGATATCGACAGACGAGCATGAGGTTCACTTGATGGTAGGTGATACCTCAGCCACAGAACATCAGTCAATGATACGCTGTTGACCTACTTTTTTACTTCGAGCATTCGGAAATTATTCATAGACTAAAACGAAAAATTCTGGCCAAACATAGCCGTTTAGCGCATCGCAAGAAATTGCCAAAATCTATCTTTCAGCACTGCACTTACATCTAAAGCAGGCCTTGTTTATAAATATAAGAAAGAAATACACCGCTACGATTTTTTTATAAAATGTAGTTGATTTATTTTAATACTAGCAACACCCCCCGGCTTTCCACGGGTGCCATGTAGATGTACTATATGCACTGTTACTCGCTGATAATGTAGCTTTCTATTGGTGAAATAATTTTCAAAATCGGTCCAGTAGTTTTTGAGTTTATTCATACATACAAAAAAACAAATCTTTCTTCTTTATAATATTAGTATAGATGTATCCTTGACGTGGTATTGTAGCTTTAAATACGGTCTATCTTAAATTATAATTCTAATTTTTGACACCGCTTCAAATAGTTGTAACTAATTTGTTTTTAATAGTTATGTTAATTATTGAAAATACTCTAATTAATTATTAATAAAGATATATGTCATGATCATTTAGCTTTCTACTAGTGAAAGATTTAAATCGTTTCCTATATAAAAGAAAATCGTCTGATATCTGACATAAAAAAAAACCTCTGCTTTAAAGAGTGAATTTGCAAACTCCTTTATTGTTCATACTAAAATGTTTTCCTGTTCGGGTTAAAACAGATAGTTTTACTGATAAACTGACACTTCAAGGAATACTATCTCGTAAACCTTCTCCATATTTCGTTATTTATTTTTATCCTTATGTTTCGCAATGTGACCTTTATGTAAGGAAAATCTTTAAATAATATGAAATCCAGTGTTGCCATACTACTGATATTATAGCTATTATTCGAAAATGAAAACCCTGTGTCTAAACTTTAGCTGCCGGCCTAGCATGACCGCCACGAGATATGTCGCGGACGAGAGAAGATAAACTAAGATGTAAGATATATCGATATATTATATCTCGACATCGACAATTTTGATAGAAAATATATCTCTTTCGACAAATATATCTATTTTTGATATTAAAAGTCGAGTTTTAAGTGTAATTGTCATGTTAGACCCCAAAGAAATAAAGCGATAGTCGATTGAAACACGAGAGAACGGTCGACAATATTTTGTCGCGCTTGTCATGCTAGGCCGTCTAACCTCTAGAACACTTTGTGGAGCAAGGGAGGTGTGGTCTTCCTCCAACCTAAAGGGAGGATCCTCGACCAGTCGAACCACTGACTGGCCGGCCCTAAGGCCCCAGTGGTTGATGTCGAGATGTTGTATATATACTTAGCGCGCACAGAAACTTTGATAGCGCGATTCAGGAATAGACGTCTTTGTATTGTTTTCTTGTAGCGGATTATAGATGTCGCTACAACTTCTATGGCTAACAGGCTAAATATACACTTTAAGTGAGCAGTATTTGTATGTGAACACACTCTAGACAAGTCAAACCACCACATACGTTTCGACCAACCGAAAATCCTCGCAAGAAAAAGTAGATTATTTACCAGACTAGTACGTGAGGCTATCGAAATTAAAAAACATCCTAACTTCAATAGAGAAGATGATTTGAGACTTTCCAACACCTGGGATCCAGTAATTAAAAATCTAAAACCCCAAATCAAACATACTAAAAAACAAGAGGACACCGTTAGTTAATATTGTCATAATATAGACAATTACAGTAAATATCAACTCCGTAGGAATAGTTGGCGTTAATATGGCAACTTTGTGATCCAAAACTTCGGGATAAATAATTGATATAAATAATAGTTCGCGTTTTAATCCGGTATACAGTATTTTATCTAAAATAGCATTTTTTTTCTTTTTTGTCACTGTGTCCTGCCTGACCGATACTTTTTTTTTTAATTCCCAACCTTGATGTACAGAAGTGAATGTTAGGTACAGCAGAAAAAACATGAAACTAGGATAAAAGCTATGGAAATGAGTGCTTTGAGAAGTATGTGTGGTGTAAATTTGAAAGATAAAATAAGCAATGGCGAAATTCGAGAGCGTTTTGGAGTAAAAGACGATCTAGTGACGAGAATTGAGAAAGGTATGTTGAAGTCATTTGGGCACGTAGAAAGGATGAATGAAAGTAGGGAAACGAAAAATATTTATGAAACTGGTGTGAGTTGTAGAGTCGGGAGTGGTCGACCTAGGCGAACGTACCTCGATCAGATCGGGGACGTTCTTCAAAAGGGCCAGGTCAAAAGTACTCGAAACCGACGAGCATGTATGAAATCATTGCTGAATGTTGAAGAAGCGAAAGTATGCAAGGATCGGAGCATATGGAATTCCGTGATCTCTGCCTACCCCAATGGGAAAGAGGCGTGATGTAAATGTATGTATGTATATTTATATAAATAAATCCATTCACCCATGACAATATATTATAATATATAAGCAAAAAACAAAAAACGACTTCAAAACTATAACTAAAAAGTAAAAAATAATATTTTAATTACTTCAAAGCATTATTTATTAACAGTTATTTTTGAAGTCGGTGCCACCCAACCGATGCCGCTCCGTACTGTTCGAAAAGTTGCAAAAGCAGGATTAATTAAACAGTCCTTCTTTGCTGGCACCGACTCCAAAAATAACTGTTAATAAATAATGCTTTGAAGTAATCAAAATATTATTTTTTACTTTTTAGTTATAGTTTTGAAGTCGGTTTTTGTTTTTTGCTTAAAAATATTTTTTTTTCAAAATTTTTGTAGGAAGTGTATTTTTTAAGTTCATTAATCCTTACATAATAATTTAGTAGACCTACCACTAAACGTGCTGCTCAAATGAGACAGCGCCGTGAATGGAACTACAAACCATAATATCATCCACGTATAAGATTTTTTTTGTTATTGTTGATTTTCTAAAAAAACACCAAACCAATTTCGATAAAAAATATATGGGACCACCTCTGAAATATCCCCTACCAAACAAAAAAAGAATCATCCAAATCCATTTATAACTTACGGAGTTATCGCGTAACAAACATACAAAAAAAAAAAAGCAACATACAGACGAATTGGGAACCTCCTCCTTTTTTGAAGTCGGTTAAAAATAAAAGTTAAGTGTACCTGTTCTTCCAGGGTTTGGAATGTTGGAGTCAGGATGCGTGTCAGTAAAGAACGAAGCTAATATAATGATGAAGAACCTCGCCGATATCTCGCTTGGAGGTAAGTGTCCAAGGTTTTTGTCACTATGTAAACCTTAAGGGCCTATGTCGATGAGGCTCGCAGGCCGACAAATCGCTCTATTGAATGTGAGCGAGCGAGATTGAAATAATTACTTAAGACATGTAAAAAAAGAGATAGCTGTAGCTTGAACGCGCTCGGAATAAAACAACGTATGTGCCAAAACTAATTCATTTCATAACTTTACAATACTTTATTTGATTAAAAAACGGTTTTGTGCAATCTTAAAGACATTTATTCTACATCCTTTAAAATAAATTAAATGAAATAACTCTTTGCCGTTATGCCCTGGGATCCAAAAAAGTGTAAAAATAGACATAACTTCACATTTTTTTTTCTATCGATAAAATTTCATTGAAACATGTTTTCCTTTTGAGCGACACTGCAAAGTATAGTCAAAAAACAAATTCCAAAATTTCATATCAATAATCCACAGCCTGAACAAGTTACACGTAATAGAAAAACAGCATTTTTCTCAACATATCCTCTTAAGAATTCCTAGCAGGGTTCAAAACCATACGCTAACCCTATTTTATTTGGACGCTGTTAAGCAATACAGTGCCAACAAAATGAAGAAAATGTAAATTTTGATACCAATCGCTTCCTTATGAGTTGGAGTAGGTACATATTACAAAAGAGATATGTATCATTTAAATCGATTTAATAGCAAAAATATTGAAAAAGCTAGTGGGCACGAAACCCTAAAATGTTTAGAATATTTGAGTCGTATAGAATCAAAGGCGGCTATCTGACATTTTTGGTCCGGCAATCTACAAAAATAAAATAAGTTCGTGTCTTTTAGACTGTTATGTTTTTTATATATTTGGTTTTATCTTTAATTGTTAATATTAATAGATACCTTAAACATGCTATGAATGATACCTAATACAAAAATATAGGAGAAAAACGTTTTCTTTTTAAATTGCTAACAATCAGCCGTTAGTCAGAGCGCCGCCTTTGATTCTTTACGACTCATTTAACAATTACTTTGAAAAAGAAAAACAAAAAATGTAAAATTATGTATTTTTTTATTGACGTTCATAAGTGAACATTATGTTACCTAAATGAATAAATGATTTTGAATATGAATTTAAATCGTTTTAATAGCAAAAATATTGAAAAACCTAGCGGGCACGAAACCCTAACATGTTTAGAATATTTAACAATAATGCACTAAATTCTATTACTTTGATTGCTACCAAGAAAAACGAAATACATTTAGTGTAATAATAATAATTACAAAAAAATCTATCATTTCTGTTATTTTTTAAAAGAAATTTAATAAAACCTAATTCAACTTCTTCAAACTCAATTTTCTCAAAATGGCAACCATGTGGGTTGACACTGTATTGATTTATAGCGTCCATTTGTATTTTAACAGGATTGACCTACTGGATATTTGGATATGGGTTATCATTCGGCCAGGGACCGCTGTCGAACCCCTTCGTGGGAATAGGAGACTTTTTAGTAGACCCACCAGTGGGGGATGCACTCATGGGACCGGTGTTCGCGTCATTTCTCTTTCAACTGTCGTTTGCAACCACTGCTACTACTATTGTCAGTGGGGCTATGGCTGAAAGGTGAGCGACTTTACGACCTATTCTCATACCTACCAGATATACGTACATTAAAAATTTCATTAAAATCGGTCGAGCCGTTTCGGAGGACAAAAACAAACAAACAAAAAACTAATATCTGTGAACCACCGTTCCCAGATGTAAAAGCCGTGAAGTGCGTATTGCGCGATTCGGTTTCAGTCTATGAATTTCCGAATGCTCGAAGTAAAAAGTAGGTCGACGGTGCATCATTGACTGATGTTCGGTAGCTGGGGTATCACCTACCATCAAGTGAACCTCATGCTCGTCTGTCGATATCTAACTTTTTACTTAAATTTCCATTGTAGTCCCATAATTTCAGATGCAACTTCAAAGCGTACTGCCTGTTTTCGTTTCTAAACACGATAGTATACTGCGTGCCCGCGGGGTGGGTGTGGGGGGAACATGGCTTCCTCAACAAGCTGGGCGCTGTCGACATCGCCGGCTCCGGTCCTGTGCATCTCATTGGTATTTACTTTCGACTTTACAGTTTATTCATTCACTTATCATTTACTTACTTACTCGTGATTTCTTGGTTAGTCATCCACTCACTCGTGACTTCTTGGCTAGTCATCCACTCACTCGTGATTTCTTGGTTAGTCATTCACTCACTTCCTCGTAACTTCTTGGTTAGTCATCCACTCACTTACTCCTGACTTCTTGGCTAGTCATTTACTCACTTACTCGTGAATTCTTGGTTAGTCATCCACTCACTCGTGACTTCTTGACTACTCATCCACTCACTTACACGTGACTCTTTCACTAGTCATTAACCCATTAGCTGACATGATCCCAAATTGTGTTTTTTTTTTCAAAAATATCAAATATTTGTAAGACCAAATATATACGTAATTTTAATATAATTATAGAATATAGGTATAAAATAATTGCCATTTAATGAGTTAATGCCAATAATTCTCTAATTTAACATTTACTGCCAGTTCTCAAATCAAGGGCGTAGAGCGGACGAGAAGAACTGGCAATAAACTCTCCGCCACTCTTTTTAATCGCCAAGTTTTTTGATTTACAAAATGTTTGTAAGGAGCTGCAACTTTTACACCATGTCCACATGACATCTTTAAGTAATTATCTATAATAAAAATTACACGAATTCAAGTCCGACCAGTCACCATAAGTAGTTTAGAACGACTTTGAAACCTTCAAAAAAGAGCCTGTTCAATTCTTAAAGGTCGTAACGCACCAGCAAGTCCTCAAATGTTGCATCTATGGGCGCCGGTAATCACTTATCATCAGGTGAACCAATTTGCCCCATCCCATATTCCATAAAAATAATCCATTTAATTAATTCAAATTCAAAATAATTTATTCATTTAGGTAACACAATGTACACTTATGAACGTCAGTAAAAAATACATATTAAATGCTTCTAATTTTACATTTACTGCCAGTTCTCAAATCAAGGGCTCGTCACTCTTTTTAATCGCCAAATATTTGTAAGGCGCTGCAACCATTACACAATGTTCCACAGGACATCTTTAAGTAATTAACTATAATAATAAAAAAATATAAACCAGAAAAAAAAACAAAGATTTGTCCTCTATCAGCAGTAGGCATGGTGAAATAGGAGCACGCACTTACATTCTCGTGGGAACAACACGCAAATTGTCGCAGAGCCTCTAACTCACATTTTTAATCTGAGTCTTGGCAATGGTGAATTCCCAGATTGTTGGAAACGGGCGATAGTCATTCCAATACATAAGTCTGGTGAAAAAAACAACCCATCTAATTACAGACCAATTTCCCTCCTACCAATATTTTCGAAGATATTGGAAAAGATTGTAAATAGACGCCTCACAAGATACTTGTCAGATCTCAAAATTATTTCTGTTAACCAATTTGGGTTTTGTCAAGGAAAATCCACAGAGGACGCTGCTGTTAAACTAACCAACACTGTTCACGACTATATAGACAAGTATAAATGTTGTGTAGGCGTCTTCTTGGACTTGTCGAAAGCATTTGACACCGTATCTGTATCCATTTTATTAAGTAAATTAGAATCAGTCGGTGTGAGGGGTATTGCTCTCAACTGGTTTGCTACTTATTTACAGGACCGCTACCAATGCACTAGGCTTATCGATGATGTTAGTAAAATCCTACCTCTAAAATATGGCGTCCCACAGGGTAGTGTCCTCGGGCCTACATTATTCACATTGTACATAAACGATATCTTTCAAGTAGATTTACCAAATGGCGAACTTATCTGCTACGCGGATGATACCGCGGTCTTGTTCCGGGGTGCCACGTGGAGTGAGACGGTATATAATGTCGAAAATGGACTGACTTCTATACAAACCTGGCTGCAAAGAAATCTACTAACGCTTAACTTCAACAAGACAAAATTCTTAAACTTTTATAAACTTAAAGCTAAGGCTCCATTGACGCCCTCCAGTGTAAGGATCCACTCGTGTGTTGACAAATCAGGAACCCAAAGGTGCACCTGCGAAAAAATATCTTCAGTGGACAAAATTCGCTACCTTGGTGTGACAATTGACAACAGACTTACCTTCAAGGATCATATACAAAGTGTTGCAGCTCGTGTTAGAAAATTTATTTATGTTTCTAAACGTTTAAGAAGATGTGCCCCTTGGAATACTCTCAAGACTGTCTATTTTGCATTATGTCAGTCGGTCATTACATACTGTATAGCGGCTTGGGGAGGAAGTGCCAAATCATACATGATAACTTTAGAAAGAGCGTTAAGAGGGGTAATAAAGGTAATGCTGAACAAACCAATCCTCACGGCTACCGATGTTATTTTCAAGGAATCAGAACTGCTAAGCGTTCGTCAACTTTACATCTTGAAGGCAATCTCAATTACACATGGCGAAGTTCGTCGGTCTCCTGACTACGACCATCTCCTGAGCAAACGAGTTTATCAGATCAGACTACCTACAATTAAAACTTTTAGAGTGGTGAGGTCTCCTAAATTTCTACATATTCACTTATATAATAAAGTCGTCAAGTTGTGCGACATTAAGTCCCTACACTGCAGAGCTGCGACTGTCATGGTGCGAAAGTGGCTGTTCTCGCTGACATATCACCAAACTGAAGAATTGCTGTACACATTAAGCTAAGACTGTCTCTTTCACACACACACACACACATAACTCTCACACTCACACATACACTCCTACAAATCACACATGCATGCATACATATACATCACGCATCGGGGAAATCATTGCATATAAAAATTTAGTAAAATAAAAAGAATTAAATTTATTTTAACATTTAAAATTAAATTATTAGTTGTTTTATAATTTTATCACTGTGTTGTAATTTAAAATTGAATACAATTATTTATTGCTATCCTACCTAACATATTATGTGGCTACAATGTATTTACGGCATTTCTCCTGTGGCCACCAAGAGACAGGCTGTGCCTAGTTTGGGGTCACGTCACCTCCTTAATGTATTGTACTGTTATTATAAATAAATGTAAAATGTAAACAAATGTAAAAAAAATGTAAATACATAGTCGAAATAACTAATATCACCGCATTAATATCTCAGGTGGGTCATCAGCGTTCGCGTCAGCCTTTATGCTCGGCCCCCGGCTGGGCAGATACGCGAAGGGTTATGCCCCACTGCCTCTGGGCAACCCTGTCAATGTGGTCATGGGCACTTTAGTGCTATGGTGGGGATGGTTGGCTTTTAACTCCGGTAGTACTTATGGGGTAAGTCGGTAAACTTTCTTTCCAAAAAGGCTGAGTATGGTTACCGCTCTCATCTTTGGGCGGGAGCTCCCCAATACCAGCTCCTTCCTTTTGACCGCATTCAACGTAGAGCGGCTCGAAACGTCGACGACCAGGCTCTCTCCGATCGGCTTGACCCTTTGGCGCTACGTAGAGATGTCGGATCACTCTGCATCTTCTATCCTATCTATCATGGTGAGTGCTCAGAGGAATTGCATTCACCACCGCACCTCGCGACAAAACTCCAAGTTCCACCCGTACCATCTTGACGCTTGGAAGTCTAGCACTGTGCGCTTTATGCGCAATTTTATTCCACGCACTGTGGAATGAGTTGTCGCCAGCGATTTTTCCGAACCGGTACGACTTGGGGACCTTCAAGAAGAGAGCCTATTCCTACCTTAAAGACCGGCAACGCATCTGCAAGTCCTCTGGTGTTGCAGATGTTCACTGGCGGCGGTGTTCACTTTCCATCAGGTGAGCCGCAGGCTCGTTTGCCCCCTATATTATAAATAAAAATAAAGTCTCATATCATACAGATTGGCAAATGATAGTACATTTATTTTGTTACAAACCTTCAAGAACGTCGCCAGCTCAGGGGAGTATGAATTGTAGGGACAGACAAGAGCACATGAAAATTTATACTAACTTAGACAGCGCACTTTATTACGTATTTTTATGTCAGATATCGACAGACGAGCATGAGGTTCACTTGATGGTAGGTGATACCTCAGCCACAGAACAACAGTCAATGAACTTCAACTCAAGTTAATTGTGCACTTCACGATATTTCTATCTATGAACGGTGGTTCGTTACCCGGTAGGAATTTCGATATTCTTCCCACCCGTGTTCTCCACGTCTGGTAAAATCAATGCTCGATATTACCAGATGTGAGAAGACATACTTTCAGAAAATTATAAACATGTAGTCCCTTTGGGAGTCGAACCCACGAACCATCGATGATGCGCTAACAAGCCCGTCAAACCTCTATTGAGATTATAATAAGAAAAGGCATCCTTTATTGATCTTTCACTAAAATAATAATTCAGACCAATAATATCTAAACTAATACTCGTATTATAAAGAGTAAAGATTTGTTTATTTTTTTACGATTTAACTCAAAAACTACTAGACCGATTTTAAAAATTCTTCCACCTATAGAAAGCTACATTATCAGCGAGTAACATTGACTTATACTGTAAAGTTTCATCAAAATCTGTTCAGTAGGTCATACGTGAAAGAGTAAAAAAACAACTATCCATACATCATCACAAACTCACATATGACAACATTTAAATGAAAAATCTTTTACGGAATTCAGAAAATAGTACTATTTAAAGTAATTAACTTAAAATTATACCTTCCGTGTGGCAAATGGCGACCACTTTGTTACACATTATCTCAACCAGCGTTTAAATTAAATTAGAAAATCATTCATTCATTGTTAACTCATGGTTACTTTACTCCATTATTCGAATTGTTTTTCAACCTCGACTTTAAAGTTACCTTTGGAAGAACAATTCATTTAATTACAACTTAAATATGTAATTAGAATTTAAAGACAGGCAATTTTAACAAACATCTGAATATTTAAAAAATGGAATGTATGTTGTTGATATTAATCTCCAAAGATTTTGAACTTAGTTTGGGGCAATTAACTGATTGAGCCTAGTTTGGGGCAATATCAAAACGGTTTCAACGAAATAGGATGTCGGGTAGAAAAGTGAATTTAAATACTAGCGACCCGTCCCGGCCTCCCAAGGGTCTAGATTTTTTGACAAAAAAAAGCAGCGGTTGGCAATATAAGAGTGAAAATATAGGATTGTATGTATTTTTAATGCCACATTATAAAAAAATAAAAACAAAAATTTCGTCAAAAATTAAAAAAAAAAATTAAGGGTGAACAACCCTTATCACTTAGGGGTATGAAAAATAGATAGTAGCCGATTCTCAGACTACTATCTATTTTTCATATCCCAGCTCAGAAGCTCAGCTTAAAATGAAGCCCACCCGAGCGAAGTCACGGTCACTGGCTAGTTAAATACAAGCCTACATGCTTAGTCATGTTTACCCCAAATATTGTTATAAAAATTAAATTAAATGTAATGTCTAAGTATAACTATTTATTTTTTCTTTTTTAATATATAACAATTTTTAATTTAATTAAGTTATTTGAACCTTTTTGTGAAAATAAATGAATTAATAATTAATATTATTATAATTATTTTAAATTGTTAGGCTTGAAATAAGTTTCATGTATTTTAAACTACCCACTACATACTACACTAAACCTACCAGAGTGGAAAAATGACTACTTTTGAGACTTCATCAAAATTCTTCTTAAACCTTCTGCACGAATTTTTCTATAACATATAGATTCTCTCTCTCTTCTTCCATTCTTTCTGATAATCACATGCACTCTGCCGATATCTACTACAAGTTGTCTTTCAAGTCTCAAAATCGGTCATTTGATCGCTCTAGTTGGTTTAGTGTTAAGGTGGCAAATAAAAATTGTATCTATCTTATCTATCAATAGGTGAGCGGTGCCAAATGGCAGTACGCCGCGCGGGCGGCCGTCATGACGATGATGGGATCGTTTGGTGGAGGATTCTTTGGCTTACTGTGAGTATTTGTACAGGATCAATCCGTTCTAGACCCCCTTTGTGACACAGCGTTGCATTTGGTTCTTCAAAAGATTTTTTTAAACTATGCTGTCCGTTTTATAATGATTGAACTTGTGGAGGAAGGGAGGTGTTGTCTTCCTCCAACCTAAAGGCAGGATCCTCGACCAGTCGAACCACTGACTGGCCGGCCCTAAGGCCCCAGCGGTTGATGTCGAGATGTTGTATATTTACTGAGCAGTGAGCGCTCGGAAACATTTATATAGCGCGATTCAGGATTAGACGTCTTCGTATTGATTCTTGTAGCTGATCATAGATGTCGCTACAAACTTCTTACGTCAAATATTTAAAAAATCCAACACTGAGTGAAAAGAAACTTTATAATTGGGTATTTCTACCGTTTCGTGCAAAACACGTGTCAGTAAGAATAAAAGCTAAACTAAGTAAGCCTAAGTTACCAAATATTTTTTATATTCTAGGTATGTTGCATATGTATATCTGCCACTGGAAAATAATAATGCCAGGTACTTTGAAAAAAATATATAAATAAAATATACGCCTAAATATCATTACCAACACTGGTCAGAAATCGATTTTTGGTAGTTGAAAGCTAATAACACAAAAAATTGTTGCATTACTATGTATTATTGTTTTGTTATGAATAAAATACATATGAAGCAATAAAAAAAATTAAATAAAAAATTGTTTACTATTTGTTATTTACAATTGCTCTGATGAAATAAGTTTGACCAAAAAAAATAATCATTACCGTCAGCTGAACTCGAAGTAAAAAAATTATCCTGTTTGGACGCGCACATGATGTTCTCTACCCCTTTCCCCTTTACGTGATTCTCGCCCAATCGACCAGTGAACAGAGACCGGGTCTAGCGTCTTGCAGTTTGTTGATAAAGAACTATGAATGTGAGAATATTATGCGTGGTAAGTTTTTTTTTCATTACCATTAGTGCTATTTTGAGATATAGAGTAATTTTTGTTTTGATATATGGTGAATGTTAACATAATAACCTTCGAGTTTATGTAGTTTATAATCTTAATGCTTAACATTTTACAGTTATTTACGGAGTATTTTAAAAAAACTGCTAGAATATCATTACCATTACTTTCATTACCATGATTTACCATCAGCTATTTGAAAAATGGTAATGATCATAAAATGATGGTAATGAAGATTAATGTAACAACAGATTTTACTAGTTCTAGTATTGACTATTAAGTAGGATTCCATATCTTTTAAAGTATTTTGAAAGTTTTTTGTTACACGATTGTGAAATTACTTTTGAATGAAACTATTAAGTGAGTAAAACTCAATTGAAGTACTTATATAATTGTTATTAAAAGAAAAACGAATTTTAATTACATTTTTTATTTACATTCTCATTACCAATAGTATTTTCTCATTACCATTGTCCCTCATATCATTACCAAATTTCTTTACTCATTACCATATCTACGAAAAAAATTATAAAGCCCATTCTTTGCCAATTTTAGGTATAATTTAATAATACTCAAATAGCTAGTTTATTTTTCAAATAGCTATGCAATGGCACTGAAAAAAATAAATTCTATTTTTTTCTCACATATGCTTTCAATTTGCACGAAATGCGAGAATTACCCAATTAGTAAATGTAAAATGTGTTACCTCAAATTACTGAGATGAGAGGAGTCGGTATATTAAAAGTTAAAATAGTTGTTTTTTACTTCTTTAACTTGTATATTTTTATGAAATATAACCTTTTTTGTTTGATTTGTCTTCAAATAATATTGTTATGTAATGTAATGTTACCTGCTTTTTTTCAGTTTCACTCTAATAAAGAACAAAGGCCGTGCGCACGTCCTAGACCTTATAAACAGCATCCTTGGAGCCCTCGTCTCTATTACAGGTGAACTAATTGATTTATTTCATATTCTTTTTGTTTTTGCGTTTGAGGCGCAAACTAACTGTTGTGGTCTTTGGCAGAATGTCCAGCTCTTTAGAACATGTCTGCTGCACAACATAATGCTGAGCCAGTGGCGGCGTAAGACCTAAATTTTATGTGGGCAAGATTCATTTTGCGAGGCCCTCTGCCAGCGCAAAAAATGGCTTTTTTGGCAAATTTTTTTGGTGCGTTCGCGGCTTTTAAGTAGGTACCTAATGCATAAATTTTCAGGGCGCGAGGCCCCCTGGTCCGCGAGGCCATAGGCGGTGGCCCACGTCGCCCACGCCTTACGCCGCCACTGTGCTGAACCAGGGACAATTACAAACACAACACACACACATTACACACATAAAATGTACCTTCTTCATTTTGTCTTCCATATTTTTTATTTTTCTTTTTTTTATTATTATTGATAATAAATGTTATGTCTATGTCATATCTGTGGTAACACGGCCGTCTACATCTGAGATTATTTATTCTCATAAAAATGAAATAAATCGCTTAAATGAGAGAATACATTTCGTAAAATTTTATGACAAAAATCTTTACTATAATGATGACGCGACCTCACTCAAACATTGTGGTCCAAGTGACAAACTTTTTCAACACTATTTAAATGATTACAAAATGTATACTATAAAATATTACTAAATAAATTATCAGCAATATATTTTAAATTTACGTATTAAGCCGTGAAATTAACATCGGAATGATAATTGTTGTTAAATTAATATTACTATTACAGTTGAAACCGTCTATGACGACATCGAGTAGAGAGTATAGAGATATACTGTCGACGACATTTTTTTAGATCGTTTAAAGAGGAATAATTCTTTCATACATTTTTTTTGGGTAACTTGAACGCACGCAACGGAAGCCCTGAAATATGGATAATTTTCCCCGTTTTTGCAACACTGTTCACTGATGCTTCGCTCCTATTGGTCGCAGCGTTTATATAGCGTATTTAATAGCGTGTTATATAGCCTTGAGCCTTCCTCGATAATTGGACTATCCAACACAAAACTAATTGTTCAATTCGAACCAGAAGTTCCTGAGATTAGCGCGATCAAACTCTTCAGCTTTATAATATTAGTATGGATTTTGACTGTATATGTTTTTAAATAAAATACTGTATACCGGATTAAAACGCGATTTATTATTTATATTGTTTAAATTATTTATCCCGACGTTTCGGATGCTTTTCAGCAACAGTGGTCGCGGGGAGACAGTGGGGACAGAGAAACGTCGGGATAAATAATTTAAACAATATAAATAATAAATCGTGTTTTAATACGGTATACAGTATTTTATTTAAATGTGTGATACTCGCGTTAATAAAAGACAATATTATGTATATGTTTTTCATAGCGGGATGTTTCCTATATCGAGCGTGGGAGGCTCTGGTCATAGGAATGATCGGAGCCCTAATTGCGTCCGCCAGCGCCACTTTGTTCGACCGACTGCACGTGGACGATCCCGTAGGCGCCTCCGCTGTGCACGGAGCTTGTGGATTTTGGGGTAAGTGCGTCAAGTGGGGGCAATGTCGTTTTCGTTTTGTCGAACTTACCCCTCGATTTGTTTGTTTGTTACAATTTTACTCAAAAATTACTCGACCGATTCTAAACATTCTTTCACCAATAGAACTACATTATCAGAGAGTAGCATAGGCTTTTTATTTTGTGTTTAGTACCAACATCCACATTGTACCTGTGCGAAGCCGAGGTAGATCGCTAGTATTAAATATTATAAGCACAAAAAATAAAGTATCCCGAGTCCCCAAAGTGAGGCATGGGGCAGACACATTTCTGTGTCTGGTTCACTGATCATTTATCTTTACAGGCAAATAAGTGATCAGCATTCTATGCCCTGCCCGACCGAAACATTTTTTTTAAAATCTTGTTTCGCCGGGATTCGAACCCAGCATCACCGGTGCTATCGCATCACCACTGAGCCAAGGAGGCGGGCAAAGGTCGCTATAAGCACAAGTGACTATTATTCTAGGTGTGGTAGCAGTAGGACTGTTCGCTGACAACCCTATACCAATGGAGACGACGAATGGAAGAGCTGGACTTTTCAAGGGTAAGTATACGGGTTCATTGGTTCGATAGGCATCTTGCGATTCCATTACGGGTTTGAGTCCCAGCACTTTAAAAAATATACAATAAATTTTACACACGAAACGAAAAAGCATTTTCGATGAAAGCTCAATCGGCTTGATTTCTTCCGACATCTTGAATTCGTCATATTTCAACAAATTGACAGAAAACAATATTAAAATATACATTTATTTATTTATTTACATATAAACCTTCCTCTTGAATTCCTCTTCTATTGATGAAAACCGCATTAAAACTCGTTGCGTAGTTTAAAAGATCTAAGCGTACATACGACGGGAAGCGACATTCTTTTATACTGACAGACGAGCATGAGGTTCACTTGATACCTCAGCCACAGAACATCAGTCGATGATGCGCTGTCGACCTATTTTTTACTTCGAGCATTCGGAAATCCATACTGAAACCGAAACGCGTAATGTGCACTTCACGATTTTTCCATCTATAAACGGTGGTTCGTTTTCCGGTCGGAATTTCGATATTCCTTCCACCCGTTCAATATTTGAAGTTACCAGACGTGAGAAAAATATGTTTACAGAAAATTATAAACATGTCGTCCCGGTGGGATTCGAACCCACGACCCATCGATGCGCACGGCAGGTGTTCTACCGAACGCGCCAACGAGCCCGCGAATTTTCAAACGGCTCTCCTATAAAATGTCCTATTGTGTCATTATTCATGAAAAGCAGCGATATGTTTAAAAATCCCATAATGCATCTGAGACCTTCAAGTCGTAGATGTCCATGGGCGGTGGTATTACTTACCATCAGGTAACCCACGGTTGTCTGCTCTGAAATAAAATAAAAAGAGTATAGTGATACCGAACAGCCAAAAAAAACTAGCAAATTATTTTAAAGTTAAAGTATCTGTGGAATCAGCTTTCGCCGGCGGTTTTTCCGAACCGATACGACATGGAAACCTTCAAGAAGCGACCTACATCTTTCTTAAAGGCCGGCAACGCACCCGCAAGCCCTCTGGTGTTGCGGATGTCTATGGGTGGCGGTGATCACTTACCATCACGTGAGCCGCCTGCCCGTTTGCCCCCTATACTATTAAAAAAAAAAAAAAAAAAAGTAAAATCATTTGATATTGTTCAGGCGGCGGCTGGTACCTCCTCGGAGTGCAGACTCTGACAGCTATCTGCCTTATGGTCTGGGCCGTTCTAGTCACTATGGTCCTCCTGTGGCTCATAGACAGAGTTCTACCGATCAGAATGGACCCGTACGAGGAGTTACTGGGCGCTGACTTGACGGAACATAGGATACGTCATGGAAAGGTATTTTTTATTTTACAATTTTAAACGTATGGAAACTTAACAATTTATTTCGCCAGCCCGCCTAGCATGACCATCAAGAGATATCAACAATTTTGATAGACAAGATATCTCGAACGACCAATATCTCTACTTCAGACATTAATAGACGAGCTTGAACTGACAGAAACAGTCGCTTTACTTGTGTAGTTACTAAATAAGGAAGATCATTAAATTTCCAAATGTAGGCAACGTTTGTAAAAAAAAACAGTAGCAGGGGGGTTAGAACGCAAGTCGCAAAACGATTCGACTGATCGTCTCGCTTCATTGTGAATCACAATGAAGCGAGACGATCAGTCGAATCGTTTTGCGTCTTGCGTTCTAACCCCGCTGACATAGTTTTTTGTCACCAGAGGACTTGTAGGTGTGTTGCCGACCTTTAAATATACCATGTATTTTCTGTTTTCGTAATAAAATCTTTATTTTTTATGTTATACAAGAAGTATAAGATAATCATCTTAAGAAGATAGATGAAAAGGGACAGTGAGGTTTATAAATTAAAAACAAATAAATTGACTATATACATACATACCATAAAAAATACAGCATTTCTAGCAACAAACCGGCATTATTGTGGAGGAAAATCTATGAACAATATTATCGTAATTATATATTATATTTTTTTGTTATAGGTTGATGTTTCAAGAGCAGTATCAGCATTGCGGCCGTTCCATAGATCAAAGAGCATAGAGGAAATTGGAGATATCGGTGTCAACACTGGCCACACTCTGATTATAGACAAACTTAGTGAGGTAACTAAATGTTTACTTTTTTGTTCCGTATTAATGTAAAATGGCACATGGCTACATGAGTTCTTCATTCAAGTATTCATAGATGGAAAAACCGTGAAGCGCGTTTCGGTTTCAGTCTATGGATATCCGAATGCTCAAAGTAAAAATTAGGTCGATAGCGCATCATTGACTGATGTTCTGTGGCTGCCTACCATCAAGTGAACCTCATGCTCGTCTGTCGATATCTAACATAAAAGAAACCCATGGATATATTGTTGCTGTTCACGAATTCATATTTAAAAAATATGCTGGTTATAAGACAACAAAGGGCTCGCAGGTGCGTTACTGACCTATAAATAGGTCTAATGTTTGTATAATAGGCAAAACCATCCATTATGACTACATGTTTCGATTTTGCTTTGCAATTTTTAGTGTTTATCCTTTCAATAAACTTCTTGAAAATAAATTTCCATATTTTCCTATATGAGGCCGGGCTATCTTATTATTGTTGATTATATTTTTCCGTAGAGATATGACCAATAATTTATTAAAAATATCTATAAATATTTCGTCCGATTAGCTACTTCATAAGGTTAAGACAATATTTATTAAAAAAAATAATTTTCTATACTTCCAGTTGAAGAAAAAAAGAAACAAAAATCACTTAAAATTTGCAAACAACGGTTTCGAAAACGATCTTTCATACGAACCGACTACATTCAGAAATAACGGAGTTTTGAATCATCGTCCTGGCAACCCCGAAAACGATCTACACCGCACTATAGACTCTATGGAAAACGAACTGAATGGCGGCAATCAAACTGTCAAAAGAGAACCATCTGTCAAAAATATCGAAGATTTAAAAGGGAAAAAGTTTAAAGAATTAACTGTTACTGAATTGGAGGAATTGGGGGAAATAAACGCGAATCAAGATAGATTTAGACACAGGATAATTGAAGGGGATTATATTGATGATGTTAGTCGAAGTGGGTTAGCGTTACCGACATTCAAATGGATCGAATGATGGCGGGAAATTTTGACATTGACCACAGACTAAAAAATTTAACTTTTTTTTTAACACCATGCCTTTTAAAATGTCGGATACGATCTAATTTATTATTTGCTTTATTATAATTTTTGTTAGTTATTAAAAATTAAATTTTATTAATATATTGTTAATTACATATCGATTTTTATTGATTCCATTCAAAGTAGTATTCCAATTTAAACAAAAATAATTATTATATATTTTTATGATTACTGGAAAAAAGCCCTTTATTCGTAAACAGTCACATATTACAGTAAATTAATAATTACCTAAAAGTAACCCTACAAGAATAATTCTCATGGATGGCCTTAATTATTGATATGATTTTCTCTGGGACACCGATTTCACTCATCCTGGACTGAATCCTCGTCCACTTTAATATATCGAAGGCTTTTTTTGACATTTAATTACCATTAATCAAACAACAGTACTGAGATAATAATCAAACACCGCAATGCAATTATTATTATTTATCAAATTCAATTGACATAATTATCATTAATCAAATAACAAAATTGACGTAATTATCATTAACCAAACAACAAAATTGACATAATTATCATTAATCAAACAACAAAATTGACATAATTATCATTAATCAAACAACAAAATTGACATAATCATCATTAATCAAACAACAAAATCGACATAATTATCATTTATCAAACAACAAAATCGACACGATTATCAATGAAACAACACAATCGACATAATTTTTATTAATCACACAACAGAATTATTAGCCCAATGATTGATTTCCGTCGGTAAAGCCTTAAAACCCTTGACAGCTTCCTTTATGTCCTCAACCGGCACCGCGAGTGTGTACAACTTATATTCCTTTTGAACTCGGCTCGTGGTCGTATCGCCGGAGCCGTACGAGTCGGTACGAACTGGCATTATTATTTCTAGCGATTGCAAATGTTCGAACGCTTTGAGAATCACTGGCCGCGGCACAGACTGACTTGAGGAGTTTTCGTTGGCGAATTTTGTATATCTATAAAATACAATGTTATCCATTAAGGTAATGGAGTCCATTGTCAATTAAACCATCCAGGCAAACACACAAAAATTTCATCAATATCAGTCCAGCCATTTAGGAGTTCAGTGGCATATAGACGAATGTTGTTGTTTATTATTATCTAATTTTTAAAACACAATTATTAAAGCTGTACTCTTTACATCAGATACAATAAAATTCACTTGATGGTTAATATTATCTCAGTCATAAGACCTCAATCATGTGCTGTCGTCCTATTTCCTTAATATATTTTAAGAAATATGTTGAGATAGTTGTTTTACCTAGATATATACGAAACCCAAGTGTTGATAGGTGATATCTCAGCCAAAGGAGATCAATCGATGATGCGCTGTCGACCCATACCCTAAATACAATTTGACGGGCTCGTTGGCGCGTTCGGTAGAACACCTGCCGTGCGCATCGATGGGTCGTGGGTTCGAATCCCACCGGGACGACATGTTTATACATGCTTCGGGCATTGAACGGGTGGGAGGAATATCGAAATACCGACCGGGTAACGAACCACCGTTCATAGATGGAAAAGCCGTGAAGTGCACATTGCGCGTTTCGGTTTCAGTCTATGGATTTCCGAATGCTCTAACTAAAAAGTAGGTCGACAGCGCATCATTGACTGATGTTCTGTGGCTGGGGTATCACCTACCATCAAGTGAACCTCATGCTCGTCTATAGAAATTTGATATAAAAATAATACAGTAACAAGACTTACCTATGCAAAACCATTTCAAAATTCATCGGCTGCCCATCAAATATCTCCATACCGTGCATCATAGCGATGACCAAAGACAATTCGAGTATAGACAACGACTGTAGAAGCTTGACTCTATGCTCCGGAGCCACCGTGTTGTCTATGGTCGATATAATGTCATTTGGATCTATGTATGGCTTTTTGTGTGATAGTTTTGATACAATTTGATACTGAAATTAATGGAGAAACAATTTGGTGTCTTTTGGTAGAGTTTATGTTAAATCTATATTATCGATGGTTAAAAGTTAATAGAGCGATTTTTTTATGTCAGATATCGACAGACGAGCATGAGGTTCACTTGATGGTAGGTGATACCTCAGCTACAGGACATCAGTCAATGATGCGCTGTCGTCCTTCTTTTTACTTCGAGCATTCGGAAATCCATAGACTGAAACCGAAACGCGCAATGTGCACTTCACAATTTTCTATCTATGAACGGTGGTTCGTTACCCGGTAGGAATTTCGATATTCCTCTCACCCGATCAATACCCGAAGTTACCAGACGTAGGGAAAACATGCTTACAGAAAATGATAAACAACAACGTACGTCAGGTGTTCTACCGAACGCGCCAATCTGCCCGTCATAATATAGCCATAATATGGAAAATTACAGTAAATATCAACTCCGTAGGAATAGATGGCGTTAATATGGCAACTTTGTGACATTTCAAATTAGACAGCTGTCACCAAAAGCTCTCAAAACATTGTGATAAATAATATAAATAATAAATCGCGCTTTAATCCGGTAAAAGGGATTTTATTGATACTTTTAGTTAGGTCAATTTAATCTATACTAATATTATAAAGAGCAAAGATTTGTTTGTTTGTTAAAATTTAACTCAAAAACTATTCAACCAATTTTAAAAATTATTTCATCAATAGAAAGCTACATAATCAGCGAGTAATATTTTTGTGTATAGTACATCTACAATGCACCCGTGTGAAGCCGGGGCGCGTTGCTAGTTAATAATAAACTACTTACCAACACATTTCTAAAGATCTGTTCATTAACAATGTAATAACTGAATTTCTCCAAATAATCCATCACTCTCTCATCATTCACTAAGCTTTGGACGTGGGCATTCCAACTTTCCAGAAAATCCAAATCCAATTCCTGGAATTGTCTGGAATCAATGTTGCATTTATGGAATATTTGTTCTGTAATCGAACACTTCGTTTGTTCCGAGTCTGAATCCGTTTCGTCTGAGGCTGAAATATAGCAATAAAACCATTTTATTTTATACTAGAACACGCCCCGACTTCGCACGGGTGCAATGTAGATGTACTATACACAACAAATAGCCTTTGTTACTTGCTGATAATGTAGCTTTCTATTGGTGAAAAAAAAAATTAAAATCGGTCGAGTAGTTTTTGGGTTAAATCGTAACAAATAAACAAATCTTTCCTCTAATAATATTAGTTTAGATACTAGTTGTTGTCCGTGGCGTTTAGCTTCAATACATTTTCATGAGAAAAAACGATTATTTTCTTTTTTTTTTCAAAATATTTGTGTAATGTCAAATAGGTCAGTATAATCTGTAGCCGTAGATACTGCCCTCCTAAAGTGACACTAGTCGACATTTTTTCCATAGAAATTTCGGGGGGGTATTACTCCATTATTTAGCACTGTACATGCAAAGTTAAACATGATATCGTTTTGTCTCATTATTAATTTTGTCTGTGCGGAAATAGAATGGTAAAATAAAAAACCATTAAAAAGTTACGAGCTACCAAAGATTCGTTTTTATTGCCATTTTTTAACACAACTTTGGGCTTAAATTAGTAATAAAAGAAGTATCAAATTTTCAAAACAAAGTCGGTACCGACAAAGCACGATTATCGAAGAATACAATAACTTTTATTTGTAATTGATTTATGCAGTGGTTTTTTCATAAAACTCGATTTTCCAAAGGCTTTTTCGTATTTTTTTAGACGTCCCTTTTACTATGAATTATCGTGCATCTCACTTAATAATGACTGCCCCGGTGCGGTGCGGGAGAACAGCATGCTTTATGGCCACGCCCACCAGTGAGTTTGAGCCCGCGACTTGTGCTACCTTAAGTTATCCTTACCTGTGGACTTCCTTCCTCTCTTCTTTTTAGGCTTCTCTTTGAATACTGGCATACTTAAACACTGCACAAAAACATCCTGCAAATTCTCAACTGGCGACACTGTCTCGTTGGGGAATATAAAAATGTGGCGGTGGGAGAATCTGGATTTTACCCTTTTCTCTAATAACTCAACAACATCTAGACGATTGGTTATACCTGTGAATAAAAAATACAATTTAGGTCGACAGCACATCATTGACTGATGTTCTGTGGCTGAGGTCTACCATGTCATCTACCATCAAGTGAATCTCATCAATCTCGTCTGTCGATATCTAACATAAAAACATAGGTCGACAGCGCATAATTGACTGATTTTCTGTTTCTGTGATGCTCGTCTCGTCCTTTTACTTCGAGCATTCGGAAGTCCATAAACTGAGACCGAAACGCGCACTTCACGGTTTTTCCATCTATGAACAGTGGTTCGTTACCCGGTAGGAATTTCGATATTCCTCCCGTTTAATGCCCAACGTGGGGCAGATATGCTTTCAGAAAATTATAAACATGTCGTCCTGGCGGGATTCGAACCTGCGACCTAATGGTAAGCACGGCAGGTGTTCTACAAACGCACCAACTTCTTCTCATCCGTTCTACGCCCTAGATTTGAGAACTGGCGGTAAATGTAAAATTAGAAGCATTTAATATGTATTGTTTATTGACATTCATAAGTGTACAATGTGTTACCGTGTTACCTAAATGAATAATTGTTTTTGAATGTAAAACCTTACCCAAAACACACATAGGCGCCTGCTTATTGTGTGTTATATCAAACAGGTTGTACAGCAGAGTCTGAGTCCGTCCGCTATGACAGAACATATCGAACTCTTCGAGAACGAATAACATTGACCTGCACTTCCTATCCACACCGCTCATCAGACAACTTAGAAGAAAACTTAAGTTTTCAGCAAACGTCCCAAATACTCTGTCACCAACAGCGTTTTCTAATTGCATCTGGAATAACAATAGATATAGGTTAGTGTTTATTCAATTATATAACAAACTAGCAGCACGCCTTGGCTTCACATGGGTGCAATGTAGATGTACTATACATAGTATGTTAATAGCTTTCTATTAAAAATTTTAATTTATTTTTAAAATTGGTCCAGCAGTTTTCGAGTTTATTCATAACATACAAAAATACAAATATTTCCTCTTTATAATATTACTAGCAACGCGCCCCGGCTTCACACGGGTGCAATATAGATGTACTATACACAAAAAATTACCTATGTTACTCGCTGGTAATGTAGCTTTCTATTAGTGAAATATTCTTTTAAAATTGGTATTCTTTTAAAGTTTTTGAGTTTACTCAACACATACAAAAAACAAATCTTTCTTCAGTATAATATTAGATAATAGATAGATTAGTGTAGAGGAACTCAGCATTTATGTTACGGCCTAGCCACAATAATGGTATTCTGCCCAGGAGAGTAGCCATAAGAAATATAAAACGTGAAAATAATATAAGTGAAATACAATTGTCGAAATTTTAAAGCATATCTTAAGCGTTAACCATAAAACAATTTAGGATAAGGCTTATTTAATTCTGAAGATGCAATACATTTGATATTTATAATTACCTGAGCCGTAATAGACTTTAGTGCGACCTTATCATCATGATGCAGTAATCCATTGAGTTTCACAACTATCACATCGTTTGTCATGTCCACCTCATTGGATACTTGATGAAGTACAGAATTTATGAGCTAAAAGGAAAGAGAATTATAAAGAATTTTATAGGTAAAGAAAAGTTACAATCATCTACAATGTGCAAAGATTGGCAATCAAATAATTTTATATAGGACCTTGCTTATTGCTTATTCAAGAGTTTATATTAAAATTCAACAGTTATTACTACCTACGGAGTATATAGGTGACTTCTTGACAAAACTATTTCACAAAAAAAATTAAATAATTATTGAGAAGCTTAATTATTATTAAATAATCCAGGACCAGTAAATAGTACCAATAACAGTAAAGTCAAGAGACTGAAAGAAATCCAGATATTAACATTTTATCTCTATTTTCCAGTCTCCTTTGATTTTATATGACTATATTTATGAACTTTTAGTAAGTTTTAGGGTACAAGTGCTTAAGTTATAAATTATTACCGTTGTCTTCCCGCTACCTCTAGGGCCTATAATCAAAGCAGAATGCGACTCTCCTTGCAAAATTGATTTCATAAACAAATCATAAACATGCGTTCTTTCGCTATCATGACCTCTGAATTTTACATTATCTTCTATTATTTTTATTTTCAAATACTTCCTTATTAGCTTCACTTGCATTTCAGTTTCTATATTTAACATAATTATTTTATAATGATTAAAAAAATCTGTTAAAAGACTTCATAAAAATGAAATCGCGCCAAATTCCAAAACTCAATAACACAGATGACTCATGACCTCCATAGAGTAAAAATGTTCCTTGCTCATGACAGAACAGCATAATACAAGCAGCTGATTATTGCGTTTGAGTTTTGACATATGTATTTATGACAGTGACATCACTGTCATAAATAAAAGTGTCAACTTTGCACCAATTTCGTTCGTTTCCATTCAATCTTTCGTTCATAAATCCAATTTGTTTTTATTTCTTGAATTTTTTAAATCAATTTTACGAATTGAATCTTAGTTGTTATATCAAATAAAAAGCTGCTTTACTTGCATTCATAATTAATTTGGTAATTACTAACTCTATACATTAGTGATTATACAAATTATATTTTACAACCTCCATATTTTAGATGGTTAAATAATATAAAATACTTGTATGTCTATAAATACAGGTTCAAGCGTTTTCTTGTCATATAATAGTTCTCACTTAGATTATTTATATGTCTAGATAGAGTGTCGCGCTGCAAACGACCTAAAACAAACAATCCATGTCTTTTATAATAGTGTGCGTGACAGCTACGTCTTACACTCGCCATAAGTCATTATGCGTTCCTAGTTGGCGTGAATAATGTTACCAGTTGTGGAAAAATTCATCTCAAAATAGGGAGAAATTAATAGAAGTCGAGAATATATTTTTTCAATTCACAAAAATATGTAGTATGAAAAAATAAATTAATTGGAATAAAACAACAACAACAAAGTCATTTTCATTCTTTGCATATAAACGTACCAATTATTATTTTTTAAAACTTCTGGGTCAATTTTGAAGAAAATTGGAATATATAAAACTATGATTTATGTGGATAGATAAAAATAAAATCATAACTTATATGCAAATGCGTTTGAATAATGTTTTTTAATTTGGAATATATAATATTATTATGTATATTTAAACTCATAACATTTGTTTTAACTCTATTAAAAATAATTATGTTTTTAAGATACATCTTTCTTCGATTGAAGATCTGAAAATAATTAAAAAAAAATACCTTTTGAGGCCACGTCAGAAACAAAAAAATCCGTTTTGTTTTTTTTTAAACGAACGAAGGGCAAAAATTATCGTCATTAAACTATAATGAAATACAACATCA
This sequence comes from Anthocharis cardamines, assembly GCA_905404175.1. NCBI lineage: Eukaryota > Metazoa > Arthropoda > Insecta > Lepidoptera > Pieridae > Anthocharis > Anthocharis cardamines. Next base: position 4,753,862 of record FR989979.1, read on the forward strand.
CAGTTATTTTTTTTATTTATTATTATTATATATATTGGCTTTTTCTAAAATTAAATAACAAAATAAACTTGGATTTCATATTTAAAACAATCATACCAATATCCTCAAAATTTAAAACAACTTCAAAAAAAAATATTGTAAGAACGACTTCCAGGTACTAAAAAGTAAAAAATACATGAACGGGGAGTTTTCATTTACTATAGAGAGATAGTTTCATTTTAACTATATAATTAGAGTTCATACCTTGACATATTTTTTTAATAGATATTCATATTAATTTACTTTTATTTAGCATAAATAATTAAATTAAAAAAAAAACAAATAATATTAAACTGCTTTTTGATTTAAAGTCGGTTAAAAACGGCACCCATGTCGACGCTAAAATTATTTCTAATATCTTTATGAATTACATACTAGGTCATATTTTTAAGGTATTTTTGGGTTCATAAACTGGCAACACACGCGTCAAACACAAAATGGCAGAAATAAATAATTATTTAATTTCGAAATATTTCAATGGCTTAATTGGCTGGAATTGATACGAAATAATGTTACTTACCGATGATAGGTAACTTTTTTTGTTGTTTTAGATCGTCCTTTGTAATTTCTGCACACTTTAATCACACAAATCGCCATTGTAAACAAGATAATTTTACAAACAAACTCGAGCGTATCCATTGACAGCACAACTGCTACTGAGCGCGGGGAAGGTATAAAGAGTCTCACAGCTGGACACAATATTTTTTGACGCGTTTTCAGCTTCGACTGTCTATCTAGACATATAAATAATCAAAGAGTTCTCATTATGCAACATTAAGGCATAATTCATTCAAGAAGGGTTATTAATCTGCGCATGTGTTGACACTCCCTTGTGCGCAATGCGTGAGAATGAAATTCAACGATCAATAACTTGCACGACCCACACGAACATAGCATCAAAAGTTATTTATATCTCGAGATAAGTTAAATTATGATATAACTAATTTAAGTGTATAGAAAATATATTACAACCCTAGGAACCTTATTTCAAAATAGTAATTTTGGTAAAAACATCAAATAAATAATAGATAATCATCATTATCGACATAAAGTTTGATAACACCGTGTATGGTATTTTTACATTAGCATTCGTAAAAATAGTTCAATTGTTTTTTTAAAGGAGTTTGCATTATTTAGCTTCAGACAAGTCTCTTGATTAAATTTCATTTTACCACCATTATCACAACTCACCTTCTCTTTCACATGTTTAAATCTTGCTAATGCTATCCCTTTCTTGACCTTAAACCTCGCAGATTTCATGTTATGTTATGTACGTCAAAATTGTCTCCTACATTTCGGATTAACAAGCTTAGAGTTAAATTTAGAATAACTGTTAGCGGCGTGACGTACCAATTTTATCGATAATTTGAAGCAGGTTTTATTCTTTGAAGTACCTAGATCTCAATTTTGATTGGCAAAGTGTTCCTAAAGAAAGTGTTAAATGAGTTATTCATCAGTGTACTAGAATCTTAAATGAATTATATTTTCGTGTAAAATATTGTGATTAGTGATGTGTTTTCATAAAGATTCCAGCAGCAGGTTTTAAATCATAAAATTATACACTCGGATATAATTGCACATTACACGAGCAATATCACATCACAATGTAATTTATGCATATATTTTATGCACTGTTAAAGTATGGCTTTCAGTGTTGTGCAAAAATTTAATTAAGAATAACTACAAAGTACTTTATGTTGCTTGAATGCTGATAAATTGTAAGTGTGCTTTAGAAATGTTTACCTCAACGTTATCCTTACTTTACATTAATTTTATAATTAAATAATACTAGAACGCACTTTTATATCGTGTAGGGAATTATTAAAAGTACATAATATAATACTATTACTATGCTATTTCAATATCAAGTGTTTAATTTCATTTCATTCATCTTTCTATGTTTTCATTCAATTGTAGATAGATCGAGAAAAAGTAAGATTAACGTAAAATTATATTAATGTTTCGGTACTACATCGTACTATACATTCATATTCAATCTCATATCCATTACAAATAATAGGTATTTTTTTATCTACGAATGAATGAAATTAATTTAAATATCAATATGTTCTTAATATTATTATCATAAAAATAGAGAAACTTGAAAGTAAGTCAGAAAATAACTGTGATATCTATACTTCTATACTAATATTATAAAGAGGAAAGGTTTGATTTTTTGTTTGTTTGTATGAATTGAATAGGCTCCGAAACTACTGGACCGATTTCAAAAATTCTTTCACCAATAGAAAGCTACATTATCGCTGAGTAACATAGGCTATATTTATTACTAGAAAAAAATAGAGATCCTTAGAAATTCCTACTAAAACCAACTCAAGATGTAAAAAAATTAGCCAAAATATGTCTTTCATCGCATGCGCTGCGGAAAGTATTAACGATAGAACAAAAAAATGTTCTACAATATTATAGAACATATCAATATCAACAAAAAACTTCGCGAGATCATATATCTAGCTATTGTAGTTATGTTACTATAACTACTTTTTAACATTTAAAAAATTGAAAGAAATGCCGTTCAAAATCAGACCATGTTATCCATACCTTTATATTAATTCTTATCCAAATAAATTATTTCATATCCAAGACTGTTTCAATACCTATTGACTACTTTTTGAATTATTGAAATCGGACATTCCATTCAAAAGATATTACGAAATTAAAAATATCAATACAAACAAAAATACACGCCGCGGCCGTCGCGCCGCGGCCGGTGCGGCTTCAAGCAGCGCAGCGCAGCGAGCAATGCTGCGAGGGGTAGTATTGTATATACTTTGTCATTTTCTTCAATTTTTGCGGTTTTGTTACGATTTAATACAAAAAATACTTGACCGATTTTAAAAATTCTTTCACCATTAGAAAGCTACATTATCAGCGTGTAACTTATTTTCATCTAAATTGCACCCGTGCGAAGCCGGGGCGTTTTGCTAGTTATTCATATTTCGGAAAATTGAGAAGCTATTTTTTTTAAAACTAATGTTTATTTAATATTGTCTGTAATAAATAATGCGAGTATCACACATTAGAATAAAGTTACTTTTATCGGATTAAAACGCGATTTATTATTTATAGTTAACTGTGACCACGTTTGCTGGAAAGCATTCGAAACGTAGGGTTAAAATAAATAATAAATCTCGTTTAAATCTGGCATAAGTTATTTTATTTAAATTATGTTGCTTTAATGAAATGTTAAAATATAATTATTTTATTAGTTCTACGGAGTATTAATAGAAATACTGCTAAATATATATATTAATAATAAATATTGATGAATAATGTTAAACGATGCATGTTACTGTCACGCATTGTTTTGATATCTGCAAACTGTCACTGTCAGTAATAAATTGAGAGTTGTCTGTTTTTCGTTGACGCCTATTACAATTTTTATTTTGCTCGATTTCTTTGTCTAAAATAAGTGCTTATGTTGTTTATTTTGTGATTTCTAAATTGAATATTTATATTGCCTTCCATAATTTTATATTAAAAACAATAATTTATTTAAACTTTCATTTAATACGTCGTTCTAATCAAAGCTGCAATGTGAGTATTCCAACATACCCCATACTACCTATAAATTGTAGATGTCAGGAAACTTGTAATTGGTATCAAGTTGTCTATTTTTAGGTCCTATATACCATTAACTAAGGTCTATACGTTGTTACTTTAAACCTAAGAAATCTAGTTTTCAATTTTAGCACTGATACTTTCGGTAATTTCCAATCACGATAATGAAACCGGTACGTACATCTGTATGTGTTTTAGTAATGATAAATAGCTAGCTCTTTTATGACAATACCAGAATAGATTATTTCCCCTTCCCTACCCCTTAATTCCCCTTTTCTTACAGTCTATCATTACAGTATGCTCATAGTTATTTAATAAAAACTGTAATCCCAAATATCAGCAAAGGCAATCTTTCTCCATTCTTCCTTTGCCTTTATATGCATTCATAAGCATACTAAAGATCTCTTCAATTCAAGAGTCATAAGGGATGCTGTATGGCCATCTTCTATGCTGTCTAATTTCCTAATTCATAATTGTTGTTATACATATTTTTGTTCGCTTATCTATTACTCAAGGCTAAACAAAATAATTGATCTACTTGAGTCTGAAGATTTTGAAGGCCTTTCTAACTCTGGATCTCAATTACGAAACTAGGAAATACTAAAGATTTTAAATCACAAAAGATTTACAGTCTCATTCATACACATGCTAAAAGCTTGAAATAGTTTAAGTAGGTCTTTTCTTACTTGACTAAACTACTTTATAAGTTTATACCACACTAGTAACACACCCTGGTTTTGCACAGGTGTGATGTTCATGTAATATCTAATATATAAAATTCTCGTGTCACAGTTTTCGTTGCCATACTCCTCCGAAACGGCTCAACCGATTCTTACCAAATTTTATATGCGTATTCAGTAGGTCTGAGAATCGGCTACTATCTATTTTTCATACTCCTAAGTGATAAGGGTTGTTCACCCTTAAATTTTTTTTTTAATTTTTGGATGATTTTTTGTTTTTTATTTTTTTATTATGTGGCATTAAAAAATACATACAACCCTATATTTTCACTCTTCTATTACCAACCCCTGCTTTTTAGAAATTATTTACATGGCAAAATAATGTTTGCCGGGTCAGCTAGTACTATATAAAAATAGCTTGTGTTACTTGCTGATAATGTACCTTTCTATTGCTGAAAGAATTTTTTAAATCGGATCAATTGTTTTTTGTGTTTAATCATAACAAACATGTCTTTCCTCTCTATATTAGTATAGAATTATGAGACTTATACATTAGTAATTAAACATACTAAAATGGAAAATATCCTGTATTTAGTTTAAGGCCATATTAATTACACTATTTCTAATTTTATTTAAATGGTATGTATGATGTGTAATTAAGTTTTTAATCATTTTTAATTGCTTAAGGGATTACTAATGAAGGGATTCCCAAAATCTATACTTCTATACTAATATTATAAAGAGGAAAGATTTGTATTTTTGTTATGTATATACTCAAAAACTACTGGACCGATTTTGAAAATTATTTCACCAATAGCTACATTATTAGCGAGTAACATAGGCTTTGTTTTGTGTATACTGTATAGTACATCTACATTGCACCCGTGTGAAGCCGGGGCGTGTTGATAGCAATTACATATATCAGGGATGAAATAAATAATATTACTGAAGACCTCCTGCTGCCTGTTACTGGAGAATGTCAAAATTAGTTTATGTTTAAAAAAAATAAATATAGTTTTGTTGCGATAAAGTATTATTGAGTTTTTATATGATTAAACTCATAAATAGAAATATGATATCTATAGCCATGATTGAAACATTATAGTGTTAACTAGGGATGTAACGGAGGTGGTTTTATCGGAACCGAATTCGGAATCGGAATTTTTAATGTTGGTTTGTCGGAACCGGAATCGGAACCGAAACCGGAATCGGAGCCGGAACCAGAATCGGAGGCAGAAGCAAAAGAGAGATGTGTAATAAAATAAATCAGTTTCATTCATATCAGTTCAAAAAATAAAACACCTTCCTAGTTGTTGAAAATAAAAATAAACAAATTGACTTAAATTTTATACCGTAGTAAATTTAATTAAATGGCGCTGATCGCGGCCGCCGCCGTCGCTGTGCTTCGACCTCCGATTATAACCTCCGATTGAAATTTATCGGAACCGAAATCGGAATCGGAGGTGCAAAATCAATCGGAAGTTCCGACCTTTCGGAATCGGAATCGAAGCTCCGTGACATCCCTAGTGTTAACCCTATCATATAACATATATTATATGTATGTCGTTGTAGTCAAGCTTGTGTTTTATATGTGTAGATATAGAAGTACTTGTTTAAAATGATTCATACACTTATTTTCTGTGGTGATAAAGCATTTTGCGATATAAAGTTACACAATTAGAAACTGCATATAAATTAAATGAATAACACTTTTAAGAGATTAACATGCGAATTATTCAAATGCTTAGCAACAAGCATGCCCTGCCCATATTGTGCATATCGTATTTTGGTTTTGGTCAGTCATTTCGGAATGCCAAAGTAAAAAATAGATAGCGCATTATTGATTGTAACAAGTGATCATAAAAACCATTATTAATAATTTCCCAGAGACATTATTATTTAGATTAGTACACCAACCTATAAACATTTTTGGTCTACTAATCTAGGGGATAAAATTAGTAAAATGGCCATTGAATGGCCCTCATTTCTACACACTTTCTTTTTCCCTTTTTATTTTAATGGCCTTATTCATAAACTTATAAGCTTGATATAATTAAAATGTCTTTTGCCTCGCTCTATCGAATATAAAAAGACTACAGCCGGCCTAGCATGACAACCGCGACAAAATTATGTCGACCGTTTTCTCGTGTTTTAATCGATTATCTCTTTATTTATTCCAGGTCTAGCATGACAATTACACTTAAAACTCGACTTTTAATATCAAAAATAGATATATTTGTCGATCGAGATATCTTTTCTATAAAAATTGTCGATGTCGATATATAATATATCTCCATATCTTACATCTTAGTTTGTCTTCTCTCGTCCGCGAGATATCTCGTGGCGGTCATGCTAGGCCGGCAGAGCGAAAGAAACAAAACATTTTATCTATTAGTATATATATTTACTCATACGTTTAGAGTCTGGCTAATGAAAGAAGATAACGAAAAAGCGCGGCAAATTCAAAAAAAATTAGTATGGTATCCCTAAAAGTTTGATATATTTTGTGGATTAAACTTACTTGATACTTGATTTTATTTTATTATTTTTTACATTGATAGTAACTGTATTTCTATGAAATTAAATACTATACGTATTTAGTCTTTTCCTATTGATACTTAAAATGACTAGCATTGCATGGAAAACTAAAACTATATTTATTATAAAACACAACTTTATTCGGAATAATTTTCTAACAATATAAAATTCGTTAATTTTGTTGTGAATAGCTTCCATGTCAAAATTGTCCAAATGAGACACAGTTGGTTTATGAGGTCGTTATTTTCCAGATGTACTCCAGACACCTTGATTTGTTGCCTCTTCTTTTTTTATTCTGTATATTGATATTACACTTACATCTGAAAAAAACAATGAAAAGGTTATTATCACACACATTTTTTTTCAAATTTACTTGAAAAGTATTGAAAATTTTACCAGTGATGGAAGCGATTTCTGGGATTTTATTCTATCTTTCTGCTCTAAATCAGTGAGCTTTCCAATAGTTATCTATTGCAACGACTCCTTCTACATCCTCCAGATTTCCTGCGAAAGAAACGCAATATTCTAATATACAACACAAAAATAAAACAAAGTTTATGCTATTATACCTGTTAACTATTAGGAAAAAAAATATAATAGAAATAAAAATGAGTAACTGCATGAAGTATCAAGACAATAAATCATACTAACCTAAAAAATTAAACACCACACGTAAACTATCTTGTTTTTGGTAGAATTGAGCTTCTTTTTGTTCTTGTTTTTCTTGGAATTCGGATATCATGCAGAACAATATCTCTCGAACTTCACTCTTAATAGTTTTACTCATATTTCAACATGTAAATGAATAAATAAGAACAAAATAATCCAAAACGAATGTTTGACAACAGCCATATTGAGAAATTGACAATGACATTCTGTGTTGCCATCCGACAGTTTTCAAATAATTCAATTATCTTCTTTCATTAGCCAGACTCTATGAATAATACCATTAGTGTATAACAAAGTATCTTTTAATTCTCATTTAATTATAATAAATTACGCCTGAACTTTATCAGTGTTGCAATTTTGCATTAACTATCACACACCCTATTTAGCGTGAAATAAATGTCAGTGTTGCCATATAATAATAAAAAATTGCCATATTTTTCCAGATGTGTCACCATAGCTTATTAATAAGCTCCCAAAATGGAAGAGCAGGCGTGTTTGGTGCGCGCTCGCTCTGATTCCGAGAGCTCGTCCAAACTTGGGAGCTTCGGGTCGATTGCACACACGATGGCGTATACAGAAGACAGGCTTACAGGTAAATGGGAGAGAAATTAGTTATTTTTACCAAAATAAAGATTTTTTAATGTTAAATATCGACGGACGAACATGAGGTTCACATGATGGTAGGATACCCCAGCCACAGAATATTAGTCAATGATGCGCTGTCGACCTGATTTTAAGGTTTGATATTGAGGAACGAGCATGAGGTTCACTTGATGGTAGGTAATACCCCAGTCACAGAACATCAGTCAATGATGCGCTGTAGACCTATGTTTTTTATGATACATATCGACAGAAGAGCATGAGGTTCACTTGATAGTATGTGATACCCCAGCCACAGAACATCAGTCAATGATGCGCTGTCGACCTAAATTTTACTTTGAGCATTTGAAAATCCATAGAAAGATACTTAAACATAATATTATTTATGTTTCGAATGCTATCCAGAAAACGGTGACAGCTGTATCAGAATTTTCCCAAAGTTGCCATACTAACGCCATCTATTCCTAAAATACATGACAATTGGTCAGCATATATCTTGTAAAAATATCCCCAAATTTTTTTTTAAAAAAGAAAAAAAAACTAATATTAGAGCTACAAGAAAAGAGAAGAAAAATATGTTAATACAAATTATATTTACTAATTTCTTTTTGAAAGGTGCAGAAGGTGGCGGCGAGCCTGGCAACACCAGCAACATCGCCGCCGCGCCGCCCGACAACGACGTGAACGACAGCGGCGAGCTCTTGGACTATAATGACTCGAGTGTTCTCGAGCAGTTTCATGAGGACGCTTTGAGACAGGTGAATACATATAATTGTTTTTGTATAGAATATATGGACGCTGTTAAGCAAAACAGTGTCAACCCACAAAATGAAAAAAAAGTTTATTTTGAATCCTTATGAGCTGGAATACATATTTCAAAAGAGTTATATATCATTTAAATCATTTTTAATAGCATGTAGCGACATCTATGATTCGCCACAAGAATCAATACAAAGACGTCTAATCCTGAATCGCGCTATCAAAGTTTCTGTGCGCGCTAAGTATATATACAACATCTCGACATCAGCCACTGGGGCCTTAGGGCCGGCCAGTCAGCGGTTCGACTGGTCGAGGATCCTCCCTTTAGGTTGGAGGAAGACCACACCTCCCTTCCTCCACAAGCAAAATTATTGAACTAGTGGGCACGAAACCCTAAAATGTTTAGAATATTTATCAATAGTGCATTAAGTTCTATTACTTTGATTGCTACCAAGAAAAACAATATACATTTAGTGTAATAATATTAATTACAAAAAAAAATGTATTATTACTGTTACTTTTTAAAAGAAATTTAATAAAACCTGATTAAAACTCCAAACTCAATTTTCTCAAAATGGCAACCATGTGGGTTGACACTGTATTGTTTAACAGCGTCCATATATTATTATATAGTACCTGGATGTCCGAGCTTTGCTCGGTATTTTTTTTATTTATATATATTGTGTTTTTTGGTAAATTTAAGTACGAATTACATACTAATAAAATCAAGTCTAACCTCAAAGCAAACACTCATTGACTTCGTGTTACTTAACAACGCCATCTGCTGGAATAGCTTTAGTGTTGTTGTGTCGTTAAAGCAATTTAAAAAAAATAGTATTATTATTCGCCGATAGATGTCAGGAAGAGTCATTTTTCGTTTAAGTTGATAAAACACGAATAAAATGACATAGTATTGTTATTCGCCGATAGATGTCAGGAAAAGTAATTTTTCCTTTAAGTTGATAAAACACGAATAAAATGACATTTTCTAGAAATGATTCCTAGCTAGATCGATTTTTCGCCCCCGAAACCCCCCGTATACTAAATTTCATGAAAATCGTTGGAGCCGATTCCGAGATTCCAATTATATATATATATATATATATATATATATATATATATATATATACAAGAATTGCTCGTTTAAAGGTATAAGATATGTCTATAACTGTCTGTATGTGTATAACTAATTGTCTTTTATAGATAGATATTCTTTCACATGTGCATTCGTGCCCTCGCGAGAACATTGTTTAGCGATGAGTGATGACCATTTGCAATACCAAAAGGCGTGGGTTTATGGTTTTTTCAAACAATTTTATTTATTCCAGGCAGGTTGTGGTGTGTCCCAAGCGCGAGTGATTCTGGCTGTGGGTCTCGCTGTGATCGGGTCAGCATTAGAAATGTCTTCCATACCGTTCGTGTTGCCATCCGCTGAGATCGAGCTGTGTGTGTTGCCACATGAGAAAAATTGGTTGGGTGAGTGTACTTGTATAGAAGATGAGATTATGATTATATTAAGTTAATTTCTAGAAAAAAAATGTTTGTCATTTTTTTTTTAAATAAAATTGTTATTAGCATTGAATATAAGTGTTTTACTGTCATGAATAAAATAATATATGATTTTATTCGAGAATTAATAATATGACAGAAACGATCAGTATAATAATATATTATATTTAATTTTGTCAGAAATGATCAGTATAAAATGTAATTGTAATTTATTTTGACAGAATTGATCAGTATAATATGTTATTGTAATTAATTTTGACAGAAATGATCAGTATAATATGTTATTGTAATTAATTTTGATCGTAAAGTTCACTATAATATAGTGTTGTAATTCATTTTGACAGAACTGATCAGTATATTATTATAATTAATTTTAACAGAAATGATCAGCATAATATGTTATTGTAATTAATTTTGACAGAAATAATCAGCATAATATGTTATTGTCATTAATTTTGACAGTAATGATCAGTATAATGGGGGGGTCGCTCGGCGCGGTGGGGTGGGGCGCGCTGGGGGAGCGGCTGGGGAGGCGCAGGACGCTGTTATCAGCGCTGGCTGTCAACTCAGTGTTTGCTGCGATCGCCGCATTTATGCCCACGTACGGCACTTTCATGATGGCAAGGTGAGTGGCGGCTTTTAGGGACCTTATGATCCTTTTATTTATGAAATTTCTCTATTTTCAATAAATAGTATAAAACATATTCGCTTTTTGTGTGTCTGTTTCTCCATTTACTTCTTAATCAGCTAGCCTCTCGTTTTTTAATCAATTAACTCTTTGTCTTCCGCGTCTAACATGACACTTACACTTAAAATTCTAATGTCAAAAGAAGAGATATTTGTCGATCGCGATATCTTGTCTATCAAAATTGTCGATGTTGAGATATGTTATATCTTAGTTTGTCTTCACTCGTCCGCGAGAAATGTCTTGATAGTCATGCAGGCAACGGATTTTGATACAGTTTTCACTGTCTTTTAGTGAACCCGGTTAATAAATGATTAGGATTCTCCATTTAAGAGGATATGTTGAGAAAAATGCTGTTTTTCTATTACGTGTAACTTGTTCTGGCTGTGGATTATTGATATGAAATTTTGGAATTTGTTTTTTGACTATATTTCGCAGTGTCGCTCAAAAGGAAAACATGTTTCAATGTCTTCCTTTTGAGTCCTTATATAGTCATTTCTTATCTTATCTTATAGGTGCTTATAAACATAAATAACGCCATTTCTATTGTCGCTACTTTATTTGTCTCAAAAATATATTCCTACACAGGGTCTTGGAATATGGTTATCAGATAAACTTTGACGGACAGATTTTGGACAGACGGACTTTGAACAGACTGATGGGCTCGTTGACGCGTTCGGTAGAACACCTGCCGTCCTGGGTTCGATTACCACCGGGACGTCATGTTTATTATTTTGTGTAAGCATGTTTTCCCCACGTCTGGTAACTTCGGGCACTGATCGGGTGGAAGGAATATCTAAATTCCGACCGGGTAACGCCTGCTCATAGATGGAAAAACCGTGATGATCTATGGATTTCCGAATGCTCGAAGTAAAAAATAGGTTGACAGCGCATCATTTACTCATGTTCTGTGGCTGGGGTATCACCTACCATCAAGTGAACCTCATGCTCGTCTGTCGATATCTGACATAAAAAAAAACTTTAATTCCCAGATTTTGTTCCGCGATCGGTTCCGGCGGAATAATTCCCATCGGCTACGTGTATTGTTCGGAAATGATTTCCCGGTCGAGACGGATATTGCCCCTGGCAATATTCCCGGCGTGTATGGGCGCGGGCATTTTGATAGCGACCGGGCTCGCCCGGGCAATATTGCCTCTAACCGGGGCAGAGGCACTGATTGAGAACAAGGAGCACTTTAGCGCCTGGCACAGGTAAATACTGTATGATGTGGGTATAGAAAATCCTAAAATTTGCTTCATAATGAATGCTATATTTAATAATGATGAATGAGAATTAGACGCCATCGTGTAGCTTGTTTTTGTAATGACTAGATATATGGCAAAATTCAAGGTCATCTAGGTATTTTGATTTTGATGAGGAGCGTCAGATTTACTTGATAGGTGATATCTCAGCTACAATGCATCATTCAAGCTATTTACTCCAAGGAAAAATCTATAGGCTGGAATCGAAACGTACAAGCTTTGTTAAAGCTAAAACAAATGTATTATTAATGTAGCTAATTGGCCACTATCTCGTTTGATGTTAAGTAGGGATGCATTGACGCCAGTTTATTTATATATTTATATGTAATTTTAATGTTAAAGTGACCAAGTAAAAAAATACCTCGGTTTTTTAAATTGAGCCACAACAATCTGACCTTAGTTTCTCAAAAAACTGGAAAAAAATAGTTTCTCCTTTGATTTCTGTTTCTCAAAACTAATTTTCGAATAAATTGTCTGTAATCCGACTCGAAGGACCAAATTTTTTTCCTAAAAATTCCAGGTATCTCTTACTCTGTATGCTGCCAGTGCTCGCGTCGCTCATCAGCCTCATATGGACGCAAGAGTCGCCGCGGTATCTTCTAGATGTCGGAAGAGAAGTGGATGCTATGATGGTGTATCAGGTAAATATACGAGAATATTTCTTTTTTTATGTCAGATATCGACAGACGAGCATGAGGTTCACTTGATGGTAGGTGATACCTCAGCCACAGAACATCAGTCAATGATGCGCTGTCGACCTAATTTTTACTTCGAGCATTCAGAGATCCATAGACTGAAACCGAAACGCGCATATCACGGTTTTTCCATCTATGAACGGTGGTTCGTTACCCGGTCGAAATTTCGATATTCCTCCCACCCGATCAATGCAGTTACCAGACGTGGGGAAAACATGCTTACAGAAAATTATAAACATGTGCTCCCGGTGGGATTCGAACCCACGACCCAAAGATGCGCACGGCAGGTGTTCTACCGAACGCATCAACGAGCCCGTCATAATTCTTAAGAATGCCCAAATCTTGTTGTATTAATGATTTTAATACTGAAGAAAAGTCCAGTTAGCTTTTAGCTCATCTATACTAGTATTATATTTAGATAGAAAAACCGTGAAGTGCATATTGCGCGTTTCGGTTTCAGTCTATGGATCTCTGAATGCTCGAAGTAAAAATTAGGTCGACAGCGCATCATTAACTGATGTTCTGTGGCTGAGGTATCACCTACCATCAAGTGAACCTCATGCTCGTCTGTCGATATCTGACATAAAAAAAATACACTGGGCACATCTACACCAAAAGTTCCAGTGGACTCAGCATATTATGGTCAAGCTTTGGAAATATCAGCACTCAAATGCTGTCTCTCAGCCCTGGCTTACTCACCTCATATGCTAGATAATGCTAGCAAATTATGAGGGTAGAAGCACAAAAAATAAAAATAAGTGCATATAATAATATATAAATTAACACAAATATGTAAGAAACCACATGAGGACCGATCTATACTAATATTATAGAGGAAAAATTTGTTTGTTTGTTACGATTTAACTCAAAAACTGCTCGACCGATTTTAATAATTTTTTCACAGATACATTTTTTATGTATAGTACTACATCGCAGTACATAGCAGATCGCTAATCAATTATACAGTAGCAAATGTAAAGGCCGTCAACGCATTGTAGAATTACCGTATTTCAGAGCATTCATAGCGGTAATCAAATCCGCATTTGCCGAAAGTCGACCGTCGTTAACGACTCAGAGTACCGGCTGGGGGAACTCTCTTTGCCGGGCAAGAGGCGGCCTCCAGCCTTGCATCATGTTAGGCATAGTGTTAAAATGGTAAGTTTAGTTCTACGTTTATATAGGTGTAAACGCTTTTTTTAATAAAATTTAGTATGACAGCCTAAATACCCATTTTGGTGATGCCAAAAATTTAAACTGAAATACTTATTCTAACCATTTAAATTAAATAGTCACTATAAAAAAAAAAAAAAAAAAAAAAAAAAAAAAAAAAAAAAAAAAAAATAGTCACTTACAGAATTATTATGCGATGCTTAAAATGCGAATTATTATATACTAGCAATTGCCCCCGCAACCCCCCTTGTGGGTGGAATTTCGTAAAATCCGTTCTTAGCTGACCTCTACTCGGCGAAAGGAATATTCCTACCATATTTCAAGTCGCTACGCCTTATGGTTCCAGAGATATCGTGATGAGTGACTATATAGGTGGAAATCTCTTTTATATATATATATTTGTCCCGACGTTTGGAATGCTTTCCAGCAAACATGGCCTGGATACAAGTCCTTATGCCGAATTCTTCACTTAATGGCTGGTATACACTTTGATTAGTGATTAGTGCGAGTGGCTTGTTTAGTGTTAAGTGTTTAGCAAAAAACACGTTCGGACAGTTTCTGTTAAGTGTTAAGTGTATAGTGCTTAGCGAAGTACAGTATTTACAAGTGTGTTCTATTTTTCTGCGAGTAGCTCCTCCCGCGCGTCCCGCCTTCACCCCTCGCTTGCACTAAACACGAACTTAACACGTCGGGACGTGCGTGACTGTTAAGTCAACAGTGTCGTGTTCGTTTCTTCTGTTGTTGTGAATGAAATACTAGGTGGATCGAATCCGTAACCCACAAATTTGCGGAGTTATATGTTCAACATGCGTGTTTATATAAACAAGCCAGAGACGCAGCTCTGCAAACCATAGCTACTTAAATGCATTTAGAAAATTTTTGGGACGAAGGAGGCTTACACCTTCTCTCCTAGCTATCCATAATCGAGGTGGTCTCTTCAATTTCTTCTCGAATGTGTAACGCAAGCACATTCACTATTTCATTAACTACATTGCGAATGGGATCGTACATATTCACTGGTTTTTTTTGTTAATTATTATTGCTATCAGAGTGTATACAGGCAAAATATTGTCTATTTTTTTAAATGAACTAAACACTACCTAATAAACAGTATAGGACATTACTAATCACTTAACACTAATCACTCCACACACTAAACACTAAACACTTGACACTTGACTAATCAAAGTGTATACCAGCCATAAGATTTGAATTTTTTAAATATTACTAACGCCATCTATTTCTGCGGAGTTGATATTTGACGTATAATGCATAAATCGCATTTTATTTCAGTAAAAGATAGTTTATTTAAATGTGTGATATTCGCTTTAATAAAAACATATATTCTTATATTTATTTTTCAGTTCTGGCAAACATTTTTCCAACTGTTCTCGAATACATATAGGAGTACTACTCTGTCCCTCGGTGGGACTCTACTATTTTCTATGGCTATATCGGTAAGTTAGAACATACGAGTACATATCGCAATTTTAGAATTAAGCTGTTAAAATCCAAAATTCTTGTTTTTATGTATTTCGTTCCTCTCAAAACCGGAAATATCTTTGTAAACTAAATATACTTCTTTCTAACCCGTCCAAACAATATTGCCAGCGTAATAAACATAGTTCCTTTAGTAATCCATAAAACCAGTGTTGCCAGTTTTCTTAATGTTATTTTCTTTTACGGCAAAACAAATAATTCATAGTTCCTTCCTAACTCATCTAACCAATGTTGCCAGTTTAATAAATAGAAAATGTAATATTTATTTCATCTCAAAATCAATTTTTGTCTCTTCTAGCAGTATCGCCAGCCAAATAAATATAAATTGCAACTTTCAAAATCAAAAGTACATAGTTTACCACTGGAGCAGTGTTGCCAGCCAAATAAATATAAATTGCTACTTTCAAAATCAAAAATACACAGTTTACCACTGGACCAGTGTTGCCAGCAAAATAAATATAAATTGCAACTTTCAAAATCAAAAATACACAGTTTACCACTGGACCAGTGTTGCCAGCCAAATAAATATAAATTGCAACTTTCAAAATCGAAAATACAGTTTACTACTGGACCAGTGTTGCCAGCAAAATAAATATAAATTGCAACTTTCAAAATCAAAAATACACAGCTTACCACTGGACCAGTGTTGCCAGCCAAATAAAAATTGCATCTTTCCTTTCAGTTCTACTTATCCGCCAGTGTACCGGCGACTGTGCTCCAAATGGAGAACGAAGAGTTTCTCCTCTCGAAGCGGCGTATCTCGAACGTGACATACGAGAACGAGCTCTACAATGAGACGCTACAGAACGTCGACTTCACGGACGTGACGTTCAGCAATGTGACGTTCCGCGACATGCTGCTGTCGCACGTCGCGTTCCGCAACAGCACGTTTCTGAACGTGGCGTTCGCGAATGTGAAGACGTCCTATACTAGCTTTAAGGGATCGCTGTTCGTCAATTCCACGTGAGTATTTTCTTGTAATCTATCTAAATGGGTGTTTGTGGTCGTACTCCTGTGAAACGGCTCGACCAATTTTTATTAAATTTGTAATGAACACAGGGTTATTTGTAAAACACCAACAACCTCGCAGGACTATATAACTAACATTATAAACGACAACTTTTGTTTTACGACTTTTAAAATAACTCAATATATTAAACTAAAATGATCATTGAAAGTTTTTAATGTGGCGTCTATGATATACTAAGACTATTCATTCATAAATTGTCAAAAGGGCAAAGAAGTTAAATAGTAATAGAGGTAAGGAGGGACTCTGGGGCGTGAGGGTTCCGCTCGCCTATAAATCGCGTGCTTAGAGGTGTTATAACAATTTATGTGCCCTTTTACCTTTGCAAAGGTAGAAGGGCGCATATATTTTTTTTAATGCCAATCGAGTAGTAGACACATTCTACGCTTAAAATTGAAAAAAAAAATTTTCAAAGGTAAAAGGGCGTATGTCTTGAGATACGCCCTTTCAGCTTTAGGGTATCAACTTATTTTTTTATATGCCCTTTCAGCACAAATCCCTATTAACCCTTAGCTATAATTCCTTTTACCTTTAAGCACGCGATATTTTTGATTAATTTAAAAAAAAAAATGTCCAGCTTAATAGACACGGACATGGAGGTGGGCCGCGAGCTGTCCGCGGACTGCGTGCTGCGCGGCAGCAGCGTGCGCGGCGTGCGGGGCGGCTGCGGGCGGCGCGCGGACCTGGCGTCCTCGCTGCGGCCCGCGCTCGCCGAGCGGGCGGCCGGCGCGGGCGGCGCGCTGCTGGCCGCGCTGCCCGCCGCCGCGCCGCCCGCCCTCCGCCCGCCAGGTACGCGATGTGGGCGGCTCGATGTGGGCGGGGCGGCTGCGGGCGGCGCGCGGACCTGGCGTCCTCGCTGCGGCCCGCGCTCGCCGAGCGGGCGGCCGGCGCGGGCGGCGCGCTGCTGGCCGCGCTGCCCGCCGCCGCGCCGCCCGCCCTCCGCCCGCCAGGTACGCGATGTGGGCGGCTCGATGTGGGCGGGGCGGCTGCGGGCGGCGCGCGGACCTGGCGTCCTCGCTGCGGCCCGCGCTCGCCGAGCGGGCGGCCGGCGCGGGCGGCGCGCTGCTGGCCGCGCTGCCCGCCGCCGCGCCGCCCGCCCTCCGCCCGCCAGGTACGCGATGTGGGCGGCTCGATGTGGGCGGGGCGGCTGCGGGCGGCGCGCGGACCTGGCGTCCTCGCTGCGGCCCGCGCTCGCCGAGCGGGCGGCCGGCGCGGGCGGCGCGCTGCTGGCCGCGCTGCCCGCCGCCGCGCCGCCCGCCCTCCGCCCGCCAGGTACGCGATGTGGGCGGCTCGATGTGGGCGGGGCGGCTGCGGGCGGCGCGCGGACCTCGGATAGATATTTTAAAGGGCGGCAACGCACCTGCAAGCCCTCTGGTGTTGCGGATGTCTATGTACGGCGGTGGTAACTTACTATCACGTGAGACACCTGCCCGTTTACTCAAAATATATTGAATGGAAATTGAAAATTGACTTGAGTGTTGACTATAACTGATTTGAATATTGACTATAACTGACTGGAGTGTTGACTATAATTGACTCGAATGGTTGACCTTAACTTACTTGAATATTGACTATAATTGACTTCAATATTGACTATAACGTACTTGAATATTAACAATTCTATACGGTCGAACAGGCCACTAAATCCAATAGGCTCAGATTGACTAAATATGAACTGGTATGTATGGGAAGCATAAACAAATTATAATACAATTTGAACATGGTGTAATGGTTGCAACTCCTTACAAACATTTTGTAAAACAAAAACTTGGCGATTAAAAGAGTGGCGGAGAGTTTATTGCCAGTTCTTCTCGTCCGTTCTACGGCCTTGATTTGAGAACTGGCAGTAAAATTAGAAGCCTTTAATATATATTATATATCTATCTTAATATATAAAATTTTTGTGTCACAATGTTCGTTCCCATACTCCTCCGAAACGGCTCGACCGATTCTTATAGAATTTTTATGCTTATTCAGTATCTACCTTTCAAACCCTTAAGTTATAAGGGTATTTTTTTATATTTTAGGCTTTTTTTTATTATGTGCCATCAAAAAATACATACAACCTTATATTTTCACTCTTCTATTACCAACCCTTGCTTTTTTTGTAACCCGTAAAAAAAATGTGTTACCTAAATGCATAAATGATTTTTGTATTTTATAGTGATCCTATGCGGTGCGCTGGTGTTGCTGTCCCCCACGCTCTACTTCGCGCAGACAGAGACGGCGCTCTACGTGGTGGAGGCCGCCTACCAGCTCGTCGTGACGGTCGTCTTCTTCACTATCAGCATCAAGGTCGTGGAATCCTATCCGGCCAATTTAAGGTGAGAATTGTTTAATGACACTCTTAGGGCCGGTTTTATAAACGTCCGTCAGTAAAATTACTTACCAAATTTCATTTAATTTGACGTATTGGACAACTTTTCTGTTCTATAAAAGTCCGTTCGTTTATTTTCGGTAACTTTTTACGAACGCTCGAAACCGACGGAGTGCTTGTCGGTTTGAACTTACGAACCGGTTACTTTGACGTTTTGTGAAGATATTAATAAATATTTTTGATATATATCATTTATTTACATATTAGAACTAGTTTTATTTTTTTAATTGCATATTTTTTTCTGTTTTCGATTGCATATACTCCTTTTGCACATTTCAATTAGAGCCCCGCTTCAAGTTCTCCGATTTTTCCACCTGTTATGGGTTTCAGTTATGTTTTTAGTTGATTTGAATATATTTTTGATTTAAATACAACAACAACAACAACAACAACTTCTATCTCGGCTAGATCTTGACAGAAAACAATCCGGACATTGCCAAATCTTTGTTGTCACATCAAAACTCAATAGAAATTTGACAGTTGACAGAAAAATGATAATTAGACATAAACAATTCACGTAATAGTTTTGATTCACTAACGGATAGTTAAAATGCGTTTATAAAACCACAATCAGTAAAAATTACTAACGAGTCATTTACGGGTCGTAATGTTACTAATGAATTACCGAAAAAGGGTTTGTTGATGAAAAAGGCCCTTAGTCAGGGACTGAAACCCGTTAATTTTTATTTTCCAAAATACGAGACTGAGATACCATGATATTAGTTTTAATGAGGAATACACACTAAACTTACTATGTACAGTAATTTTTTAAACAATATAAATAATAAACCGCGTTTTAATCCGGCATACAGTATTTTATTTAAATACCTATATCTTTTTTTTTTTGCATTTTTTTTGTGGCAAGTGGTGATGCACGCTGTTTCTTATATTTTTTTTGTTTTTTTTTTCAGATGCACCGCCCACGGACTAATCCTCTCTATAACATACATGTGCGGGACTGTGGTGCGCGGTATGGGCGACTTTGGTCCCGTAATTAGTACTATATTGTGCGCTCTCTTCGCGATCACGGCCACTGCGCTAGCTGTGCGGATACGATAGGACTGTTTAGACATAGAATAAGAGATAACGTTTATAAATAGTGCGATTTTTAACCCTTAATGGTCATATGGGGTTGATTTTACCCCAGCCGCTTTCGACCGATACGCCAAAGTAGGAGAAAAAATGGGACTTGTAAGAGTATTTATCGGTAGTTTGAACCTATCTAGTACTTTTTGGAAAGCTAATTAAACCTGAAAGCATGCTATTTCAGACTTATGAATCGATTTTTTTTTAAATTGAAAATTACAATTTTTGCATAATTTTTGGTAAAAGAAGTCATTTTTGCAGTTTTTTTTTTTTGACATTTTTTTTATATATTAAAAATTGCTCGAATTAAATACAATCATCACGGTTATTACTCAAGGGTTGAAAATACATTGTAGTTTTTTTACGATTTTTCAACTATTTATCGCCTTCCAAAGTGAGTGGGGTCGATATCACCCCCATTGACTATTGAGGGTTTATAAGGACAAGGTGTCTGAAATTGGTTGATTTAGGGCCAGCGTAGGCACATTATAGTCATTGTAATGGTTGGGATAATATTTAAGCTTATCGCTTCGAATTTAGGTAAATATATCGTCGTGATCGTAGAACAACGACGGTTCTGATTTTTTTACGATTTTAGTTCTATTGTATTAGTCATAACATGAAACTCCTTGACAGTTCTATATTGTATAATTTAGAACTGTCTAAAACCCTTTATCAACAGAACAAATAAAAAAATGTAGTTTGATAATTAGTCAGATAGTTTTATGCAATAAAACTAAAACCGTAAAAAATCAGAACCGTCGTTGTTTTACGATCACGACGATTTGATGTGTTATTTTTCGATGTTATTTCAACGATTACAAAGACAGCTGCTTTGGTAGTGAAAAATTATCTACGCTGTGTTGCCATGTTTACGCCGGTCCTAACAGCCGAAGCGAGTATGGTTAAACGAGTCAATTGCCATACTCAAGGACTAACTTGAATATTTGTCATAGAATAGTCCAGAAAATAATTACGTTAGCGTGAGAAGCAGTGGCTCGATGAAAATATTTAATTATGTAAATAATATTTTAATATTAGGACGATGAAATAAGCTCATATTGATAGAAAGATCCCAAAATCCATAGCTTCTAGTATGATGAACAAACAGAGCAAGAAAAAACATCAAATAAATCAAAATCAATTAATAAATCAGTTTTAAATATATTTTTTAAATTTAAACTTGTGCGGTATCCATTTTAGTTTCGAAGACATCAACGAAAATCTAAAATAGAGATGGCAAAAATGCATCTTTTTTGATTGGATCTTTTGTATCAAAATCAGTCCAAAGATTTGAATCAGCGAAACGTTTCATTTTAATTATTTTATCAGAAATAGATAAATTTTAGAGCGTTGTGGAGACGATGTAGTGACGAGAATTAAGACAGGTATGTTGAGTTGGTTTGGGCACGTAGAAAGGATGGATGAAAGTAGGGAAACGAAAAAGATTTATGAAGCTGTTGTAAGTGGTCGAGCTAGGCGAACGTACCTCGATCGGGGACGTTCTTCAAAAAAACCGACGAGTATGTATGAATTCATTGAGAAAAGTGGAAGAAGCGAAAGTGGTATGCAAGGATCGGAGCATATGGAATTCCGTGTTCTCTGCCTACAGCAATGGGAGAGTCGTGATGTATATGTGTTTGATTAGTGACCCTCGCGTAACACAACTGAACGAACGCGACCCGACTTTGCCCGAAGCGCTCCGAACAGCCTGATTATTCGCACGAAACACAATCTCGTTCGCGTCAGCAAGCGACGCGTGCCGATAGAGTGAGATCGGTTCGAAATGCAATTGATTCAAATGATGCATTTTTGTGTTACGGATTCGAATCAATCGAACGATTAACTGAAACGACTGAATGAGTCGTTTCAGTAAAGAGTTACACACCTCTAAGTCTAAGAAATACCGATTATTCGAGACTTCATTACACCCCAGTAATTTTACGCCAGTTTTTTAAAGTATAGTAAATAAAGGATAGCAACATTAAAAAGCGTTTAGTTCCCTTTTTTATCTCTGCCAATAACATCATGACATAATTTTTACCAAAGACAAAGGAAATTATTAATTAATTCCTTTTTGCTAATGAATTTTTATTTGCTCCAATACGAAAAAAGAATTTATTTACATATCATTAGGTAAATGATTATTTTTCTAAGTAATAATTTGACAGATAAAATATGAATTTGTTCCCTGGCTCTTAATAAAAGTACCAACTCAAGTTGAAATCCATTCTATATAAACAGCTTTCCGTGGAGACTGATGTTTTCCGTGGAGACTGAAGTTTTCCGTGGAGACTGATGTTTTCCGTGGAGACTGATGTTTTCTGTGGAGACTGAAGTTTTCCGTGGAGACTGATGTTTTCTGTGGAGACTGAAGTTTTCCGTGGAGACTGATGTTTTCGTTCGATTTCGTACGGCGGGTTCTGTACTATTTCACATTTGTATTATGTAGTTATCGTATCATATAAAAACAGGATAGTACGACAACTTCGCAGAAGTATTCTGGGAAATATTTACGCGCGAAATTATTAAAAAATATTTAATTTTATATTTTAATATTTTTTTGGCGCGTTCGGTAGAACACCTGCCGTACGCATCGATGGGTCGTGGGTTCGAATCCCACCCGTACGACCGCGACGTTTATATTTTTCTGTAAGCATGTTTTCCCAAAGTCTGGTAACTTCGGGCACTGAACGGGTGGGAGGTAAATCGAAATTCCGACCGTGTAACGAACCACCGTTCATAGATGGAAAAAACCGATAAGTGCGCGTTTGCATAATGCGCGTTTCGGTTTCAGTTTATAAATTTCCGAATGCTCAAAGTAAATAGTAGGTCGACAGCGCATCATTGACTGATGTAAACAACCAATGCATTCGAAGTTACCACAGAAGTATTCCGGGAAATATTTGCGGTTTCGCGAGTAGCACTGGCAATAATTAAATATAATTCTACCATTCTAATCTAAATGTTTAATTAATTTGAAATATGTTTGTATCTTTGTCAATTTTTCTTTAAGATTAATAATAATAAATTCTAAATTTGCTAGCGAGGATAACCAAAGCTAAACTGAATGATTACTAACAAAACTACGAATATTACAACTAATCGTAACATTATTTAGAAAAAATCTGTATTATTTTTCTTTAAATAAAGGTTCCTATTATTCGTTTTCGTCAACTGAGGTGCCATCATATAAATACTCATGAACTACGCTAAAGGCACTAATTTAAATCATCTTTGCAATAGCTCTCTTCTTGCGCCTTAGAAAACGAAATTGCTTAAGTTAACCCTTAGCGACCCGCACATTTTTTTACCACTGCCTTCGAGCAACTCCAGGACATTTTCGAAGCGATACTTATTTTAAATGAAAAGAATTACACGTGAATAATTTTAATTTTATACGCTGACGATACCGTAGCTCGGCTCATACGTGGCGGAGCCAACAGAGTTCTAAGGGTTAACCTTGACATCTGAGAAAATATGAGATCAACCACTAATTCGTAGATAATATCATAGAAAATAGATATACATAGAAGAACAGGTCTTACAGTCGCGCTTGTCACGGTGTCTCTGGGGTAAGAGAAGTTCTCCCCCCAGGCACCGCGGGCTGCTAGTGTCCGTGTGGACGACACTCTGACGTGGAGTCATAGCGCGCACTCTCTCGCACCCAGCCGCTTGTAGAGCGTTATTACCGTTCGCTCGTGAGAGCGAGCGAGACAACGCGATGGGAGGAGTCTGCGGACTGCTCAGATGTGTCACACCGATACATTTACGCGCGCTCTACAGGTCAAAAGTAGAACTAATCTTTCGGTGCCAAAAGTTTGTATTGGCCTGTTCTTCTATATACATCAATTTTCTATGATAATATTTAGTACTTTTGGGACACCTCTTATAATGTTGAATCGATAATAATCACGCGATAACTCGGTATATAAAAGAGATAGCAAAATAAGGTTATACGAGAAAGATCTTTTGAAATATGGATAATTCCACTTTGTACAAAACAAAATTTTTTTTTTTCAGGAAAGTTACAATATGAAAACTTCGTTGAAAACATTTCGAAAATATTTTAAACAGTGGCATTTCGGTTTTTAATTTCAGTTCTAAACGCAAGTAATATGAAATACATTGACAAAAATAAACAAAAATATTTAATATTAATGCGCGTATCACAGAGTTGAATTAAAAAAAATCAGTGACGTTTCGAAAAAAAAAGCGTATTGTAAGTTGACAGCTGTCTGAATTGGAATTTTACTTAATTGCCACATATAAAAAATACATAAATAAGAGAAAAATATTGTTTTTCTTAGTTTTACCAATGAATTGTCATATTTTTTTTTTTTATAAATTAAAATGTATCGATACTTTTTCGTCATTATTTTTGTATATAAGAAAATGTTATACTGTATAAATCAATATTTATAGCGTATCTCAATGTTTTATTTACTTTTTTAGTCAAATTTTATATGAATAATAACAACAAACAAGAATGGGATGTCCATGATGAGTCGAAGGTTCGATTCTCCGGTTGTACATGTTTGTTAGGATACGAAAAGGGATCGTCCATTAACCACGTGAGGCTCGAAAGGGGGAAGGGGTTCGGAAAAAACACTAAATATCACAAGGAGAGGGGGGGATAATGAGATATCAAGTTTATTTTTCATTAATAGCACGATTTATAAACCAAAAAGCGGTGCGTTGCCTTGTATTTAGGGAACGCAATCCCGGGCATGTTTTTCAACGGGATTACGCATCAAAAATCCCGTAATCCCGGGATTCCGAGGCTATCCTGGGATTAGACTATGTGGGCACAAATGAAAAAAAAAATATTTCTTAAAAAAAGGTAGTAAGAAAATAAAATAGACCAAACAATAAAAATTATACTTTTGCAAGAAATCAAAACGACAACACAAAAAACTATTTAGAATTTTAAAATAGAGTATGGGGGGGGGGGGGTAGTCTGAAACCTCACCAGGGATCCCCAGGGGTGGTTTAAAAGTAGGTAAAACATAAGGTGGTTAATGGACGACCCCATAGTAACTGAACTAAGTTAATATTATTTGGTACATCCTATAAAAATTGCAAGATATGTTTGGACATATCTTATATAATATATTTGGATATATAAAGGTGGGTACTGACCAATGTTACGAGGTGTAATGTAACATTCGCATCGAGCGTGTTACGCATCGAGCATGTTACGCTGTATTTTAAAATCGGCATAACATGCTCGTCAAAAGTCGCGACGACTTGCAAGAGCGTACCGACCGAACCGCGTAACACTCAAAGGATTCCGAAACCGACAGCCGGGTGGAGCACTCAAAGCGAGCAACGAGCGGCTCGTTGGTCGATGGTTTCCCCGTAACACGACGTACTGACTGCACGAATGCTCGTTGTGTAACATGTTACATTACACCTGGTAACGTTGGTCAGTACCCACCTTTAGGTTGTCTTTTATTAACGCGAGTATCACACATTTAAATAAAATAATTTATAACGGATTAACACGCGATGTATTGTATTATTTATGCGACCACGGTTGCTGAAAAGCATACGAAACGTCGGCATAAATAAAAAATGTCGTTTTAATCCGTTGTTAAATATTTTATTTAAATATATTAGTTAACGTCAGGTATCAAACGTCTACAAGTTTTTTTTAATTATTTATGCTTTTTAAAACATTATGTTATATTTCTTTCGGAATAACATTAAAATGTATAATTTAACGCTAGGGCAGTCTTGTACCTTATTTATATTCAGTCAAAGTTGGTATTAGTATTGCTATTATGTAAACGGTCAATTCCCATCCACTTACATCTTACAGTAGCTCTGTAGGAAACCAACATTCAGGGACGTAGCTACTGCCATATCAAAGATACACGCGTTGGGGCCCCTAGCTACAGGGGTCCCAAACGCGTGAGAGCGAGTTCCGTTAGGGCTTCGCCGCAGACCCATGCCCATGGGTAAGTTACGCCCCAGAATGTATTTAAAGCCAGGCCACTAGGGGACAAATGTCCTGCGAAACGGGTCCCAAGCGACGTTTGTTGAAATGGCGACGTTGCCAGCGTCGCTCGACATGACAGACGTCTTGTCATGTCGACATGTCAGGCGAAGTATCGTAAAGTCGTGCGTACGCCTAACGTCGCTACAAACATAAGTGGCGCGATGTGGCGACATATGTCAAGCGAAATCGCCCGGATTCGCTTGACATGTCGCCGACACATGTTGTGGGACATTTCTCCCCTAGTGTATCCCTCGCTTAAGAAAGTGTGAGGAGCAGCGGCAGTCTGAATGTAAACGGCATATTGTAGAGGGACATATCTAGATGTGGTCGGGAGAAATGGTTGTAATTCTTTTGTATTGTAATTTTAGTGATTTCACGGATTATTAAATTATCTAAGATTAAATTCTATAGTAAATACTAAAGTACGAGTATAATATTAAACAAAGACGGATTTTGCTCTTCAATATTACTTTTTTTTTATAAATATCTATGGTAGTTTAATATTTCGTGAAAAAATGTCGTGCTTCTAGTTAGGATAGTATGGTACAATAATATAAGAATGAGTTTGAGATTTTTCATCAGGGGCGAATTTAGGGGCTACATCCCTGGGACCTCCACAAAAGAGGGGCCCCACAATAGACTTCGGAAAAAATCTTTCAAATTCCGACAAATAAACTTTTCCTTTGATTTTATTTCGCTGTTGTTCTGATTGTTCTTAAATATTAAAAAAAAGTTGATAATTTGGGGCCTCCATTGTTGCCCCAGGGCCTCCAGCCCCCAAAGTCCGGCCCTGTTTATCATAATGGAATCAATGTAAATAAAAGATCCAATTTTATATCTGTTAAAGCGACATAATCCTTGAGTTATTTAATTTATGATATATACTCATTAATATTTTAAAATTACACCAGCCAAGGTTACAGTATGTAGAGAAATAGGTGTACCGTGGAAGCAATGCTTGGCGGATTTCAAAAGAATTGTAATAATCGATGGGAAATAGGTTCGTATATTATTAGTATTTTATTAACGCGAGTATCACACATTTAAATCGACACCAGCTGTTTATACTAAACTAACTTGAAAAGTATATTTTACGGCAGAAGATTTCAAAGGAAAATTGTGATTATTTTTTAATTATCTTAAATAATTTATAAGTTATCACTATACCTATAGCTTAATTACCTATAAGTTTTAAATAATTTAACAATAATCACAATTTTTCTTTGAAATCTTCTGGCGTAAAATATACTTTTTCAAATTAGCGTAGTATAAACTGCTGGTGTCGAAATAAAATACTTTATATCGTATTAAACGGCATTATTATTATTATTTATCCCGAAGTTTCAGATGATTTTTAGCAAACGTTGTCACGGCAAACTGAAAGGTGACAGTTGTATGATTTTAAATTTCACAATGTATGGCAACATTGAGAAAATTAAAATCAGAAAACTAACGCCATCTATTGCTACAAAGTTGATATTTGCTGTTTTCTATATTATGGCAATATTGACTAACGGTGTCCTCTTGTTGATATAATATAAATAATTAATCGTATTTTAATCCGGTATAAAGTATTTTATTTAAAAAGTTTGTATATTAAGTTGAACTTATAAGAATGGTGGAAGGTGATTATAGTTTGATGATTGGTTGGTTTCAGAAATAATGACTAGTTTTATAGCGACATTTGTAACAAGTCTTGCTCTTTGCGTTGTCATTTATACTATTGTACCATGGTTTAAAGTAATTTAGTATTGCCATATCCTTAATTTAAGTGATATAATAGAGACTGCTTTTATTTTTAATCACTAGATAAATATATAAAAGACAATCCTACATCCCCGCGGATTATTTTATGTTTCTGAGTGGATGTGTAATTAAAATTTTGAAAGATAGTTGTTTATTTGATTTCGTATCGACTGTGTAAATTTCGGGTCGCGAATTTTACTCGATGCTGTCATATCGATTTGCTCACGATAAATATATTTCAGTAATATTTCGCACCTTGAAAACATAACTGACACTGAACGGAAAATGTGTTTTTGGGAAATTTAAATTTATCGTAACGCGTACGAGTTCCTAATAATGACAGTGACACTAGCGCCATCTAGCGGCGTACAGTTGACCTTTTGACGTTGTGTCTGCGTTTTGAATATGAACAATAATCTCACAAGATGGCGCTGATAGTGGAAAATCGTCAGTTTTTGTTTAGTGACGGTTTTGTTTTCAATGTGCGATATGAATTTTATACTGTTATAAGAAAATACAGATGGATTCGATATGTCAAATGTCATTTTAATTTCTCAGTTCAACAATATCTATGGAATATTTATCAGATTTTTTTTAACTGAGGAATAAACAGTTTCGATCATAGAACGGCTCTAGGCAGACATAAACAAGAATTCCAACAAGACCCCAATAAACTTGATAGGCACATGGAAAACCTGATTCTTATTCTCGCGAGAAAGTACACGACAAATGATTAAAAAATTAATAAATAATGATTAAAAATTATAAAAAGATTTTTAATAAAAACCTTTGACTAACAACGCGTGCTGACTTAACAATTGGCGAAGAGGAATAAGGTTTTTTTTATAAAATAAGTTTTAATACAAGTTGATTAATACGACTGAAGTTTGTCGAAAATAATAAAAATTAGTGACAAGTCTTTGTATCGCTCTCAAGAATCAGGTTCCCCGTTCAAGATGTAATATTATTTTTACTAACCCTGCTTAAGATTGATCAAAATATATGAAGAATAAATCTCTCCAAAGGGTCGCGGGTTTGAATCCGACCAATACATGTTTATAATTTTCTATAAATATGGCGTCTTGCATGTCTTCCCCGCGTCTGATCACTTCGGACATTGGAAGTGGGAGGAATATCGAAATTCCGACTGAGTAACGATCCACCTCCTACCTCTTAATTAGAAATTTCTTCGTTTATGGTCCGGGAGCCAGCAACAGATTTTCACGACCAAGTTCCTCTCAAGCGGTAATTAGTAAAATGCATCAGAGTATAGTATTATGAAGCCTCGTGAACGTCAAATGGCGCTCGGGTGGGGGGATGAGTGGTTGTAGCCTCCTTCCTTAAGTGGAGCAGCTGACGGTTTTTCCACCAAGATACAGCCAGCTGACCTATATATTTATCCACAGTTACATATAGGCTATCATCAGGTAAATTTTTGATTGAGAGGAAATCACGGAAAATAATTTTTTTTTTCATGTTCGAGACACCAGCTGTAAGCAGCTGATTATTTTTTTTCGTTGAGATATTGGATTAGCTACAATTTGACAAATTTTTAGCTGAGAGGAAATGAATGAATGTATTTTTTTTTCCTTCGTGCGTGGGACCGCTCATCCCCCCACCCGAGCGCCAGCTGACGTTCACGAGGCTTTATAATACTATACTCTGATGCGTCTGACGAATTATCTCTCGAGAGGAAATAATTAACCTAATTTGCACCTGGCTCCCGGACTATTAGATTTTTTTCTAGCAAAATTGTCAATAATGTCATGTCAGTAAAAAAAATCTAATTTTACATTTACTGCCAGTTCTCAAATCAAGTCTTGCTGTATGCAGTAGGTGCAATTAGTGGCCACATCTAGTGGACGAAACCGGTGGCATAATGTGCGACAAGATTAAGACGGACCATAATTACTATACCTAGACAATTCCTTCTAACCGCGCTAGTATAGTCAATTCTTAACTGACTTCCGTGTTTGATTGTGTATTTAAAGCAATATAAGGCCCCTCAGGCTCGTCTTCCAAGACATTATTCATAGGGTCTAAATGTATTCTTAAGAACTGTCAAAATGTCAAGTTTCTATAGAGAAAGAATTATTTGACAAGTCTCAAAACTAGATTCAAGCCGTTTGAATATAGATGCAAAACTTGTCAAAACGGCGTTAGATATCGTCGATAGAAGACAAACTAAGTTATAAGATATCTCGATATATTATATCTCGACATCGACAACTTTGATAGACAAGATATCTCGATCGACAAATGTTAGACATAAATAGATAATCGATTAAAACGTGAGAAAACGGTCAAAAAATATTGTCGTCGTTGTCATGCTAGGCCCGGAAGACACAAAGAGATAATCGATTAAAACAGGAGAAAACGGTCGACAACATTTTGTCGTGATTTTCATGCTAGGCCGGCTGGTCGTGTTTAGATTTCAAGGACTACTATAAATTAATGAGCGACATCGAAGCGTAACAAGTTAAATGACACACAGGTCTACATTACATAGTTGTATCTTTATAACGCCATAGCTTTTCAGCCTTACATATAAATATTCGAATACTACATATCGTTGCTCTATATATCATGACACCTCGTAATTGCAAATTCATAATATGAAATCAAAATATTTTCTTTCCACATCAACATGTTTGATGTAGAAAGATCTAAAATCGCTTTACCAGCATTTTGTTTTAGCCAAACAAATGAATTAATCATTTAGACAAATCATCTAAAAACAAGAATAACTTTTTCATGAATCTTTTTAGCTACAACATTATAACAGCACTGAAGAATATTAAGTATCATTAAATCTTCAATTTCATGATTTACTCTGGAAAACTCAAAAACTAGAAAATAACAAAAACTGTGGTTAACCCTGCATCTAATATAGGCTATATCTTATTAAATTTATATTATTTAATTGATATGTTTCAATATTGTATGTATAATGTCCTTGAAATCTAAAAATTCGATATTGCCACAAATATATTCAGGAAAATATTTACGGTACGAATAAGAGGCTGTGACTGAATACAAAGAACTATTATAAATATTAAGACATTTTCAAATACGGAAGTTGGCCTGTATCAATACGTAGTAAAGACAACAATATTTTAAATTATACCTAGCTATTATTAATAATAGTAATATCGATTCATAATAAAACGTATAATATTGAACTTTGTTTTATTTTTCTCCCACAGATTAGATTAATTTGCAGTTAGCTAGCTATTATAATAATTATGATTATAATGGCCTTCGAATGAGTCAAGAGCTTTTAAAGATTTACACAGTAGCACAGGCCCATACAAACTTTTGGCACAGAAGAAGTAGTTATACTGTTGACCTGTAGAGCGCGCGGCAATGTATCGGTGTGACACACGAATCTGAGCAGTCCATTGACTTCTCCCCTCGCGCTGTCTCGCTCGCTCTCACAACACCGCTCTACAAGCGGCTGGGTGCGAGAGAGTGCGCGCTATGACTCCACGTCAGAGTGTCGTCCACACGGACACTAGCAGCCCGCGGCGGCTGGGGGGAGAACTACTCTTACCGCAGAGATACCGTGACAAGCGCGCCTATAAGACCTGTGCTTCTATGTTCTTCGGAGAAAGGACTGAAACCGGTTATTTTTTTTCCCAAAATACGTGTCGGACTGAGATACCATGATATTAGTTTTAAAGATTACACACTACACCCACAGATTACACACCACAGTAATTTTTTTCAGTAAGTATGAATAAAAACGAAAGAATAGAACATAGTAAGTTAACCGGTATTCAGTCCCTGCTTTGGAACTATTCTCTCGTAACACTGCTCTTATATGGTGTCAAGTTGCGATTCAGTTTAAGTCTTGGATGTCCGAATACTCGAAATAAAAATGGCTGAAGTATCACCTACCACCGACAAAAAAACATCAATAATATTAATAATTTATTTATAACTTACAACTAAAATCACATGTTAGTTTATAATTGATATTCTCGTTCCAATGTTTATATACAAAATGACAACATTTCAAATGCTATTAATAATCGAGAAATCTCATACAAACTCTAACCACTTAAATTTGAACTAGTAATTGTAACTAGGTATATTTTCACATCTCCCTCCGAAATTTTAGACTTTTTGATTAATCTATCTTATATACAGATATGATAATTTTAAGAGGGTAGTCACCAATTTCCTTCCATCATTCAATTTGATACTTAAATGATATAAAACTCACTAGAATCTAGATAATGTGAGTTATATCATTTTAGTTTTTGATTAAACCGTATATTTACATATAATAAACATATCATATTAAGAGGGTAGTCTCCAATTTGGTACTTAGATGATATAAAACTCACATTATCTACCCTCGACGTTTTAGTTTTTGATAAAACCGTCTATTTACATATATATACAGATCATTTTAAGAGGGTAGTCTCCAATTTCCGAATCAGTAATCGATTTATGAAATTTATCTAACACCAAATACTTAAACCTTTTTCACTTTGTAGATTCTGAAAGACAAAAAATAACAATATTGAGGTATAGACAGGATGCCATTACGTGCCGTTTTATGTTGAGGAGATACTTAAGTATTTATTATTTACTAAAACACGACTGTGAAGCAATTTGTACGCAAACATCCCTTTTTTTTGTTTTTTTTAAAGAGGGGATTGCATTTACACACTGGATACCCCCCGCGAGATGTTATGCGGGGGGAGTGTGGAACTCAAGCTCACACGGTGATTCAGTCAGAAAGCCGGGTGAGTAATACCCACTTAACCCCTCTTGACCCTCAGGTCCGATATGAGGTTTCTGGGATCGCAGAGTATGCTGCCAAAAACCCCGACGGAAAATGTTAAGCCACCTTTTTGCCGTCTGCACAGGTATCAAACTTCCACCAATTTTATGATATCCACCCTTCCGAGATTCAAACATCCCTCAAGTTTCTCAAACATTGATCACCAATAATTATAACACTTTTAAAAGCGAATAACACTTAGTAACCAACCCGGGAATCGAACCCAGGACGTATGCTCTTACGGATGAACGTGCGACCGCAAGGCTACATATGCTGTTACGCACACATCCCTAGCTAAGACGCTATTCGTCGAATACACAAATTGTTCAATGGAAAGCGGTATTTTAAATTCAATTAGAATCATATTATTTTGACGGGCTCGTTGGCGCGTAGTAGAACACCTGCCGTGCGCATCGGTGGGTCGTGGGTTCGAATCCCACTGGGAGCACATGTTTATAATTTTCAGTAAGCATGTCTTCCCCACGTCTGGTAACTTCGGCCATTGATCGGGTGGAAGGAATATCTGAATTCCGACCGGGTAACGAATTACCGTTCATAGATGGAAAACCGTGAAGTGCATATTGCGCATTTTGGTTTCATTCTATGGATTTCAGAATGCTCGAAGTAAAAAGTAGGTCGACAGCGCATCATTGAGGTAACCTACCATCTAGTGAACCTCATTCTCGTCTGTCGATATCTAACAGAATTAAGGTATTGATAATAATTCCCTATAAATTTCATCAACTTTGGTTAAGCAGTATAATAAATACTCACACAGTACTTCCATTACAATTATCCTGTAAGTTAAAATCATAAACATCGCTTTGCAGCGCTTTCTTGAGTTTGTTCACGACTTCGCTATTTTCCCCAGTATCTTCCACGCAAAGTTTGAAAAATTCCACCAAAGCTGCGTATTCCATTTCATTAAATGTCCCCAAAAACCGGAATTCCGTAAATCCATCATCATTTGAAAAGTCTATGAAATAGTCAACGACTTTCTCTAGAATCTTTGGTACGGTTAATACTTTTTGGGTGGCGTGTTGCTTGCTACCGTATTCCATTAGTTTATTTTTGCAATCGACTTTCTGTTTTACATCTGTATTTGTTTTTTGTTGTTCTTTATTGTTTTTTAATTTATCAACTTCAATATTTTCTGATACTTTACGATGAGCACTTTCTTTTTCATCACTATTCTGGTCAAAAATCAAACAATTACTACCATGACTCATTTCTTGTTCATCAATTTGTTGAGAATCTGTTTTTAAGGTATTATTTTCACATAAATTTACGGATAATTCTTTACGTTTGTCGCTTTCTTCAGCAAATTTCAAAGAGTTATCAGCATTACATTCTATATTATGATTCAATTCTTTTTCAAGATTAATTTCTAAAGACTTAGCTTTACTTTCATTGTTCACTGATTCACATTGACTTCCACTACACAATAAAGCCTCATTATCTTTATCACAAACATCCATATTTTCAGTTTCTTCACCAAAATGTTGTTTAGGAATGTTCTCTATATTAAATTTATTTAAATCATTTATTGAAGATTCACCGATTTCATTATTTTTGCTTTCTATTGGTTCATGCGTTTCATTCTCAGATATATTTTCTTGTACTGATGTATTTTGATTTAGGAGACTTGGAGGTTCTTCTTTTTTATCATTTTTACAATCATCAATTAATTTTATCACTTCAATTATTTTACTCTCATTGTCTACTTTTTTATCATCATTGGTACCATCATCACTTTTTAGTTTGGTATCTTCAATATTTTCATCTTCATCTTCTCTTAAATCTTCTGGTATTACTAGATACATATTATTCGGAGCGTCTTTGTATAAACCAAGCTGCCTGCAAAAACAAAATGAATTATAAATAATAATAAATATTATAAAGAGGAAAAATTTGTATTTTCGTGTTACGAAAAAACTACTGGACTGAATTTAAAAATTCTTTTACCAATAGAAAGCTACATTATCGAATAACAGTACATCTATACTGCACCCGTGTGAAGCCGGGGCGCGTTGCTAGTAAATAATATAAGCGTAAGGTTAGTTAGTTATGCCAATCACCCACGAAGATTTGCGATTCCAGAGAGCTTTAGTTACTGACTTTTAAAGAATGGAAAATGAAAGGTTGTCTTTTATTAACGCGAGCATCACATATTTAAATAAAATACTTTGTAACGGATTAAAACGCGATTTATTATTTATATTATTTATCCCGACGTTTCTGATAGACTGCCCGTGACCACGGTTTCTGAAAAGCATAAGTAATAATATTTTATTTGAACGAAAGGTTTTGGAAATATCGCTATCCACAACTAGGGTTTGTTGAAAATATATTCAAAGATACAAAAACCATCCAAATCTTTAAGATCTTCATTTATCCAATTCTATAAGACATACATATAAATGCTATATACCAATCGACCTTACCTATTGGGATGCACTCCTGAACTCTCCGTGTGCAAATCGTAATCATTACATTCGAGTATTTTTTGTATAATATCCATTTGTTCCATATTCTCGGCATCCCACAGATAATCCATACTAACTATCTCTTCTACCAAATTGTGTATGACCTTTCTTTCATTGTTACTCAGTTTTTTATCAAATAACAATTCCGTTTCCGAGTCGTTTTCAACAAAATTCAATATTTGGAGTAGAGCATTCGTTTTGAAATCGTCTTTGGCCTGTCTTTTAGCTGATCTATTAGCCTTTTTATTGGCAAATTTGGATCGTTTGGGTTTCAAATTAGGTTTGGGTTTCAAATTAGGTTTGGGGTTCAAATTAGGTTTGGGGTTCAAATTAGGTTTGGGGTTCAAATTAGGTTTGATAATTTTCGTCTCCGTTATTTCTGCTTGTCCCAAACCTTGTTTTTTTGTTGCCTGCGGAATTTACAAAAACATTGTATTACCACCCATAAAGAAAAAAAAACAAATAAGAAAAACCAGTCACATAAATAATATCGTTTTATTTTTACATATTTTAACGTAAAATGAAAAAAAAATTGAAAATAATTTATTCATTTAGGTAACACAATGTACACTTATGAATGTCGATAAAATGCTTCTTTCTAATTTTACATTTACTGCCAGTTTTCGAATCAAGGGCGTAGTACGGACGAGAACTGGCAATAAACTCTCCGCCACTCTTTTTAATCGCCAAGATTTTTGTTTTTTACATCACAGGACTCCTAAAATAGTACACGATACAGTTTGACTAGGTACATCGTTGACTCCTTTTTATTATATCGTTCATAGAGAGGAAACCAGTGAAAACGGGAGCTAGCCTTGTTTCACATAAAGATAACCTATATTAACACTGCCGACCAAACGAATTGAGTCTGATTATTTAGGCAACGCATATTTTAACAGTCACAACTAATGAATATCCCCATAATTTATAAAAAAAATACAACAATACTTTATATCAGGGACTGAATACCGGTAAATTTACTATGGGAGTTATACCGGTATAATAAAGGTTTTTGTTAATATTCTTTCGTTTTTATTCATATTTACTGAAAAAAAATACTGTGGTATGTTTAGTGCGTATAACTTTTTAAAACTTATATCATGGTATCTCAGTCAGACACGTATTTCGGAAAATAAAAATTAACCGGTTTCAGTCCCTGCTTTATATTGGGTAGGCATAGAGCTGCACTGAGGTAGGAAATCGCAAAGACACGATAACTACAGCTGCGGTCTGCGATGCAGTCACACGTCGTCATGTTCGCCAGACCTAGTACTGCCGGCCTAGTATGACAACTGCAACAAAAATTTGTGGACCGTTTTCTCGTGTTTAAATCGATTATCTCTTTATTTCTTCCAGGTCTAACATGGCAATTACAGGTTAAACTCGACCTTTAATATCAAAAATATATATATTTGTCGATCGACATATCTTTTCTATAAAAATTGTCGATGTCGAGATATAATATATCGAGATATCTGACATCTTAGTTTGTCTTCTCTCGTCCGCGAGATATCTCGTGGCGGTCATGCTAGGCCGGCTGGTGGGGTCAAGAGATCGCTAACTTAAGGCGCACCAGCAAATAAGAATTATTTATTTGAAAAAACATGGTACAATGGTTGGTAAAATTAAAATATTTTGGCGATCGCATGTTTTGTCAGTAATAGGCATATAAATGTATTTGGTTTTACACTCGTTACATATCCATTGCACCCTCTTTGCCCCGCACAAACAGTACCGTCACCCCTCTGTCGCATCAACCCAATAAAAGGAAGCGGACAACACAGATTGCGGTCTTTAATCGTGTACCTCACATCGGTCCAGTTTAGCCCATACAATTAGTTACTTTGTAATATTAATTAAAGTAAATTCACGTAATTATACAATTACAATACCCCGTTTGTACCCGGCCTACCGCCACTACCCGAGTTGACCCTGTATGACGTCCATTTTAGCCTCAGTATAAGGGTACGAAGAGACCCCGCAGATGGGCAGATGGAGGTGGTTGTGTATCGCCTCAGATCCCGAAGGCACCGGGCTCAGACGGAGTCCCCAGCTAGGTCTTGGAGCTATCTCGGGCTAGGACTTTTCCTAGGACATAATATGAGTGACGTGCTCATGGGAGTGGTTGCCGGAAGGACAGTTCCCAAAGCTGTGAAAGGAGGGTCGCTTGTGTCTCATTCGGAAGGCATTTCAACGCTATTTTATCATATGAGAGAGAGAGAGAGAGAAAACATTTATTCACTGTCACACCTAACAATACATAATTATTCATACACAACACAGTTTTTTTTTGAGCAACTGACAGCGAAAAGGCAAAGGACTCAACATATCGTGGTCACTTTTTACTTTCTTACTTTTTACACGCGGGTGATCGCGTGGATGCCGTCTATTACCGGGTTAATTGGCATAATCTTAGAAAAACTTACCCTCTTTTAATCTGAAGAAACCCTCTAACATCCAGTCACATAATTTTCATTGTATATCTTCGTTTTATTCAATCCACATTGAACCAGAAAAACCACCCTAGAAACTTCTTTGCCCACCCTCGACGGTAAAATATCGCATTAAATGACTGTGATTAAGGCAGCCCCCCCCCTGGACAAAATCCCTTGCTACGCCAATGTACTTTTGCCCCAGAAAGGTTCGACCACAATTATAATAAACCCCAATCCTAACTTTTGTCCGCATGGTTTAAAAAATCCTGAATCTTATTTTACCCCACAAAATCGATGAAGATCTTGATTCACCTTTTTCTTCAATTATTTAAAGCCCAAAACAATGTTTTCATCAAAATCAACCACACTATTTATAGGGAATCAAAATCTATGGTTATGGAATATATTATAATTTATTTAATAATTATTACAGAATCCCAGACCACTGCAAATGGAATTTTCACTGTCTTCAGACCCTTCAAATATGAAAACATTTGTTATAAAAAAAACTCTAGATGACAGTTTTCCACCCCGGACTATTGAAGAACCAGTCTTTATACCTTTTTAGTTTAGACATGACTTCATCTAGATGACATTTTCTACATAAATAATAACAAAGAACAAAGATTTACATAGAAGCACAGGCCCATATTAACTTTTGGAACAGAAAAAGTAGTTCTGCTTTTGGCCTGTAGAGTGCGCGGGACATACACATCTGAGCAGTCCGCTGAGTCCGCCATATTCCCCTCATAAATCTTATTTAACTGCCAATTTTGTGTACACATCCCATTTACACTGTGTTTGCTTGACACTTATACTTAAAATATGTTTTGTTTCTTTCGTTCTGTAAGTAGTCTTTTTATATTCGATAGATCGAGATAAATCATACTTATGAATAAGATCGTTGTTGTCCCAAAATAGTCATTAAGATATTTACTCTGTTTGTTTATGGGGTAAACCCAATGGCGTAGCATAGTTCTCTAGCACCCGGTGCTGATCCCAAATGTGTCACTCTACTTATTTGTTTATCTCAACAACTACAATACAATACAACAAATAAAATACCAGTCCGAATATTGTGTTGTATTAACAGCTTTGCTTTTCACCGGAACTAATTCGGATTATAGACTGTAGTTTCATTACGAAACCTTTGGTGGGCTGCCCGCAGCCCGCGTTCTAAGAATTTATAATAAAACGAACGGTTCTACAAAATAATGTATTTTTATTTTCCCATTCCCATGATTATAAAACATTTTCACATAATGTGGCCTCTATTTCTATGGTTACAAAACATTGTCACATTATGTGGCATGTGTAAGAACAGTACAATCTTCTCAATCTTGTTTTCAACCTTGGGGACCTAAAAATGATTATTCAACAGCTTTTGAGAAGAATTCACTTTAAGGGTACCCAAATGTTTGATTACAAATTTCAGCAAGGCTGATGAAT
Source organism: Anthocharis cardamines (assembly GCA_905404175.1). Lineage (NCBI taxonomy): Eukaryota > Metazoa > Arthropoda > Insecta > Lepidoptera > Pieridae > Anthocharis > Anthocharis cardamines. The sequence continues at coordinate 4,792,952 of FR989979.1, forward strand.
TTTAATTCAAAATGATTTCAAAGGTGCCGAAGTAAGAAAAATGTAGGTAATCTGAGGGTCTAATATGAATTCGTTCGTGCTAATCTTTATGTTGCCAATTTTTACGTCAAGATGAACAGAGTAGTCCGGTCTCAGAGATAAACAAAATAGTTTAAGAAACGTATTTAAATATAAAATGGAAAGACTTTATTGATTTGCTATTTCAAATGCAAAATACCAAATTGTATAGTATTATATTTTAAATTATAACTAATGGAAAATATGTCTCAAAAATTTCAAATAAAATACAAAATGCTTTTTAAAAAGGTATTTAACTGCAAATACAAAATAGGTATTTTGTATTTGCAGTTAAAATACAAGTACATATTTCAAATGAGTCGCATATCTGCATTCTCGACTGTGACTTATCAAAAAAACTACAACGATTTCGCAATCAACTGCTGAATCTCATAACACTGACAAATTATTTATTTCCTTTGATCAGACTTTCAGAATATTACGAACAAAAATTGTTTTGTTTTTTTTTTAAAGTAAATTCTTATCAATTAGAAACTAAGTAAATGAAAAGCACCCCTAAAACTAATAAGATTAGAAGATATTTAAAATTAGAGGTCATTGACGGTTTTTGTGTTAACGAAATGAAACTGTTAATTACAAACTGATAACCTGTTAAAAAGCAGCTAATTTTATTAACAGTTAATAAATTCAACTGTTGAAAGATGTTAGCGACTACGCATTGAATGTTCGTTGAGCTAATCCGCGCGTTGCGTTCGAAAATCGTTGAATGAAACAGTTAATATATTTAACGGCTTTTTCGATAAACGAAAAGCAGCTAATTCGTTAACGTTAGAAAAGCGATTCAAAAAAGCTGCTTGTTGAATTAACATCCACTCTTAGTTAAAATTGACGGGCTCGTTGGCGCGTTCGGTAGAACACCTGCCGTGCGCATCGATGGGTCGTGGGTTCGAATCCCACCGGGAGCACATGCTTATAATTTTCCGTAAGCATGTTTTCCCCACGTCTGGTAACTTCGAGCATTGATCGGGTGGGAGGAATATCTAAATTCCGACCGGGTAACGAACCACCGTTCATAGATGGAAAAACCGTGAAGTGCACATTGCGCGTTTCGGTTTCAGTCTATGGATTTCCGAATGCTCGACGTAAAAATTAAGTCGACAGCGCATCATTGACTGATGTTCTGTGGCTGAGGTATCACCTACCATCAAGTGAACCTCATGCTCGTCTGTCGATATCTGACATAAAAAAATATATATATGAATAATAAAAAAAGTGAATAAAAATTCTACGGCTTTATAATAGCCATGAATTTATTTATTAGAGGAACTTCATACATTCCTCCGACCACGATTAAATTATCCACCGCCACGGCGAGATTCATTTGGACCACGATTAATTCCCAAAAAAGCACGATTAATTCCAAAATGACCACGATTGCCACCAAACTGACCACGTCTTACTCTAAATTGGCCAATTGGAGGACTGTCATAAAACTGTCGAAGATTTTCCCCAAACGAGCCTCTAAAGCGACCACGATTAGCCCCAAACCGACCACGATTGAACCCACGAATAGGACCAGACCGATTGTAACTAGAACCCTCAGATATACCATAGTTTGCCGATCCTGCCCTCTCTTGAGATTCCTCTGAATCACCACAGTCAAACCAATTTCTGATAGAAGTTGCAAAAGGATTAGTCTCTTTAATTTTGAAATGTATAGTCGTAAAACCCAGCGTCGCTTTTAGATCATTTGCTTTCAATGTCTCTAAAGAGCCTTCATCGATAGTAAATGCTACAACTAACCCATTATCCACCTTTCTCCCATTGAAAACCCTCCAGACTTCAGTATTTAAACCAGAATTTTGGACTCTCAACAAACTAAGTGCTTCTTCTATAGATTTTGCCTCATGGTGAGGTATGTAAACGGTTACCATAACACCCATAAGTAGATCCCCATTATCTTTGATAGTCAGCTGGGCTTGAGGCCAAGGCTCTAATTTTGGAATCTCTTCCAAAAGCCAATCCTTACTCAATTCATCTTGACAAGTGACCAAAACCCAACCCTTTTTGTGAACTAACCCCGTGAACTTCGGCCCGATCCCCTTGGTGGTAATTTTCAAAATGGCCTGGTTCAACGCCCTGTGCAATAATTCCATTTGCTCTTCAGTCATCAACGTGTTGTTATAAATACAAACGTTAAGCGATCCGTCACTGCCAACGGTGTCGTCTTGTTTTTCTTCAGTTTCCAGAAGGTTCGATTCACGTGCTTCTTCTAATAGCTGTTTTAATGGTGTTCTACACAAATGTATGGCCTGTTCGGATGGAATGTTGGCATCTACGAGACGCTTAAGACGTCTCTTGGCAGCGCCTGAAATATTGCCAGTGCCATAATTGCGGAGACGAGGTTCACTTACATATGCAGCGTTGGGCGCGATCGGCTCTACAATTCCTTCCCCTGATCTTCCCAAGCCACCCCCTGACCAACCCATTTTCTTCATCATGCTGAAAGAGACATGTGTATGTATACATGATCTGAGTTGAACGAAACAGGTATTAAATTTAAGGCTGGTATTTCACCACAGACAGTGAGGCAAGAGGGTAAGAGTTTGGTACCAAGGGAGGGAAACGCCGGAGAGGTCGCCAAATAAAAAGATGGGACATGGGGGACAGGAAGGAATGGCGAAGATTGGAGGCCTTTGCCAATAGGCACACAGAAGTGGGGGACATCATTTAAAATTAAGTAAATGTTAACATAATATTGTCTTTTATTAACGCGAGTATCACACATTTAAATAAAATACTGTAAACCGAATTAAAACGCGATTTATTATTTATATTGTTTAAATTATTTATCCCGACGTTGCGGATGCATTTCAGCAACCGTGGTCACGGGCAGACAGAAAGATGACAGTTGTCTGATTTTTGAAATGTCGCAAAGTTGCCATATTAACGCCATCTATTCCTACGGAGTTGATATTTACTGTAATTTTCTATATTATGACAATATTGACTAACGGTGTCCTCTTGTTTTTTAGTATGTTTGATTTGGGGTTTTAGATTTTTAATTACTGGATCCCAGGTGTTGGAAAATCTGAAACCATCTCTACTGAAGTTAGGATATTTTTTAATTTCAATAGCCTCGCGTACTAGTCTGGGAAAGAATCTACTTTCTCTTGCAGGGATTTTCGGTTGGTCGAAACGTATGTAGTGGTTTGGCTTGTCTAGAGTATGTTCACATACTGCGGGATAAATAATTTAAATAATATTAATAATAAGTCGCGTTTTAATCCGGTATATAGTATTTTATTCAAATGTAAACAACTCATATTTAAGCATATTTCACACAAGCGAGGTCAAAGCTAAGCTACGAAACTATGACCAACCACAGCTTTGTAGTGTAGCAGAGCGCATAAGATTGAGAAGAAGATGCTATGGAGATGTTCTGAATATCTCGCTTAATTAAAAATTCAAAGACTGAAAAGCAACTGCAAAAACATGTATTATGTATCAGTCAAGAATAATAATTAAAATCTGTCTTCAAGTGTGCCTTAACTTCAGTACTTGAGTGAATTCCCGCCACCTAGTGGGGCACGGGACAGACACATTTCTGTGTCTGTTTCACTGATAATTTTTCTCTACAAGCAATTCAATCAGGGTTTGGTTCCCTGCCCGACTGAAACAATTTTTTTTATATTGTTTCCACGGGCGAACCTATGACCTCGAATCTCGATACCATGAAAGCATGGAGGCGGTCAATTTCAGTACTATAGTCCGCGCGGAAGTGCTAGTCTCCACCTGAGGTATGTGAGCGGGGAGACGGGGGAGGGCGCGTATTTTCAAGACGCGCACGAGATATATGAGAACAGATAAATCTCCAGATAACTATGTTAAAAACTGTCTTAATTAATGTTACGGGTAAATTATAAAATTATATTTTCTATTTCCGGGCTAAACAAAACACACAGTTAAAAGTGTTAATAAATTTTTATTATTAATGGTACAAAACAGTGTTAAAAACAAATTAACATTTCTCAATAAGTATTCAGGTTTCCGTGAAGATGAAAATCTTGTAATTTCCGATGTTTGCAGACTCGAATTTCATCTTTATTTTTTTCGAATTTCATCTTATTTTCATATTTAACCCATGTTTGTTTGGAATAAACTGACGCGAACAAATAAGTTGTGTAACCGTCGCGGCGGTCGACGGCCGACTGAGTCAGCTTGACGTGTGTAAATACCCCCCGCCCTGCCGCTCACATACCGCAGGAGGAGACTAGCACTTGCGCGTACACTATAACTAATCATTAAATACGTTTGATAAAATAATAGAATACCTTTCTCCTCTCCCCAAGTCGACGGGTTTCTGTAAGGCCTTATTCAATTGTGCTTCAACTGGATTCAGCTTATGTCTTCCGGCATGAAGTCTTCTGTCATTGTAACTGGGACAACATAAGTTGAAGTAGCTTTTAAATTTGACACTAATTGTTACCTGAGTTGGACGCTGTTATGCAATAGTGTCAACCCACATGGTTGCCATTTTGAGAAAATTGAGTTTGAAGTTTTAATTAGGTTTTACGAAATTTCTTTTAAATTTTTTTTTTTTTATGTCAGATATCGACAGACGAGCATGAGGTTCACTTGATGGTAGGTGATACCTAAGCCACAGCACATCATTCAATGATGCGCTGTCGACCTATTTTTTACTTCGGGCATTCGGAAATCCATAGACTGAAACCGAAACGCGCAATGTGCACTTCACGGGTTTTCCATCTATGAACGGTGGTTCGTTACCCGGTCGGAATTTAGATATTCCTCCCACCCGATCAATGCCCGAAGTTACCAGACGTGGGGAAAACATGCTTACAGAAAATTATAAACATGTGGTCCCGGTGGGATTCGAACCCACGACCCATCGATGCACACGGAAGGTGTTCTACCGAACGCGCCAACGAGCCCGTCAAAATAACAGTAATAATATATTTTTTTGTATACTAAATGTATATCGTTTTTTTTGGTAGCAATCAAAGTAATAGAATTTAGTGCATTATTGTTAAATATTCTAAACATTTTAGCGTTTCGTGCCTGTTAGTTTTTTCAATATTTTTGCTATTAAAACGATTTAAATGATATATATCTCTTTTGAAATATATACTCCAGCTCATAAGGAAGCAATTGGTATAAACATTTATTTTTTTATCATTTTGTGGGTTGATACGATTGCTTAACAGCGTCCAGTTGGTGTAAAAGCTTAAAACTTTATCAAATAATTTAAATGTGTGTTTAAAAATATTTTTGTGCTTCCCTACAGTTTAGACAACATAAATGGTGTATTTTTACCTAGATGGAAATTGAACATTCCTCCTAAGAGTTTAAAGCAAAATCAAAATCAAATCAAAATCAAAAGTTTTTTATTTCAAATAGACCTTTGCAGGCTCTTATGAAACGTCTAGTTGCACGGTTCCAAAAAGTGGGTCTCATGGAGAAGAACCGGCAAGAAACTCCATGGACACTCTTTTCAACAATGGTTTAGCTTACAAAGACTCGGTTACAATAGTAATAATCGGCTGAGAAGTTTATATAATGCAAGGTATACAGAGATTCTATACAATGCAAAAGAATATAAGGTTTGAGGGAGCTATATTGCACAATGAGTTACCCGAGGATTTAAAGAAGTCTTGAAGTCTATTGGTGTTTTTAAATGAAAATTAAAAGATTATTTGCAGCAGGAGCAGAATTTGTAATTTTAATTTCTTAATTAGCATAATAATTGTTCTGTTACTCTGTGTTATACTTGTAAATAATAATTTATTTATTTTATTTAATTAATTTAAATAATATATTTCTCTTATTAGTGTAGATATGTTCTTTGAATAAAATAAATTATTTAAACCTAAATTGACTGGATGTACGGTAAACATGTTCAAAGAAAGAATTGCAGCCGGCCTAGCATGACCGCCACGAGATATCTCGCGGACGAGAGAAGACAAACTAAGATGTAAGATATGGAGATATATTATATCTCGACATCGACAATTTTGATAGAAAACATATCTCGATCGCCATATATATCTATTTTTGATATTAAAAGTCGAGTTTTAAGTGTAATTGTCATGTTAGACCCGGAAGAAATAAAGAGATAATCGATTAAAACACGAGAAAACGGTCGACAAAATTTTGTCGCGGTTGTCATGCTAGGCCGGCTGCACTGTTTTTTTTTTCATTTTTTTAACGATATGCGGTAAAAATTGATTTAAATAAAAAAAAATGTGGAATAAGGACTGGCTGAAAATCAGCGCTGTACAGACCCCGGTTTGTCAGCTTTATGCTGAGCCTGCTGCCTTTTGTCACGAGTCTAGTATTTAGTATTTAAGCTTATTATTCTTATTAATAGCACATTATGTATTTACTTGTGGCAATAAAGATCATATTATTATTATATTACGTATACATGCCAATATACCTATCTAACTAAAGTATACAGACTACTACTAAAGACCTGGCTAATGAACTGTTATGTTTTATAATTTACCTCATGTTCATGTCATAGTGTTGCACTCATATATTTATTTATCAACGAATATAATATATCTTTTCTTTTTCCTTTTTTTTATGTTATATATCGACAGACGAGCATGAGACTCACTTGATGGTAGGTGACACCTCAGCCACAGAACATCAGTCATCGATGCACCGTCGACCTACTTTTTACTTCAAGCATTCGGAAATCCATAGACTGAAACCGAAACGCGCAATGTGCACTTCACGGTTTTTCCATCTATGAACGGTGGTTCGTTACCCGGTCGGAATTTCGATATTCCTCCCACCCGATCAATGCCCGAAGTTACCAGACGTGGGGAAAACATGCTTACAGAAAACTATAAGCATGTTGTCCCGGTGGGATTCGAACCCACGACCCATCAATGCGCACGGCAGGTGTTCTACCGAACACGCCAACGAGCCCGTTCTTTGCCAAACCAAACGGAACTTGTTTTCCTCAAGAATCAAATCTAAGCCTCTAATGCTGCTATAGATATATATATATAACTGCTATAGATTTCACATCCAGAAAAATATAATTAAAAACCTTACCTTGGACCCATTCCTTCATCAGGATGACGACTTTGGTCTCCATTCAAATTGTCAGCCGGCGTAAAAAATTGGTTGTAGTTTGGCGTTGGAAACGATTTTCGTTGTTGGGGACCGCTTTGTCTGTTCATGGGGTTCTGTTTCCTGGTAAACATCAGTTGGTATGATTATTTAAACCATGTAGGGTAATATAATAACCTAGGCAAACTAGGGTAATTGCAATCAGCCGGCCTAGCATGACAACCGCGACAAAATTTTGTCGACCGTTTTCTCATGTTTTAATCGATTATCTCCCTAATTTCTTCCGGGTCTAACATGACAATTACACTTAAAACTCGACTTTTAATATCAAAAATAGATATATTTGTCGATCGAGATATCTTTTCTATCAAAATTGGCGATGTCGAGATATAATATATTGAGATATCTTATATCTTAGTTTGTCTTCACTTGTCCGCGAGATATCTACTGATGGTCATGCTAGGTGGGCAGCAATACTAATTCCTTTATTTGTTTATAAAACAAGTAAAACAGAACTGGTTTTTCTAAAGAATCAAATCTAAGCCTGAAGTAGGTACTACAGATTTCAAATTTGATTTAAGAGAAAAAATTAAAAAAATATTATTTGAAAGAAAAAGGATTTAGAAATTGAACTTTCTTTTTTTATAAATTGAGTTTTCACCTTAATTATTTCAATTTGAGTTTTAAATAGGTATTAACCTCACCTTGGACCCATTTCTCCATCAGGATGACGACTTTGGTCTCTATTCAAATTGTCAGCCGGCGTAAAAAATTGGTTATAGTTTGGCGTTGGAAACGACATTCGTTGTTGGGGACCGCTTTGTCTGTTCATGGGGTTCTGTCTCCTGGTAAATATCGGTTGGTATGATTATTTAAACCAAGTATCTTCTTAGAACAAAATGGACCCGTTGTTGAGAATCGGAATTATTATCCAAATTTCACAAACAGCCGACGAGAGAAGACAAACTAAGATGTAACATATCTCGATATATTAAATCTCGACATCGACAATTTTAATAGAAAAGATATCTCGATTGACAAATATATCTATTTTTGATATTAAAAGTCGAGTTTTAAGTGTAATTGACATGTTAGAAATAAAGAGGTAATCGATTAAAACACGCGAAAACGGTCGACAAAATTTTGTCGCGGTTGTCATGCTAGGCCGGCAGAACTAAAGAAAATTATAGATTAAATAAATTAGAATCAGATAATGCGTTACGTCAATAAAAAAGTTTTACGATAATGGGTACCCAATCCATGCGTCTGGTTGTCTCCCTAAATATAGCGAGGGGACCGATGGCTGGCCATGCGTCGTACTCGTGAACGGGTGCTACTTGTGGTGACAGGTCGGACTTGAATTGTGTATGCGGTGATGTTATCTATTTCGACTAGGTATTTGCGTGTTGTTCCCCCGAAAATATAAGTACTTTTCACCATGCCTACTGCTGATAGACTACAGTATGCAGCCTTCTATTAAATTTGACCTGGATAATGAACTGTTATATTTTATAATTTACCTACTCCATAATGGGACATCTCATAATATATTTATTTATCAACAAGTATACATCTTTTCTCTGCCAAACCAAAAGAAATAAAACAGAACTTGTTTCTCTTAAGAATTAAATATAAATCTCTACTGAATTGCTACAGTTTTCATACTCGCTTGTAGTCAAGAAATCCAGTGGAGATATCTTATTTATCAAAGCTGTCGATGTCGAGATATAATATATTGAGATATCTTATATCTTAGTTTGTCTTCACTTCTTCATCTTCCTTTATTTATTTATAAAACAAGTAAAACAGAACTCGTTTTCCTCAAGAATCAAATCTAAGCCTGAAGTACTACAGATTTCAAATTTGATTTAAAAGAAAAAATTAAAAAAATATTATTTGAAAGAAAAAGGATTTAGAAATTGAACTTTCTTTTTTTTAGAAATTGAGTTTTCACCTTAATTATTTCAATTGGAGTTTTAAAATAGGAATTAAACTCACCTTGGACCCATTCCTTCATCAGGATGTCGACTTTGGTCTCCATTCAAATTGTCAGCCGGCGTAAACAATTGGTTGTAGTTTGGCGTTGGTAACGATATTCGTTGTTGGGGACCGCTTTGTCTGTTCATGGGGTTCTGTCTCCTGGTAAACATCGGTTGGTATGATTATTTAAACCAAGTATCTTCTCAAAATGGACCCGTTGTTGAGAATCGGAGTTATTATCCTTTCACAAACAGCCGACGAGAGAAGACAAACTAAGATGTAACATATCTCGATATATTAAATCTCGACATCGACAATTTTAATAGAAAAGATATCTCGATGGACAAATATATCTATTTTTGATATTAAAAGTCGAGTTTTAAGTGTAATTGACATGTTAGAAATAAAGAGGTAATCGATTAAAACACGAGAAAACGATCGACAAAATTTTGTCGCGGTTGTCATGCTAGGCCGGCAGAACTAAAGAAAATTATAGATTAAATAAATTAGAATCAGATAATGCAATAAAAAAGTTTTACGATAATGGGTACCCAATCCATGCGTCGGGTTGTCTCTCTCCCTAAAACATGGCGAGGGGACCGATGGCTGGCCATGCGTCATACTCGTGAATGGGTGCTACTTGTGGTGACAGGTCGGACTTGAATTGTGTATGCGGTGATGTTATCTATTTCGACTAGGTATTTGCGAGTTGTTCCCCCGAGAATATAAGTACTTTTCACCATGCCTACTGCTGATAGACTACAGTATGCAGCCTTCTATTAAATTTGACCTGGATAATGAACTGTTATATTTTATAATTTACCTACTCCATAATGGGACAGCTCATATATTTATTTATCAACAAGTATACATCTTTTCTCTGCCAAACCAAAACAAATAAAACAGAACTTGTTTCTCAGAATCAAATATAAATCTCTACTGACTGCAACAGTTTTCATACTCGCTTGTAGTCAAGAAATCCAGTAGAGATATCTTATTTATCAAAGCTGTCGATGTTGAGATATAATATATTGAGATATCTTATATCTTAGTTTGATTTCACTCTAAAATAAGAATTAAACTCACCTTGGACCCATACCTTCATCAGGATGTCGACTTTGGTCTCTATTCAAATTGTCAGCCGGCGTAAAAAATTGGTTGTAGTTTGGAAACAACATTCTTTGTTGGGGACCGCTTTGTCTGTTCATGGGGTTCTGTCTCCTGGTAAATATCGGTTGGTATGATTATTTAAACGTATCTTCTTAGAACAAAATGGGCCCAACAACAAGACTTAAGAAAATTATAGATTAAAGATATTAAAATTGGTTAATGTGGTACATCAATAAAAAAAGTTTTATGATAAGGGATACCCAATCTAAATTAATAAATATATATATTCAAGTTTCAACTGTTCAAACTAGAGTGCTGCCAAAGACTACTAATAAACTCACTAAAGAATATTATATTATTAATATATCCCAATACACCTATCTCACTACAGTGTACAGACTACTACTAAAGACCTGGATAATTAACTGTTATCTATACTAATATTATAAAGAGGAAAGATTTGTATTTTTGTATGTATTGAATAAACTTAAAAACTACTGGACCAATTTCAAAAATTCTTTCACCAATAGAAAGCTACATTATCGCTGAGTAACATAGGCTATATTTATTACTAGAAAAAAATAGAGATCCTTAGAATTTCCTACTAAAACCAACCCGAGGTGTAAAAAAAATTGCCAAAAAATGTTGTTCGTCGCATGCGCTGCGAAAAGTATTGATGATAGAACAAAATAAAGTTCTACAATATTATAGAACATATAAATATCTACAAAAAACTTCGCGAGACCATATGTCTAACTATTGTAGTTATGTTACTATAACTACTTTTGTACATTTTAAAAGTTGATAGAAATGCCGATCAAAATCAGACCCTGCTATCCATACCTCTGTATTAATTCTTATCCAAATAAATTGTTTCATATTTAAGACTGTTTCAATACCTGTTGATTACTTTTTGAAATATTGAAATCGGACATTCCATTCAAAAGATATTACGAAATTAAAAATATCAATGTAAACAAAAAATACACGCCGTCCGCTTCGCACCGCTGTGGCTCCACGCAGGGCATCGAGCAATACGGCGAGGGGTCAGTACGAGTACTATGTCATTTTGTTCAATTTGTGGGGGTTTGTTACGATTTAACTCAAAAACTACTCAACCGATTTTAAAAATTCTTTCACTAATAGAAAGCTATATTATCAGCGAGTAACATAGGCTTTGCTTTTTTTTCATCTATTAGCACCCGTGCGAAGCCGGGGCGTTTTGCTAGTATTTTATAATTTACCTACTCCACAATGGGACAGCTCATATATTGATTCATTAACATGTGGCTCACATTTTCTAGATTTAGTATTTTATATTATACTAGCAAAACGCCCCGGCTTCGCACGGGTGCAATTTAGATGAAAATAAGTTACACGCTGATAATGTAGCTTTCTAATGGTGAAAGAATTTTTAAAATCGGTCAAGTATTTTTTGTATTAAATCGTAACAAAACCGCAAAAATTGAAGAAAATGACAAAGTATATACAATACTACCCCTCGCAGCATTGCTCGCTGCGCTGCGCTGCTTGAAGCCGCACCGGCCGCGGCGCGACGGCCGCGGCGTGTATTTTTGTTTGTATTGATATTTTTAATTTCGTAATATCTTTTGAATGGAATGTCCGATTTCAATAATTCAAAAAGTAGTCAATAGGTATTGAAACAGTCTTGGATATGAAATAATTTATTTGGATAAGAATTAATATAAAGGTATGGATAACATGGTCTGATTTTGAACGGCATTTCTTTCAATTTTTTAAATGTTAAAAAGTAGTTATAGTAACATAACTACAATAGCTAGATATATGATCTCGCGAAGTTTTTTGTTGATATTGATATGTTCTATAATATTGTAGAACATTTTTTTGTTCTATCGTTAATACTTTCCGCAGCGCATGCGATGAAAGACATATTTTGGCTAATTTTTTTACATCTTGAGTTGGTTTTAGTAGGAATTTCTAAGGATCTCTATTTTTTTCTAGTAATAAATATAGCCTATGTTACTCAGCGATAATGTAGCTTTCTATTGGTGAAAGAATTTTTGAAATCGGTCCAGTAGTTTCGGAGCCTATTCAATTCATACAAACAAACAAAAAATCAAACCTTTCCTCTTTATAATATTAGTATAGATAGATTTAACCTTTTTTATATAAAAACTATTTACTGTTATTTAAAATAAAAAGTTTCTGGAGATGACAATATGTACCTCAGCGGATAGAGTAAAAATTTTCTTCTTGATGATAATTTGTCATATTAAACTTGATAAATTAAAAAATAAATAGTGGTGTTCTGTAAAGATTTTTATTAAATCTACTAGCAATCCACCCTATAAACAAGTACATACATCTTTTCTCTGCCAAACAAAAGCAAAACAAATAAAACAGAACTCGTTTCCAACGAGAAAAATAATATAAACCTCTTCTGCCCGTCTGGCATGACCATCAAGAGATATCTCGCAGACAAGTGAAGACAAACTAAGATATAATATATCTCGATATTTTATATCTCAACCTCAACAACACTGGTACACAAGCTATCTCGATCGACAAATATCTCTACTTTTGACATTAAGAGTCGAGTTTTAAGTGTAATTGTCATGTTAGACCCGGAAGACATAGAGATAATCAATTAAAACACGAGAAAATGGTCCACAAAATTTTGTCATGGTTGTCATACTAGGCTGGCTGATGAGGGCCTGATCAATTATACGAGCCGAGCTGAACTGCTAGTTTTCATACTCGCTTATAGTCAAGAAATCCAGTATCTCTTTTGATTATTGGAACTCAATATATCGTCGCTGCGCCTGCCAAATTCCATATGTGCATTTTTGAAAAGTTTTGGGAAACAACGAAAAACGTATTATTGACTCACATACGGAGTTTTTTTTAACGGTCAAAACACATATGCAATTAGTTAAAATCCTTTCCAGTTCGAATATCACAAAAAGGATTTTAGTAACACATAGAGAATAAAACGAAGATTATTTTTTGTGCAAAAACCAAAAATCAAAAAAATGCACATATGGAATTTGGCAGGCGCAACGACGATATTTCGATTTGATTTTTAAATAATTAAACTCACCTTGGACCCATTCCTTCATTTGGATTACGCCTTTGGTCTCTATTCAAATAGTCAGCAGGTGTAAAAAATTGATTGTAGTTTAACATTGACATGAGTGGTGGTGGACCGCTTTGTCTGTTCATGGTGTCCGTTGTCTGGTAAACATCGGTTATGATTATACCATGTAACTTCCTCCAATACACTAAAGTTAAACGAATTAATATGTAGAAAATGGACCCGATATTGTTGAATCCGAATTATTATCCAAACTTTCGAACAGGACTTAACAAAATTATAGATTAAAGAAATAAGAATCGGATAACATGTTACGTCAATAAAAACATTTTACGCTAATGGGTGTAATCTAAATTAGTAAACACTAAACATGTAGAAATATTTCTTTAAAATTGACATGACATTCGAGAATCGAGTTCCGACATTTCAGTGCTGCCACAGATAACTAATAGTTTATAGTATAGAACTATAGACAACTTATTGAATCATACTTTTTTAAATTGCATTAGATTTTGATTGGGGGTCACTAATTTTAATTATTTTATCAAAACTTAAAAAAAATATGGGTAGGGGGTAGTTTTTCTGGTTGTAAATAATATACCATTATCCATTCAGGACTACAAAATTTTGTATGTTGGTGGTAATATAGTTACCATTGTTCGTTCCGGTCATTTTTTTGTTTCTTGACTAGTGATTTCCATGGTTTATTATATATTTTGGGAAATAAAATACATTTTTATAAACTGAGACAAAATATATTTTAACTATTCCAAGCTCCATATTTATGAATGTGGCTTATCTATGATTAAAAAAACCATATAAATTCCAACAAATTTATTAATCTACAAATTAAATATCAATGAACTATGATTAAAGTAACACATTACAAAAGTACGCTTACATAATAAAATATGACAGATATTTTGATTTCTTGTAAAATGACATTTAACGGGTTACTTTAAGGTTCACAATTGGGTAGCTAAACGATTATTCGGTCATCCAGTAGAATCTGCTGCCGAATCGGGGTGGTTTCTTCTCTGCATCCTCTGGAAGAGCTGGTGTTGCATCAGGGTATACGGCCTTCTCTTCTACCGGCGGTTTAGGCCTGGAATATTCGAATACTTTTCTTTAAATGTTCTAAAAAACCTCTGACCGACTTTTTGTTGCTGTCACCTACTCTCGCCAATAAGGCGTCCACTGTATACGAAAGGTACCTACATCACTCGAAAACTGAGAGACAATCCACTTTTTAAATGTGAGATATCATTGTCTTTTATTAACGCGAGTATCACACATTTAAATAAAATACTGTATATCAGATTAAAACGCGATTTATTATTTATATTGTTTAAAATATTTACACAATACTCCACGGTTGCTGAAAAGCATCTGAAACGTCGGGATAAATAATTATAACAATATAAATAATAAATCGTGTTTTAATCAAGCATACAGTATTTTATTTAAATGTTAGATATCGACAGACGAGCATGAGGTTCACTTGATGGTAGGTGATACCTCAGCCACAGAACATCAATCAACGATGCGCTGTCGACCTACTTTTTACTTCGAGCATCCGGAAATCCATAGACAAACCGAAACGCGCAATATGCACATCACGTTTTTTTGGTCCCAGTCGGAATTTCGATATTCCTCCCACCCAATCAATTCCCGAAGTTAAAAGACGTGGGAAAACTTCCTTACAGAAAATTATAAACATGTCGTCCCGGTGGGATTCGAACCCACGACCCATCGTACGCACGGCAGGTGGTCTACCGAACGCGCCAACGAGCCCGTCAATTAATCCATACCTCGTAGTAGCGTGCACTCTAGCTTCAGTAAAGTATCCAAACGAAGGACGCTCCAGGTTTAATTTCTCCAGCATACATTGATCGAACACTCCTTGTGTTTTACGGCAGCTACAAATAAAAATACATTATGTAGGTGACATGGAATGATCTCTTATTCCTTCGTGGCTCAATGGTTAGCGCGATGCGTTTACAAAAAAAAAAAATCAGTTTAGGTTGGGCAGGGCTGATCACCTACATGCCTATGGGTCTGCCCCATGCCCCATTAGCAGGGACTGAAACCGGTTAATTTTTATTTTCCAAAATATGTGTCTGACTGAGATACCATGATATTAGTTTTAAAGAGTACACACTTAACTTACCACAATATTTTTTTCAGTAAAAATGAATAAAAACGAAAGAATATTAACAAAAACCTTTATTATACCGGTATGACTCCCATAGTAAATTAACCGGTATTCAGTCCTTGCCCACTAGGGAACTCGGGAATTCCACTACTTACTTTACGAAATAAGAACTTTAGGACAAGGTGTTACACAAAATATTAAAAATCAAATAATGCAGTTTCAGCAGTTACATGGGGCAAACTGAAAATCAGTGCTGTGTCCAGCACGGCCACAGCTTATGCTGAGTGAAGTCCTATTTGACACCGCACTGCAGCATTTCTTTTAAAAAATAGTTTATTTATTACATAATTTACTTTATATACTTAATACTTTTATTTATAGCTCTTTTCTTTTTCTTTTAATTTGTAAGTTATGTTTGTCAAATAAGGGTATTATTATTATTATGAAAGTT
This sequence comes from Anthocharis cardamines, assembly GCA_905404175.1. Classification (NCBI taxonomy): domain Eukaryota; kingdom Metazoa; phylum Arthropoda; class Insecta; order Lepidoptera; family Pieridae; genus Anthocharis; species Anthocharis cardamines. The sequence goes on from FR989979.1 coordinate 4,808,849, forward strand.
TCTTTGCTTTTTTAAATGTGTTTAAGACTTACTACTGCAGTCCCATATCTCCAGAGCTCTTATCAACACAGTGAGCATATTGGTTAAATTCAGCTAGACAGGTTTTCTTCACCTTCCGAAAGAACTCAAGGGTACAAGCCGTGACCGCTTTGCCTTCATTGATGCACTTCCGAGGATCTTTCTCTTCGAAACGGCATAACATAAACTCCTGGTAATTTGAGAAGTTATCTATACTAATATTATAGAGAGGAAAGACTTATATTTTTGTATGTTATGAATAAATTCAAAAACTACTTGACAAATTTTAAAAATTCTTTCACCAATAGAAAAATACTTTATCAGCTAGTAACATAGGCTATTTTTTGAGTATAGTACATCTACATTGCACCCGTGTAAAGCCGGGGCGCATTGCTAGTATACAATACGTATATATTTAAGTCATGATTGATTTACAATAAATAGGAATAAAAAATTCATTCAAAAATGATTAATTAAATGATAATGTCATATTTTTTTAATTTAATTTATAAAATATGTGACATAAGTACTTTTAAAAAAATCTACAAGTTCATTAATAACAAGCTTGAAAAAAATGATAGTTTATAAAAAAACATAAATGGGCCAAAAAATGTTGTTCAATAGATATTTTGCGTTATAAATTAGTTACGCTATAGGACGTAAATATTCAATTTAATTTTAATTACAAAGTACTTCATACATAAATTGCAGAACATTCAAAGTTAACAAATTCGAATAAACAAAACATAACCTCTGTGATTATGCAATCATTCCCTAAACAAAACATATACCATTTAAATATCTTAGGTAATCGATTCGAAATTTAATAGCGTACTAATCCAGATATTTACTTACATTATTAACTTGTTCACAGTATTTTCCTAGATGAAATGAAGCAGCTCGTAAAGTTGGTGTAGATAATTCAACTTCTTGTACAGTTAACTCGGAATCTTCGGGCAAAACTACGTCGTTTGTAATGGTCATTTTGTTCGTAATTAATTTCACTGAGAATTTGGATTATTTTTCGGAAAATAAAAGGATTTCTCCCACAAAATCTGTGGAAGAAACTTGGTAAATGGTAATACGATATAAGTAAGAAATTTTGATTTCACGAGTACGAAAGAGACTATCATATGTAAAAGTTGAAGTGTGAAAGAGACCAAATATAATTATTGACTTATTGAATTGACAATGTAATTTTGTAGTATTATAATGACTGACATTGACAGCAGTCCATGACAGAGTAACGTTGTTCCATTTGACGTAATACTACACGATAATATAAAAAATACTAGTACAAAATAAGATTAATAATTAAATATTATAAACTTTTAAAATACATATATTACTTTCTCTTTAAATAAATTTTACAAATTAAGACGAGATTTATTCGTGACGTGCTGCAGCGAAAGTGGTCACCGGCAAACTATTTTAGTAGTGTCTATTTTTATTGAACAAATTGTGAAAGGTATATTGTGCGTTTCGGTTTCAGCCTATGGATTTGCAAATGCTTGAAGTAAATAATATACCAAAACTGATTAACTGTCCTATGGCTGAGGTACCACCTACCTTCAAACAAGCATGACGCTCATCTGTCGACATCTATACTAATATTATAAAGAGGAAAGATTAATTTCTTGTTTGTCTGTTACGATTTAACTCAAAAACAACTCAACCAATTTTAAAAAATCTTTCACCAATAGAAAGCTACATTATCATTTTTTGTGAATAGTACATAAATATGGATTACACCCGTGTGAAGCCGAGGCGAATAGCGAGTCTGATATAAAATTTGAGAAAGAAAAACAATGAAAATAATAATGCATCCTTTATTATATATTATTACAATGAATCAGTAAACTAACAACTATGACTAGATTTAAAACTTTACTTATTGATAACACAGATCTTGGTTCTGGCGAAACTTCATTTATTTTCAAATAACGATTCCCGCGACGGCTCGCTTTGCGAATTGTCATCATCTGTAAAGCATAAAGTTATTATAAAATTTAATGTAAAAATAAAAATAAACATTTTTAAAAGTTAGTCTAGTCTTTTTGTAAAGTAACTGACGTATCGTCGTCATTTTTTTTATTTTAGAGCTCTTCTGTCGATATAAGCATGAGGAAACCGAAACGCACAATACGCACTTCACGGATTTTCCATCTATGAGCGGTGGTTCGTTTCCCGGTCGGAATTTCGATATTACTAATATCCCACCTGATCAATGCCCGAAGTTCCATACAAGGGTAAAACATGCTTACAGAAAATTATAACCATGTTGTCCCGGTGGGATTTGAACCCACGACCCATCGATGCGAACGGCAGGTGAACTCAAACGCGCCAATAAGCCCGTTATTATAAGTAATTAAAATATTGAATCAATCGAATTTAATATTGCTAAAAGTTTTTCATTTTGGTCAATTTGATGTGTGATACTCGCGTAATACTCGCGTTAACCATTGACAATAATATTATTTTTTGTGCCATTTACTTTGCAGCTACAAGATTTTATCATTTCGTCGTGATCGTAGAACAACGACGGTTCTGATTTTTTTACGATTTTAGTTCTATTGTATAAGTCATAATATGAAACTCCTTGACAGTTCTATATTTTATAAAGAACTGTCTAAAACCCTTTATCAACAGAACAAATAAAAAAATGGAGTTTGATAATTAATCAGATACTTAGTTTTATGCAATAAAACTAAAACCGTAAAAAATCAGAACCGTCGTTTTTCTACGATCACGACGATTTGTACATGGAATCATAAAAAACTGTTAAGCAATAATTATAGCATAGAATCAAAATTTATAATAAAATAATAATAGCAAGAGTAACTCAAAGAGTCATAATTACCTCCATATGCTTGCAAGTCGTTTACTGGGAATTGGTACAACTTGGGAATGTCGTAACGACTGCCCTGAAAATAAAATATATTTATTATATATTTCGATGGTTTCCGCAACAAAGGGCTTAAAAATAATTTTGGCTAAAATGACTTCTTAATGTACTATTGTTCAGTATTCGAAGATCTGTCGCACCTTATATTTAAAATTGCGCTACGGTGAAAAATAGTTTTTACAAGTAAAAAAAATTTTTTGCTCATTGCCAAAAGTATGCCATGGAGATACACTCTTTGTTGTGGAAACCATCGATATTCCCTTCAAAAAATAGAAGATTATATAATAACTGATATAAACATAAAAAATACCAGATTCAGTTTTGGTATTCGACTATTTCTTTAACTTTTAACAAAAAAACTATTTAATATTTATTACAATATAATATATACAATAATTCTAATAAATTTAGTAATATTTATTCAACTTTGAAGGTGATAATGGCTATAAAAAGAAACTGCGCTTATGTTTTATGCACGATGAATATGTTGAAGGGATATGAATAATTCCTTGTCAAGTGCTTATTTAAAAAAAAACTTGATCGTGAAGAGATGGACAGATTGTACTGTTGTTTATTGTACTTTTTTTACATTATATTATTAATGTATATCGTTATCGCGGGTGCACGAATCAGTTGTAGATTATGTAAACAGAGTGGACAAACTACATAAAGTCTTTTGAGAGTACCTAACCTATACCTATATCTACATTGGGACTTTTTGCAGCGTTTCTGCATCAATTAAATCAAACTATCAGAGGACGCGTGAAACTAGGTATTACATACTAATTGTCTGTCATGTTCATTCGTGCCCTCGCGATAACGATGTCTAATTATAAAAAAATTGTTACTTACGGAATCAAAATTTCTTCGACCCATACGTGGTATGTTTTTGCTCGGAATCGTTTTAATGACATAACCCATCATGCCTTGATCAAACGGACCATCTGCTTCGTTACTTCTGCCAACTCTAGGAATATTATTAGGTTTAATAAAAGAACTTTCAACTTTTACTAAAATGTAGATTAAACAGAACGCAGCAAAAACCATGTTAAATTTTGCCGCCATTGTAAATTGCGCGGGAAAACAATGTCAACTGTCAATTCGAACTATGTTGAATTTTGGGTGATACCGGCTTTTTATACATTTTAGCCAGTTTTTGAGATTTTATCTTGATCCCGCATCTTCCGTGGGGGAATATTAAGTAGTTAACTATCATACTTATCTGCCATAGGGGTAGGTGATAAAGGTGGATATCAAGATTGGAATAAATACGCGTTTAAAATTCATGATTTCTTCTTAGACTGCATTTTTCCAATGCAAACTCTGATTAGGTAATAATATTCTAAGCGATATTCAATTATTCAATAATAATAGATGACCCTAGCTTGCCTAGCGTTCAAAAATAAAAAAAAGTAAAAAATGTGTCTGTTAACGAAGTCAAAGTAAGAAAATAAAGTAAATAAATGATAATTAAGTACATAATAAAAGATACATTTATTGAGTGACAGTTTTAAATTTATATCACTGAGTGGCAACGAGAAACTTCTAGAATACTTCTTCTTTGCCTATAATATGTTGTTAAATAATGATTTTTTTTCTATTAGGTTAAAAAATTATGTAAATATTTATAATATTTAAATTTCATATCTATCGAATGAAACTGATAGATATTGTTTTTCTAATCGAGAATATTCGAATTTATTGATTTCAATGTTTCGATACTGGCCACTAAAAAAAAAAAATTAATACTTATTTGGAATATGCATGTTATTCCAATGAGGATCAAACTTTATTACTTCAGAATTACGATTAATATTTTGTATTACAATTTCGGTTTTGAGCAAATAATTAATTTTTAAAAAGTGCAAATAAATTGTGGGAAATTCGAATATTTGAAAAACCACGCCATTGGTCAGAGCGAATATGACGTAAATGTCTGGGCCAGCCTGTAATGCGGTAGTACGTAGTTGTTAGAATTTAGGTAAAATAATTTTTAAAATCGGTCAAGTAGTTTTTGAGTTCAGTTGTAACAAACAAACAAATCTTTTTTCTTATTTTTGTGTATAGTCTACATTGCACCCGTGCGAAGCCGGGGCGAATCGCTAATTTGGGATAAAATAAAAAAAAACAAGTCTTAAAAAATATTTATTTACAACCACTACAATACATTCATCATCTATTCTGCAAAGCAGCTGGTATATAGACTATGTATTTGGGCGTCACCCCCCCTTTTTCCACAACAGCCGTGACCAAAGAAAATGGATCCAGTTTCTTCTTCACCACCAGGAATCTGGAAAATAAGTGTCTGTTATGAATTTTGTTCGATCACTTCCTTAGCTTATTGTATACGGTTTGCATTAAGAGAGGTCCTAGATTAGAATCCCGACGGGGCCGTATTTAGATGTGTCTTTGTCTTTGGGCACGGGGCCTCAACGCCTTGGAGCCCTGGGGCAACAAAGGAGTTGAGGCCCCGAGCCCCAAATTATTTTCCAAATAAATTTTTTTTTTTTTTTTTAAATATTTAAGAACAATATAATCATGATCGTACAAAGTACAGTAGGTAAGGGTAAAACAGCGAAAAAATATCAACGGAAATGTTGTTCACTTGAATGCCACATCTGGTAACTTCGGGATTGAACGGGTGGGAGGAATATCGAAATTCCGACCGGTTAACGAACCACCGTTCATATATGGAACCGTTTCCGTTTCAGTCTACGGATTTCCGAATGCTCGAAGTCAAAAATCTTAAAATAGACTTAAAATAAACATAGAATAATTAAAACAATAAAAAATAACATTAAAAATAAGTATTAAAAAATATAAAAATAATTGTGAAAAAATATGTAGTTTTAAAAAAAATCTTTGGTTAATAACACATAAAATGTAGTTAGTAACGGTTCATTATCCAACTGTGATCTATAGTTGGTACAAGTAGCGGCACGAAACTCTAGCGCTGACCGTTATTGCGCAGAAGTAAAAAATAAGGTACCTGAGGGGGGCTAGCGGAATGAAGAGCGGGCGCGCGTAGCGTCGATTGGCTCTCCAGTCGCATTCCGTCCCCCGCACCGATACGACGCCCCGCGCACATCCCGTGTACAGTCGCGTCATTAATATTATTGTTACTGTTGTTTTTTGTTACGTTTGTTACATATCCATTGCACCCCCTTTGCCCCGCACAAGCAGTATTGTCACCCCTCTGACGTATCAGCCCAATAAAACGGAAGCAGACAATACAGATGGCGGTCTTTTAATCGTGTACCTCATATCGGTCCGGTTGAGCCCACAAAATTAGTTATAAGTTAACATTGTAATTTAATTTAATTAAAGTAATTTTCAAATAGTTTTGTTTTTTTTTGGGATCCACCGCTGGCCCTCACGTAATTCGTTTGAATTTGTTAGTGTTTTGTTGTTTGTTATTTGTTTTTAAGTTTGTTTGTGACTTTAAAGTGAATATGCCTAGAACAAATACTATTTTGAAAAGACAAGCTAGGAAAATGGTTTATGACGTGAATTGTTTTTTAAAAAGGGAATCTAACGAATTAATTGATTCTTTGAAACAAATCCAAAGTGAGATTGACGATTTTGGAAATACGTTCTATGTACAGACACTTTTTTACTGTCTTATTATATCTTATAGATAGGTAATATTACTTACATGCGCGACAGTAATCATGCGCAGCAGCTATCCTTCACATTTCGTTCAGCTTAATATCGTTATTTAGGTAATCATTAATCAAAGTGGCATATAATGTATTGCGTGCGCGACAGTACACATGCGCAGCAATCCCCTCCACGTATCGGCCAGCGCTAGAGTTTCGTGCCGCTACTTATATTGTATTTGTGCTTTCTACACGACTGCCCCAACAAAAGAGTGTCATATTTTTTAAGATTAATGTATGTAAGCTAGTTTTTTAACTTCTGTACAATATTTACAACATTTTTGATCCGGATGCGACCGCAACACTGATTTTCAGTGGCTCCCAAGGTGAGGTGAGTACTTACTTGCTCACTATAACAACCAGATCCCTATCTTCTGCACACCACGTGGCCGTTTCCTGCTTACAACGCCAATGTTCGGAACCATACGATAATTATCGTACATATACGATAATTTCATACCTAAGTACGATGTACGATATCGTACGCAGTTTGTACGATAATTTCCATTATGATTCAAAATTTGATAATTACACTAATAGACAACAATTACAATTTTTTTTCGCCAGCATGTTAGTTTCTAGGATTTTGAGTGAGGATTTCAATGACTAGTGGATATTCTAATAGATACGATAATTGATCCAAATATGTCCATATACGATAATTTTACGGCCCTGGTACGATAGCTGCTTGGCTTCAGGTTGGGAACACTGACAAGGGCAGCCTTTCCTGAAAAAGACTCCTTACCTATCAGCCTCCCCCCCATAACTCCTGGACGCCAGCCGGACCTTCTTGGCACACATGTGCAACACGGCCCTCTCTTCCTTGCTGAACTCACTGCTGAACACCAGGTCTACATCCAGCAGGTCGGACTCCAGGTACCTCCTCATCAGCTCGAAACCCTTGCGCCGGAGTTGATTGATGTCGAAGGAGTTACTGCCGAGGCCGGCGCGGTTCACCTGGATATATCAGATAAAAGTACTCTAAAACTACTGTATTTTAGCCAACAGAGGCTAATCTATACCAAGGACTGAATGGGGTACCGTAACCTTTATAATTCACTGGAATAATACCGGTATAAAATAAGATATCAAAATATCAACCTTTTTAAATGGTACCTTTATTTAACCCTTTTATATTTCGGTAACCTAAATGACCAACCTTGAACCTATCGTGGCCCCAGACAAGTTGCGACTTGAATTAGTGAGACAGAGTTTGAACGCGTTTTTATTATCGTTACATCTAGAAAGAGATTTCCCGCGCTTATTTATATACTACTTCGCAGGGAACGTTTTAAATTTTAATGTTTATAGATAGTGAGAAACCTAAACATATAGATTTAGGTTTTTTTTTCGTTTCGTTTGGAATTTCGCTACCGATATTTAACCTTTTAAACCGTTTTAAAAGCATACCGAAATAAAGGTATTGAATTGAATCGGTATCGTTATGACAAATTTCATATGGGTACCGTTTCAAAAAGGTAGCCCATATCAATCGGTTATTCAGTCCCTGATCTATACTCTATGCTTCTATACTAATACTAATATACTATTACTATTCTTTAAATAAAATACTGTATACTGGATTAAAACGCGATTTATTATTTATATTGTTTAAATTATTTATCCCGACGTTTCGGATGCTTTTCAGCAACCGTGGTCGCGGGAGACTGAAAGATGACAGTTGTCTTATATTTGAAATGTCACAAAGTTTCCATATTTAATTCAATTAAATTAAAAAATAATCTATTAATTTAGGTAACACAATGTACCTACATCTATGAACGTCAATAAAAAATAATACATATTAAATGCTTCTAATTTTACATTTACTACCAGTTCACAAATCAAGGGCGTAGAACGGACGAGAAGAACTGGCAAGAAACTCGCCGCCACTCTTTTTAATCGCCAAGTTTTTGTTTTACAATCTTTACATATTAACGCCATCTATTGCTACGGAGTTGATATTTACTGTAATTTTCTATATTATGACAATATTGACTAACGGTGTCCTCTTGTTTTTAAGTATATTTGATTTTACTATTACTATTCTTATTATACTATCTATACTAATATTATAAAGAGGAAAGATTTGTATTTTTGTATGTTACGAATAAACTCAAAAATCACCGGACCGATTTTGAAAATTCTTTCACCAATAGAAAGCTTCATTATCAGCGAGTAACATAGGCATGTTTTGTGTATAGTACATCTACATTGCACCCGTGTGAAGCCGGGGTGTTGCTAGTCTATACTAATACTAATAATATTATAAAGAGGAAAGATTTGTATTTTTGTAAACATACAATTCATAACAATGAATAAACTCAAAAACTACTGCACCGATTTTAAATTATTTCACCAACAATATTTTCTATAGTCTTTTAGTAACGCGCGTATCAAAATCAAAATCAAAAGTTTTTTATTTCAAATAGGCCTTTGCAGGCTCTTATGAAACGTCTAGTTGCACGGTTCCAAAAAGTGGGTCTCATGAAGAAGAACCGGCAAGAAACTCCATGGACACTCTTTTCAACAATGGTTTAGCTTACAAGGACTCGGTTACAATAGTAATAATCGGCTGAGAAGTTTATATAATGCAAGGTATACAGAGATTCTATACAATGCAAAAGAAAACACATTCAACCCACATAGTTGCCATTTTGAGAAAATTGAAACCGAAATCCATAGACTGAAACCGAAATGCGCTTCACGGTTTTTCCATCTATGAACAGTGGTTCGTTACCCGGTCGGAATTTACATATTCCTCCCACCCGTTCAATGCTCGAAGTTACCAGACGTGTGGAAGACATGCTTATAGAAAATTTTAATCGTGTCGTCCCGGTGGGATTCGAACCCATCGATGCACTTTTTAAAGGCTCGATTATCCGGACCTAAGTTAAACGAACATGCGATTATCCGGATTGTCAACCGAGATCAAAGTTATACCGCGTTAATATGGTAACTTTGTGATATTTCAAATCAGACAACTGTCACCTTTCAGTCTGCCGCGACCACGGTTGCTGAAAAGCATCCGAAACGTCGGGATAAATAATTTTTTTTTTTCATTTTTTTTATGTCAGATATCGACAGAAGAGCATGAGGTTCACTTGATGGTAGGTGACACCCCAGCCACAGTACATCAGTCAAATATGCGCTGTCGACCTAATTTTTACTTCGAGCATTCGGAAATCCATAGACTGAAACCGAAACGCGCAATATGCACTTCACGGTTTTTCCATCTATGAACGGTGGTTCGTTACCCGGTCGGAATTTAGATATTCCTCCCACCCGATCAATGCCCAAAGTTACCAGACGTGAGGAAAACATGCTTACAGAAAATTATAAGCATGTGCTCCTGGTGGGATTCGAACCCACGACCCATCGATGCGCACGGCAGGTGTTCTAACGAACGCGCCAACGAGCCCGTCAAAATAATATTGTAGCGACATCTATGATCCGCTACAAGAATCAATACGAAGACATCTAATCCTGAATCGCGCTATATAAATGTTTCCGAGCGCTCAGTATATATACAACATCTCGACATCAACCACTGAGCCCTTAGGGCCGGCCAGTCAGTGGCTCGACTGGTCGAGGATCCTCCCTTTAGGTTGGAGGAAGAGCACACCTCCCTTCCTCCACATTATAAATAATAAATCACGTTTTAATCCGGTATAAAATATTTTTATTTAAATGTGTGATAAAAGACAATATTAACATTATACTTACCATTTGCAAGCTCGGTTTGATAGGTTCAGCGATGCCTTGCGCGTCTGCCCCGAGACCACCACCTTTCCAGCCCATGAGTTTCATCATTCTACAAGCAAATTATTATAAAATAAAACGATGTTGTTCAGTTGAAAGCCAGTAGCGAAGAGAATTTATTAAGACAGGAAATCAATTACAGGAAAATCTATTGCATGTCATAGACAAAAGATTATACAGTTACAGATTAAAGCTAATCAGTAGTTTATTTGATGTAATTATATTATAGATAAAACATACATTTTAACACAAATACATAGTATATCTCATCAAATAGTCATTGCTATATGTAAAAAATAAATTTAAAAAAAAAGCTACCACAGGTTCGGAATGTTGCTTCTTCTGAGTCACTTATTTTATAAAAAAACTAGCAACGCGCCCCGGCTTCACACGGGTGCAATGTAGATGTACTATACACAAATAGCCTATATTACTCGCTGATAATGTAGCTTTCTGTTGGTGAAAGAATTTTTAAAACTGGTTCAGTAGTTTTTGAGTTTATTCATAACATACAAAAATACAAATCTTTCAACTACAATTCTCTTATAATATTAGTATAGAGTATAGATTAAACAGATACAAATTTTTCAAATTTGAACAAATAATTAGAGACGACTATGTATTTGCGTGTTGTTCCCACGAGAATGTAAGTGCGTGCTCCTATTTCACCATGCCTACTGCTGATAGAGGACAAATCTTCGTTTTTTATTTGTTTATTTTTTATAATTATAATTAATTACTTCAAGATATCATGTGGAACATAGTGTAATGGTTGCAGACATTTTGTTAAACAAAGAACTTTGCGATTAAAAATATTGGCGGAGATTTAAACGCATCATTGACTGATGTTCTGTGGCTGAGGTATCACCTACCATCAAGTGAACCTCATGCTCGTCTGTCAACATAACATTAAAAAAAAAAATTTTTTTTAAACGGGACAACAGTCAGTTCCGTTAGTATTATTAAGACGTTTCACTAACTGTCACTCACTTGGTAGCGACAGTACTCTCGATGGGAGTCCCAAACTCATTATGTTTCGCCCCGGAGACCTCTCTCATAGATATCTGCCTGTCTTCGTGCGCTATCCACTGTTCCTTCACGAGTATACTGACAGCCTCTTCACGTAACCTCTGCAATTGATACACATAAATTTATTTATTTCAGTAGACCGGTAAAAGTAAATATATAGTCGATCTATATGAAACTTCAAATTTATAATATTACTAGCTTCTGCCCGCGACTTCGTCTGCGTAGGATTAGGTAGTTCGCGGCTAGATAATATAATATATCATTTACATATTAATCTCTCAATGGTAGTAGATTGTAAATACGGTATATGGTATACGGTAATTATTGTTCCTTAATGAATTTAAATAAAAATAAACTAAAATAAATGAAATCACTTTTAGTTAACCTGATTGGTCGAAAATGCAGAAACACATCACCGACACTCATCATTATAATTTGGCCAATTTTATAGCATAAATATTATACTGATGAATAAAAAATAATACTGTAAAGTTTCATCAACAATCATCCGTTCAGAAGTTTCTACGTGAAAGATTAACAAACATACATACATTCTCACAAAGTTTCACACTTATATTATTACTTTTTAGGATGCTTACTTTGCAAATAATACACATACAAACTGCTGAGATTAATTGTAAATTGCTTATTTTAATACATTTTTTGTTTCTAAAACTACCACCATCCCTCTCATGATACCCTGGTTACTTTGGATATCTTTGATTGTACGGCATTTTTATTAATCCTATGTATAAACGATTCCAATAAATATAAGTATAGTAAATATATTAATAGATTTGGTTGGACTTCCCTGTGAACATTCATCCCCTATTTCATCCCCACATAGGTCGAAATTCCAAAAACGCAAATTCAAATATTTATTTATTTCTTATCAAGTGCCTAAATACAACGTATCATGGTGTCATCTTCGATAATAACGAACTTCCATACAAACTTTCAACCCCTATTTCAACCCCTCATTTACATCAATTTTGTAAAATACATATGCAGTGGGGGGATCACCATACAAGCCCAAATTCAGTTGTTAAGTTCTATAATGCGTTTCAGTTTTAGTCTATGAATTTCTATATTCATTAATTTCTGTGCAGTCAATTTGAAGAAAAAATCAGTGACACACTGACAACTTCCTCTTCTCTAGAGCTATGGAAACTGTAATTCATCAAAAGCGAATAGAATAAATATTCTTACATCGTACATACATTCCATGCGAGCGTTTCAACAATCTTCTTCGCCTCCTGTCTGGTTGGCCCCGTGGCTTGTGCTAGGAGAGTCCCGTTCAATGTCAATGTAAAGAGATTGTCTTGATATGTACTGTTAAGTGGCAGACGGCACGCTTGGCTACTACCTACAACAATATACGTTATCATCCAGTGGCGTTACAGTAAAAAAATTACATCCTTCAACGTTTTTTTTTTTCGAAATATTTTTGTTGTTGTTTGTACTTCACTGTAATAACAGAGTTTCTCTTTAGGTTAGTGTTATTCAATAAGAGTACCATTTTTACCACGCCCCAAATTTTATATACTAATTGCAAAAATTTGGGATCCGAACCGGTTGCTACTGACCTATGCTACGCCACTGTTATCATCCCTTGTCACATTGTTTCATTTATATTGCATTTAATGCTTCAAAACTGTAGCATACTACAATAATTGCCGACAATAACAGCAGATAATGGCAACCACGGTCATAAACCTCAACTCGCTAATCCTCATCGACACCTGCAGGAACAATAGGTTCGCGACGAACACATCGACCAATCAGGTAGCAGACTCACTGAGTCATCGCTTATCTCTAGCGTTTAGCAATAACCCAATAGTTTAAGTTAAATATGATTATTTTACCAAATAAATTATGCTTCAATAACAATCTGAGTTTTACTTCTGCGAGGGAAACATCTATCGGTGACTTCAGTACCAGTACGCGAAATCTATGCCCTTCAGGCAACATTTATTAGAGACACACAATCTCTAAAGAACTAAAGATATAATCTATACTAATATTATAAAGAGGAAAGATTTAAATTAATATAATAAAGAAGAAAATTACTCGATCGATTTTAAGTTCTTTCACCAATAGAAAGCTACATTATCAGCGAGTAACATAGACTATTTTTTGTGTATAGTACATCTACATTGCACCCGTGTGAAGCCGGGCCGCGTTGCTAATACATCTAGATTCTATATATATAAAAGAAAGTTGTGTTAGTTATAGTCCGATGCAAACTTATTGGCGGCTGGAAATTAGTAGCAAGTACAAGTGCGCGCAGGTATAATCAAGTCCAAAATTATTTAGCTCTATTTGAATTTCTATTAAATTACGAAATGCTATTACAAATGTGTTACTTATAGATTCGTATCTGAAGAATTGTTTAAAATACTGAATTAGATGAATATAGTCCTTAAATCAACGGATGCAAGAAAAAAACATTTTATGAGATATACAAACTATTATTAATTATTGTATTCATTATATTTATACATTCCATAGAACTTCCTTCTTTTTCTTGGCTTGAATCAAATTTGTCTTCTTATTCTCTATCTTTTTTATTAATCAATCAAGCTAACACAACAAAAATGTAACATAAATAAATAACTGATGAAACTAAACATTCAATAACAATAAAAACGAAACAATAACAATATAATTAATAATTAACTCTTAAGAGCTCGACTGTAGTTAGATAGAAATGTGCGCGTGTGTGCAGTATACCGATGTCACTCACACAAAGAATTAAGACGCATGAGGCGACTGCGGGGAAAAGAGAGGGCGCGCAGGGCGATTCCTCCGCTGCGCGTCACTTCCACGTCCCGCTAACACCTTATTATAGCGTTCTGCGCATCGAAACGCACGATGTTCACAGCCGCCAAATAGTTTGAATTCAATTATACACCATTTATAACTCAAGAACAGTTGCACTGATTTCAATGATCTCTTTTTTGTTGGATTCATCTATATGCCGAATAAGATAATAGCTATTAAAATATTAGAAAAAATACGGAAAAAATTATATGCAGAAAATTAATTATAAAATAAATTAGGTTCGGAACTCCGCCATCTTGACAGCTCACGTCATGCATGCTTAGCTTTTTTGCAATAACAGATGTACACTGCAAATCAGTGACATTTTAGACAGTTACTTATATAAAAAAGTGGGCATATACCTAAATAGAATATAAAAATGTATGTAATCATAGTAGCACGCAAGCTTGTTTATAATAAGTTAGGATTTCAATAGATTCAACAAAACCCACCTTCTATATTACTCAGTTTTGGTATCCATGATCGAATCAGAAGTACAAATCTACCAAACGGTGTCATAAACATATCATTCCGGAAATACTTCACATCTAAACACCTCATCTTAGACATTTCTTCTAAATATGTATCAATAAATGCCGGTTGTGTATCATTAGTGTCTTTTATTACAGCATTATTTTTCGTTTTCTCATCAAGTAATTCTACGTCATCATCTGAGACAGCTACGTCAACAGTTTGTGAATTTAAGTCTTTATTGTCCGGTTCAGCGTCTCTAGGAGGACTCTGTCCTTGTTTAACAAATTCTATTTTCTTTGATTTGGCATTTGGGCTGTCCTTGATGATGCCACCTTCCCGTTTGATGCCTTTTGCGCGATCTTCGGCTGCGTCAGATGCAGATACAAATGTTCGTTGTAATCTAGTCTTCTTTTGTTTCCTGTATTTACTTGCTATCTGAAATTAAAAAGGACAACTTAAGTTATTCCAATGCATATTGAAATACAATGTAGATACAAAAAAAATCCCATATGTTAATTGCTAATAGTGAAGCTTTCTGTTGGTGAGAGAATTTTTAAAATAAGTCTAGCGGTCTTACTTATAAACGTAGTATAAGCTTGATATAGTTAAAATATGTTTTGTCCCGCTCTATTGAATACAAAAAGACTACAGAACAAAATAATAAAAACATATTTTAACTATATCAAGCTTATACTATGTTTATAAGTAAGACCGTAGTAGTTTTTGATTAATTGTAAAAAAAATCAATTCTTTCCTCTTTAAAATATGGATATAGGTTAGTTATTAGATATAACTATTCTAGTCTAGTAGAGGATAGTGCAAGTACATAAATATTGAACAACAAGTAAACTAATTTTCAATACTTCATTTTGTTTCATACTTTTGTGGTTCTATTGTTGTTAAATTTTAATATTTTGTTGTTTAGAGAATTTAAAATAAAAACCAAAGCTTCGTTATAGCTTTTCATCAATATTTATAATTCCACACCACTCTTATATTGAAATTCTTATGGTGTTATTCATAAACATATTATAAGCTTGATATAGTTAAAATATGTTTTGTTTCATTCTATCGAATATAAAAAGACTACAGAACAAAAGGCATATTATCAGGCATATTTCTAAAAAGAAAGACTACAATCAACAATCAACAGAATTAGTTATAAGAAGGATTTCTTTCGCCTAAGTAAATAGATTATGACAACATACATCTTGCGATAACCTCGCAACTTCTAGCATAGTTTCTGTGGGATATCTGCATCCCATGAGTTCAATGTTAGCGAATACTCTCGCCAGACAAACCAATCTCTCCTCTTCATAGTCCTTTTTCCATCTCTCCATAAACGCTCTTCTTAATTGCCAATGTTCTTCGCTTTCATATTCCTCTCGGTATTTATCAATGTCCCAAGTCATATCTAACGACATTGCGAGTTGTAATTATTAATAAGTTTAAATAACTAATTAACTACATAAATAAAGTTTTAGATTTTAGTTATTTGAATATTTTATACAAGGACTTTATATGTTATATATATAAAGTCCTTGATTTTATATAATATGTATTTATGGCATTATTTTTATGTCAATGTCAATTGTCAATTGCACTAACCATACTCTATGGACAATTGTCTATCAAATGCATAGAAAAGTAGTAATAGGGCGTACATTAGACACTTTGTATACGATAAACGTTATTTGGACGTACTGTGAACCGTAACCGGTAACTGCAATTTTATGGTTGTCAACGCATGAATAATTAATATATATTCCGATCGCTCGCGATTGATTATATGAAAGAGCTACTGTTTTAGTGCGTGATTTAGTATTATTAATAACGCACAGTATAACCTGGATGGATGGATCGATGGAAACATATTGTTGTGCCGGACTTATTACAGTTTTCAGCTAAAGGAAAAGCAATCGAAAACTATGGGTTAAAGAATATAGAAACTTGTTACTTCTGATTCGTCATTTAGAAAAACATTACCCTGATGATTTCAAGAAATACTTAAGAATGAACAGTGAATCTTATTGTAGCGACATCTATAATCCGCTACAAGAATCAATACAAAGACGTCTATTCCTGAATCGCGCTATCAAAGTTTCTGTGCGCGCTAAGTATATATACAACATCTCGACATCAACCACTGGGGCCTTAGGGCCGGCCAGTCAGTGGTTCGACTGGTCGAGGATCCTCCCTTTAGGTTGGAGGAAGACCACACCTCCCTTCCTCCACATTATCAACTATTGTTAAATAAAGTTACAAGAATAATCGCCAAACAGAATACTGTGATGAGGGATAGCATATCATCAAAAGACCGTCTCGCAGAAACACTTCGGTTTCTAGCAACAGGTCGATGTTATGCAGATTTTCAATTTTATGTTGGAATGTCAGCTCCATCGCTAAGCAACGTCGTAGCAGAAACTTGTAAAGTTATTTACGAGGCTCTTAATCAAGACTTAAAAGTAATATTTTTTTTTATGATTTACATTTATTAATAGGTATTTATTTGATATTATTATTTTTTTTTCAATTATTCGAAAGTAGTAGATTCATAATATTCTCACAAATCTAAATATTGTTCGTCAAGATATTCAGCTTCGTCTTCATTCAACTGATTGGAAGATGTTGAAGAAAGTGAAGCTCTTGAGCGTCCGTCTACTGATTCTGGCGGAATATTTGTGGTCTGAATTGCAATTTTACAAGAACCTTCACAAATGTCGCTCTCCGCTTTCAAGTTCTTCAATAAACCATCACGCAAAACGGAGCTAATCAACGATTCTGCATAAATAGCTTGAATTTCATCCATTTTCTCCATTTTCTTTGCCACGTTTATGGCAAAAGCATCGTATTCTGTCAACGGTTTACTATTTGATTTAAGGAATTCTGTACATACAGCTAAAAATTTAGCCTGAACAGAATCATCTGACTTCTTCTTTTTTTTCTGTGGCGATTTTACACCTGTAATAATAAATTCAGCTTTAATATTTTGCAGCAACCGAAAACAAAAAGGAATGGAAAAAAGTAGCGGAAGATTTTAATAAAAAATGGCAGTTCATTAATTGACGGCAAGCATATCAGGATTGTACCACCTCCGGAATCAGGAGCGCAATATTTCAATTACAAACTATTTTACAGTAGTGTTGATGGCTTTCGTAGGCTCAAATTATGAATTCCAATACATTGACGTATGAAAAAATGGAAGACTATTTGATGGAGGAGTGTAGGAATTTCAACTTTTTGGAATAAAATAGTAAATGATAACGTGAATTTACCGGGAAATAACGAAACTATAAACAATTTCAATTTTGTATTCAACATACTTACTGAAAGCATTTGTTACACAATATTGGCAATTTGCATTTGCACAATTTTTTATTGAAAAACAGCAAACCATATTTATCACGCAATTTTGTAGATAGAGGGTAGATCCTAGGAATAAGTATATTATGATTTAATAAATTTAAAAAAATATCTTACGTGATATCCTTCTCCTACGAGTGCCTCTAGTGACTTTATCGGTTTCTCTCGATTCTTCCGACACCACTTGTTGTTCATGATTGAGATCTTCAAGTAGTTCCTGAACGTCAGAACTGTCAGTCGACAAGCTATCTGTTGGAAGTTCTTGATCTTTTGTAAATAGCAGTAAATCGTAATACCACAAAGATGGCTCATATACTTCATCAGCGCCACATCCACTTCGCCGGCTATCTTCTACCTTTTTTAATTCTTTTCGAAAGGAACCTCGAAGACTTTGTATTTTTTTTACTACAAAATCTCTGTTTGCAGTAGGGAATCCGCGATCTTTAATAAACTGGACCAACCTTTGATATGCACGATCACGAATGTTCTTGTTTTTGTAACTTTCAGATTTTATTTTCCATAGACACGGAAAAGACTTATATAGATTTAATAAATCAGTGATAACTTCACGAGACCACGTGCGAATATCCATTTTGTAGCAAATACATCAACACAATATCACAATCACAGTAACTGTTAATCGCGCGCGAAACACACCTGCAGTAAGCAAACACGTGAGATTAAATGGACGAATGAGTTTGCCTTTGCGCTAACCTTGTGCGAATGCGTGCGCTATGCCGATATTATACTGTTCACTTTTTCACGCACTCATTCACGCGTTCCACACCATATACTCTTTGTTCCACACTTTCTCCGTGCGAAGGCGCTTGCGTCTAAATCCACATAATGTTTTTGTTTGTTCAAGTTATATGCCGCTGCCTATATGCTATTAAGTATTAAATAGCAAAGGCAAAGATTAAAGTATATTATATTATAGAGAAGCAAAGGTGTGCGTTCACTACGAATTTACGAAAACCGCTGAACTCAGACGCTGAACCTTCTACAGCTGTTCTTAAATGTCAAAGTATTGTCAAAAAGACGTTTATAATTTAAAAAAACGTTCGCACAACTATTAACTTGTGAAGGTCCAAGTTTCAAGTTAAAATCAAAAAATATTAATATCTTTGCTACATGGAGTATGTCGAAGGAATTTTCATAGTCTATCTATCACGGGACACGAGTTTGATCTAATAATTATTTGATAGATAGGCCGCTACTGTTTCCTCTACCGGCACTTTTTTAAAATTCAGGTACATTTGAATAATGTTTAGAAAAAGTAACACACAACCATAACTGAAATATATTATTTTGATGAAAAAATAACAAAACTTATTTTTTTCATATTAGGTGTAATAGTTTTACAGACAACAAACAGTATGGGTTCTCTGGAGGGAGTCAGGTAAGTTTTTCATATAAAGTTTACATAATGTTTTGTAATTTGTTCGCCGATAGGTAAAAATAGAAAAATATAAGATACTTGTTATAAACCAAGATCATGTATAGGTACCTACTTTTTCACAAATAAATTATTATTTATATATTTATAGCTTAGTCCCCCCTATGCATGTATTTTTAACTTAGTGATATCCTACTGTAATAGTACTGTAATAAAATGGGTCACATATACTTATTATAATAATTATATAATATTTAGGTTTAGGTCATTAGTTTTTGAGTTTATTCATAACATACTAAAATAGAAATCTTTCCTGTTTATAATATTAGTATAGATTAAAAGAAAAATAAAAAAAAAACTATCACTTATCAAAAAGAAAAGAACTATAACTACATATATATAAATAGGTGTATAATAATAAATTTTATCAAAATTGTTTTGAATGTGTGATAATGTTAGAGAGAAACAGTTGCTTTCAAATTTATAATTGAAAGAATGGATAGAATATGCTCTTACCTTGATATTTCTTCACAGCAATATATCTCTAACACTTACCCAAGAGGATATACCATACGAATTCAAGTTAGAATGGCTGAACGCAACTTTGAAGTTTATTAAAAATGACGGAGAATGTTTATTGAAATACCCAGAAATGCCATCAAATAGGATAAAATTTCTCAAAGCAATGATTGTGGGAGTTAACTGTAATGTTGGTATAGATTTTAAGAATTTATATGCCCCTCTTTGGGAGGCTTTACGGATTTTCGGCCTGCAATATGAATTTAGGATGTCCGTTCAACGTACAAATAATAGTAATGGGTGAGTTATATATTTATTTCAAAGATATTGATCATGAATAAAGCTGTTAAGAAAAATACCTTTTTTGCTTATACTAAATCAATTAAAAAAATAACATAGTAATTTTAATTTTATTTGAAAAATGATCTAAACAATTTTATTAGACAATTCAAAAAAAAATAAGTTTTCTTTAAAAAAGTATGCCAACTGCAGACAAATTAGACGACACTTCTTAAATATTCGTTATGAATATCAGAGAGACTCCGACAAATTGCTTTGTGTGTTTCTGCCGGTCATAATGTTCTATTATGAAACTGTAGTGATGTGCCAAATAGTTAAAAATGTATGTCTGTGGATACGGATCTTAACTTTCCCTCTCAATCGGTGTCGATGCGCGTGACCTTGAATATATTTATTTATTTAGTTTGGAATATAAAAATGCCAAATATTTGATTTTAAAAAATAAAAAATAATCTAATGGAATGGAATTTAATAGATTTCCATTGCTAGCCCTACCTATATTTAGAACTAGCAAAACGCCCCGACTTCGCACGGGTGCAATGTAGATGAAAAAAATGCAAAGCCTATTTTACTCGCTGATAATATAACTTTCTATTGGTGAAAGAATTTTTAAAATCGTTCGAGTAGTTACCCCTCGCCGTATTGCTCGCTGCGATGCGTGGAGCCACACCAGCGCGACGCGGTGTATTTTTGTTTGTATTGACATTTTTAATTTCGTAATATCTTTTGAATGGAATGTCCGATTTCAATAACTCAAAAGGTAATCAACAGGTATTGAAACAGTTTTGAATAGGAAATAATTTATTTAGATAAGAATTAATATAGAGGTATGGATAACATGGTCTGATTTTGATCGGCATTTCTTTCAATTTTTAAAATGTAAAAAAGTAGTTATAGTTACATATCTATAATAGTTAGACATATGGTCTCGCGAAGGTTTTTTTAGATATTGATATGTTCTATAATATTGTAGAACATTTTTTTGTTCTATCGTCAATACTTTCCGCAGCGCATGCGATGAAAGACATTTTTTGGCTAATTTTTTTACACCTTGGGTTGGTTTTAGTAGGAATTTCTAAGGATCCCTATTTTTTTCTTGTAATAAATATATGTTACTATGTTACTCAGCGATAATGTAGCTTTCTATTGGTGAAAGAATTTTTGAAATCGGTCCAGTAGTTTTTAAGTTTATTCGATACATACAAAAATACAAAAATACAAACATACAAAAATACAAATCTTTCCTCTTTATAATATTAGTATAGATTTCATCTGTGAAGAAAATAAATAAGGTTAAGGATCCTCCAAAAAAGTAACGGATACTGATCTTACTTCTCCCTGGAATATCTGCATATACGGATATCTGTCACATAACTTTAAGATAGTATGTTTAGAAATGTTATATTTTATCAAAATTTTTTAGTTAAATGATTAATTTTTAATTTTTACAGACATTTATTTTTAGAAAAAATACCAAGAAGACAGGATGCTATCGACATTGGGTGAGGTTTTATTATAATTATGATATTATTATTATTTTTTTATGTCAGATATCGACAGACGAGCATGAGGTTCACTTGATGGTAGGTGATACCTCAGCTACAGAACATCAGACAACGATGCGCTGTCGACCAAATTTTTACTTCGAGCATTCGGAAATCCATAGACTGAAACCGAAACGCGCAATATGCACTTCACGGATTATGATATTATTTTGTTATGATTGATTGATGCCTTTTACTCAAACATACCCTATGTTTGAGCCTGTCAAAGAATACTTCTTAGAACGAATATTTTTTTAATTCCCTTCAGTAAATCAGTATGTTATTACAGAAGCAGTGAACTAGAATCATCTATTTCATCCAACAGTACAACAGATGCCACGAAACAAACAAAAAAACAAAATCAAATAGCAGATAATAAGAAGTTTGTTGACACAATAAAAAAAATAACAGACTCCATATCGCCGCTGTTTATAAAGAACACTTTGTATGCGATTTTCGAGTTTTTGAGTGATGAAGCGCAGGCTAGTTGCGTTTTTGATAATTTGGCGCGCGTTGAGGCGCAGTTTATACAGCAGTTTCTAGGTAAGTCAAGAATTTTGTATTCACTTTTATCTATACTAAAATATCAATAAACTAGCATCGCGCCCCGGCTTCACACGGGTGCAATGTAGATGTACACAATATTCACAAAAAATCGCCTTTGTTACTCGCTGATAATGTTGCTTTCTATTGGTGAAAGAATTTTTAAAATCGGGCCAGTAGTTTTTGATTTTATTCATAACATAGAAACATACAAAAATACAAATATTTCCTCTTTATAATATTATTAGTATTAGTATAGATTAGTATAGATAACGAAAAATGCATTCGTAACCGCTTCGTTAAAATCGTTAATAACCGGTTTCGCATATTATAGATGCGATCGGTATCTCCTCTATAGTAGGTACCGACGTATACTGAAACCTCGAGTGTAGCTCAGCTGCCACAGCGTTTTTTTATGTACCATATGTAATTAGTGACCGTGTCTTGTGGTCACGTTTTGTGGCCGCGTCAATGGCCACGTCTTGTGGCGACTTTTGCCGACAACTTGTGGCCGCGACCAGTAGCCGCGAGTAGAAGATAAAAATACAGTACTGTTATTTTTTTATTATTCATCCACAGGTATCTTAAAACGAAGAACGCTATTGGAAGAACAGTTCTCACCGATATGTAATAGGATGTGGGTAAAGATTGGCGATGTTTTGGATAATAATACTGTATATAAGATTCAAGTGTCCAGTGTGACTGTGGATAAAGAAACAGCTAAGAGGTATGTAGTATAGTATAGTATGTAATATGTATCGCTATCTATAGTATCAAAGAATATACAATGTACATAGAAGCACAGGCCATACAAACTTTTGGCACTTTAGTTCTACTTTTGACCTGTAGAGCGCGCGGCAATGTATCGGTGTGACACACACATCTGAGCAGTCCGCTGACTCCTCCCCTCGCGTTGTCTCGCTCGCTCTCGCTCGCGACCGGCAACACCGCTCTACAAGCGGCTGGGTGCGAGAGAGTGCGCGCTATGACTCCACGTCAGAGTGTCGTCCACACGGATACTAGCAGCCCGCTGGGAGGAGAACTACTCTTACCCCGGAGATACCGTGACAAGCGCCTAAAAGGCCTGTGCTTCTATGTTCTTTGATTATAGTATATATATATTACTAGCGACCCGCCCCGGCTTCGCACGGGTCTAGATTTTTTGACAAAAAAAGCAGTGGTTGGTAATAGAAGAATGAAAATTTATAATTTATTTCAAAAAGTCATTAAAAGTTCTGCTATTCATCGATCATCAAAACTAAAAAGTATCACCTTGTGCCGGTCGGAGTGGGGGGTGTTAGGTTATTTTCGTTACGGTATTTCTGGATTCGGTCTCCACGCTCAAGGCCCGCGATAGAAGCTATGCAATAGCTTAAAATTTTTTAAGGGTGAACAACCCTTATCACTTAGTGGTATGAAAAATAGATAATAGACGATTCTCAGACCTACTGAATATGCATATAAAATTTGGTAAAAATCGGTAAAGCCGTTTCGGAGGTAACTAACATTGTGACATTGAAATTTTATATATTTTATTAGTATTAGAAACAGTTTCTACTCCTTCAAAGAATTTATGCTTGCAACAAATTATGAAGAAGAGAAGCTAGTAGGAGTAAAATTGAAATTTAATTGTGTATTATGATTTGTTTGACCCATCATTTCTTGAATTGTATTGTAATAGTTATAGTTGCCATGCCAAGGCTTTATTGTAACTCAAATAATAAAAAAAAACACCTTTTTTTTACAGATGTTTGACATTAAAAAAGATTCCGATGTTTAGTGATAAGCCGACTTCAAAATCGTAAGTTGATAATCGACAGATCTTTCATTTATTATTGATAGAATGGAATTATCACTGTATATTTTAATATAGTAACACGCCCGGCTTCACACGGGTGCAATGTAGATGTACTATAGACAAAAGCCTATGTTACTCGCTGATAATGTAGCTTTCTATTGGTGAAAGAATTTTTAAAATCGGTCCAGTAGTTTTTAAGTTTATTCATAAGATACCAAAATACAAAAAATCATAAATACAAATCTTTCCTCTTTATAATATATCTCCATATCTTACATCTTAGTTTGTCATCTCTCGTCCGCGACATATCTCGTGGCGGTCATGCTAGGCCGGCTGATGAAGTCGCGAGTGTGCCGGCCTATTATGTGGTTGTACGGTCGCTACTTTGTTTCTACAATACAATAATTGATTATTTTTCCAGGAAGAGTCCAAGGAAGAGAATTAAGAAGGTGATAAAGGATGGAGGAACTGAAAACTTGGAACCGAATGTAGTGAGAGAAACCCGCGATGTGTCTTCTATATTACTGAAGTCAATAGAGAATTGTCAAAATAAAATGTGAGTATCTATATGACTTGGCTAGGGGATCTCAATGCCACTTATTTTACAAGAGCCTCGCAATACGGACTGTCTGTTTTAAAACACCACAGTGCCGCATTCAGGGGAAGTTTTCGCTACAATGCAACCAAATGCTGGAACAATCTTCCTCACAATCAAAGTCACAATTAATGGAACAACAAAAAAAATGTCAGCTTTGGTTGCATTGGTGGTGAAACATAGGTGTGAGTAAATGTGCTTTCTATCTATATATATTTTATTTTTATTACTATTTTTATCTCAGAATATATAAATTTTATGGACGTATTTTATTTAAACATATTTATTATTATATATTTAGTTTATGTAGAGCGCACTGTATCTCCAGAGTTAAACGGGCACTGCTGAAAATCAGTGCTGTGGCATAGCCGCGGCTGTGTCACAGATAATCCTGAGTCGGTGACCCATTTCCTGCACTGCACAGGAATGCTTAATTTAAGTTAATTAATAGTTTAATTACGATGTATAGTTTTGTTCTTTTTTTTTTTGTACCTTTATTTTATTTTTATTATCATTAAATGTATCCTGTGAGTGTTTTGTGAAATAAATGTTTTTCTTTCTTTCTTTCTTTCTATAAAAATAACTAGCAATACGCCCTGGCTTCACACGGGTGCAATGTAGATGTACTATACAATAAATAAAGCTTTCTATTGGTAAAACAAATTTTTCTCTATATAATATTAGTTAAAAAAATTCATTGTTTTACTATATCGCAAAGGCAGCATTTTCGATGACATGGCTTGACTTGACTTTTTCCGACACTTCCAACAATTACCGTTATATTTCAACTACTTTACACAAAATTTAAGTTGTCTGTGGTTTAACTTCTCAATCATTCAGTTTATATTTAGTCTGTGTTAAAAATAAAATAGCGAACAGCGACATCTATGCATTGACAAGGGAAACAACAGTTACACAATAACAATATCAAGAGAGAGTAGGGACTGAATACCAGTTAATTTACTATGGGAGTTATACCGGTATAATAAAGGTTTTTGTTAATATTCTTTCGTTTTATTCATATTTACTGAAAAAAAATACTGTGGTAAGTTTAGTGTGTATTACTCTTTAAAACTAATATCATGGTATCTCAGTCAGACACGTATTTTGGAAAATAAAAATTAACTGGTTTCAGTTCCTGAGAGAGAGTATTTATGAATCTTACATTAGTGATTTCTTTACGTTCCAGAAATCCTAAAACGAATAAAGACGTACCAAATCTCCAAAAATCAAAGGAATCTACCGAACATCGATGTCAAGAAGTAAAGGCCAGTCTTAAAAGACCTATTACAAAGAAATTGAGAGATGTACCAATAAAAACACCAACGGAATTGGAGGTTGGAGTCTCGAGAATAGATTGTGGGAATAATTCATCAGAACTGGTTATAGATAAAACAGTTACAGACAAATCAGTTATAAACAAAGCAGTTATGGACAAAGCAGTTATAGACAAAACAGTTATAGACAAAGCAGTTATAGATAAAGCGGTTATGGACAAAACAGTTATTGACAAAACAGTTATTGACAAAACAGTTATTGACAAAACAGTTATGGACAAAACAGTTATGGACAAAACAGTTATAGATAAAGCAGTTATGGACAAAACAGTTATAGACAAAGCAGTTATAGATAAAGCAGTTATGGACAAAACAGTTATGGACAAAACAGTTACAGACAAAGCAGTTATGGACAAAACAGATATAGACAAAGCAGTTATAGACAAAGCAGTTATAGACAAAACAGTGTCTGGGAAGAAATTAAAACCACTACCGAAACCGTTACCTACTATGAGCAGGTTTGTATTTTTTTTTAATCCTACATTTTGATGTAGGCCTTTGGGCCGTCAACGCATCTGCAGTTCTCTGGTGCAGATGTTCATGGGCGGCGGTATTTCGGATGAGCCGTATGCTCGTTTGCCCCCTTTCCTAAAAAAAAGAAAATTATAGGCAGATACCGAAACGCGCTATCCATGTATCTAACAGGTATTACTTCCGTCGTTAAATATACAGAATAATATGCATAGATAGATTTAGTTAAGGAAGAAGGGAAAATACTGTTTTGTATAGCATTCTGGAAATTTATAGGCAGGTACCGAAACGCGCTCTTATAGCTAAATAGGTGTAACGCCGCCAGTTTAATGCTAGACGTCAGATATACAAAATAATATACAGTATAACTAGAAGATATGTAGCGAAGGAAGAGTGGAAAATACTAATATCTAATATATATGTATATATTTTAATTGCACATATTATTATACTAAAAATATGACAGTTTTGCTATACTTTTAATGATAGAATTCTACTTAGTGAATCTTTCTATAAGTTGCTTAAATAAACTATAAGCCGTGGGATTTATCAAAATTAATTTTATCCAGAATAGTATAGGGTGATGTTTTGACTATATTTCAAATATTTCTTCTGATCATTTACGAGATTAAGGTAGCACAAGTCGCGGGCTCGAACTCACTGGTGGGCGTGGCCAAAAAGCATGCTGTTCTGCCGCACCGCACCGGGGCAGTCATTATTAAGTGAGATGCACGATAATTCATAGTAAAAGGGGCGTCTAAAAAATACGAAAAAGCCTTTGGAAAATCGAGTTTTAAGAAGAAACCACTGCATAAATCAATTACAAATAAAAGTTATTGTATTCTTCGATAATCGTGCTTTGTCGGTACCGACTTTGTTTTGAAAATTTGATACTTATTTTATTACTAATTTAAGCCCAAAGTTGTGTTAAAAAATGGCAATAAAAACGAATCTTTGGTAGCTCGTAACTTTTTAATGGTTTTTTATTTTACCATTCTGTTTCTGCACAGACAAAATTAATAATGAGACAAAACGATATCATGTATAACTTTGCATATACGGTGCTAAATAGTGGAGTAATACCCCCCCGAAATTTCTATGGAAAAAATGTCGACTAGTGTCACCTTAATAAACGATCTTTAGTCATTTACCAGTTCATTTATTACTATACACAAAAACAGCCTAATTTTTAAAATTGTCCACTAGTTTTTGAATTTATTCATAAATATAATATTAGTATAGATATTATGGTCATTGATCATTAACTGCTTTTAATCATTTACACAAAAAAATATTTAATTTTTCTTCTTATGATTACGAGACTGTATATTTTACATCCATATTCTATATAATTTATATGAAGTTTCAAATAATTGAAATTAAAAAGGTTTTATTATTCGACTTCGACTTGAAATACCTTCGATCTCTAAAACCGGTTTTTTACGCGGTCTATAAAAACCGAATTAAGTACCGAAATCGATATAAGAACCGGTTTTTAACTTCTGAGTGCGACTGTCAATTTTTTTTTAATTATTTAATTTTTCCTTTGCAGTACACCATCAATTGACATAAAAGTGACTAACACTGCGGGATTGTGCAAAAGAAAAGTTAAATTAATTGAAGCCTTATCTACCCCTATAGAGAGCGATATAGGGCTTAGGTTTGTTGTTTTTTTTATGTGTAGAAACTTTTTTAACATTCAATAGATGCTTTTTGGAACGGTTCTTTTATTATGTATAGTGTTATATCAATATTTAATTTGTTTTTCTATTTATCTAAGTATACATTAAAGCCATATATGTATGTGTATGTCTAGATATTCAGGTGAATTTGCATATAAGTGTTCGTATTCGCTGTCCTCCATTATGTTTTCCTTACAAAATGTTCCTTAAAAAACCCCAAAAATATCTATTAAAAACCCCTAATTTTTTTGTTGTACATTCGGTTTGAAAGGTAATTTCAAATATGAATTAAATAAAAATACATTCAAGTCGTATAAAATAGCTGTTGTATTTATGTGGGTGCATTTTACACATTTACATACATTAATTAATTACCTAATAATATTAATGATGATGACGATGAAATTCGAGGTTCGAGGCTTAATATAAATTGCATAGAATCGTGCGTTTTTCTAAAAAAATCTTCAATAGAGTACCCCCTAAAATCCCCCTAAATAAATGTACCCCTAATAAATGAAGACCCTAAAACATTTTGATTCTCCCTTAATTTGGGAGGAAAATCCCCGAGTTGGCATCACTGTTGATTGATACTTGACATTGACAACTCAAACGTCATGCCACAGACTAACACATACAACAGTCTCTGACATTTCGCTGGCCTAATTATCAAACTTCGTAACTCCAAAATTTCCGATTTTCGCTTTTTGATGCCATCTTGTGTAAAATACCGTAACGAATACGATGGAATATCTACTAATTGTTTTTATTTTTTTTAATATTTACAAAATATAAAACTACGTACGTCCACGGAACGTTTGAGCTGTTTGTAGTTTTTTCCTCACCTGTAAAGTTGGAGATACGAAGTTTGATAATTGGATGCTGTTATGCAATACGGTGTCAACCCACATGGTTGCCATTTTGAGAAAATTGAGTATGAAGTTTTAATTAGGTTTTATTAAATTTCTTTTAAAAAATAACAGAAATAATAGATTTTTTTTTGGAATTATTATTATTACACTAAATGTATATCGTTTTTCTTGGTAGCAATCAAAGTAATATAAATTTGCATTTTTATGATTTTGTGCGTTGACACTGTATTGCTTAACAGCGTCCAATTAAGCCGACGATATATTATATGTATTAGTTTTGTATTAACATTTGTAGGATGATGCGGTGTATGGGGTGGGAGGGGGGCGCGTTGGGGGCCCGAGAGGGGGGCATAACGGAGCCTATTATGCCGGCTTTGCATCTAGTAAGTTCTTTTATACATACTAGTAACACTACGGCTTCACACGGGTGCAATGTAGATGTACTATACACAAAATATAGCCTATGTTACTCGCTGATAATGTAGCTTTCTATTGTTTTAAATAATTTTTAAAATCGGTGCAGTAGTTTTGACGGGCTCGTTGGCGCGTGCGCATCGATAGGTCGTGGGTTCGAATCCCACCGGGATATGATTATAATTTTCTGTAAGCATGCCTTCCCCACGTGTGGTTACTTCGGGCGTTGAAGAGGTGGGAGGAATATAGAAATTCTGACTGATTCTGAAATCTTCATAGATTTCGGTTTCAGTCTATGAATTTCCGAATGCTCGAAGTAAAAATAAGGTCGACAGCGCATCTTTGACTGATGTTCTGTGGCTGGGGTATCACCTACCATCAAGTGAACCACATGCTCGTCTGTCTAACATATTTTTTTTTTAATTGAATATAATATATGTTTTAGGTCCCCAAAGCAGGTTTGGGCCACGAAAAAGATGAAAAGAAAAAGCCGGAAAATAATAAGACGCGATCAGAAATCCGAATACGCATTTTGGAATCGCTCTTAGAACTACTTAAAAAAAATCTAATTCTCTCTTACGTTGATTTCGAAAATTGTCTCAACAGGAGCGAGATTCATTTTCTAGATAACGTAAAAATAGCATTCAACAAGAGAAAACAATTGGGTCTTAATGTTAAAATCGAAATTGATTTAGTACAAAATATATTAACTTTCCTGCTTAAGAATCCTAGTGTCCATTTTGATGTCGAAATTTTGAGTCGCATGTAAGTGTGTTTTTTTAAGACCTTAATTGGACGATGTTAAGCAAAACAGTGTCAATCCACAAAATGACAAAAATGTAAATTTTGATACCAATCGCTTCCTTATGAGCAGCCGGGCTAGCATGACCGCCACGAGATATGTCGCGGACGAGAGAAGACAAACTAAAATGTAAGATATGGAGATATATTATATCTCGACATCGACAATTTTGACAGAAAAGATATCTCGATCGACAAATATATCTATTTTTGATATTAAAAGTCGAGTTTTAAGTGTAATTGTCATGTTAGACCCGAAAGAAATAAAGCGATAGTCGATTAAAACACGAGAAAACGGTAGACAAAATTTTGTCGCGCTTGTCATGCTAGCCCGGCTGGAGTACATATTTCAAAAGAGATATATATCATTTAAGTCGTTTTAACAGCAAAAATATTGAAAAAAACTAGTGGACACGAAACCCTAACGTTTAGAATATTTAACTATAATGTACTAAAACTTTGATTTCTACCAAGAAAAACGATATAAATTTAGTGTATTAATAATAATATCTGATATTTGAAATCATCTTTCTGTCACCCCGAGACCACGGTTGCTGAAAAGCATCCGAAACGTCGGGATAAATAATTTAAACAAAATAAATAATAAATCGCGTTTTAATCCGGTATACAGTATTTTATTTAAATGTGTGATACTCGCGTTAATAAAAGACAATATTAATAACAACAAAATCTATTATTTCTTTTATTTTTGAAAAGAAATTTACTAAAACCGAATTAAAATTCTAATTCAATTTTCTCAAAATGGCAACCATGTGGGTTGACACTGTATTGCATAACAGTGTCCAATTGGTCTGTTTAATTTTTAATAGTCTTCAAAAAGGAGGAGGTTCTCAATCCGTCTGTATGTTGTTTTATTTTTTTTTTGTACGTTTGTTACGCGATAACTCCGCAATTTATGGATGAATTTGGATGAATCTTTTTTTGTTTTATAGGGTATATTTCAGAGGTGGTCCCATATAGTCTACTAAATTATTATGTGAGGATTAATGAACTTAAAAAATGCACTTCCTACAAAAATTTAAAAATAAAATTATTTTTAAGCAAAAAACAAAAACCGACTTCAAAACTACAACTACCTAAAGTATATATACAAACTTGCACTAAAAAGTAAAAAATAATATTTTAATTACTTCAAAGCATTATTTATTAACAGTTATTTTTGAAGTCGGTTTTTTGCTTAAAAATAATATTTAAATGTTCTAAATTATGCATATTATTTTCAGGCAAATTAAATTTGCAAAGATCCCTCCAAAACAGAATTTGAAAAAAAATATTGGAACAGATCAGCAAGGACAAACAAACAAATCGATAATACAAAAGCGTCTTCTAGTAAATGAACCAGACAATCAAAACACGCAACCATTGGAAAGTCAAGCATATCAAACATCAAGTAGTCAAACCAGCCAAACATCAAGTAGTCAAACCAGCCAAACATCAAGTAGTCAAACCAGCCAAACATCAAGTGGACAAACCAGCCAAACATCAAGCAGTCAAACCAGCCAAACATCAAGTAGCCAATCCAGCCAATCATTAATTAGTCAAGAAAACCAACTATCGAAGAGTCTTAACACTCTATTCCACACATTATCAAATAAATTCCACGAAGATATGAATAATAACGAAGATGACGATTCGTTTTTAACCAATCAGCAAATATTATCGCTTTTAGATCTCAAAGAGCAACTGAAGATATCTAAAAAGATGTTAAGGAAATTAAAACTACGTCTGTTCGTAATGAAGTCCTGTTTGGACTTTTTGAAGAGCGGGAAAGAGAGTGTGATATTAAATTACGCTTTGAGCGCTTCGTTGCGGAATTTTCTGAATAAATTGTGTTCGTATGTGAATAATCGGAAGGCGGACAAGTTTGCGTTCAGTATTGAGAACTTTGTCTGGCTCGAGATCAAACAGTGTGTGGGGGACAATTATGTGATCGCTAAAAGTGATTCGACCGCCAAGTGAGTATTTGTTTTAATTATTATTTGACCCGTGCCAACTATGCTGGATAAAGTGAAGATGGGTTAAGGCATTTAAATATACCAAATCATATAAAAATACATTTTTTTTTCCAAAAAATTAGAAAAAATATCTGCATAGATACGGGATATGAAATATACTTTACGACCTACCAAATATAAATAAAAATATCATAAAAATCGGTAGAGCCGTTTCGGAGGAGTGACACGAGATTTTTATATATATAGATTATAGATAGATATCTATGCAGATGTATAAAAAATACATTATAGAAGACGAATGTTTTAAAAAATATTCGCCTTCAATAATTTGTTACAAGCTAATAGAGAGAAAGTGTTAGAGATAAGAGATAGCGAGAGAGAGAGAGAATATATATATTACTGAATAAAAGTGTCAGGATGAAAGAAAAAGGTAAAATTGAAAGTCATCTAATGGAGTATGATCTATTAGGACTTGAATTAGTGTTGGGACATAATTCTGTGTCTGTTTTACTGATCATTTTTATTAACAGGCAAGTAGGCGATCAGCCGGCCTAGCATGACAGCCACGACAAAATTTTGTCGTGTTTTAATCGAATAATTATCACTATGTCTTCCGTGTCTAATGACACACTTAAAACTCGACTTCTAATGTCAAAAGAGATATTTGTCGATCGAGATATCTATGGACGCTGTTAAACAATACAGTGTCAACCCACACGGTTGTCATTTTGAGAAAATTGAGTTTGAAGTTTTAATTAGGTTTTATTAAATTCCTTTTAAAAAATAACAGAAATAATAGATTTTATTGTAATTATTATTATTACACTAAATATATATTGCTTTAATATATATTTAGTGTAATAATATGTAATAGAATTAAGTGCATTATTGTTAAATATTTAAACATTTTAGGATTTCGAGCTCGCTAGTTTTTTCAGTATAATGCTATTAAAATGATTTAAATGATACATCTCCTTTGAAATATGTACTCCATCTCATAAGGAAGCGATTGGTATCAAAATTTATATTTTTATCATTTTGTGGGTTGACACTGTATTGCTTAACAGCGTCCCTATCAAAATTGTCGAAGTCGAGATATCTTACATCTTAGTTCGCCTTCACTCGTCCGCGAGATATCTCGTTATGGTCATGCTAGGCGGGTAGCTATCTGTGCTGATTTTTTTTAAACCAGCCAAACATCAAGTAAGTTTTTTTAATTTCTTTTCAGATACTTCGGATTTAGTAAGATACCTATCGGTAATAATAGAACTCCCTGTGATGTGAATCAAAGTGTTAATAAAGAAATTAAGGCTCTATATACCACAGGCGTTGATAATAGTGAAAGCAATGAAGATTTACGAAAAGAAAGTGTAACTGGCAATGAAATGGAAAATAAGACATTTGTACAAAATGGCGATAATATTAGTGTGGGAAATGACGATAAGAATACTCATATCACTAGTCATACGGGTATAGAAAATAAGACTAATATTGGGGTTAAAATTGATACTATTGTATCAAATTGCAATGAAAAGGCTGATGTATTAAATGACAATAACAGTATACAAAATAGCACCCTAGTACAAAATTGTACTGATGATATAGTTAATATAAATGATAAAAGCAACGTACAAAATTCCAAGAATATATTTCATTTTGGAAGCATACATGCAAATACTGCTATTTTTAATAAAAGCGAACATAAATCTGATGAAGACAAAGATAGTTTTAAATTTAGTTTCAATGAGGGCAACATTAATGTTGCAAGTGATACCAGTAATGAAAATAAAAACGTTCCATTTACGAACGTAAGGATAATTCACCAAATCGGCAAAATTATGACGGTAGACACCGCGGCAAAAGTTCAAAATCGAATTTCGAACGCGATTACCCCGAATTTCTTGCCAGTGCTAAAATGTCACGGTATCAAAAGTGACAGCTTGATTTATAGTTGCTATAACGAAAAAAGTTTAAATTTTTTAAAAGAGGTTCTAAACGATTATCAAATAGTTAAATATGAGATTAGTGGTTCATACAAAATGTCGGTTACTGTTAGATATTTTGAGGGTAGTTTGAAAAATATTTTCGCTTTGTTGAAGATATATCACGATTTGAATTTCGAGAGATGGGATATACAACAGGAAACTCAATATGATGATAGGATTGAGTTTGCTGTCTCAATGGATTCTGACTCCTTTGATTATATTTGTAGGAATAATTTTCGATTATTTGCGGGTATCGATGAAATTATGTTTGATATTGTTGTGTAATATATTGATGTCTGGTTCCTATATTTAACTTCACGTCCTAAGAAGTGCCAACTATAGAAACGTTTAAATAAAATACTGTATACCGGATTAAAACGCGATTTATTATTTATATTGTTTAAATTATTTATCCCGACGTTTCGGATGCTTTTCAGCAACCGTGGTCGCGGGAGACTGAAAGATGACAGTTGTCTTATATTTGAAATGTCACAAAGTTGCCATATTTAATTCAATTAAATTAAAAAATAATCTATTAATTTTAATTGAATTAAATTTATGGCAACTTTGTGACATTTCAAATATAAGACAACTGTCATCTTTCAGTCTCCCGCGACCACGGTTGCTGAAAAGCATCCGAAACGTCGGGATAAATAATTTAAACAATATAAATAATAAATCGCGTTTTAATCCGGTAAACAGTATTTTATTTAAATGTGTGATACTCGCGTTAATAAAAGACAATATTATAGAAACGTTGATTATCAAACATTTTTGACAATCATTGGGCTATGGAAATATATGGATATGGCAACAGTCAATAATAAGTTGTCTTATCGGAAAATCTTGATTTTCGTAAATGCTTATAATATAATCTAACAAGGAGACCCTCAGACGTGAAGGTCGGTGAATTCAATGGTTTTTGGTGAGGTGGTCCAAGGGTATAATAACCACCAAATATTAGGGTCAACGGAGCCTTCGTTAATAAAATATTAGGGACCAAAGTTGGATAAGAAATATTGCGTAATTTTTTTTTTCATGAATTTACGTAAAACAATTTTTCATAATGTTATTTTTCGTTGGCTACGGCCAGCTAGCGATTTGAATGGGAATTTTTCTGCTACAGTATCGTGTATTTCTCTACTACAGTATAGGTAAAAGACCGTACGCCGCGTAACTTGGAAATGAATCACCGAGGGATGGCGATAAAGTTATTTCTACTTTATGAATATAGTTACGTGTGGTGCTTTGACATTCAACCTTTGAAAATTTACTCGGAAAAAAATAGCATGTAACAACGAGTCGCATATCGTCCTTCTGAGGGCCTAGCACGTCCGCACGAGCAACTATCGAGAAAGTATTCAAATCGTCCGTCTGTCAGTTGTATGAGAAATCATTTGAAATTTCATTCAAATGAGAGCTGAGACGATACGAATACTTTTTCGCATCTCTGATCGCGATCGCCGTGGTACGGTCAGCACTTCGATCAACAATAGAATAGAATATATTTATTCATGAAATCATCACATACAGTTTTGAATACATAATTACATTAAAACTATACTTAAAATAAATGAATGATGATCCCTGAAATGGATAACCACTCAGTATACGTTGGAGCCAAAACCCCAACTCTGATTTTCAGTGGCTCCAGTGAGAGTGGTGCAATACACCTATGTCAATGGGTCAGCACGATATGCACTTGTTGCTCACCGTTTTTCAATTAAATTTTCAAAGCTTCAATGTTAATACATTACACGTCGATTTTTTCTTTATACCGAAAACACCGACCCTCTGCTTTATTCAGTGCCGGTGTTAGAGGAGCGCGCGATGGGGCGACGGCCCAAGGCGTCAAATTTTGGGGGGGCGCCGAGGTCTGGACTCTCCTGTCTCCAGTGCTGCACACCCTCAATACCTATGCCTTACGCCCTGTGCTCTATGAATATCATAACCTGGCTACTCTGTCGATTGAAAATGAAACCGCTGGGAAATTAGATTTTTCTATGTTAAACCCTGTATAAAAAAAAATAAGCAGAAAATGAACATTCGATATTGATTTCCTAAAGTGGGCCCACAATATTCTTGCCCAGGGTGTCAGTGGCCCTAAAACCGGCACTGGCTTTATTTCGACGATTCGTTTAGAAGTTATGGTGCGTACGGTCTTTACACTCACTGTATATAAATTACCTATTCAACTTTGGTTCTTAACATCTTTTTAACGAGGGTCCAGTTGACCCTAATATTTGATGGTTGTTATACCCTTGGGCCACTCTATCACCCCACCAAAAACCATTGAAACCACACGTCTGAGGGTATCCTTGTAGGTTTTGGACAGTTTTTTAATATTTCGATTTTATAATTATTAAGCGGTTCACGTTCATGATTTTAAACATATTAAATGGGGAATATCTTCAAATTTGACCGACATTCGTCTATCGATATTTGAATTTGATATTTGCCAGCTGAAAGATCATGTACGATAATTGATATTATCTACCGTTTTTGATTTTGAATCATATTTTTAAGATACTTAAGCACCTTTTTACACCTACCATCAAGTGAACCTCACGTTCGTCTGTCGATATCTAACATAAAAAATAACATCTTCCTAGAAAGTATTTGTATCAAGTTCGTGCTTGGTCCTCTGATATGATCAATTTGCCAGTACATTGGTGTCAACATGGTTTTAAGAAAAGGCTGTTAAAGATTTGATCGTCACTCTATAAAGCAGGGACTGAAACCGGTTAATTATTATTTTCCAAAATACGTGTCTGACTGAAATAGTACAATGATATTAGTTTTAAAGAGTAATACACACCACAGTAATTTTTTTCAGTAAATATGAATAAATATTAACAAAAACCTTTATCATACTGGTATAACTCCCATAGTAAATTAACCGGTATTCAGTCCCTGATATAAACCACCCAAGCTAATAAATTATAACAACCAGAAGGTACAACGTAGATCATACGTTATTGATTTTTTAAGTATAATTTGTTTATCGTTTAAATAAAATAATTTATGAAAGTCGTTTTGTTTCATTTCATATTCGGTTCGAAGGACCATTATGTAAAAGTCGGTGATATGCAGATATGCAAGCTTTTAATAAAACTAGTAATACGCCCCGGCTTTGCCCGGGTGCAATGTACTATGGACTAAAATGCCTACTTTTGATACTTGTACTTGCTGATCAAGTAGGCATGGGATTTTATGCATTTATATCTATATATATATAAGCAACTTTTTTTTTCTTTGTTATCGATAAACTTGAAAACTACTGGACCGATCGGCATGATACCATGACCATTCGACGCGGAATTAATTGTAGAAGGTTTAAGGCTATTAATTTTTTGAATTCCATCAACCCTTTACCATTTTTTTTCAAATTTATGTGGATAGTTCATATTCGTCTATCCTTTACAATTCGCCTAGCGAAGCGGGCGGGCGGGGACGGCTAGTGTACTATAATTGCATTATGAAAAAGGAAAGATTTGTTTATTACGATTTAACAAAAAAACTACTAGACCGATTTTAAAAATTATTTCACTAATAGAAAGCTACATTATCAGCGAATAACATAGTCAGGCGCCGGCCGGGGTGGATACATAGAATTTAGTAACAAAAAAATCTAGGTATTTCAACGGAAGCGTCCAACAACGGTCATAGAGAATCATGGCCGTATTTTTTGTTTTCTATTGTATTATATCTTCAAACACTACGTCAATATTAAAATTGTATATTATAAGATAGATAATTAAAACACGTTTTTTTAAATAATGTAATTAATATATTTAATAGAAAGCTTATCTTAATTAACGACGTCATATCCTACTTATAAAAATTAATGAAATTAATCTTTTGTTATCGCGATACATCGGTTTCTATGTTATCTATACATATAATAAAAGAGTAGGATCGAAATTACGCTTCACTAAATATTTTTACCAGAAATTAAGAGGGGTGATAAAAGAAGGGTAGCAGAATGCATAAATGCAATTTTTAAGATTCTTGTCTGTCTGTCTGTCTGTCCGTCTGTCTGTCTGTCTGTTTGTTTGTTCACGCTAATCTCCGAAGATACTGAACTGATTATCGTGCAATTTACACAAATATATTAAGGAAAGCCCGGGGCAACATATAGGCTTTGTTTTATCGAAATCGGCTATCGGAAAGAAAAGTTATCATCATTTAAATATTATTTTAAAGGCACCATATCACCAAAGCAAACTGACTCGCGTTGAACTTTTTCGAATTGTCAGATGTCAATCACAGTCTGATATGTAAATGAAATAGTTTGATTATTTCGCCATTTCCAATATATGTATTCGTAGAATAGTGGATATGCAGTCCCATAGCGTAGCTTCTGATGCGAGTTCGAATCTGAAGTTGAAATGAAAGAATTTATTTTTTGTATTTCTTTATTTATTTTTTGAAAGAACTATATTATAACAAAAATAGAAAATGTATTATTGAAATATTATATGAAAAAGTATTTCTTATGAGATCATT
Organism: Anthocharis cardamines; assembly: GCA_905404175.1. Lineage (NCBI taxonomy): Eukaryota > Metazoa > Arthropoda > Insecta > Lepidoptera > Pieridae > Anthocharis > Anthocharis cardamines. The sequence continues at coordinate 4,847,621 of FR989979.1, forward strand.
TATTTCACATTTTCATCAATCCTTTCTCTTAAACAGAATTACGATTATTCGACATTGCTTTTTTGCTTCCGTATCTTAGAGGTTTCCGCATTTAGCACCGGAAACCCGGGCAGGAATCCCGGGAATTTAAAAAAAATGTCCAAAAATGAAAATGACCAATTAAATGAACGCACGCATCTATTTAAGACAGAAAATGCATTGAATCCAATCTTCGATTGAACTCTGATAAGTAGAAAAAAGACACATATCTGGATTTTGGTCACGTAAAATTTAATTAATATGAATCTCCCTAAAGTTTCTTTAAAGTCAGGTTAATTATTTCAACTATTGAATTTCAAATCATCCTTCGAACCTCAATCTCAACCACCATTAAACATGTCGATAACATGATGCAAAGAAATCACCAAGTACAGAGGGTGGCGGAGGATATGTCATTTGAAGAAAGCTTGCTCAAAAGCTCAGCTTAAAGTGAACCCCACGCGAACGAAGTCGCGGGCATCAGCTAGTCATAAATAAATAGTATAATTGAATAACACGATACACTGACAAAAACATGGGATGGTTGGTGTATTTAAATTTATCGTATGAACTAGCGACCCGCCCCGGCTTCGCACGGGTCTACTTTTTTTGACAAAAAAAAGCAGGGGTTGGTAATAGAAGAGTGAAAATTTAGTGTTGTATATATTTTTTAATGCCACATTATAAAAAAATAAGAACAAAATATTTCGTGCAAAAATTAAAAAAAAAAAAGGGTGAACAACCCTTATCACTTAGGGGTATGAAAAATAGATAGTAGCCGATTCTCAGACTTACTGATATAAAATTCTACGCATATAAAATTTGGTAAAAATCGGTAAAGCCGTTTCGGATGAGTACGGTAACTAACATCGTGACATGGAAATTTTATATATTAGATTAGATAACAATAATTTTTTTTTTTAATGTCAGATATCGACAGACGAGCGTGAGGTTCACTTGATGGTAGGTGATACCTCAGCCACAGAACATCAGTCAATGATGCGCTGTCGACCTAATTTTTACTTCGAGCATTCGGAAATGCATAGACTGAAACCGAAACGCGCAATGTGCACTTCACGGTTTTTTCATCTATGAACGGTGGTTCGTTACCCGGTCGGAATTTCGATATTCCTACCACCCGATCAATGAAAAGATCGGGTGGATAGAAAGTCGGGTGGTAGATGCGGGGAGTTAGAGGTAGGTAATACAGGACTTTTTTACTTCGAAACAAGCTGAAACTTTCCCATTAACTTTAGGTTTTGGCTGATGTTTCAGTTGATGGTTGTAACTTTAATATTGCCATCCACTTTAATGGTTAGTTGCCAGACAGGAAAAATGTCATTGAAATAAATATGTATATGACCATGATGCTAAAACATGTTATATTTGAGGCGTGCTTTACACCTATTTTAATAGCGTATACGAGTAAATTGGTTTAATTAAGCCACAGTGAAATGCAGTTATGTAGTCACTTATGCACTCATAAGTGAACGTCCGAAATAAGACACTGAATGATACACTAGTTTCGTCGCTGTCACATAAGTATCTCAGGAAATATTTACGGTAGCGCGAATAGCAGTATACGAAAAAGTTCCATTTCGTTTGTTATTTTATATAAATCATGCTACTGGCCTTGGCTTAACGTGGATGGGACTTTTATTCTCGCCGACACGTCTAAAAGCGTCTTCAGCGAGACACGTATTATACTTCGGCTTGTCCTACCGTAGGAAGACTGGACGGTAGCTCAAAAGGGTGAGGGAGGTGTGGAAAAAGCAGTCTCGCCTTTGCTGGCGAAGTCATACGCGGGTCTGAAACGTCTCTGCATAGTGCAAGGACGGAATCCAACCGTTGGCAACAGTAATGGGATTATCTGGGATGTACCTAGGTTTTCCCCAGAGAACTTTTGTATTGAACTCTCGTTTTTTAATTTCGAGCGTGGTTCAAAATCCGAAGCTGAATTACAGCCTTCTGTATTTCCATCGGACTACGATCTCGTTGGTTTTAAAAAGCGAGCCTATAAATTCTTGAAAGGCCGACAACGCATCTGAGACTTTAAGTCGCGCATGGGCGGTGGTGATTACTTACCATCAGGTAACCCACCTGCTCGGTTGTCCGCTCTGTTATAAAAAAAAAAAGGTTTTTGTGTCGCTACGACGATATCCTTTCTATAGCGCTTTGGAATTATTTTGAACTCAAGGTCGATTTTCGTAATTTAGATAGTACTGATTAACACGCGGTAGACATGATTTATTTTTTCCATAGGTGAATGTACTGTAACTAATACAATTAGATAAGATTTGAATTTCAAGGTAGTTTATTTGGCTCTAAAATTTAAGTAGTTTTTAATTAAAATTCTCTTGAATGCATTTCTACTTCTATGCTTTCTGTCTCTTTTGAAGGGCTAAAGGCAATCCATCGAGCACGTTCTGAACAATGGTTGATGTCGGGTCGATTGGTGGATACCGTTTCGTGCTCTTAGAGGGAGCCACTGAGAAGTTGTGAAGAACAGCCGCCACGCCGGCTAAGGATTGCATTATTCCGAGGCGTTCACCTGTGGATAATGTTATATTAGATACTATAACTCGCCCCGGTTTCACTCGGGTACTACACATATATACATACATAATAGCCTATATTACTAGCTGATAATGTAGCTTTCTATTGGTGATAGAATTTTTAAAATCTGTCCAGTTGTTTTGAGTTTATTCGCTACTCGTAGTGTAGAATAGCTTGAGACGTGACTTAAAAAAACTGCGCTTATGAGCTTTTTTAAGGAATCTACTGACTACACCGTATCGATATGATATGACCGTGCTATGAACGTATCAGGCATGGAAGAGACATGGCACGTACTACTATAATAATAATTTATGTAAAATTACAAAGACTTACAATTGTAAGCAGTAAAAAGACAAAAATTATGTTAATAATATAAAAATGTTTTATCCATCACTACTATGTCAACTCCGAAGACCAGCAGAGATGTCACAGCAGTGATTCAGAGATTGCACGTAATAGTGTTTGTCGGCGAAGAGACGATCTACTTTATGGGATTGGTCTCATAGCTTTCAATACAAATAATATTTTTTTGACTGAGACGTTCATAGCTTGGTATGATACTGATAGTTGGCCTTACTCTTTTAATATGAAACATAGTTTGACATGTTTTAAAACAAGATTCAAGACTGAGTCACGTATTAGTATACCCACGAGGCTTGACCTATTTCTTTTTTTTTTTTTTTTTTTTTATTTCAGAGCAGACAACCGAGCAGGTGGGTTACCTGATGGTAAGTAATCACCACCGCCCATGGACATCTACGACACGAAAGTCTCAGATGCGTTGTCGGCCTTTTAAAAATCTGTAGGCTCGTTTTTTGAAACCAGCGAGGTCATAATTAATCGGAAAAACTGAAGGCGACAATTCATTCCACAATTTTGTTGTACGTGGAATGAAGTTGCGCGTAAATCTTACGGTGCTCGACTTCCATACGTCAAGGTGATGCGGATGAAATAATTGTTTATGACGTGTGGTACGGTGATGGAAGTCTGCAGCTGGGATTAGGTCAAATAGTTCGCCAGAACACATTTCATAATAATACTGGTTATAATATAAAAAAACTCACCTATACAAGCCCTGGGACCATCGCCGAATGGTAAATAGACATTCTTGTTCATCTTGTTGATGTTATCTGGATGGAATCTCATAGGTTTGAACGATGTGGGATCTTCAAAGTACTTCTCGTCAGCGTACAAGGCTTGTGTGGAGATGACTACTCCAGTTCTGTCTTCTACGGTAAGGTCTGTGCCTGGGAAGGTATATCTTCCAGCTGTCTTGCGGACTAAGAAACCAGGTGATGCGAAGACGCGGTTGCTCTCTCTGTAAATGTTTAAATTGACAGATGAAATGGTAAGGACTAAAATTGATGATTACAAAGAAGGTATCTTGATTGTATATTGGTAGAGTCGGGAGTGGTCGACCTAGGCGAACGTACCTCGAATAGATCGGGGACGTTCTGCAAAAGGGCCAGGTCAAAAGTACTCGTAACCGACGAGTGTGTATGAAAGCATTGATGAAAGTAGAAGAAGCGAAATTGTGGTATGCAAGGATCGGAGCATATGGAATTTATTCTATTCTAAATTTATAGAGCAAAAAATCTTCGTTAAAGGATTCGTTAAATAATAAACAGTTTCCTATTTATATTAAGTATAAAGTTTTTTGTACTTACTTGAAAGCCATTTCCAAATATTTCATATCTTTAACAGCATCGTAGCAAAGTTTTCCATCATATCTAGCTAAAACCTCGTCTATTTCGTTCTGAACCTTTTTCTGTTCTTCCGGATGGAAGGCCAGCTGATGCATAAGGAAACTACTGGACGATGATGATGTCTCGAAACCAGCAGCAAAGAAAACGAAGACCTGTGCAGCTATCAGTTCATCATCTAGTTCTAGATCAACAATCTTCGGTGTACCATCAGGATTCTTCTTTTCAATCGATTCACCAACCATTTTACCTTTTTGTTTTAATTCCAGCATCATATCAATGAAGTCGTTTCTGCCAGATGGCTTATAATCCCTCTGACTCATGATTTGACGCACAAGTGACAGGTTTTTCCTCTCAACTTCTGGTGAAAAGAAATGTATGTATCTGAATAGCTCAATATTAGGGAAAGTCCGCTTTAAAACATTAGCTATGATGTCTCTTTTGGTTACTGTAAAAATACTTCTGCCTAGCTGCCGAAATTCGTTAGTATCGTCATCCAAAGTTTTAGAATCTATGCCGAAGCCGCAGGCACCAATAAAATCGGTTGTATATCTTGCCATTAAGTTACGAACATCTACTTCTTCACCTGTTTCTGCAATGCTTTCAGCTATTTTAAGTAACTTATCTGTTCGTTCAACAATCAACGGAAACATAGCCTTTAATTTTGCGCTGGAAAACGCTGAAGTCATCCGTTGCCGTAAAAGCTTCCAGGCGTCTCCATCTACGGTGAAAAGGTTTTTCATAAGAGGTTCAATATCTTGTTTATGCGGACTTACGCCTCGCCTGTAGAAATGCTTGAAGTCCGTCACTAGAATTGCTTTTATCAAGTCCGGATCTCTGACCAGAATCGCTGGATTGTTAGCTTCGAAGTATCCAACGAATTTTTCATCAGGATATCTGTTGTGTAATTCTGCGAATCGTTCTGATAAGCTGTGCTGTTTGATGATATGTGTAAGGTTGCTTCCAAAAAAGATGATAGGCTTGTCATATTGAATACCACGCTTTTTCCAATAGTCGAAATTTCTCGTCCCATAATAGTACAGGACGAGTAGTATAAGTGCAACCACTAAGAGCAGCATTTTGATAGTAAATGATTTTGGATATATGCGTTTGATATCTAATATTACCTATTACTGATTTCAAATTCTGATTGCTTATCGCGTAATTGTTTTAATCACACGAATTCACGTAACGTGGTTTCCTTTTAACGATTATTTTGAAAGAACTGTCTAGTAAAATTCTACTTGTATTTTAAATAAAATGTAGATAAGTATATGTAGGATATTTTGTGTTGTCATTCATCATTGGCTTGCTTGCATATTTTGGATAAACTTCTGAAAAGCCAAAACCTTTTGAATTTAATTGAATTTGAATTTTAAATTAAAAATTTGTGCACACGTTCCATTTGGATCCCCAAGTGTCCCCGTGAAAGGATTTTTGGCGACTCACAATATTTTTCAAAATATTGATTTTTTTTAGTACACCGCTTAGCACGTTTCTGTATATATATTATATATTTATATATATTCTACTACTATATACGATGCACACCCTCTATTATTCAAACCCGGGGGATATGGTTCGTATAATACGCCTGGAACCGACTTGCAAATGATTAGGATTCGGTTCTGGCACTCGTCGGCCGCTGCCGCAGCGCCGCGGCCGCTCGCTTCGCTCGCTCGACTCGTGCGCAGTGGTCACGACTCACGAGTCACGATACAAACATAGCCTAATCTAGGTGGTGGCTCCTTTTAAAAGTGAAACTGGTAGGGTTAGCCAGGTAAATAAAAATAATTACTCGGGAAGTACAATGACTAACCATTTTCTGTAGTTATACCAAAAAAAATATATTTTGAATAATATTGCGAGTCAACAAAAATCCTTTCACGAGGACTCTTGGGGACCCAAATGGAACGTGGAGATGGAAACGATTACATACAACTTTGGGCCTCCAATGTAACAAAATGAAATTGGTGTGAATTAATATATTGAGACGTAACACTCCTTCGTTGAAAATTCTGTTGGTTTTGACAATCTGAGAGCCGAGTTATTAGTTTTAAGGTTATGTTACAAACATATATATAATACATCTGTGATCAATCATCAATGATATTTGTAGTTGTCAAATCGTAACAATTCCTAAATGAAAACAATCTGGAAAGCACCTGCACAAATTTAGCACCCCATCGAAGGATTTTTGAAATCAAAATGACCTTAATCGATAGGTCTACGTTAGGTCTGTATAAGTCCTCAATAATTTTTGTTAGGTCGCCTATAGTTTTTTAATATTCGATGGGGTGCTTTTGTGCATCACTGGAAAGCACTCAAAATACTCAAGTCTCAAAACACAAAACGAATTAGCACAGAGTAAACAACTGTCATGCGGCATGCTAACGACAGACTAAAATAAAAGATTGATTTTAATCGATAAAAAATGGATAATCAAATTTATATTCGTTTTCTTTATTTAATAATTTATATTTTATTTAATAATATAACTGTAATTATATGCAAAATATTATATTTAAAGTGCAATTACCTTGTCCAAAAGTTTCTCAAAAAAAAAAAAGAGAATCTCAGGAAAACTATCTTTCTCATATTTCTCCGCTCCCAGATTGAGAATTGAACTGTTTTTTTTTTTTGTATTTTTATTTTTTATAATATAGGGGGCAAACGAGCCTGCGGCTCACCTGATAGAAAGCGAACACCGCCGCCCATGAACATCCGCAATACCAGAGGACTTGCAGATGCGTTGATTTTTGATATTATAAGATAAAAAAATATTATGTCATTTTTTTTAGATCATATCGCAACTTATTACATTTTGACCCACAATTTTCCATCTCCATTGAAGTCTAAATCCGGTTTTGGCTTTTCGGAAGTTCACCCATATATTTTTTCCCCTTTTACCATTAAAAATCTTTTAAAGATGGTATATTTCAAACTGCTTACTTTCCTTAATAATGGGGTGTTGTCGACAATGAATATTATTCCATGTACGATAAAATGAAACGCAAGAATTTCTTAGTTTAGTATATTTAAAAAAAAAACGTAATACATAAGCGATAACGTTCCAGAACCCCATTATTGTTATCAATATACTAAGTCAATGGAGTGTATGAAACATATATCGACATTCGTGTAAATAAATAAGCTAATGCGCGTAACCATTTGAAAACGTTTGTGCAACATTGAGCGACAAACATATCCTTTAAAAGTACTTTTAAAGTTTGCACAAAAACTCACAGAATGTGACAAAAAAGATCGCATCTATACGAATTGCCTGTTAGGCGGCCTTATTGCTTTGAGCTAGACATGGGTGATCACAGGTCAAACATGATATCTGTTCTACCTGTGATTGTGACTCAATAATCACAGATGAAAATATCTGTTCTTATATAACAGTCTGTTATTTACACAGATACTAAAGGAATTACGGATAATACGATCTAATTTAGGAGTAACTTTTCAATGTAATTTCCTTCCTGTGAAATGTCCAATTGTATTTTGTTGGATAATAAATACTAGGTGCATCTCGTTTTATCACGCGACAATCATATATGTTTAACTGATTGTGAGACAGGTAACAATCACAGTTGTTTTGTATTGGCTTGACCATTACTAGTATTTTTTGAACAGTTGTTATTTAGCACGTGATATTTTCATTCACAGATAGTTCACAATCGCAGGAGCAACTGTTATCTGTTATCGTTGAATACCTGTGATTAATATCTATGACGATAAATACGCCTCACTCCTACTTTGAGCAATAAGGCCGCCTTACTGTGCTTTCTGTTTTTTAGATTAATTCTATAGGTTAAGTTTTTAATGTAAAAGTGTTAAATAAATAAATAAATCAGAATCAGATTTGTGTTTGCAACCGCTTGGGCTTATAAATGTTTTTATGTCTTAATAAACTTAATTTATTTAGCAAACTAGCTTCTGCCCGCGATTTCGTCTGCGTAGAATTAGTACATGTAGCTAATTAATTATCCGTGCTGTTTTTTCATCAATCTCATTACTATTTAAATATTGTAATCGCAGCTAGATAATATACATCTACTACACATTAAACTCTCTTATTATATACTTTATGTCACAGATCAGGGGCGTAGCTACTGCCGTATCAGCCGTATTAAAGATAAGGTGCTCCCTAGCTTCAGTGGCCCCAAACCCGTGTAAGCGAAAATTTAGCGTCCATTAGGGCTTCGCGCGCTAGGAAGAAGGCCTTCCACCAAATTTTGATACAGGTCCCATCAAGGGTAAGCTACGCCCCTGTCACAGATATACTTATTATTGCGCTTTCTGTCTCTTTTGAAAGGCTAAAGGCAATCCATCGAGCACGTTCTGAATAATGATTGATCTCGGGTCGATTGGTGGATACCGTTTCGTGCTCTTAGAGGGAGCCACTGAGAAGTTGTGAAGAACAGCCGCCACGCCGGCTAAGGATTGCATTATTCCTAGGCGTTCACCTGTGGACAACGTTATATTAGATACGAGCAACTCGCCCCGGCTTCACTCGGGTACAATGTATGTACTATACATAGTTTTCTATTGGTGAAATAATTTTTAATATCGGTCGAGTAGTTTTTGTGTTAAATCGTAACAAATAAAAACATCTTTTATCTTTATAATATTACGGCCTATCTATCTATCTATTCATAAACGTATAAAGCTTAATATAGTTAAAATATGTTTTGTCTCACTCTATCGAATATAAAAAGACTACAGAACGAAATAAACAAAACATATTTTAACTATATCAAGTTTTTATGCTAATAGTAGCTATACGTATAATATGAAAAAACTCACCTATACAAGCCCTGGGACCGTCGCCGAATGGTAAATAGACATTCTTGTTCATCTTATTGATGTTATCAGGATGAAATCTCATAGGTTTGAACGATGTTGGATCTTCAAAGTACTTCTCGTCAGCGTACAAGGCTTGTGTGGAGATAACTACTCCAGTTCTGTCTTCTATGGTGAGGTCTGTACCTGGGAAGGTATATCTTCCAACTGCCTTGCGGATTAAGAAGCCAGGAGATGCAAAGACGCGGTTGCTCTCTCTGTAAACGTTTTAATAGATAGAAAAAATGGTGAGGGCTAAAACTGATGATTGTAAAGATGGTATTTTACTTTGTACTACATACGAGTAGGTTCAGGACTTCGCCAAATAGTGATTTCAAAACAATGCCTCTTTATTCTATTTTTTTTGGTCCTATCGTCGAATTCTGCACAATTCTTGTACTGTCTAGTGACTTCATTACTTTTAGAAGCCTCAATGTTTTTAATAATTTTATTTCTAACTGGGGTTTATACTATGTATGTAGTGACAAATAACTACATACAGAGTATAAAACTAAGTCACCTTTCGCTGTCTGTCCCTATGTATGCCTTTTATTTTAATAGATAGATGATTCAAGAGGAAAGTTTATGTAAATAATTTTATTATTTTTTGTAAATTGGTTGAAATATAACGATAATATTTTTAGCTATTATCAAAAACTCTGCCTAATCCATTTGAGATTTATCAAAACAATCTATGGTTGGATATTCCTCTTTTATAGATCAACAAAAAGTCCGCGATGGCATATGTATGTGTAAAAGAAATTTCACATATAATGCAGAAAATTTAGACGCATACAGTATTAATCCTTATTCACTTTAATACTTTAGTTATCTTAAGCATTTCATGCAAATTATAATAGTCTTTAACATCAAAAAAAAAGATTAGAGTTATCGCAAAGATTAATTCGCGCGAAAATATTTAAATTCAAGCATGTTTTTCACATCGATATGACGGTCACTTGAAACGATCATCACCCTATGACAGATAAAACATGTAGGCATAATATTATGTTCTGCGTGCGAAGCCGGGGCGAGTCTCTAGTTTGGTATATGAATACTTGTATTGCACCTATCTAGTAGTTAAATTACCGCTTTTGTGACTTAAATAAAACTTGTTAAACTATATTTTTCTTGATCCTCACGACTTTTTCTATAGTTTATAGAAAAATCTAGAATAATTAAAACCTGATACTTAACAATTCTTATTAGTCTTGATAACGGTAATTTGTCCGCTTGGTAGGTTTAGTGTTAAATTCCTAGAATCCCTTTCTATAATTAAATAGAACAAAAAAATTAGTTTAAGTATATAACTGATCTACTTACTTAAAAGCCATTTCCAAATATTTCATATCTTTAACAGCATCATAGCAAAGTTTTCCATCATATCTTGCTAAAACCTCGTCTATTTCGTTCTGAACCTTTTTCTGTTCTTCCGGATGGAAGGCCAGCTGATGCATAAGAAAACTACTGGACGACGATGATGTTTCGAAACCAGCGGCAAAGAAAACGAAGACCTGTGCAGCTATCAGTTCATCATTCAGTTCTAGCTCAACAATCTTCGGTGTACCATCAGGATTCTTCTCTTCTATGGATTCACCAATTATTTTTCCTTTTTGCTTTAATTCCAGCATCATATCGATGAAGTCGTTCCTGCCGGATGGCTTATAATCCCTCTGACTCATGATTTGACGCACAAGTGAAAAAATTTTCCTTTCAACTTCTGGTGAAAAGAAATGTATGTATCTGAATAGCTCAATATTAGGGAAAGTCCGCTTTAAAACATTAGCTATGATGTCTCTTTTGGTTACTGTAAAAATACTTCTGCCTAGCTGCCGAAATTCGTTTGTATCGTCATCCAATGTTTTAGAATCTATGCCGAAACCGCAGGCACCAATAAAATCGGTTGTATATCTTGCCATTAAGTTACGAACATCTACTTCTTCACCAGTTTCTGCAATGCTATCAGCTATTTTAAGCAACTTATCTGTTCTTTCAACAATTAACGGAAACATAGCCTTTAATTTTGCGCTGGAAAACACTGAAGTCATCCGTTGCCGTAAAAGCTTCCAGACGTCACCATCTACGGTGAAAAGGTTTTTCATAAGAGGTTCAATATCTTGTTTATGCGGACTTACGCCTCGCCTGTGGAAATGCTTGAAGTCCGTCACTAGAATTGCTTTTATCAAGTCCGGATCTCTGACCAGAATCGCTGGATTGTTAGCTTGGAAGTACCCAACGAATTTTTCATCAGGATATCTGTTGTGTAATTCTGCGAATCGTTCTGATAAGCTTTGCTGTTTGATGATTTGTGTAAGGTTGCTTCCAAAAAAGATGATAGGCTTATCATATTGAATACCACGCTTTTTCCAATAGTCGAAATTTCTCGTCCCGTAATAGTATAGGACGAGTAGTATAAGTGCAACCACTAAGAGCATCATTTTGATAGTGCATAATTTTGGGTGAATCCGCTTGATATCTGATATTATTAGTGATATCAAATTCTGATTGCTTATCTCTTAATTGTTTTAATCACACAAATTCACGTAACGTGGTAACTTTTTAGCGAATATTTTGAAAGAACTGTCTTGTAAGATTATTATGACTTCTTCATTAATGAAATCTTCTTTAGGCGCGTTGAGCGTTTTAAGAGGGGAAACACTTATAGATTCGCATCACCGACATGCTAATGCTAACAGTATATCTATAGCTATGAGTAGCCAGACTAGCGCATATAATAGTTCTTAGTTTACACTTCTTTCGGTAGTCCTGCCTGTTATTTTTTAATCAGATTGTAGAGGAAGGGAGCACACCTTCCTCCAACCTAAAGGGAGGATCCTCGACCAGTCGAACCACTGACTGGCCGGCCCTAAGGCCCCGGTGGTTGATGTCCAGATGTTGTATATATACTTAGCGCGCACAGAAACTTTGATAGCGCGATTCAGGATTAGACGTCTTTGTATTGATTCTTGTAACTGATCATAGATGTCGCTACAAGATGTATATGTAGGCCATATTTGATATTTTATGTTGTCATTCACATTGGCAGACCTATACTTGTATGTTTTCCCCCTTTTTCCATTAAACACTTTTTAAAGAGGGTATATTTAAAACTGCTTACTTTCCATAATAATGGGGTGGTGTCGACAATGTATATTATTCCAGGTACGATAAAATGAAACGCAAGAATTTCTTAGTCAGTATATTTGTTAAAAAATTCGTAATACATAAGCGATAACGTTCCAGAACCCCATTGTTATCAATATACTAAATCAATGGAGTGTATGAAACATATATCGAAATTCGTTGTAACTAAATAAGATAATGCGCGTAACCATTTGAAAACGTTTGTGCAACATTGAGCGACAAACATATCCTTTAAAAATACTTCAATCCAGTTTGAATAAAAATACACAGAATGTGTCCAAAATCGCGTCTATGTAAATTAGACTCATGGAATTTGTGTTTGTGAGCAGATTTAAGCAACCACTTGGACGATTTTTATGTCCCAATAAACTTGAGCAAATTACTCAAGTTTTGTTGAAGTCCAAATTTTTCCTTTTTGGCCCACGTTTTTTTGTAAAACACGCTGAAACTTTGGTAATGTTAACTCAGCTACTATATGCCTCTGCAAAGCGTTATGGCTAGTAATAACAGACACGACATATTTTCGTTTATAATTTAATTGGTCGCAAAATGTGGTAAAAATGTTTTCAAGTGGCCCCACGCCCTAATTCGAAAATAAGCGACATTAAATATAGCACCTATAATGGACGGATATAATATTGCTATAATATAGAATCTTATTATTTAGGTATGGCAACTATATTATAATATACTCATTTAAATAACGACGCTTGCTAAATAATAAACGAAGCTAAACTAAAGAGTAATTTGTGTATTTGATGTTTCAAAATTAGAATATACTGCCATAAGCAAAAAATAATATCAAATAAAAAAAAAATATTATATAAAAGATTTTAACAAACTAAAAATTCGAGAATTGTGATGATATTTTAGTGAGCGTATGACATAGTGCATATATATATACATTAATTATATTGCGTTGTCCTTTGAAGTGTTCAAAAGCGAATGCTTAGTAAGAAACTGAAAGACGCAAGTAAAAACGTACTTACAGCGTACACCGAGTATAATATTTAGCAGCGTAGATATTTAAACGTTATTTTACCATTTCCTTCACCGTTAAAAAGCCCAAATCACGTTTTTTGCGTATAAATACATGCGTAAAAATATACTTTTATTATTTTGTCTGGTAACTTTGGATTTTGAAATACCGGAACAAAAATAATATAAAGTGATTCTGGAATTACGTCAGAGTACAAATAGTTTAGTTTCTAAACAATTTTAGATTTAAAAAAAAATTAAATTCGAAAAAAATCTCCTAAAAATGTAACATAACGTTACGTTAATCCAAAGTTACCCAACGCGACATTTTTAATAGCAAAAACATAATAAAACATCACAACTGCATTTAGTCAGTAAAATGACAATTTTATTTTTTATTATTATTACGTAATGCAAGGTCACCTTCGATTTAACTTAATTCTAATCTTATATTAGGACGGAACATTATCACAAATTATCCAAAGGTATAATTACAATTATAGGGTTAAGGTCCAACGTAGACAGGATACTTTTAGCGATCGCATCAATGTAGTGTATTCACTCTTCTCCATTTTTATTATTTTATTATTATTGAAATAGGAAAGCGTTTGTGTGCGATCACACCTGATCACATCTGATTTGGAATAGTTTATCTACAATTTTATTCATAATAACTATATGTAGTTCGTGGTTAATATAAAATATAATGCTTCTAAACAGTGACTATTACAAATTATATTCTTAAATAAACTTTTTAAATTTAATTCAATAGTATTTTTGAAAGAAATTCTATCAGTTAATAAAAAGCACATTTTCTTAAATATCAGTAAAAATATCACGTGTACGATGACCATAATGTTATAATAAAACTTAAATTATGACTGAGTCGTTGTGGTTGAACACAACATTTACACAGAAATTGCCCCATGGCACTGAGTGCAACGTATGGAATGACCTAATATTCGTTGTTTAATATAATCTTGTCCAATTATAAATCCTTATCAAATATATATAGTAAGCGCCAAGTAAAAAAAACATCTGTCAATTTGACATTGACATGTGCTCAAAAAAAGTTTTGTCAAAATCAAAATTTCCGCGCGCTTCGCGCAATTGTCATTGACATTTAGATACGTCACAAAATGGCGGCATACACGAAAATCACAATTCAAATTAATGTTTTTTTTGTATTTAGCTCGTATGCGAATATCCAGTGTTAGTGTAAGGGCCGCTGTAGAGTGAACTACCGGTTCTGGAATATGTTTTGGGATTTCGTCTTCGCGCTAGGATGAATGCTATAGCGGCAATGACGCAAATCATTAGTATGATACCGGCGATGCATATGGCGATGGCGAAATTCCTTTGGGATATGCAGATTTCGTCTTCTTTCTGTAAATATAATAGAAAAAAAATAATTAGATTTTATTTTAAGATATTAAAACAGATACATTAATAATATAATTTATTACAATGTTATTACTCTATGCCAATTACTGAGCGTATACAAAACTTACACAGAAAAGGATTTCTTTAAAAAAAATATGATACATTTATTATAGAAGAGGAATATATTTTTAAGAGTATTTAATATTATACACGAGTATCACATATTTAAAATAGCTTTTACTCGGTTAAAATAAAAAAGGGAACATAATATGATAAGAATTTGAGAAAATTAAAAATAAATATTGTTCAATTTATAACAATTTTATATTTATATATGTCCATGCAGTTCTTTTTTTAGAAAACATATTAAGTTTTTCGATTTTTAAAATCCTATTTGAGTTACATCACTGTCACACCGATTTTGGAATTGCCCAATAATATTCTTATAGATTTTATTTTATATCAGATATCGACAGACGAGCATGAGGTTCACTTGATGATGCCACAGAACATCAGTCAATGATGCACTGTCGACCTAATTTTTACTTATTATTGATTGATTTGTTAGTTATTGTAGATGAAATTGTTAGTAATAATTTGTGTGGTAAATTAACATTTGAAATAAAAGTAGGCTATCTTCAAGTTTCTCAAAAATATCGCAAACGTCATTTCACGAACAATAACTCCCTCATAATTTTTACCCCAATTTTCAGTAGAAGCCACGGGATTTTCGGCTAAAATGGCAATGATAAGATCGTTAATACTAACCTTTTTACTAGTAACTTCGTCATTATCCAGGGAGTCAGCCTCGTTCACGTAAAGGCCAGAAAACACTTCGACTGTCGCTGGCAAGCCTTCGTCAGTATCCCGACGTTCGCGTTTCTTGTGCGAACACGGTTCCTGGAAAATCGTTGAGTTTAGATACCTTTTGTAATTTAAAGGTCCAATATTTTCTATACACGACATTCTCTACGTTAGGCAAGTTGTCGTACCTTTTATGATAGATATCATTCACAATTCAAAATCATTTATTCATTAAGGTAACACAATATACACTTATGAACGCCAATAGAAAAGTACATATAAATGCTTCTAATACATTTACTGCCAGTTCTCAAATCATGGGTGTAGAACGGACGAGAAGAACTGGCAATAATATCGATAGAGCTCACTGGATACTCCAACCTCTACATTTTTTATGGATTTGGGGGCAAATAGTTGTTCAGTGGACGAGGTAGGTGCGAAGAATCATATACTGCGTTATATGTGGCAAGCAGCAATAGAGATTTAAAAAACAATGCATTTTCCGGCCTCGACCACCGCCATCCCCGCTTCACCCCGGCGTGGGATCTTTTAATCCCAAGTATAATAAGGAGGGCAAATGGGCTCATCAGAATATTTTTATTTTTTTATCAATAAATAGGAAGGCGTTTGCCCGCAATCCCACCTGGTGGAAAGTGCAGATACGGGCTACGATGGTGAATCACGCCTGCCTATTAGATGCCTATTAATTCTTTTCTTGAAAGACAGACTCAGGGTGAGAATTCCACTCCTTAGCTGTACAGATTATAAAAGAGGACGCAAAGCGCCTATGTCTACCCGCCGTGCGCCTCGATGTCCGGTGATGGAAATGCAAATGGAATGGATGGAATGATGGACATTTGCAACACCAGAGGACTTGTAGGTTTTGTTGTCATCGTCGGCCATTAAAAAAGAAGTACCTAGGCATTTTTTGGAAGATTTAGACCTTTGGAACTTTTGTACTTGGAGTCGTATTGGTTCGGAAATACAGCTATGTCACTGGTGAATAGAGTTCGAAACAACTCGGAGTTAAGAAATCGGAGTTTAAATATTCCTTCTACCCGTTTAATGCTCGAAGTGACCAGAAAAACATGATTACAGAACGTTATAAATATATCATCACACCGGGAGTCAAATCCGCAAACCATCAAAATGGAAGGTAGGTTTGTATCTACATTTAGGTAACTACGAAAGTATGTAGTATATGAGGACCCAATAAGCTCGGCAATTTTTTTTAATATTATCTTTTCTCGCAAAGTAAGACGGCAATTATACTGTTTAGAAATGGTGGTACAACCTAAGGTGAGAATAAATATGCTATATTTTATGGAAAGGCAAAGGAAAGTTATGAATTAAAGAACCAGCATATGGAATAAAACAATAAACAAATAAAACAAAAACTTGGCGATTAAAAAGAGTGGCGGGGAGTTTATTGCCAGTTGATTTGAAAACTGGCAGTAAATGTAAAATTAGAAGCATTTAGTATGTATTTTTTATTGACGTTCATAAGTGTACATTGTGTTACCTAAATGAATAAATGATTTTTGAATTTGAATTCCGCGACCTCTTCCTGCTAAAATGAGAAAGAGGCGTGACATATACGTAAAATACGTATATACTTACACAATCAGTAGGATGATTCAAATCGCACAGTTTGACTTCGCAC